>OU343223.1:87630939-87730412 GCA_910596185.1 Chrysanthemum makinoi | reverse complement strand
AAGTGAGAATAATAATTAAAATGAGAAGGGTAAAAAGTAATTTTAGCCACATATTTTAAATTATGAGGGAAAATTTAAAAGAAGATGCATCCACTTTTATAGGTGAATCTAAAATTTGTGGTTGTGGTTACTTCTTATCCTTCTCATTTGATCCTAACTCAAGTCTTTTAAGGTGAAGAAAAGTCACATCTTAAGAAATAAAAAAAAAAAAAAAAAAAAAAGATGCGTATCCGGGGAATCGAACCCCGGTCAGTACCGTGGGAGGGTACTATGATACCACTACACTAGATACGCTTCACATGTCATGTGTGTCCATTTATATCCATAAAACCTCATCTCCAAATCCCTTTAAATTCCCCTCCAAGGCACCTAATTTTTCCTATTATTAAATAATAATCACACATTCTTACAAACCAAACTTAAATCCCAACAGCACAAGATAAGAAGTCGCTGAAACCATGAGGCTGATCGGATTAACCGGTGGAATTGCTACCGGAAAAAGTACTGTCTCAAATCTCTTCAAATCCAACGGTTTTCCTGTTGTTGATGCTGACGTCGTTGCTCGCGTAAGATCCGCTACCTAACTCTAATTCTGTTGTTTTGTTTATCGAATTTTGTATCCTAGTAGTTTACCTCGGTTAGGCCGCGTATATCTGAGTTAAAAACTCGCCCTCCTCGGAATAGGAAAACCTCGTCTGTTTACCCGTTTATTGGACTTTATTTAATTTTTACTTATAAAGTTAGAGGTACTCTATAGGAATATTGAGAATGCGTGTATGTATCGAATTAGTCGATAACTTTACCTATATCATATTCACGATAATAAACACTTATCAATATGTTTGAGCGCGCTTTAGTTAATTTGCGTAATGTGCCTATGATACGATTTATGTATACGACTAGCTTGACTGAATAAGAGTTAGTTATGGAGATGCGCAGGACGTTTGATAAAGCGTTATGCGCGTTGCCGATAGGATTGCGTGTGTTTATAGTCAGAACATGGGTGCCTGAAATAGGTATTTAAATGCTGGCAATTATGCTTTGGATTTTTAATGAATTTAGAGGAGGATGTGATTAATACAAGCTGTTATTATGTTTGTTTGTACTTGGAAGGATGTTGCGATTAAATAAGTGAATGTTATATGAAGTGAACATAATAATTAGGGAAAATTACCAAAATAGACAAGTCGCCCTACGACTAATCACACTTTCCTGACCTAAAATTTTCAAAAGTCCAAAATAGACCGGGCGACTGGGCAACTTATACAACGCAACCACAAGCCAACAAGTGTCCAATTATTGTTGGTGGATTAATCTTTATTCGATTGTTTAAAGACACGTGTCAAACATAGACACGAGGGCGACTAGTCTATTTTGGTAATTTTCCCTAATTATTATTATCTGATAGTTGTGTAAACTTCAAGTGTCGTGATTAGATTGATGCGTCGATTGAAGCTCCGCGAGAGATGTAACGTCATTAGAGGCGTGATTTTACTCATTTGATGAATTAACTTACAAAGGGGCTTTTGATTGTAATACATAAATATATGATATTCATTAGCCCAACAGGAAACTTAAGGAGGTACAGCTAGCCACTAGTCGCAGATTAAGCATGAACGGTGTTCTCTCAGACTGCTCAAGGTGTCTTGGATGACATCTCCTTATAATATCCCAAAAATAAGAAGAATGTGTGTGTGTTGGAGACGATTTGAATTATGACCGAGTAGTTTCTAAGTATTAAAGATATGTTTAATTTAGGATGTAGAGTTAGAGCTGTTTGATAAAACATTATGATTTAGACTGAATTGAATCAAAACACTTAATGATTCAATGATGCTGAATGAACATAATTCTAAGTGAAAACGACTTTCTAAGTGAAAACGACTTTTGATAACTTCTCCAAATAATGGCCTCTAATTCTATAGGTGAAGAATTATTAATTAATTGTAACATTTTTATAGGATGTAACACTAAAAATATTATCTATACTACTTTATAATGCATTTAGGCCTTCTAAAATTAGAAGGCTTAAAAATTCAGAATTTTTTACTTGCTTATTATGGAAAGATTATATTATAATGCATGTAAAATTAAGATAAGGAGCTCCAATCATGAGATGGCATGTGTCACTTCTTAACAAACTCCAAGCCTAACTTCTAACAAACTTAAAGCCTAACTCCTAACCACCAAAAATTAAGATAATGAGCTCCAATTATAAAATGACATGTGTCACTTCTCAACTAAAAATTCACCTTTATTTTCAAATTAAAATATCTTTTTATCTACTTATTTATATTATAATCTAATTTCACCATATTTTCTAAACTTTTATGCTCTTTAATTCAACATCCATTTTAATATATTTTTATGAGTTTTTAGTTTTTAGTTTTTATATTTTTAGTGGGTTTATTTTATTTTAATTCAAATTTTTACAACTTTAACCTTTATTTCATTTATTCCAATCAATATAATCTTGATTCGTCAAAATCATATACTTTTGGGGGAGTGTTTGACGCGTAAGAGATTGCGAGGGTATTTTTATATGCAGGAATAATGATGTCGCGTGAAAGTTACGGGTAACCCAAACAAACACTTACAACTAACACATATACATTCGAAGTGTTGTGAAACGAATTCACTAAACGGGTAAGCAAACACATATAACTATACTTATCGCCGCCGCTGCCACCACCATCTCATCACATCACCACCTCAAAAAATTTGTTCGCTACAAAATAGTCATCGGGTACCCGCCGCCGCATTGCGCTGGTACCCTTCTAGTTTTTTTATAATGTGTAGAAATGATGCAATTTATATTACTACCGCCGTATAAAAATTATAGTCTTCATTTGATTTTTTTGGTCTTTCTTTTTAACTTTAACCTTAAATATTTTTGTTTGTGTTAGATAATAGTTGATGAAAATTATACCAATGAAAATACATTTAAAACTTATTCCATATATATTTTGTATCAAGTATTCTATAACACAAAAAAATATTTAAAATCAAAGTTATAAAAGAAAGACCGAAAAAATCAAACGGGGACTATAATTTTAGGACGAAGGGAGTATTAATTCACAAGTGTGATCGTCGTTCTCTTTTATAAAAGAAATAATGTACTATCACAAATGTTAGAATTTATGCAATACGTATATTCCATTTGAGAAAAAGTTGTTATTTAACATCCTAATAAATATTTACACCTACTTAATTGAAGATATCATTATGTGGAGAAATCAATTTTGGTATGTGGCGCTGAATGATAGGACTGCTATTTTGGCACTTATTCATCCTGAGCAAATTTGAACCATCCAGCACAACTAATTTCCTACCAAACATCCTTCTCTCTGACCGATTCATAAATCTACGCTTAACTATCTCATTAAGTGTATCAAACACACCCTTAAGAGACATTAACTTGAGTATGTTGTTTTTATGAAATCCTTGGTACAGAAATCATAGTTAGTCATTACTTGTTTAAGTTAAATTTGCAAGAACTTAATTTCTATAGACTGGTAAGCAGTTAATCTGAAGGCTTTGATGATTAAAAAATGGTAGTTTTAAGGGTTATATATCTGATTTCAAATTCTTGTTGTCTCATGTATGTGTTGGTTCACGTCACAGAATGTATTGAAGAAGGGTACTGGCGGTTGGAAAAAGGTTGTAGCAGCTTTTGGAGAAGAAATATTACAAGAAAACGGGAAGTTGATCGGAGAAATTGGGCCAGATTATATTTGCTGATCCTTCAAAACGCCAGCTTCTCAATAAGTACGCTAATAACAGATTACTACTATTTTTATGATCATATAGTCATCATCTCCCTTATTTCACTATTTTTCATGTAAAAAGTTAGATACTTCACCCAATTTATGAATGAATTTAGCATCTCTGAAATAACGCGTCTTTTGGGTTCTATAAGCATGTCAACCTAAGTGATAAGAGCGTTTATATGACGCAAATAATCTGCGAATGCCATATATTTGTTTTATTCAAAAAAAAAAAAAAAAAAAAAATCATGAAAGAGATCATTTAGAAAAGCTAATTTTATTACTAACTAATGAAGTTTTTAATTTTATTTGTAGGCTTCTTGCACCTTACATAGCATTTGGTATCTGGTCGGAAGTGTTTAAGCTGTGGATCAAGGGTTGTAACATCATCATTCTTGATGTCCCATTACTATACGAGGCCAAATTGGACAGGTGGACAAAGCCAAATATTGTTGTGTGGGTTGATCCCAAAATACAACTCCAACGCCTCATGGCTAGAGATGTAATTTCTGCACAAGATGCTCGATATAAGATAAATGCTCAGATGCCTCTTGATGTAAAAAAGTCAAAAGCCGACCTAGTGATCGATAACAATGGATCTTTGGAGGATTTGAATGAAAATTTTAATAAGATTTTAGTTCAGGTTACCAAACCCTTGACATGGACTGAATTTTTTGTTCGAGACAGGGTGCTATTGTGGTTGTTATATCAATATTTTCTGTAGTTCTTGGATGCAAGAAGATGGTTGCACGCTTATGATGCCACTATGAATTATGAACCTTAAAATTGTTAGTAAGCAGCCCACTTATTTGTTCTGCAAACTGTTCTTGTAAGTTCAAAGTTTCAAGTTTCGGTTTAAAAAGGGAGAACTACATTGCTTAAGTTTTCTCCAGTATGAATATAATATGAAGTCATTTTGCTATAAATCTTTTGATGTTCGGTGTCATTGGTGCAAGTCAACATTAATGGCGTCTAGTGCGTTCATTGATAACTTGTGTGTGCATTTCTGTAGCAGTTTGTTTATTGATTTCTTAAAGTATACATGTTTGCTGTTGATAAGAAATATGATCTTGCTTTTATGCTACTTTTTTTTTTCCGATTGGGGTTGTTGTGCAAGATATTGTCACATGTCACTTAAACCCTTAGAAAGTTAAGTGAAACAATCGGATCATTAGAAGTTGGAGAGTTGATACATAACTCCATTTGGAATATCTTTGCTTTATGCTAGTTTGTCCTTATTTCAGGACACCCTGCTTCCATTGTTTACCTTATCTTAAGTCCAGTTTTATATTTGGCATCCTTTGGCTATTTTGGTTGTTATGCTATTTGCTGTTATGTTTTCCCTCCACTTTTTCATTATCTGTAATGATGCCTGATGTGAGTGAAGTAATTTGTGTAGTGTACAGTTAATCTCATGATCTTTTATAGAAGGAAGTATATATTTTCTTAGCAGTTATTGAGTGGGTTTCTTGTCGTGTCCCAACAGCTGACAAGTGTTAATTGAGAATGCTCTATGGATCAACCGACAACGCTTTATGAATCAACCAACTAGTTTTCTTTCATCATCACATGATTCTGTTTCTGATGTGTCCATAGTTAATACTAAACTGGAATGAGCATGACCCTTTATTTGTGTTACTACCTTTTTGTTTGTTCGTTTTCGTGTCTAACGCGAAAGCTTGAAGCCAGCTTTTTGTTTTTTTCGGTATCTCAAACTTGAGGCTCACAAGAGCTACAACAGTCATGGTATAACAGGTTTGTTAGCTTGCTGGTTGTTACCGCTTTCTAATGTCTGTTGATGACGATAACGCCACGGGTCATAAACCCGACTACAGCCACGCATCAAGCTCAATACGAACCGGGCCAATGTCCATACGCGTTTGGGCTCACGAAAGCCCATATCTATTTACGGAATAGATATCCGATATCTTCTAAAATAAGAAGATAATCATTCCCAACCGACTTAAGCGGATACTTGGGGAACACGGAACCAACAAGGATTCCGTGTATATAAAGGGAATTATATCCTCGCCGCAAGGTACGATCTCATACCCCTAAAACTCCTTAAACCCTAAACCGATTACTCACTCTCACGCCGGAGGATAATCGGGGAGACAATCCCATCTGTACTTGCAGCCTAACGGTGTTTTTTCTCTTAGTGCGCAGGTCTCAAGCAAGAATTCCCAATTGGTAATGAACCAGAGCTCCAAACCGTGAACGTCCAACTTTTGTATCAACAAGTGGCCCATCCGGACCTTACACTAAGAACCAACACTAGAATGACAAAGCACGGTAATCGAGATCGCAGTGATCTCATGGGGAAGAAGTCGCGAGAGTGGATTGACCCCTAAGCATACCTTCAGGACAACCGGCCGCTAAAGTAAGGGATCGTCAAGATTTGATCTTCCCTCTGGTGGAACCGCACTCGGGAACAACCCAAGCCACTACAACCACCACGAGCGAGTAGACCCCGCACTTTTCACCTTTACTACTCTTCCAATCAGGCTGAAACCGACCTAACAAAGGTACCAGAGGCACCTGCCGGATAAGGGTAAAGCAGCGGAAACAAACGCACTCACCGAGGAGTCGCGCCGGAATTAGCACTTAAGTTTTCGTATCCCAAAACTACGAAACATTAACGGCCTCATGCAAGGAAGAGAAGAAGAGATCAGTCGGAACTTGAAAGCCCGACTCAACTTCGATTCCGAATACGAAACTTCCATTGCGCCATCGCAGAAAGAAAAGCGCAGGGAGATAGCGGCCGACCCCCATTATTCAACGATAGGGAGGAGAATTAAGGATGATGAGACATCTCACTCGCAGCACTTGAGTGATAGTGAGAAAGAAGAACGGCGCACTGCACTGTCTACACTAGATTGTAGCCGTAAAATACGTTACAGACATTGCGGGCCAAAGCACTCCCCAGTGAAAGTCCTTCAGATCCGTGCTACGAGTGGACTCGAGGACAGCCGCGAAACGCCGTAGAAGGAAAATTCATCTTCGATAATTCTCGGACAACGAGGACAACACAGACATTAGAAGTCTAGAAACGACGTGATAGCCAAGAGGAAGACATGTCTCTCCGTGGCCGCAAAAAGTGGATGCGTTCACCCACGATTAGTGATTTCTCTGAGAACAAGAAGAGGCGCATGCCTACAAATGTCAAGACCTATGATGGAACAGTGATCCCGACGATCACCTAAAAATCTTCGAATCGTACCGCGACCATTGAGAACCGCCACAACCAAAGTGGTGCCACATGTTTAATTCCACACGGGAAGCGCGGAACTGGTTCAACAACCTCCCACGAAGGAGCGTAAATGGTTTTGAAGAGTTGAGAAAGGCGTTCCGCATAAATTTTACTCAACGGAAAAAGTGTGCTAAAAATCCGTCGAACTCGCCGCAGGGTAAAGCGTAACCAAGGAGAATCTATGAGTGCATTCATGGAACGCTTTAAAGATGAATGCATGCAAGTTAAAGCATGTCCGAAGTACTAAAGATCTCTGGCTTCATGAATGGGATTAATAATCCAGAACTCATCAAGAGATTGAACGACAAGATCCCTGAGACTTTTGATGAACTCATGAAGCGCTCTTCATCTTTTGTCCAGGGGAAGCCGCCGCGGCAGATAGCAAAAAGAACCACTCGAGTTGGGTACCGGTCACAGAACAACTCGAGACAATCCAACGACCAAAGTAATAACCGTAATAGGAACTATCGCAGCCAGAGGAGCGGCAGAGACAGATAATGACAGTATACCCCCGATCAAAACACCAAAGGAAATACTCGCAAATGAAGGTGCGAATTTCCCAAGACCACCGCAGATGCGTACACCGAGGATCGGCGACTGAATGGATACTGCAGACTACCACGACAAAAGGGTCACACCACTAACGAGTGTGTCCAAATGCCAATTCATCGACAAGATGGTCAAGGAGGCGACTGGACCACTTAGTTAAAAACATTAAAGAGGTAAGAGATAAACAAAAGAATGGAAGCAAGAAGGAGACACCCAAAGATAAGGCCGACACAATCTACATGATACAGACGTGGCAACGAACCACTAGACAAAGGTCACCTGAGTTTTCCAAGAAGCGAAATCTCTTTCCCTACTTTAACTGCGGACAACGCAGCAGCAGAGCCCCTCACCATTGAAATTAGTGCGGGTGGTCACGACATACACCGCATGTACATCGATGGTGGGGCATCGGAAAATATCATGTACGAGCATTGCTTTAAAAGACTACGACCAAATACGTGTAGTTAAACCGGTCAACACAAAGACTCACCGGTTTCACGGGTGAAAAGATATGGCCCATGGGGCAATCTGCGATTACTAGTCATTGCCGGCAACGCAGAAAGCACTCTACGACAACCCGATGGATTTCATGGTGATCAAATCCCCCTCGTCATACAATGGCATTATCGGGAGACTGGATATCGGCCATGCTGCGGTGCCATCAACAGCCGCACGATGCTTAAATTCCGTAGAAGGAGGCATTATGACTCTTTACAATGCCACGGTACCAAACAGAGAATGTAACACGGTTACATGTGAAATGGAACCAATCCGAAACATCGCGGCCAAAGTCCCCAACTTGAAGGTCTAATTCACCCGATTACCCTGCAACAGAAATAATCATCGGAGGGTCATTGTCGACAACCAAGCAGCAACTGCGCTCCTACAAAGAACGTGGATATTTTCGCGTGGGAGCCAAAACACATGACTGGAGTACCACGTTCGATCACAGAGCATAAACTTAGAATCCGACAAGGATACTCACCGATAGCCGTATTAAGAAGCGCCAAGCCCCAGAGAGGGCGCAGGCAATCTCGGCAGAGGTACGTAAATTGGTAAATGCGGAATTATGCGTGAAGTCTATTACCACGATCGGCTTTCTAATCCAGAATGGTCAAAAAGCGATGGTAGTGGCGAATGTGTGTAGACTTCACCACCTTAACAAAGCATGCCCAAGATGCCATATCCATTACCGAGATAGACCGGAAAATAGAGTCCTTATGCGGATACCCGTTGAAGTGTTTTCGACGCTACGGGATATCACCGATACAAATGGCTAAAGAAGACGAGGAAAAGACAGCTTTTCCACACAAGCCAAGGCGTTTACCGTTACACAAAAATGCCATTTGGCTTGAAGAATGCGGGTGCCACCTATCAGCGATTGGTAGACAATGCCTTTGAAAACAAAGGGACGCAACCCGAAGTCTATGTGGATGACCCGGTCATAAAAAGCCATACTTAAGTTGAGCTTTTGCGCGACATAGAAGTAACATTCAAAACTCTACGAAAGATCAACATGAAGCTAAATCCTAAGAAATGCACCTTTGGCGCTACTGAAGGCATGTTCTTAGGGTACCTGATAGAACCTGAGGGCATAAAACCTTGTCCCAAAAAGACAAAGGCGTAATAGAACTTCCTTCACCACGTACGCTGAAGGAAGTCCAATCCCTCAACGGAAAACTGGCCGGCCTCAAGGTTCTGTCCTAAATCAGCAGAAAAGTCATTGCCTCTTTTCAAAACACTCAAGAAGTGTATAAAAAGGGTGACTTTCGGTGGACGACGGAGGCGGAAGAAGCCTTCACTACACTCAAACAGCATCTAGCAACGCTCCCAACACTCGTGGCACCCACCGGAGAAGAACTGATCATGTATTTATCGGCAACTCATGGGCGGCCGCAGTGCTGTTAACAGATAGGGACTCAGGCAAAACCCTATCTATTTTGTCAAAAAGCGCTCAAAAGACGGAGATGAACTACAGGGCCATGGAAAAGTTGGTCTTGGCACTAGTGTTTGCCGCCAAGCGTACCGCCCGATACTTCCAAGCGCACCCAATAGCTTTGCAATCACGATCGCCATCGCAGATCATCTCCAAACCCGACGTCAGGACGACTCGAAGTGGAGTGTGTTGCTAGCGAACATAACATCTCTACGACCACGTCTGCAATAAAGGGACAGTTCTGGCAGACTTCATCATCGAGAAGCCAGATACTGACGGCAAGTACCTACACCGCGAGAAGGAACTACAAGATCCATGGATTTTGTTCACGCACGTCCTCATGACGGGTCAGAGCGGGCCTTATTCTCACAAACCAGAGGAATGGAATTCACTTACGCACTGCGCTTTGAATTTACCGCCGACAAACAATGAGGCGTAATATGAAGCTCTAATCATTTGGACTACGCATTGCACTGCGTAACTGGAAGCAAATGTGGCCTCCCGGCTAGTGGCCAACCACGTGTTGGGTGAATACGTGGCCAAAGAAGAGAACATGATTCAGTATCTGGAGAAGACTAAGTCATCGATCAAAGGCTTTGCCAGATTTACTATCAAACAAGTCCCTAGAGGAGAAAATCGCAAAGCGGATGCACTGAGCAAGATCGCCTCGACGAGCTTCGCACACTTATCAAAGCAAGTCCTGGTGGAAACACTGAAAAGCAAGTCAATATCGGAGATGGAAGTCTCCGCAGTCATAGAGGAGGACGGTCCTACATGGATGACACCGATTGTGGAGTACTTAAACAAAGGTACATTACCCCAAGAACAGACAGAAGCTCGCAGAATACGGCGCACGCCAGAATTCGAATCAGCGACAACATACTGTATCGACGTTCTTTCCTCCAACCATGGCTCCGCTGCGTTGGCCCCATGCAAGCAAATTACGTGCGCGAAATCCATGAAGGTTCATGCAGCATGCACGCAGGACCACGGTCCGTTGTAGCACGCGCCATGCGATCCGGATATTACTGGCCAACCATGCATAAAGATGCGAGGGACTTGATAAGGAAGTGCAATGATTGTCAGTCCACGCACTGCCGTTCGCGCCAACCACAACATGAGTTAACGCCAATCACGGCGCCATGACCATTCTACAAATGGGGCATCGATATCGCAGGTCCTTTTCCGATAGCAGCAGGCGGTCTCAAGTTTCTCATAGTAGCTATAGACTACTTTACCAAGTGGATCGAGGCAAAAGCAGTGGCGACAATCAACGGCAACGTGAAACGCTTTGTCTGGGACAACATAGTATGCCGCTTCGGATTACCTGGAGAAATCATCTCGGATAATGGGAAACAATTCTGCGACAACCCCTTCAAAGATTGGTGCGAAAAGTTAAACATCACCCAACACTTCGCGATCGCTTACGCACCCACAAACCAATGGCTTAGTAGAGCCGCAAATCGAAGCCTCGGGCGAAGGAATAAAGGCGCGCCAGACAGCAACAAAGGAAGGTGGTCGAGGAGCTTTGCATGTCTTATGGGCTCACCGCACTCGAAAAACAAGCACGGGACACCCCCTCTCTAGTCTACGACGTAGCCGTTATACCAACTGAGATTGGCATGCCAACTATCCGCACCGCGGAGATCAATGTAACAACAAACAATGACGAAAGACGATCGACTGGATCCTGCCGGAAGAAAGACGCGAACGCGCACCTATACGGAGGCAAAGTCAAGTCAAAATGAAAGGATACTATGATACCAAGGTGCGCAGTGTTTCATTCAGACCAGGCGACTTTGTCTACCGTGCCAATGAGGCGAGCCACGCAGAAGATACAGGTAAGCTTGGACCAAAGTGGGAAGGACCTTATGAGGTTACCGGCAATTGGCACAGCGCCGCACAGGCTTACGAGGCTTGGATGGTTGTGACCTACCGCGCACATGGAACATTGGCAACCTCAAGAGGTGCTACTTGTAAACTACCACGACAAAGACACAGACGCCCGCACTTTTAGTGCCCAATAAACATTCATGTATTTATTTCTTATTTTTCATATTTATCGCTTTTCCTTGTTGGCCATTAAAAAAAAAAAAAAATAACATTCAAGTATCAATAAAATGCCGCGGTTTCTAGCTAACTCCGCGACACATTTTAAGTTGTTATCTCTATATACAAGATGACTTAACGCTTTTTATTTCTTGCCCATGATGGCTGCATGCACTACTGAATAAACCCACGATGGTAAAAGGATAAGTTGACCTACTAACTAACTTGTTGAGTAAGAGGGTTGCAAACCCATCAACACTGGATCACGCATCCTTGTTAAACACCTTGTTCTCAAGACGTTGGAATAAGATATGTGCGCATCCCACGAAGGTTAAGCAACGAACGCACACGTGCACGCGACAATTTAGGAACCAAGACACTTGATTCCTTAATAAGATATTTACAAGACGCTGTGAATTACAACATACACGATTATGATAAAGTACTTAGCATTATTTTCTACGTATATTAGGATCTTCATACATGATTATGCATTTCCTACATTCTCATTGGCTTACACGATTGTCTCTTCGACAACAAATGCATCTTTCACGTAAAAGACAAGTAGATACGTTTACATTACACGCTTTAGTAATAGCCAATGCAAAAAACAAAAGAAATGTTCATCCATAACTACGAGTTATTACATATTTATTACCAGCTGCTACAACGCTTAAGTGAAGAGGTGCCAACATGACTTGTCGCACCTTTGACTTCGCTAACACTCTTCAAAACATCTGCATCCTCGATGCGACACAAAGGGCCACACCGACCGGCACTCCATCCGACCTCGGCAAGTGAGCCGCACCAACCCCACACAAAATGGCCTTCCTCGCAATTTTTTTTTAGCAAGACGGGCGGCATGCGCTTCCAAGACTTCCTTTAAAGGTACCTCCTTCTCTAAAGCAAATGGATCCCGACTATCCCTCGACGCAAAGACAGTGCACTTGAGCTGAGACTCATGAGGTTTCAAAAATAGTCCACCACAGTGTCGGAAGATCCTGACGACATGACGCGCCAAGGTCAACCCGCCATAATCACATTTATTGATAATCCCGATCGCGCTCAAGCTCCCAAATCATTGGGAGCTCCAAGTCTTTCATTCTCGCATAGCGGCACCAAGTGATTATATGACTCAAAGATCATACCCGGTGCCTTATCCAACGCGCTTCCAACGCTTCTCGCCTTGTGGAGCTTTTCAATGGCTTCTCGATTTACCACGCCCCAGAGCGCACTTCACCACCTCTCCGAAGGCATTAACCACCTCCTCGATGATTCCAGTGGTACTAAGAGCAGCCACCCGGCTGAGACCATGGCCTATAAGCCACCGGCGCTCCGCTATCATAGACATAAGTCATGGATACAACTCTTCATCATACTCGATGCTTAGCTTACGCAGCTTTGCCTCCTGACTTCCAAGGACCAGCTCACAAGATTCTCCAAGCTCCCCTAATCAAGCGCAAATAAACTTTCTTTACCCCGATCTAGATGTTTTAATGACCAAAGAAGACGCAGACTTATACCTAGCAAAATCAGACGCTCTTGATTCAATTGGCACACTAGCCATTTTCTCCTCATTTTTGAGCATACGCCCTTGCCTCTGCATGGCGCATCTAGTTGTGCCCGGTACTTGCCACTTGCCCAAATGACGAAATCGTTTGATCCTTTTGGGAATCTTGGTTTTATCGATATTTCTCGGCTTTCAGCTTCACAATTAACGAAGCCCGATGGCGGAGACTTGAACCAATTCTTCAACTAATTGCTCCAGGGCACATTTGCATCGACTGATCTTCCTTATCCTGTCTCTCGGTTCAGAATGGCGCTGAGCGTGTCGGACTAACCTTAGGGGGTGACTCTATAACCTGCTCCATTCTGCGCAGGATCATCAGCACAATATTAGAAACACATCTAGCACATTCACCAACAAAAGAAAATTATTCATGTACGACTTTACTTACTGTGGCTCCGCATCATCAGGGTGCGACGACGCTTCATCAGTAGAGGATAACTCCACAGTCGTGACCACGGGACGTCTCTTCCTTGAAGGGCCCGCACCATCATCTCTTCGAGTCCTTTTGCGACTAAGCGCGGCTTCTTCTTCCTCTTCCTCTTCGTGAGCCACGCCACGGGCGGCTCATCGCCATCGCGAAGTTACTTTCAGGATTGGGACGGCTCTGCAGGGGCGTTGCCTCCACTCGCAACCGAGGAACTGGTCCCTGTATCCCCAGATTGAGCTCTATAACGCGCCCTTCAAGAATGTCCTAAAATAGGCTCTTCATCATCCTTCAAAGGTCTTACTCGCCCCATCAGAGGCTTCGTAGCTGCATAACGGTGAACGATCCATCTCTCGCAAAACAAGACGGATATAAAAACGGTTATATAATGCGCGACATATACGAAAGATTGTTCTTACAATATTTACATACAGATGTACGGAGGAATAAGTACCCACCCCGCCATTGGCGTCCTAAGAAGATAGGATCTCATCTTCGGGGCCAAAATAATTACGGCTGATTCCCATGTGCACCAAAAATCCCTCAGGATATGCACTAATGGGAATGCGGTTAGCATTTATCAGTTCCGCATCCTCGACATTATAAGACCCAGCAAAGTGGGCACTCATCCCTCTGTAAGGTTCCCGGGTATAAAAATCATAATCCCAGGGGAAAACACGTTTATCATCTACCCAGAAGAAATACTCTCTCCAATTCCTAAGTGCATCTAATTTATCCGTATAACACTGCAGCCTACCGTGCGCTTTGCAAAGATACCCACCCATGCCATGTGGTGTGATAGAAAAGCAATAGGTGGATGGTGGGTTAACTCCCCAGAAACGCAATTTACTTCAAAATTTGTAATCTTAGCCGCCCAATACGGCACTGTGATATGTGTAGATTATAATAATTTAACACATCGCACGAAAGCGTGAAAGTGGGCACACGTTGATTCGCAAATTCAATAACCGCGTATATACACCCACTTTCCTCGGGAAATCCTATCGTGGCTTGCGATCCGAACTACTGGATGCACATTCTGGGTATAAAGTAATCTGAGGTGAATTCCATCGATCGATCACGTGAGGTCGGAGGTGAAGTCGCATAACTGTTTCACCATTGGGATATTCTTTTTGATATAACGCACGCGCGGTTACCTTTGTGGTTGGTTACTTTCGGATCACAACTCTTAGCACACTTTAGCAATGGTGGATGGAGGTTTTACTATGAGGAATCCGGTGAAAATGAATCTCATAGTTATATATCTTTTCTCCTCCACACGATTAGCGACACGTGGATCCCACTAGTCCTCATTGTGTGGCTGAGATAGCTTGATGGGACAACGGGCAAGAATCTTTCCGAATAACGAGGCCTTCAAAATTCACTTGGATGTCTCGATACATTGCACCTACTGTAGATGTATGGTTTCTTTCATACGCTTTCTAAGTTATTTATTTTGATTACGGACTTTAGTCTAGCACCTAGCAGTTACGATCAGCGCCTACTAGACTGGGGACATGATGACGATAGTCCAGTGTCGGGTCATAAACCCGACTACAAACACTACTGGCAAGCCCAAAACGAACTGGGCCAATGTCCATACGCGTTTGGGCTCACGAAAGCCCAAGCCCATATCTATTTACGAAATAGATATCCGATATCTTCTAAAATAAGAAGATAATCATTCCCAACCGACTTAGGCGGGATACGCAGAAGGTTGGGGAACACGGAACCAACAAGGATTCCGTGTGTATATAAAGGAATTATATCCTCGTTTAAGGTACAATCTCATAACCCTAAAACTCCTTAAACCCTAAACCGATTACTCACTCTCACGCCGGAGGATAATCGTGGGAGACAATCCCACGGTAAGCCTAACGGTGTTTCTTGTCTCTTAGTGCGCAGGTCTCAAGCAGCAATTCCCAATTGGTACGAGAACCGGAGCTCCAAACCAGGAACGTCCAACTTTTGTATCAACATCTGTGATATCTGACTTTTGACCGACTAAGTCCTCATGTCAAATTCTACCATCAAACAAACTTAACTTGGATAAATGATAAATCTCTCTCTCTCTCGGTTATTGACATGACCCACAACAAGTATTACTATCAGTCACCAAAATCGAACCTACAACAAAGGCCACCTAGTGATCTCACATTGAGGCACTTTGTATTATTGTTGTTGCAGTTGCAAAAATGACATGATATTTGCTTTTGACCAAAAAGCAAAAGGCAGGACACTGAGTGGTTGAGGATATGTCTGAAAGTAGAGAAAAGATGGCTTTTATTAGTTTGTTTTTTTTTTACCAAGTGATTAAAGTTTAATTACTAGTTTATTAACGCCCTTATAGATTATTAAACGTGTTAATGATTGAGTTTTGAATGAACTGCAGGACTCTATATGAATCTTTATTTGCGAGCCAGTGAAAATTAGCATACATGATGATGAAGATTTAGTTCTGATTTAGTGTCATGATTATGGTAGTTTTTATATGTTGACCTACTAACCAACTGATACAAATGTTTTGGGCTGCAGATTTCGTCCAAAGTGAGAGCTTAACAGTAAAGTAAACCTAGTAAAGAGTTTAATAATTGAATAGATGGCCAAACATCATTAAGTTAGACAGTTGGTGTAAATCATGTTTTGGTTATTAAATAAGAATGAATTGAGCTTTTTTTTTCTCTCATTAAGCAATGTAATTCATTCCACTGTACTGTTGTTTGAACCTTTTTCCCTGACAATCAGACCTTCACAATTGGGCACTGATAGATTTCTAATAATTTTGATCAACAGCAACGACGAAAACAATTGCCAGTCCCGGCAGAACGTGTATAAGGTTTAGTCCCGGCAGAACGTGTATAAGGTTTAATCCACAAGCACAATGTGATCTAAGTGCCCCTCCCACAGTCCCACACCTCACTCATAGGTTCATACACATGCATATGTAACAAGGACAAAGACATGCGTCATACGAGAAACACATTTTACTATTTTAGGGATGGATCTGCAACCGTATTTGGATTCTTGCGTATTGTCATTTCCTCCCATATCTATTGGTTAATTGCATGACGGGAAAAGTATGCATACTAGTTGAATGTAATACGTATATTGACGGTAAGAGAGTTGGGTATGGTAGCTGGGAAGCACATGCGTGGATATGGTTTTGGCGCCGCCAAATGCAAGCCACGACATCGCCAGAGACTTTCAGCGCCAAGTTCAACGCCAAATATATTTGGCGGACCGTGAAATGGGAAGAAGACAAAAGAGGTGTTTTTTTAATTGTGTTTTTTTGTTGAGTTGTGTTTTAATTGGGTATGATGGAGCCCAAATGACATGTGAAAATGGTGTTACGAGGTAGAAAGTATTTTCATGTGTAACTGTTAAAAATGAAGATCTTGAGAAGCGTTGCCATAGCAGACCAAAAGTGTTTTGGCATGATATGATAACTTGGGTTGAAATCAATATCATAGATCCAATAAATCAATCTTAGTTATCAATTTTTTTATCAAAATTAATAAAAAAACCATTTTTCACATTTTTTTAAATATAACATATCTTGCAAACGGTAAATTTTCAAACTACAAAAAATACACCATCGCGACGAGATTAATTATCTTTCTATATATGCATCTCTTTATTTTCGACTAAATTCTTTTTCAAAATTCGATCGAAAAATCACATATGATTTGTAAAATCATATATGATTTTCAAAAATCACATGTGATTTGTAAAATCAAATCATATGTGATTATTACAAATCACATATGATTTGAAAAAATCATATGTGATTTGCAAAAATCGAATCACATGTGATTTTTTTAGGCCGAAATTTTGAAAAATAAAAAAAATTAAAAAAAAATAATAAATAAATAAAAAATCATTAAAAATTATATAGAAGTGCATATCTATTAAAAAATAATTTAATTCTCGTCGCGATGGTATGATTTTTTTTTTTGCGTAACGATTAACGGTTTGCGAGATACTTAATTTTTTTTTTTTAAAGTGAAAGTTTATTTTTTCTGTTTTGATTAGAAAAATGAATGGCTATGATTGGTATATTTGATCTATGATAAATTTGAGATATATATTAAACTTTTGCCATGATAACTTATGCTTTAAGACATTTTGATTTCACCTTATAAAGCGTAGCAGTTTTTAAGCCTTAACTAGTCTCAAAGTTCATACCATTATTTTTGTTACCGCATTATGTGTTTATCAGTTATCGTTACATAATTCGAGTGAAATTTATCAGTTTAATAAGTTTTCAGTATTGTGAGATAGGTGTTAAAAAAATTGCGGTTCTAAAAAAAATAAGGAGTTAATTGCATTTTTGGTCCCTGTGGTATGGCTAAATTGCAGGTTTGGTCTTTAAAACTTTGAAAGTTATGATAGTCCTCATTTTGAAGTTTGGATTGCAATTTTGGTCTCTGGATAAAGTGAAATGACTAAAATACCTTTTGTCTTATCAGAGAGAAGAACAAGGGTAATTTGGCCATTTCACACCGACAGGACCAAAATGCAATCCAAACTTCAAAATGACTTTTAAAATTTTAAAGACCAAACCTGCAATTTAGCCATACCACAGGGACTAAAAATGCGATTAACTCAAAAATAAGTTTATAGTATCTTGTGTATGTTAAAAAAAAATTAAAATTAAGAATTTCTAAAGACTATATCATTTTCTAGATGCCAAAACCAACTGGCTTAGCTCAGTTGGCCATCTTGGAGTCCTTAGGGGCTTTTGGGGAGGGAGTCTTGAGTTCAAATCGCAGGGGTTTGAATGAGGATTTTCCTTCAAGGTAGTCCTTTAATGAAGTGGTTTGGGCACGGTAACCTTGGTTCAACCTTGGAAAAGCGCAAGGTTTCCCTTATTAATTGTCGTGCCTTCGGGCGGATTAGTAGGGGGTTTTTCCCCCCATCGGGTATTTGAAATAGGCATTTCCGCTTCGAGGGAGCTTCTCTTGTGATTTAAACGTAGTTTAATCTAGACTCCATTGTCGACAGCGACGAAGCACCTTATAAGAAATTCACCTTTCAAAAAAAAAAAAATTTCTAGATGCCAAATACAGAGTATATGAATAATCTTTTACTTTAATTCCCGACAAAAACTGATACATGAATTTCAAAAGACTTTCATATGATTCATAAACTGGTCAAACTCCATTAAATAAACACATGTACCAATTCATGAAATTGAAAGTTACAAGAATTTCGATCTCTTTTAAAAAAAGTTCATAGCTCACAAAATATTTATTAAAAAGTTATCATAAATACATATGTCAAGCAAGATGCGTCAATAGAATTGTGTTACGTTTTTCATGTTAAGTTGACACATATGTTATTAGAATTTTCTTGAAGGTGACTTTATGGTAAAAAGAAGTTACATATCGTCTCGATGATATTGAAACGCCCAAAATAAATTATGTGATTCTTAGGCCACTCTTAATGACGATCCAACCAAAGGTCGGTCGAGCCAAAGATTCGTCCCCTCCCCTTTTCTACAGCAATCTTAGCCAACACGTCCTCCTTTCATTTTTGGCTTCGTTGGGTCGGAAGAGATGACCTTATGGTTTTTATGTGTGTGTTTTTAATTAATTTTTGCGAGATATGTTATTAGTTGTGACCGATCATCTTATTACAAACATTTAGTTATGTGTTTATTCTTAAAAAAAATTAAAGTAGCGCGGAGATGACAAAGTATGGCCCATACAATTAGTGAATTGATATCTATATGACTATATCACATCATCATTACGGTTTATCGTATAATCTTGTAATACACATGAATTATAATGCATACATCAAAAAATATGACGTGAATATCAACCCCATAAAATTACCATTACTGCTAGCCTTAAATTGTACTCGTACAAATTTATTAAACATTACTTCACATTAATTTATGAACTAACATAAAAATAGTACTAGTTGGGTTTGGTGCCTATTGATTTCGAGTAATTAAATTTGACTTGTCACGTGACATTAGTGACGTGTTAATTAATGGCAGTACACTCATATATTGTGTGTGCTGACGTGTCTCCCATACCAAACATAGCTCACCACCTTCAATTTATAAACCTCACTCACTCTCTCATTTTCTGGTCATCTAAAACCAAAACCTCACCAAACCCTCTTTTAAAGCTATGGCTAAACAACCAACTTCTGGTCAAAACAACACAGCAGATAACCTTCAGGTATATTCTTTTTTTTTAAACTTATCTATATGAAACATATATTTTGTTGCAGGTTTTTCTGAAAGCAGTCTCTTTATTTTCGGTAAAGTCATAACTCATAAGTGTCCAACTATGAATTGGGTACTATTATAGTTGTTGCTGTTATTTATATGAATCATGATTTTTATATGTGATAGTACTTGGTCTCTAAAGTTTTGGTATTGAAGTTTATTCAAGTACAAATGTTTTATTTTGGTGGTGTTGTGCATATCAAACATTAGTCTAATCCTGTTAACTAACTAGCTAAATTTATTGTTGCTTTTTATTTTTGGTTATGGAATTTAGCAGAGTACAAGTAGTAGTTTTTAAAGGCTATAGTTTATATTTTTTGCCAAACTTTTTGGTATATGAATTTAGCTTAGTAGTTGGTACAAATATTTTAATCTTTTAGAACTATATATACTTGATTTTTAGAATATGGTTTTACATTTTGTTTAACCAAAAATAAAAAATAAAAGTCCTAGTTAATATAACATTTAAATTCATGTGGTTTTTATGTAATATGCAGACATGGATATTGAGAGTTTTCATCCATTGTGAAGGATGCAAGAAGAAAGTTTTCAAAGTTCTACAAAGCATTGATGCAAAGGAACACAAAGCAACAGTTACTGGTACAGTTAGTGGCGAAACACTAGTCCAGAAGCTTCTAAAATCGGGTAAACACGCCGAGATTTTGCCCGAAAGCTTCAAACCTTCGGCGAAAGAAGCGGAAAATGATACCGGGAATCAAAAGAAGAAGAAAAAACAGTGCAACAATAAGAAGGGTGAAGTAATGGTACTAGATGATGTTGAGCATGTTAAAGAGGAGAAAACGGAGTCTGAAGATGTGGCAATTGATGGAAATGATGAGACAAAAGGTGAGCCAGAAGATAAAGATGATAAAAGTGATAGTAAAGATAACGATGACGCTAAAGACAATGGTGGTGGTAAAAAGAAGAAGAATAAAAAGAAAAAGAAAGGTGAAAAAGATGAAAACAACGCACCAACAAAAGGCGATATTGATGATTTACCCACTGATGCTCTAGCCGATGACAACGAAGTAAAGGAAGAACTAAAGGCGAAGAATGTAGAACCTTCCATGGAGCAATTAAATCTTGGCCCTCGAATGGTGTATGCCGCACCACCGTACGATATGACACCGTATTATAACAATAACTATACCCCTTACTACCCTACACCGGGGTATGGGTTGAGTTACAATACCTCATACCCCGGTGCTGAATCTTCATACTATACCCCACCTGTGTATGGATACGCTCAGTCTCATCCGGCGGGGTACTACCCTCCACCACCACCCCGATCCTATTATCCTAGGAGCGCGTTTGATGATGATGTCGAAGGTGATGCCAAGGGCTATTGTGCTATCATGTGATGAAGAAGTCATACGGTTACAAACTTTGAACAAAAGGAAAGTTGGTAATATGATACCTAAGTTTGTTGGACATACGCAATAATCATATAGATTTTCTATCCTATTATATAGTTTGAACTTTACCGAGTTCAGTGTGGTTGTTTTGCAGAATATAATGTTTCTAGTAGTTTTGAATAGTTAGGAACTTAGGATGATAGTTTTGTTTTATTGTTTACAACTTTGGCAGTGTAACAGTAGAATTATGTGGTGGTCGTTTGTATATTAGCGTAAGAACGTATTTTGTTGGAATGTTGAAGCCATCCTCTTGGAGTCTTGGTAGATACTCCCTCCGTCCCATTTTTATTGTCTCATTTGACTTTGACCAGTCTTTTTTGTTCAACTTTGACCATTAATATATTTATTTGTGTTATATAATATTTGATGAATATTATACCAATGAAAATACATTTTAAAACCCAATACATTCATATATTTTTCATCAAGTATTATATAACATAAATAAAAATAATTATGGTCAAAGTTGAAGAAGAATGACTAAAAAAGTCAATAGTGGACAATAAAAATGAGACGGAGGGAGTATATACATATGTTAGCTATTGACATATACAGTGCATGTCTGAAACATAGTATAACAAACTTTGTTAGCCGCCTTTGATGTGACCACCGCTCTTCTGTCGAGTTTTCTCTTTCCTACGATCGAATACGATTAAGTTGTCACAGTCGATGACCGATTTATTTATTTTATTATTTTTTTATTTTTCTTTTTTTTAATTCAAACATTTTAAATAATTATTTTAAAATTCATTAAAAATAAAAACATTATAATACTAAATAAAAACATTAATATATTAAAAATAAAAATGATACAAAATACATAAATCATAAATCCTAATCTGAATGCTCCTCGCATGCAGAATCATAAGAAGGAGACCGATAACCAGCAAATTCTTCGATGTAAGCCAAACGTTCTTCGTCTAGCAGAGGTTGCTCAACAAATCTAGCAGACGAACTTGATGCACCTACACCATCGGTTTTGTTTTCCCGATAGCTCCAATTGATTTTGGTGTTGATGTTGTTCTGTATTTGTTGAACACACCCCACAACATGTCAAATGTTGTCGTCTTTGGGCTTCATCCATAAAAATTTGTCGATCAGCTTTTTGTTCGGCGTAATGTCGTTGCAAATCGTGTATTTTTACGTCATACGTTGCTTCTTTGCCCTTGCCTGATCAAACAGCTTGATAACGTCTATATTAGCGTTTTTTCAAGCCTCATCGTTTTCTTCGCATTGTTTTTTAACGTACATTTGCATATCTTCAACGGAATGGGGAAGACGACAAGCCATAATAATTTTGTGTTGAGAAGTAGTTTGAGGTTGAATTGTGTTTGAAATTTTGTGTTTAGAAGTGTGTTTGAGGTTAGTATTTAAAGGATGTAGAGTCGTAAAGTTTTTTAAAAAAAAAGTTTTTTTTTTTTTTTTTTTTTTTTAATAATGAAACGGTAATAAAAAGAGTGGTTGAAATCGGTTGAAAAAACAACCGATATTGTTTTTTTTCCCTCGACCGACATGCGACCCAAGATCCACAGTGGGGTTGACCAACTTTAAATTCGGTCGACCCATTCTCTCGACCGATGAATTCAGACCCACTGCTATTAGCCTTATACTATGTTTTCGGTTTTTGGTGTTCGGTTCTGTGTGGTTTCGAACCGGCTCACCATGGTATAATGTATCGGTTACTTTGATTTGTAGTATATCTTAACTTAATACTACTGTTTTAAATAAATGTCCACTATTGATTTTTAAAGTTTTTTTATTTTAATTTTGACCTTAAATTACTTAATTTGTGTTATGTAATACTTGATTGAAAATTATACTAATGAAAATATATTTCAAACTCAATTCATTCATATATTTTGTATCAAATATTACGTTACAAACTTAAAATAATTTAAAGTCAAAAGAAACACTTTAAAAGTCAATAGTGAACACTTATTTAAAATAACATAAAAGTAAAAATAAAATGCAAGCTCTAATATCTTAATAAGCAAACAGGTTAAGAAAGATGTCGCCAAACATTTTAGCAGCCTAAAGATAAAACCTGAAAAGGGTTTAACGCTAAAAGCAATTCAAGCTTTGTCTTCCATTTTATCAAGTCTTCACTTTCACTTCTCACAAGAACAAAAATAAAGGTGAAAAAGCTAATCTAGCGTGTTTTAGTTTTCTTTTATCACCTATCCTATCTCTATGGTTTTTTTTTTTTTTCCTTCTCTTTTGAAGTAACGATGTTTATATACACTAACACTTAAACCTGTAACGTTAATATCATGTTGAGTATATTTGATTAGATTCATTTGATAGACATTGATCGTATCATGAACTTTAGTGAAAGCGACAACAGCCTATGGACGTACAATTAATATTCGATTGAGGTGTAAATTTATCCAAGCAGAATGATTTATTCTATGAAATTTGAATGTCACATAGAACATGATTAGTGTTTTTGAAATATTGATTATCAGTAACGTTAAATCGGATGTCTGGATCTGTTAGTCCATTATGTCACATGTTGTTGTAACGAGTGTTACAACAACATGTGACATAATTGGCCGTACAACAACATGTGACATAATGGACTAATAGGATCATGCGCTTTATCCTAAGTACATTATGTGAAAACAATGTTCAAGCTTACTCAACATTTTGAGAGTATTCGTGCTTTTTATTGTCCATTTCCTTACAAAGTCAAGCGCACTAATACCAAAAACAATCGGTCGACCGATTAAAAATAAAGGTCGCCTTATTGTGCAATGAAGGTTGAGTGATGGTCGCGATACATTTTGGTTGAGATTACAACTGATGTTGTGGGTTTATTTTGTGTGTGTTTAAATTAAATTAAAATATATTTTGGTGATGTATTTTTTTTGTAAGGTATGTCGTTTTGATGTGATAAAAAGTCGTGTATAAGTTGTCAGAAAGAGAAAGTTGATGTGCGCAAAATAAAAGTCGCCCATAACCACTATTGTGATTAGCCTAATATGACTATTGATATAACCCGATTATAAACACAAATCTAGAGCTGTATAAAATATACTTTTGAAATGAGTGACGAAAAAGATTGTTATAAATGGTCCTTTTCTGAAAAGATAATAAGATAATAAATGGTTATGCTTTATAGACAAAAGGTACGAATTCCTTTGATTTTAAAACTTTATCTTTTTATATCAGTTGACATCTTGCTTTAAATTGTAAAGTTATTTTTTGTGGGTTCATTTGTGGCCTCTCTTAAATGAAGTGGTACTTATTTGGGGCCTCGTAGACCGTAGTAGGGGTCCTGTATTATTTTTGGGACATAATATTTTACGTGCACCTAGAAATGTTTGTGCTCTTATATCCTAACCCCACAAGTCATTTCGATTTTAATCAGAGTACTTTCCGAAAGGTTTAAATCGACGAGAAAATCCTGACCCTGTACATCTGTTTTGAGTATCGACCACCTTTTTTTAAATACCTAGTCTCAGACAATGAGTATATGTTCTAGTGAACTTTTTAAATAGGAGTTGTGATTGAATACATGACTTATTTTTCCAAAACCACTCATTAAACCGTCGACAATGCTTTGTTGTTTGGTTATAGTACTAACAAGTTTTAAAATATTTGTATTAATGTATAATGAACATTAAATAAGCCATGTAACTAATAAAATGTCGTGAAAATATATACTAGTAAAATATATGGTATTGCAGGCTCTTGTTTTTTGTGTGGGTCTGAGTGGTTCAGGAGAGTGGGGGACAACACTTTTATATGAGAATTGCACAATTAATTGTGCATGAATCAAAATGTGTGGTGTGAGTATCATTTCCCCTTTTATATCTTGTGTTACCGTGGCCACTGATTGGATTTTTTGTGTTTGTTTTGGTTTGTCCTTTAATTTGGTCTTTTGTTCATGTTTTTCTCACAGGCTCATTATTTTAATCGGCTTGTTGATGTAACGGGATGTCTTTGTTTGTATCTTGATTTGTATTTTCCAATAATATATATGCCTTTCAAATATATATATATATATATATATATATATATATATATATATATATATATATATATATATATATATATATATATATATATATATATATATATCTCTGTATTAAAATGCAACATTCTATTTGTAAACAGTCAAAAACCACGCTTTTCTTATAAGAGGCTTAGAGCTTAACTATCGTGAAATTAAAACCATCGCACATCCTTCCTAATATTAAAACCAAAACAGAAGCTAGAGAAGTTTTTGGCTATGTTAGAGGGGTGTTATCGAGAGACGAAGAAAGGAAACTCGACAGAAAAGGAATGACTAACTTAGGAGCCTGTATCAATACGAGGGTGTTAGCTAATAATTTACCATCAGAGTCGTATACGAGGATGTGCAAAGTGTTAGCACAAGACGTCAAATTTTAGGGGCTTCAATATATATGCTCCGATATATATCTGGGGCCTCAAATATCACTTCAAATAAAAATTGTTAACATTGTATAATTTTATGTAGTATATATTTGTAAAAAATTAAGATAGATTATCAAAATACTACTCCTTTTGTCTCAAAATTATTATCTATATTATTTTTTGAAATGTTTTAAAATAATTGTTCACTTTCCATTTTAAGTAAGAAGAAGAGAATTTAATGGAAAAATATTTTATTTAAATGATTGAGATTTATAATAGTCAAACTTTTATTAAACTTGATGATTTTTGTCTTTTGACATAAATTTTGAAACAAACGAAATATGTTATTTATCTTAATAGTTTATATAATATATTTGTAATCATCGTAAAATTTTCATACGAGACTTCCATTTGCTTAGCTAAGCAACTGTTTACCACGAGTAGATATTTGCTAGATTTTTGCTTCTCTAGTATAACGTGTCATTTGATGATTGACAAAAAGTTGACATAACAAGTTCTAGAGTTTTCGGTTGCATGGTTTCATTTCATCGTCTCAAAAAGTCAAAAATGACCTCCGCTCAAACAATGAAAGGATTTATTTTACACGGTTCTAGATCTTTCTTCTTCATGGTCCATATGCATCAACACTTGCATTACACTGCCAAAGAAAAAGATATTAAAAAAAAGAAAAAAAAATAGGAAAAAAAAAATCGTCATGGTGGGCTAGTATAACCAAGAGCATTGAGGTTTAATGAGTTGTATGGACCCGGGAGTTTGCAAGATTTTTTCCTTCACGGATTTGTTTCTTTTTGGGTCGTTAATGGTCTTGTTGTCTTGTTAGAAGCTAGTGTGGGAGAATGTTGTATTAGGTTTTTTTTAATCACTTTTTTGTTTAGGTTGTGATGTAACTACGGTTTTTTTGTACGTTAATTCAATTTTTTCTAAGAACGTTGCGATTTTTTTTTAATGATAATTAAGTTTTTGTTAACAATGTTTTTGGGAGGTAATGGTTTTTGTTCCTTTATAATGGACCTTTTTTTTCTTGTTTTTTTTAGTTTTGCACGTTTATATTTGTTTATTTACTTACAATTGGGTGCCAAAAGTTTTTGTCTTTCTTTAAAACCGTTTTTAACCTAATTGTTTAGGGGTTATAACCAATTCCGCTATTCTTGTATCATTTTTACAGCTGCTTCCATATCTTGTTAGGGTATTTGAAGATGAGTGCTATGCCGAATATCGATGAGATTAAAGCTGCTAGTGGATCTGAGAAGCTCCCATCAGCGTTTAAGCACCTTTTCAGTACCGAGGTTACCGAAGAGCGCGCATTTTAATTACGTATGGAGGGGGAACGCCAACAGCTGGTAGGGAAAATCGAGAAGCGTCGAAGGACTATTATAGAAACACAGTGGTATGGTTCTTTTGATAGTGATGCGATTGACGCTTTGCAGGCACTTGTTGAGCTTCAGCGAGTGGACCGAGAATCGTTGGTTGCCCTTGATGCTCTTATTGATGGGATACGCGGTGGTATAGCGACGAAGGAAGAGCATGTTGGTTTCATGGAGGTTACTGAGCAGTCGTCCGGTGATTAGCGTTGCTGGAGGCAGGTTTTCTAGGTCTTTTGTGCAACTTGTTTATGTTAGTGGTAATTAGTAGTGGTTGTCTAGTGTGTTTGGTATTTTAGACATTGTATGTATTTATGTACAGTTAAGGGGTGGGTGTAGCCTATGGTAGGTTACAGTTTTGGCATGTTTACCACCCGTACTATGTTGGCTGGACAATGGTGTAGTTATCGTATTGTTAATTTATAAGATTATGGTACATTTACGCTAAGCTTATGGGTTTTTTCCTTCCTTATTGTGGGTGTTGCTTCAGTAATGCTGATGTAACTATTTTGTATATGGCTACAATTGGCGCAAGCAAATATACTGATTACATTTTTGGCTTGTGTATGATAATCTATCAATCATAGGCACGATGTTGTAGTTGATAGTTTGGTAATGGGAAATCATGTTATAAAATTATGTAATGTCGTTCATCTTACTTATGTTCTAGCTCCGTCGTTTTTATTGCTGGTATTTTGGACATTGCGTGTAATTAATGTTTCAATTCTTATTGGTTGTATGAGAGGGAACAATATCTTGTGCGGTTTCCATCCTCATCAGTCTTTTCAGTACTCTTTTTTCAGCGAATCATTCGTAGGGTAATTTTCCATGCTCATATCTTTTTTTTGAAGTAGTATATTTAAGCTTTTGTTTTGCATTTCGTGTCGCTTTGGGTATGAAAAACAGTGCATTCATAATGGTTATGACTGTTAGTAGTGGTGTATGCTGTTTCGCTTTTATTGTGCATACACTTTTGTTTTTGTGTGTGTTCATCTTTGCCTGGCCTGATTCCATTACCAATTTATGAATATGTACGTTGTATGTACTGAGTGTGTTGGTGGGGTTGGCGGTCATATGTTTGGTATTTTTTCTTTTATCGTTGAACTGTTCGTAGTCACATGCCTAGTGTTTGCAGCCTTTTGTGTAGTGGTGTGGCTGTCTTTTGCTTTTTTGTCATGCACAGTTATTGCCATTAGCTAAAATGTTTATTTTTTCATGTTTGTACTGTTGGTAGTGGTATGTACTTTTTGGCCTTTGCTGTGTATAGATGTAGGAGTATGTTGCTGTTTGTGAATATTCTGTTTTTCTCCATTATAAGTGTTTTGGCTCCTACATGTCACAGTCTGAGTGCCTTGCCGAGCTGAGTCTTGCATGCGACAGTGATGTCCTTCAGGATCAGATGTGCCTCTTTTTTGAGAGGGAAGTGATTGCAGCACGTGAGTGGGAAAGCTTGGTGCGTGCACACTGTTTGGATATCGGGGCGCGTGTAAGATAGTTGGAAGATTTGATCCAGGAGGTTCTTGAGGAAAGGCATGATGCGGTTGTTAGTAACTCTGTCACATTTTTGCGACAGGTTCAAGTACGCGAGCGGTCCAAACAGGTTGTACTTCAGGGGTTGCTACGCGAAGCTCATTCTGCCCTTAGGGCTGCTGCAGGATATATTAACAGTATTCGGAGGTTGTAATGATCAATTGCGTTTTTCTATTAGTCATTTCTGTGATTGTGATGTTTGTTGTAATCGGTGTTTTATGTGGGGTTGCATCTGCCTTGTCTTGTAGGTGTATTTGTAAGACTTTTCTTGAATAAAACATGTCGTGTTATGTTTGTTTTTATTTGTGAGTGCGTTTTAATTTTGGATGGGGATCATCCTATGTGGGTAGTTCATGTAGTAGTAATGTTTGCATCTGCTGCTATTCATTTAATGATATACTGGAATGAAAGGGTTGGTTAACATCCTGTAGGAAGGTTTAATAAGATGCAATTTACATTGTATAAATGTTTCTTTCTCTTTGGATTTCAGCGAATGTGAGTGTGTCTCCGATTTTTTGGTGGATAAATGTTGATGCAAGTATGTTATAGGGAAAGGTGGTTTCCATTAAAGCTAACAGTACAAAAGCATTCAGCCAGAGCTGCATTTTGGTCATTCTGCAGTTATATATCTGCAGTGTGTACCACCTTCAACTACCTACTTGTGTTGGTTACACATGGTACAAAACTGTGCAGGCAGTGCTACACTTTCCACGTGCATATCACACGCTACGTTAGGCCGGTCTAGGACTACTTACTATACATATCGCTAGCTAGTTTACATTACATTAGCTACTATACTTTTTACAGAAACCATTTGTTTATAAAGGTTTCGGATCCTTGTTGTTCTAGCTTCAGTCGATCTTAGGTTTCTTGGCAGTGTGTGAAGGTGATTCTTCTCCGCTTGTTTCAAACAATTCCCTTCGAACAGTAGTTGATTGGATTTCAGTTGTCTCTCTTATTTTTTTTGCGGGTTCATCTGAATATGGAGGTGGAGTTATAATACCAACACCTGTATCTGTAACACCCCAACCTGACAAGGGTAAAGATATCACAAATACGGTTTCATATCAGAACCTTAAGTACTATACAATAGCGGAAGCCTTTACAAAACTTACAAAAGAAAAATATAAATAACTTAATAATCAAAATAAATCTAAGATCCCTATTTCAAATCTTGCTCTCATCTCTACTCTCAACCCGGATCAGCTATCCCATAAGCTCATCTTGAATGCTTAATACCTGCCGAGGAAAAGAAAGTGCTTGGTGAGCATAAAGCCCAGGTGAACGAGATATAACAGAAACGAAAACTAAACAAAATAGAAATAATCGAAATAAAACAAAAAGCGAATAACGAAGTCACAACGGAATGAGATCAAAGAATCATCGGGATTTTGGAAACACAATCATACAGAAATCCGGAAAAACAAATAGCGATTAAGAACAAACACATAGCATATTGATGGCACCAACGCAAATGCATCAAGATAACCAAACATTAACTAAAGCAGGAAATTCGAGTACATATGAGCCAAACGAAATGTCAAAAGACTAACGGAAACAATTTCTAGAAAGTAAACATGGCATTCATACAAATCAATTAATCTACAATTAACACACTTAAACCAATATTGTAGCAGCGGAAATAGCAGTCAAATCATGACAGTCACACATGCAAATAGAAAACATAGTCGGAAAACTATAATTAAATAAACAAAAGGCATAGCATAGAAATTAGCAATTTATCAAAACAGATATCATAATTAAGCCATTCCCAGATCAAACCTTAATATAAGCAAAGTCTAAACATATCAGATCAATCATAAGCAGACAAGTAACTAACGGATAGGCAAAGTTTACAAAATTCTTGAACAATCATACATACTAAACTTTCAGGATACTCAATTTCACACTAGCACATTTATCTCACAGATCAACGAATTCACATAACGATAAACTAACATAACATACGAATCATATTTAAACATATTATCATATCCTAGCATGGCATACGGTAGTTACATAATCATATAAGAGCATAAACACATTCAATAACATATAATAAACCTAATACATAAATATAAACACTTGAAAATACGAATCATAAGCAGAATACTTAATACAGACATAACAAATAAGGATTTAGTTAACTACCACGAGCCCAGAACTTACCATATCAGAAAATACTACTTATTCAGAAAGTAACCTCAGAAAATAATCGGAGTAGCTAGCTCCCAGAATTTTGTGAAGACGCGTATTACACGCGACATCATTCACCGAAACATATCGGATAACAGATCAGATCTAGGATGCATCCATACGCCCCAACAGACGGATAGTGGCCATACTATCAATAAGCAGATAACGGAAAAGGGCGTGGAGAACATCACTCTACGCCCTAGAGTCATGTCAGAGGTGCATCAATGACACGGACATGAAACCCCATGACTAGTGAGATAGTGGCTCGAGTGTCAAACTAACTTAGGTCAAACAGATTTTCATAAATGACACAGATCATAATCAAACACCAAGTTCAACAGATAACATATCAGATAATTCATATCATAAGGTTCATGTTCAAAGGTTCAGAAGTCAGAAGTTAATGTCGTAGTCACATATCATACTTTCATAATCAGAATTTCATAACCAAATGTTCACAATTCAGAAGTTCATAATCAAATATAGCAAGGTTCAACAGATGTGCATATCAAAGTCCTTCTAACATAACGTTCAAGTCAGATATTTCATGATTCAATAAAACAGGTGTTTCAAACAAGCAACAGATCTAACAATCAGAAAGGGTTCATCGCAATGGCATAGGAAACCCTAATAATTGAAATAGAAAAGCTAACGAAAGAAAACGTCATAAGAAACCTTTACTGAAAAGGTCAGAATATCTGTACCTTAAAGCAAATGAGAGAAAAGCAAACGAATGAGTGAATCACGAAGATATAACGTCGCGTCTCCTTCAACGAATCTACACGGATTATGATTTATTTAATACTTATTAGCATCATTAAAGTTATAACGGATTAATCGTATTCACCTTCTTATAGTTGTAAGTATATTCTCATTTTTAGTGACGGACGGAATTACAATCTTTTGGAGTCTTAATCATTAATTAGCCAAACTTTTGTATTACAAATGATAAATGGTAAACTTAAGGGTTTAATATGTTAAATATCTTATTTGAGGGCTTATATGATCATCTTTCAAAGTATAGGGTTTATAAATGTCAAGAACGGATTTTAGGACTCTCTTTCAAAATAGTTTACACAAGCCTTCATAACTTACATGATTAACCAAGACTCACACGTAACATTGTTCGAACACCACCTTAATGAGACCATGCATGCAATACTTTAATTCATGCTATTTGACTCCTTGCATAAAATCATAACTCACGCATGTTTACAACACCCTTAATACTAGCTCGTTATATGTTAAATCAACAATATTTAATGACCTCAAAACTTACTATTTTCACATGAAATAACGAATCAACACACCTAGCTTCTTAACCCTAATCGACCCATTTAAACCATGTTAACGGGACCAAAGATTTACCCTTTCCCCTTGCTTCAATATATACGTTCACACATGCAAACTTCAACTTAACCTACGTTATTTCCCGACTCATAAACAAATCGACACACACATGTTACTTAACCTATTTAAGTCGACTTACGTTAGGAAAACCATGCATGCAGATCAACACAAACAAAACTACATCATAAAGTTAACGTGATACTTACATATCGGCTCATAACCCTTAACGCGACCAATAAGACACATGGTTCATGCATATATTCGCAACACTTTCATGACTTAACCATGCGTTAACTCCTACCCATCATACGTCAAGTTTATGATTTTATGTGACAATATTTACTCTACCTGTTACTTGGTTTATATACATTGATCGACACACATTCATATAGGTTTCGGAAACATGAATACATAACATACTTACACGACAAGGCTCACATATTTCATTAGTAAGGTTCGGTTAACTCATGCGTTTCGTTAACATGCTTGTTTTAATATACACGACCAACATATATATATATACTTGATGTGGCTCGACTTTTCCCATGTGGTTCACGTTAATCATACCTCACGTTTACACAAGTTTTAACGTTTCATTCATATGGTTCGGTTCACATCTTTAAAGGTTTAATATTTGTATGTGACGTATAATAGAGACGAAGGAAGAAGGTTATACCTTTGTTAGCTCGAGTCACACGCACACCGATCCAAAAGGGAATGAGCAGACGATCGGTTAGAGAAAGAAAAGAAAAAGTCTTTTTGCCGAGACCTTTTTGAGCTAGGGTTTTAAAATTTGTGTTTTGTGTTTGTATTTATAGGTATATACCCGATCGGTTCATGGGTTTTGGTGTGTGGTTCTCGGCTCAAAAGCCCAACCGGAGATCATGGGCTCAACAACCCATCGACCTCAAGATTTGGGGAAAACAATCGGATCACAAAGAAAACAACGAAGCCCGGTGATGTTTGGTATTCGATTCACAAAAGAAAGAAACGATGCCCTAAGTTTGTGCAGCGTGACTTCATTTTTCGTAGTACCAAACGTCAATTACCTATTATACACATTAGTTTTTTTTTTTTTTTTTTTTTTAAATAATTATTCTAAGCTAGATTTTAAATCTCTTTTAATGAACGTATATATATATTTTACGTATTTTATAAATTTTGATTTTAAAGGGTAAATTAGCCTTTTAACATTTTTCGTATTTTTAGGGTTTTACAACTCTCCCCTTCTAAAAAGAAAATTTCGTCCTCGAAATTGAACAAGGCGAAGAAGCACAACGAATCGGATTTCAGATTCTCGGGGAAAATAAAGCAAATGCAAATCTTATCTCGAACAAACGGTTCGTATCATCGAATCTACAAACTCATACTTTTCAGAAATCAAAGAAATAATCAAATACTTACAACAGATAATCATATACTCATCAAGGTAATGGCAGATAACAGATGAGATGCAGACAATCAAATAACACGCTTTAACTTATAGGATCTCAAACATATGCATAGACAGAACAAATCCTAATGGTCTTATTAATGAGATAGTCGAACTAAAAAGGATTTAATACTCCTCAAACACTTCCTGAAGTATCCTATGAACACAATAAAGTGGTACGTCATATGATGTAAGTATTATCACGTTGATCAGGCGTCATAATACCAGCATCACATGAGTATACCATAATGATGGTCATACTTTATTTCAAGCTGTGATTAAGCAACGTCATCAATAGAATCGAATAGGGAACGAAACTTATTAGAACTAGCGGAAACTTAACGAATCTATCAGAAAGAAACAACAAACATCAACTATACTTTCAAAATTTTGCTTTATTCCTACTAATCACACCAATTGCGGAATTGTCATAAGATGAAACTTTCAAAACAAAACTTAATAATCAAAGATTCAATCATCCAATTGAAAAACAAAAGGACCTAAACTCAAAATCCAATGTCAGAACTTCTAATAAAGAGGACAACTAATCATGAGCGCGAATTTCTATTCTTGTATCGGATTAAACCTACTAGTAGCCGTAGACTCTAAATCCAAGTCCACCTCGTATTCTTCCTCATGTTCTTCTTCTTCCTCTTCTTCCTCACTTATCCATCCGTTCTAATTTCCTTCGCACTACGGTAATAGGCGACTAGCAAAGTCACTTCTCCGATTCTCTCTTCTTCTTCGCCACACGATCTACAAAAGCATACAAGTCGCGACTCTAGTCAAACTACTCCTCCATCTTCCAAGAACTCGGGACATCTTTCATGATACCTAGTGGTGAAGCCTTGGTTGTCAACGACTTTAGTCTCGTACTCCTCTACTATTCTTCCGTCTACGTTCTCCAAGGTTAGCTTCTCCTCAATTGTGCATGGCCATCGGCTTAACTATCCTCTCACTTGTTGGTCCGCTTCACTCCACCAATCCTCTTACAGCCCTTAACAATAACAACAGTCCACTTCTCCCTCTCCCTAGGTTGCCTAGCTGGTCCCTGCTTGCTCTATCGGTGAACTAGAACGACGAGGGATAACCATCTAAAAGAATAATCATCTATTAGTAAAATCTAGGTATGATAGTGGACGCAAAGAAAGTACGCAGAAGGGAAAATCCTAAATCTACCCAATCCTCACAGGTCATAGCTTAAGCTCTAAGGGTCCTAAACCTGGCTCTGATACCATAAATTGTAACACCCCAACCCGACAAGGATAAAGATATCACAAATACGGTTTCATATCAGAACCTTAAGTACTATACAATAGCGGAAGCCTTTACAAAACTTACAAAAGAAAAATATAAATAACTTAATAATCAAAATAAATCTAAGATCCCTATTTCAAATCTTGCTCTCATCTCTACTCTCAACCCGATCGGCTATCCCATAAGCTCATCTTGAATGCTTAATACGCAGCGAAAAGAAAGTGCGGTGAGCTTACAAAGCCCAGTGAAGGATATAACGAAACGAAAACTAAACAAAATAGAAATACGAAATAAAACAAAGAAACGAATAACGAAGTCACAACGGAATGAGATCAAAGAATCATCGGGGATTTTGCGGAAACACAATCATACATAAATCCGGAAAAACAAATAGCGATTAAGAACAAACACATAGCATATTGATGGCACCAACGCAAACGCATCAAGATAACCAAACATTAACTAAAGCAGGAAATTCGAGTACATATGAGCCAAACGAAATGTCAAAAGACTAACGGAAAAAATTTCTAGAAAGTAAACATGGCATTCATACAAATCAATTAATCTACAATTAACACACTTAAACCAATATTGTAGCAGCGGAAATAGCAGTCAAATCATGGCAGTCACACATGCAAATAGAAAACATAGTCGGAAAACTATAATTAAATAAACAAAAGGCATAGCATAGAAATTAGCAATTTATCAAAACAGATATCATAATTAAGCCATTCCCAGATCAAACCTTAATATAAGCAAAGTCTAAACATATCAGATCAATCATACGCAGACAAGTAACTAACGGATAGGCAAAGTTTACAAAATTTACTGAACAATCATACATACTAAACTTTCAAGATACTCAATTTCACACTAGCACTTTATCTCACAGATCAACGAATTCACATAACGATAAACTAACATAACAAACGAATCATATTTAAACATATTATCATATCCTAGCATGGCATACGGTAGTTACATAATCATATAAGAGCATAAACACATTCAATAACATATAATAAACCTAATACATAAATATAAACACTTGAAAATACCGAATCATAAATAGAATACTTAACACAGACATAACAAATAAGGATTTAGTTAACTACCACGAGCCCAGAACTTACCATATCAGAAAATACTACTTATTCAGAAAGTAACCTCAGAAAATAATCGGAGTAGCTAGCTCCCATAATTTTTTGAAGGCAGCGTATTGCACACGACATCATTCACCGAAACATATCGATAACAGATCGGATCTAGGATGCATCCATACGCCCCATGAGCGGATAGTGGCCATACTATCAATAAACAGATAACGGAAAGGGGCGTGGCGAGAACATTACTCTCTGCCCTAGAGTCATGTCGAGAGGTGCATCACGACACGGACATGGAACCCCCATGACTAGTGAGATAGTGGCTCGAGTGTCAAACTAACTTAGGTCAAACAGATTTTCATAAATGACACAGATCATAATCAAACACCAAGTTCAACAGATAACATATCAGATAATTCATATCATAAGGTTCATGTTCAAAGGTTCAAAAGTCAGAAGTTAATGTCGTAGTCACATATCATACTTTCATAATCATAATTTCATAACCAAATGTTCACAATTCAGAAGTTCATAATCAAATATAGCAAGGTTCAACAGATGTGCATATCAAAGTCCTTCTAACATAACGTTCAAGTCAGATATTTCATGATTCAATAAAACATGTGTTTCAAACAAGCAACAGATCAAAAAATCAGAAAGGGTTCATCGCAATGGCATAGGAAACCCTAATAATTGAAATAGAAAAGCTAACGAAAGAAAACGTCATAAGAAACCTTCTTGAAAAGGTCATAATATCTGTACCTTAAAGCAAATGAGAGAAAAGCAAACGAATGAGTGAATCACGAAGATATAACGTCGCGTCTCCTTCAACGAATCTACACGGATTATGATTTATTTAATACTTATTAGCATCATTAAAGTTATAACGGATTAATCGTATTCACCTTCTTATAGTTGTAAGTATATTCTCATTTTTAGTGACGGACAGAATTACAATCTTTTGGAGTCTTAATCATTAATTAGCCAAACTTTTGTATTACAAATGATAAATGGTAAACTTAAGGGTTTAATATGTTAAATATCTTATTTGAGGGCTTATATGATCATCTTTCAAAGTATAGGGTTTATAAATGTCAAGAACGGATTTTAGGACTCTCTTTCAAAATAGTTTACACAAGCCTTCATAACTTACATGATTAACCAAGACTCACACGTAACATTGTTCGAACACCACCTTAATGAGACCATGCATGCAATACTTTAATTCATGCTATTTGACTCCTTGCATAAAATCATAACTCACGCATGTTTACAACACCCTTAATACTAGCTCGTTATATGTTAAATCAACAATATTTAATGACCTCAAAACTTACTATTTTCACATGAAATAACGAATCAACACACCTAGCTTCTTAACCCTAATCGACCCATTTAAACCATGTTAACGGGACCAAAGATTTACCCTTTCCCCTTGCTTCAATATATACGTTCACACATGCAAACTTCAACTTAACCTACGTTATTTCCCGACTCATAAACAAATCGACACACACATGTTACTTAACCTATTTAAGTCGACTTACGTTAGGAAAACCATGCATGCAGATCAACACAAACAAAACTACATCATAAAGTTAACGTGATACTTACATATCGGCTCATAACCCTTAACGCGACCAATAAGACACATGGTTCATGCATATATTCGCAACACTTTCATGACTTAACCATGCGTTAACTCCTACCCATCATACGTCAAGTTTATGATTTTATGTGACAATATTTACTCTACCTGTTACTTGGTTTATATACATTGATCGACACACATTCATATAGGTTTCGGAAACATGAATACATAACATACTTACACGACAAGGCTCACATATTTCATTAGTAAGGTTCGGTTAACTCATGCGTTTCGTTAACATGCTTGTTTTAATATACACGACCAACATATATATATATATATACTTGATGTGGCTCGACTTTTCCCATGTGGTTCACGTTAATCATACCTCACGTTTACACAAGTTTTAACGTTTCATTCATATGGTTCGGTTCACATCTTTAAAGGTTTAATATTTGTATGTGACGTATAATAGAGACGAAGGAAGAAGGTTATACCTTTGTTAGCTCGAGTCACACGCACACCGATCCAAAGGGAATGAGCAACCGTCGGTAAGAGAAAGTCTTTTTGCCGAGACCTTTTTGAGCTAGGGTTTTAAAATTTGTGTTTTGTGTTTGTATTTATAGGTATATACCCGATCGGTTCATGGGTTTTGGTGTGTGGTTCTCGGCTCAAAAGCCCAACCGGAGATCATGGGCTCAACAACCCATCGACCTCAAGATTTGGGGAAAACAATCGGATCACAAAGAAAACAAACGAAGCCCAGCTGATGTTTGGTATTCGGTTCACAAAAGAAAGAAACGATGCCCTAAGTTTGTACGCGTGACTTCATTTTTCGTAGTACCAAACGTCAATTACCTATTATACACATTAGTTTTTTTTTTTTAATAATTATTCTAAGCTAGATTTTAAATCTCTTTTAATGAACGTATATATATATTTTACGTATTTTATAAATTTTGATTTTAAAGGGTAAATTACCCTTTTAACATTTTTCGTATTTTTAGGGTTTTACAGTATCTGTGATATTTAAGGGTTCCTGCTCGGTCTCCGTGACCGCAGATGAACTTGCTCCCTCAGTATTTGTGGGGATCGGCGGTAGTGCTGGTAGCGGCACATCTTCAACACCATCTAAAATAAACTTTGGGAAACCTCTGCGGCTGCCTTTTGCTAGGTGGGCGTGGAATATGTGGTGTGTTTTCAAGCTACTCTATTATCGGTGGGAGTACCTGTGGATCTGGTTATGGAATGTAGCTCAGAGGTCCGTCACTTTCGGTCAAGCAATGAGTCGGCCTCTGGTGAAGCAGTAACTAAGAGGTCCCCGTTGAGTCTGAAATAAGTGCTCTGAAGCAATAGTCGTAGTAAATGTTTTTCTATTAGTATCTTTGTGGTTGCGAATATTTAGACATTGTATTTGATACATTGTGCGTAATCGTCACTTTTTAGCTGTAACCGGAAATTGTGTATGCATACGGTATTTACGTACACTGGTTTGGCAGTGGCTTTATGCACGGTTGCTGGCAATGCCGGTGTGGCATTGTTTCGGCAATTTTGTTGCTGCAAACTCTGCATCGGTTGAAATACCAATCTGATTGCTCATCAATTTTTGTGATGGTCGCCTCAATACTAAATTGTTTCTGCAGATGTCAATAGAAAAAAGTTAGTAGCATGAGCGTTTGTTAAATGTTGATATTGTTGTATGAGCTGCACCTACCGTGACACTCTGGGACTTGCCTGCATCAACATACTACGGAGTTAATCTGCGTGTTGGCGGTTGGCTGTCTGCGCACATCGATTCTTTGGGTAGCAACGGCTCGTTATATATAAGACCCATTTGTTCATACCTGTGGTAACAAAATCATTAGGATGTATCTTGTTATGTTGTTATGTTTGAGAAATATGTTTTCGGAAACTCACAGGTGGCGGATATGGTGCTTCTTGAAGCCGTGGATTCAGATAATAGTATGTTGCCGGGGTGGCCGACAACTGTAAGCCTCCTATTTGTGAAACAATGTGTGATAATGGGTGGGTCATTTTTGTATCCTCATTTGTATTGTTTATGTAAAATTATGCAACATACCGAAAACCTTTTGCCCAGGCAAGAGCCGACAGCAAGGATTACGGTTGATCCAGGTTGGGAGAGGGTTTGTACCGGGAAGTTATTAGCCATTTCATTCCAGATTGTGAAGGTGACAACATTTCCACTGTGTAAAAAACATTATGTGTGATTACTCTATTGAAAATGTTTTATTTGAAATGATATTTATGGAACTTACTGCAGATTCTAGATGTCTATGTTCCTGCGCATAATCCTGTTTGTTGTAGGGTCCCCGAACTCTCTTATGGGGCCAATATTTCTGATAATACCGATGTAATCTGTTTGAAATAAAGGTAATGGTTATTGTATGTTGTATGTAAAAATAATGTTGAAACAATGTATATTACCTGTTAGTGTGTAGTCGCGTGCATCTGCTCGCTGGCCCAACTCATTGTATGGCACAAAGTCAAAGTAATGGTCCGGAAAACCTTCGTCTTGACGTGAGTAGCCCGAGTGTATTTTCCAAACAGCGTGTAATAGGGTTGTTCAAAGTCTTGCCGCAGTTCTCGTCTTTTGCAACCAAATCGTTCAATTTTGTAGCAGGTACCCAATTTCGCTTCGTGTCAAACAACTTCATGTCCCAAAGCATGTACGTTATCCGGATAGCCCTCCCTGTAGAAACGATGGTTAGTGGAGTTTACAATATTCGCCCTTGGTATGGTAGGTTTTAAAAGCAATGAATGTCAACCTTTTTATCCAAAAGGATAAAGCAAAGGCCAGTAGGATTTGGGTCCGGCACATTCTTTGATAACCATTTTCTATACACTTTGATATGAAGTGGTTTGTCTAAAGGACACCACTGATCGAATATTAAGGAACAGAAAATACGCACAGGAACTAAACAAACAACAAACACCGAATGTTACTTGGAATAAGCTCTCCAATTAATCAGAAAATTACTTGCTTACAAAAACTGATATTGAATGCATTCATGACAAACCACAGCTCGGTTTGTATATACAGGGAATAGAACAAGCTTTCCTAATCCTACTACAATTCTAATATAACTAGAATATTAAAACTGTCATTCACCCCATGGGCTTGGGTCAATAGCTGCTGCTTCCCATGGGCTCGGGTCGAACATTAGCCAACATTCACCCCCTAATTTCGACTCGAGATAGGGAGGTCTTCAATTCCGAGTAACTCTTGCATTTCCTTGAACTTAATCCTTGCGAGAGCTTTCGTCAGAATATCGACGCGTTGCAAATCACCTCTTACAAACTCAACTTGTACTTGGCCTCTTCCAACACATTCTCGGATAAAATGATAACGTGTGTTTATATGCTTGCTTCTCCCGTGAAAGACTGGATTTTTCATAAGTGCAATAGCCGATTTGTTGTCAACAAATAAGACCACCACTCTTTCTTCCATTCTGGTTATTTCACTCAACAATCCACGTAACCATATCCCTTGACACGGTGAAGTTGCGACCATGAACTCGGCTTCACAAGACGATAGAGCCACCGTGTTTTGCTTTTGTGAGCACCAGTGATAGGTGATTTCCCTAGATAAAATACGTACCCAATTGTGCTTCGACCATCATCTTGGTCCATAGCAAAACTACTATCACTAAACCCCACTAGCTCCTTGGTTTTCTCTTGGTTGTATCGTATTCCAAAATTCAAACTACCTTGGATATACCGCAGTATTTGTTTCACAGTTGCCATATGTGATTCTTTTGGTTCTTGCATGTAACGACTAACCAAACCAACCGAATAAGATAAATCGGTCGGTGTGTGTAGTAAATACCTTAAACAACCAACTCGTCGTCTAAACAGAGTTGCATCAACTGGTTTTCCTTCCTTATCCAAGCTTAACTTCATTCCAGGTTCTAATGGACATTGTGTAGGATTAACGCTTCATGCATCCGGCATCTTTCAAGATCTTCTTTGCATAGCTTTCTTGACTTATTGAGACACTCGAATCCTCTTGCTTTACTTCAATGCCAAGATAATAGCTTAATTTTCCCAAATCACTCATATCGAACCTTTCTTGCATTTGTCTCTTAAATTCACCAATTTCGACAAGCTTCGAACCGGTTACTAAGAGATCATCTACATAGACTGCAATAATCAAGATTGACTTGTTTGTCTTCTTCACATACACGGCTTGTTCGTGTTGGCATCTTTTGAAAGACATTTGCTTGAGTTCTCTATCAAGTTTTGTATTCCACGCTCTTGGTGCTTGTTTAAGTCCATAAAGCGCTTTTTTCAACTTGTAGATCTTCCTTTCTTCTCCTTTCTTCACGAACCCCTCTGGTTGTGTAACAAACACTTGCTCTTTTAGTTCTCCATGTAAAAAAGCTGACTTTACATCCAGATGATGTAGCTCCCATGCTTCTTTTGCGGCCAATGAGATTAATAAACGTATCGTTTTAATCTGTTCTACGGGCGCAAATACCTCGTCATAGTCAATTCCTTCCTTTTGAGCATAACCAATAAAGGACACCACTGATCGAATATTAAGGAACAGAAAATACGCACAGGAACTAAACAAACAACAAACACCGAATGTTACTTGGAATAAGCTCTCCAATTAATCAGAAAATTACTTGCTTACAAAACCGATATTGAATGCATTCATGACAAACCACTCGGTTTTGTATATCAGGAATAGAACAAGCTTTCCTAATCCTACTACAATTCTAATATAACTAGAATATTAAAACTGTCATTCACCCCATGGGCTTGGGTCAATAGCTGCTGCTGCCCCATGGGCTCGGGTCAGACATTAGCCCAACATTGTCAAGATCCATGGGTTGTTGGACTATAATGTTTATTATGCCAAAAAGACCAAAGAATAAAGCCTGTATGTTTTTCAGGTTTGGGCTGCAGGAACAAACCCACAAGATGGAAAACATGGCAGTTAAAAAGAAACGGTTTAGTCTAGGGTTATGTCGATTACTTTTAGTGAATCGTTGAGTCTTTTGACATGAAGCAACGTTTCTTCTTGTATAAATAGGGATCAATTTCTTTAAACAAAAGCAACTCTTTCAGATTCATTTATATCAATATAAAGGGTTCTACCCATCTTCTTTTTGTCCTACTTTTATTCGATTCTCTTTGCATGATTATACATGATTGTTGTTTGATATTTTCGATCCTGGAAACACCCCCTAAAGGGCCTGTCAACATTGGTATCAGAGCTTCAAGGAATCAAACAACGATCAAGATTAAGAGATTATCATTAGCCGAAGAGCGGGATTGATTATCAACGTGAGCGAATTATTCAGGATCAACAGCGAGGTTTGATTATGCGGGATTGATTGTTATTAGCGAAGCGGGATTGTCAATCATTGGCATGTGACTTTCAACAGCAAGGCGAGGTTTGATCAAGAACCGAAGGACCAAAGAAAGAAAAAAAGGAAAATGGTTACCACCAACCGGGGTTAACGGAAGAAGAGAAAGAAACAGGTTGCCGGGAATTATAAGACCAAAGAAGCTCTGTGACAGTTGGTTGATTCGCCCCGTAAACAAGGAAGAAAGTTTTGCCAGGTGGAAAAAGAACCAGGCGGTTTGATTCGCCCCGCAAACAAGGAAGAAAGTTTTGCCCGGTGAAAAAAGAACCAGGTGGTTTGATTCGCTCCGCAAACAAGAAGGAAATATAGTTAAGCAAGAACAAGAAAAGGCATGAACAAAAAGGATTAAAGAATGAAGACTGCAGAATTTGAAGATTGAAGATTTTTGGCATATCAACATTAGGGGGGAACTGTTGGACTATAATGTTTATTATGCCAAAAAGACCAAAGAATAAAGCCTGTATGTTTTTCAGGTTTGAGCTGCAGGAACAAACCCACAAGATGGAAAACATGGCAGTTAAAAAGAAACGGTTTAGTCTAGGGTTATGTCGATTACTTTTAGTGAATCGTTGAGTCTTTTGACATGAAGCAACGTTTCTTCTTGTATAAATAGGGATCAATTTCTGTAAACAAAAGCAACTCTTTCAGATTCATTTATATCAATATAAAGGGTTCTACCCATCTTCTTTTTGTCCTACTTTTATTCGATTCTCTTTGCATGATTATACATGATTGTTGTTTGATATTTTCGATCCTGGAAACACCCCCTAAAGGGCCTGTCAACATGGGTTTCAGGTCCATGAGATCGGTAGTCTTTATTTCAACGGCAGGCGCTTTGCCTTTGTCTACTGAACGTGCCGGTGTCACTTCTTCAAGTTGTTGCTGTTCGGGTTCATCCATAGTGGCAGCGACGTCTTTGCCTTTATTTGTCATATCTCTGAAATTTGCAACAAATGTTGTTAGTAGTCATTGTTTAGCATATAGTTAGTGACGCAGCCACCATGCATGTCACCAGTAATAGCTGGACATGTGGTTTGTAGATATGCATTTAGATACAATAATAGAAAGGAATTGCTCCAAATATATGTATGAGACATAGCATACTTGCCAACGTAGTATACCAATAAAAAGGAACCACGACAAATCCAAATAATACAATAGGTTTGTCGGTGTGTTTAATAATGTGTACTGAAGGTAACGTGCATAGTCACATATATTATGCAACAGATATTAAGCAGTATCAAAACCTTATAAATCTATTTGGGCCATCAAATGATTGTAATTGTCGTTTCAGTTATACTATTATTGGTTGCATCAGTAGTAGGCACGCGACGTTCATAAGTTATGGAAAATTAGCATATCGTAATGTTATAGACATGAGTAAGTATGGGGATTAATCTCAGTTAGGTATAATGATACGCGGCAATAACAACTATTTGGAAACATATGTATGATGGCATTGTAGGTATCACTAACAATGAAATTCTAGTAGTAATGGAGCGCAACTATCTTTATTGATATAATGGGGTTTAATATGAACAATAATCACAACCTATGTGAAACTTGTTTGGCCGAAAATAACTGAATACTACAATTTATGTATGTAACTAATGCTTTAGTTATATGTCTATCAATTAAATTGACAGTAAATTACTAATAATATTAGTGAAACGGGGTTGGAAAAAACCTGGTAGTAAAGATATGCCTAAACATAATAGTATGAGACTGGTAAATGATAAACGCAGGTATTTATATCAGCCACTATGGCTGATGCATAATCTAATGCCATCGGTATCATTAAAATGTAGAAGACTAATGATTGCGAAGAATAAACATATGTAATACGATGGCCATTTACAAATAAAAATGTGCCTATAACCTATGTGGCATTGATTTTCCTTAAAAAGTCTGTATAGACTATATTTTTGGTACTGTTAGGCTATCTGTCCTGCGCTGTTTCAATAACCATCTTCAGGCCGTCCGGTGATGTAGCTCGCGAAAGCGCTACATATAACTGCCCGTGACCGAAGACTGGTTCAAGAAGATAGATACCAATCTTTTTTAATCCTTGGCTTTTGTTGATAGTCATTGCATAGCAGACCTTGGTAGGAAACTGGAGCCTTTTAAAAATAAACGGTAGTTTTTCGTCGTTAGATGTTAACATTATCCTAGGTATAAATACCTTCTGTGCTACGCGTGTACCAGTAATGATCTTTGCTTCAATGACTTTTGTAAGCAACTGACTAACAATCATTCTTGTACCATTACACAATCCCCCTGCTAAATTAAGGTTTCGTAATAACATTATGGGTGTGCCAATTTTCAGTTCCAATGTATGGGGAGGAAAACCCGCAAAAGTTAGCGAATTCAAATACTCGACTGGATAAAGGATTTCGGTTGCACCACCATCATTTCCTCGCGGTACTACTTCATCAACACTGCTATAAAATGTGCTAACACCTTCTACCATTCCCATAACCTGTTTATTTATTATGTCAGCCGTTTCATTTTTCGGACACACTATTGCCCTGTCCTGCAGCGTTTCTACACATGGTCGGCGTAGTATCGTGTTGTCATATATAAAGCTGATCAGTTGCAATTTGCCTTCATCGGTTGCCGGAAAGCAGAATCTTTCAGGGATGTGGATCCACGAACAGTCATCCGGATTTCCAGTAACTGGCTCACCAATTACACCATCGCGTACGTCGAGTAACCATTTGGAGAATTATATTGCTTGTTGCTGTTGGTGAGGAGTATTTGAAAGTGAGTGTACACGCATATTCTGATGCAGAGAAAAAACCGTGAAATACTGCCAAAGATAGGATTCGGAAACTGATGAGGCTATAATATCATTTTTAGTTCCCTTTTTTTTAACCGGCAGGGTTTGCCTAAAGTCTCCTCCAAGCATTATGCTTCGGTTTCAAAAGATGGCATTCGGTAGATCAAAGATGTCTCTTAAGGTGCGGTCTAGTGCTTCAAAGCATCTTCTGTCGTTCATCGGTGCTTCATCCCAAATGATCAAGTCTGTTTGCTTTAACAGTTGGGCAAGTTGAGTAGTTTTCTTGAAACTGTAAACGGATTCATCCGTTAATTGGAGTGGGAGCTTGAATTGTGAATGTGCAGTCCGGCCCGACGGTAAAAGCAGCGATGCTATACCAGAGGAAGCCACCGCAAGAACAATCCTGCCCTCTGATCTAAGAGTAGTAATAATCGTTTTCCACAAAAAGGTTTTCCCAGTACCACCATGTCCGTACACAAAAATCATTTCCTGTTTCTGATCCATTGTCGCCCGTACAATCATGTCAAATATATGCCGTTGTTCAGCGTTTAGTTTTGGGATAAGCATGTCTCTTTCGCGTGCCAGCTCTGCTCGATTGTAGCTTCTCTCTTCCATTATATTGCGATTTCTTAAAACATTTAATAAATTGTCTGGAGGCATTGGTATACCGTAATCTGCCAATGATTTACCATGGTGAGCAAGCGCCGCCTCAAGCTCGTACAGAACACCGCCCTTTAGATGCGGCTCTTCTATGTGAGTAAACTGGACACCGTGGATGGAAGACAATATTCTTGGAATATCATCGGACATGTGCTGCCAAAAAGAATTCCACAGATGTGGGGGGTCTGTGACATTACAAAACACCAATATCTGTACAAATAACGCTCGGAGTTCTGATGCGATGGCAGTTGCTGCGGCTTCCTCCAGTGCTATGAACCATTCACCGTCGTTTTCAAGGAGGCCCAACGCTTCTGCTGCAGCTCTATACGTTGGATAAACATGATTGTTAACTCTCCTTATACCCAGAAAAGAAGTACAACCTCGCTGATGACATAACAGAAGCCGTTGATAGAACAAATCTCCAGAGCTTTGATGAACACATGTCAGTCGCCCTATAGATGGTTTGTTCGTGTTCTGTCTTGGAAACCATTGTTTATCTTTTTTTGACCAAACAAATTCTGAAGGAAACTGTAAATATGTCAAATGTCTACCAAAAGCGTAGAACCTGTTAAATTGCAACCATTCAGTGAGCGTTGTTCGCTGAATCCAGTCATTGTCCACTACTGATTGTAACTGCTGTGTGTTTTTTAATGTCACATGCTACATATTTTCAGGGTGGACTGATAATATCTGGACCGCCGGATCCCGACTATGTATATCAAATCCCAGGATACGCCAGCACGCTTCATGAGGACCAATATAATGTGCATCCATGAAGTTTTTTATTTCATCAATCACTGGGGGTGGCCCTACGGTTGATGAAGTAGAAGCAGTTGAACTTGTCCCTTCATCATTTAATGCAGTATGCGGCCTTGTTATCCTCGCTACAATTCTGTCTGTGCCTTTAGATATGTATTTAGATAGGTACTTGATTAACATCGTCCAGCCACAACACTCGACATTTATGTGTGCATAAAATGCCATACATAAAGCTCGGTTGTAAGGAACCACATACCCATTATATAGCCGAACATTGTGGCGCATAACATTCATATAAAGGTCTCTTCGACGGTAATCCACGTACCCTGCATCGTCGATGAATGTGTGTGGGCAGTAGTCTTTTTGAAAAAAAAATTTGCACGTCGTACGTTCACGCATACACGGGGCAGCAGGAAACGCTAAACCGCAAGGTCCATGCATCATGAATTCGCTAACAACTCTGAATACCTCTGGATCAGCAATACTGTCTGGTAACTCTGCGGACACACATCTATCAATATCTGCGGGTGTCATTGTCCTGGGACCACTGTTGTTCCATAACAATATGTGGCAATGAGGTAAACCCCTTTTCTGAAACTCGACGGTGTATAACACTGAAAATAGAAATATTGTTAGCAAACGGAAGGGCCTAAAACAGTACAGACGCTATTTAAATCTTTATAATAAATTGGAGTATCAGATATCATTTGTAACTGAGTAAAAAAGTGTATATAAGTATTTGGAAATTAGCATTTGTTGTTACCTGCAATCACGGGACCAAATGGTTTCCGATCCCTCACGAATTTGATGAGATCATGTATCTTGCGCTCAAAGACCCTATCAACCACGTCTGGTCTATCTGCGGCAGTCAGATGTGGAAATGACCGCATATATTCTTCTATTTCTGGCCACTTGACATTGCACGTAAAAGTCACAAAGAAAGTGGGATTCCCATGCACCTGGCATATTGCAAGCGCGTCCAAATAATGGCTGTACATGTATCTTGGCCCACCAGTAAATGATGCCGGAAGTATAATTCTAGACCCCACTTGTGAACCGTCACGATCACCTCTGGCAACAACATCATACAGACCCGATAAATACTCACCTCTAATAACCGACTGCTTCTGCCTTATGAAATCCATCCTGTTTTGTTCAATGGAACAGTAAGCCATAACCACATATTGTTGAAAGAGCCGCCCCCTCTTGTAAGGAGCCCTAATCTATTAACGCGATCATGTATCTGGTAAGCATAGTACGCATGCATTGTTAATCTCTTATCAGCCTCCGGTTCCGCAGTGGCCACATCTATTAATCTCAGGCCGGTGTGGTACCCTTGCTCACCATAAATGAAAAGTGTTGGCATTTGGAATGCCATGTAACACGGATGTAACTTGTTAACCCTTTGTGGTTCCCCTGAGTGAGACTGAATGACTATATCAAATTCAGATTCGCTTTCAAGACCATCCTGGTACACTATAGCTCCTATGGAATCTGCCGTAGGTAGTTCATGCTTCATTGACCCCACAACATTATATAATATGACCTTAAACTCAGGGATGTCACCTTGCGCCACCTTGTCTCTAGCACACCTGAATAACTGCACCAGCACGTTGTGCTCATCCAATACTTGTATCAAGCCTTCTACTATATCCTGTCTAAGGCGGTTCCCATCTCCACTCCTAAAGTGAGCCAGCCTGTTCTGAACCTCATGTTCCGTGTCATAGATGTAAAGCTGAAGGAACCGTGGATCCTTACCCTCCTCTGGACACAACCTGCCAATGTGATGGTATATCTGGCTCGACACTTTAAAAACATAAGGGCCCCTACCAGTGTTTATACTTTCGTAAATCGTTGCACCCAGTGATATCATAGAGAACATCTGATTATATGCACGAATATTTGACATGAAATGACTGTCGCTGAAAAGCTTCTCTATATATAGTGGATACACTCTGGGTGTAAATAGCCTGACGCTTCCACCCTTGCAACATCGGTTATATAAGGGACCTGATCGTCGAGTTGATACACTTAGACGCTCTTCATACCAGAAACGGGCATGACAGTTTGAACAAATGCAATTGCAAGGACCGTATGCCTTGTACTCTGACGGTGGTCCTGCAAATTAACCAATGTTAATTAAAAGCTGAATAATCTTATTTGCGGGTAGCATGAATTGTTTTCGAAATCAATTTATCTGAATGGAACAATGCTAACCATTTGGCCTTGCATGGACTGATGTTGGTACTGGTGCTGACCATTATGGCTGGTGGATGGACCGCGTATACGACCGGATGGGCCAGCTTCTCGGATTCCACGTCTAGGAATAGCTATACAAAAATAGACAAACCAACATCATGAATAATCTGTTACAAAAAAGAAAGTGAACGACAACTATGTAACAACATGGCTGCCACATAAGTATGACTCACATTGTCTAACCCATGACGGCTCGGACTGACAACCCTCAGGCACTGTATCATGTTTAGTATTTGAAGACAATTCCATGTATGGGTGTCTGAATGGTGGCAGCACATTTGACGTGCACGATTGAAGGGTGGCTGATACCTCCCCCTCCAAAACCAACGGCTCTGGTATACACAAACCTGTAAGGATACATAAACACATGATCTCCATCAGACATTAACAAATACAACAACAAAGTATAAACAAATGATGGTCATTGAATCCACAAACATTTTGAATATTGGTAAGGGACAAACCTGTAGCCATAGATGTACAGCGAGGTGATATCGCAAAACCTGTCCCTTCCGAAGTATGAGCAGCCTGAAAACCATTACCACTTGCACATACAGGCTCATGAGACCTTTTTGGACGACGTGATTGTGGCATAACTGTTTCTGATAATGGAAAACAAAATGAGACGACCAGTTTATATACATGCTGGAAACCAAAAACATACACATGTCATGTAATATGTTCAAGACATTAAAAATGAGTGGCTATAAGAATGTGAACCCACCCTCAATAGGCTGCTTGCCTTTATTAAAATGTTCGGACGTTTCTGAAGAAAATGGCGGGCGAAACTGAGGAAAGGCTAGACCCTGGTATGGCATTTCAGATTCATGGCTACTGACTCCTTGCCCAGGGAGATGCACATTACTCGTCTGAAAGTCCAATACCAAAGGGCCTCTGCGCTCACCTACATAGAGCAGTGCAAAAGTGGTAAGGAAAAAAAAAGGCATACACAAATGAAAGCACAAATATCTTATCATAATTGACACTCTGAAACAAAATGCAACGCGAACCTTTATCCAAACCAAGTGGACAACCAACATGCGATGAAAAGGTATCATATCTGAACGACGGCTTTAACCCCGTCGGATGGGACAGGCAAGATTCCAAGTTCAAACCATGTGCCGCCAAAGGCATACGCGTATGCTGATGCTGCAATTACAAACAGATCCCAATCAATGTTCAAACCACAACATGCATGCCAATACAAAAATAACCTGCATAAAGAATTCACCAGAGATGAAGATTCCGATGTGTGCCTATAAGTAGAGACGTTCTCATGGATTGGCCTCTTAGTAGGGTGAATAAGCACAGCTTCCAAGCCAGGGTGCGCAAATCTTTTTGAAGGCAAAGCATGTGTAGACAGAGAAGAGAACATCGAATGATCCGACAATGACATATTTTTAGGCCAGGGAAGACATTCCATGGATGACACATGCCTGATGGAATCAACATCGCCAACATGTACAGGTGTGGACAAACTGCTCACGCCTTCATAAACCTGCACGAACCAACAATGATATGACCATTACACGCAAGGTAGCGTAACAGACCTATTGACCTACAAATACAACATCCAAATTACCTGAACATCAGTTTTCGCAGCGCGCTTAGACACCGTTCCACCCCGGCCCCTCTTAGACCTCTCAAAACCTTCCTGAATAAAGCAGGCGAGACTCTCAACACATTTCCTTTTCAACCCCTGACTGACTGCTTTGTCAGGCAACTTGCGCTTACACTTCTGCTGCCTGGCCACATCATATGACACACCTCGATAAACAACACTCTCCGGCACATGAGGAAAACCATCGGACACATCACACCTATTTACCGGCAGCGAACTACAATGACGATTCACCACCCCCCCCCGTCTGCAGCAAAAGCATCTCCCCCAAACGACGAACCACCAATAGTTGTACCAGATGTCACCGCAACAGGTATAGGCACGTTTTTTTTTTTAGTTTGCATGGCTTATGTAAACAGGAAATAACTACCAAGTAGCACAATACATATAGAAAATGGAAACACAAATTTTGCACAACAATTATAGGGATAAACTTTGAGGATCATCATGCCAAAACAAAGTCAATGAGTCAGTAACTTCTAAACCAAAAAAAGAAATCAAAGAGGCATGCAACGTTTACAAAAAGAGTCATACAGTTGAACTAAGATGCTAACTTAAACAAAAACCATAAACACACAAACTGAAGGTAATACACAATACATGCAATAGTCATACACCTGAATAAAGAAAATAAAAGACTAAAATCAGGTTAAATGTTTCAACCAATGGTACATGCATAGTCTACAGTCACAAACATTTGAGAAGAAGTATATGACATAAACCAAAACCACACATGCACAAAACCATAAACCGAACATCTCAGATCTGGAAAACCTACCCACAGTGTAGGTCGGTTGCTTCTGGAAAAAGGAAGGTGATATGAGAAGTTGAAACGTTCCCACCAACTTACTATAGCAAAAGTAAACGGGCCAGCGAAACATTAGTGGGCAGCTATCACTTGGGCCGCGTAAGTTCAGCCCAGCAAAGCAAGGTGGGAAGAGTAATCACTGAACCGGGTCACCAATATGCGGCTGGCCTGTACACATGAACCGGGCCTGTATACATGCCTAACGCTTTGGTTGCTGCCTAGGAACGCGTGCAACAAAAAGATACAAACGTCACTGCGCAAGTAACCAATCACCACTGCAAGAAACGGCATGAAAATAATTTTCTATACGTTGGTTAGTGAGTCCTCGCCCCATGTTTTATATAAGATAACGAGTGAGAGGAACCCGCCGCGTTGCGGCGGGGTGTTTGCAGTTTTTTTTAATCGTCATTCGGTAATGGATAATTAGACTATGTCACGAAAGTAGATAATTACATTCCAGCAGCTTTCCTTTACAATGTCACAGTAACTTAAGATATACGCAGCTAACAACTATTATTTAAAAATGTTTATTGAACAATGGAAGCCATCTTTTTGACATAAAGAACATATCAAACTTGTCATTGGTTATGAGATTCTGTAACTTCCACCTGCAGCCTCTCCTCGAATTCCTCCTGCACCTGGAATTGTACCTCTCATCACTTGTGCAACTCGGCGTTTTAGTTGGGCACGGTGTGCAGCGTACCTTTAACATAAACAAAAGGGTCAAAAACTCGCAAAATATCATACCATTTCAAATGTTAATCAATAGGTCTTCAAATCGTTCATTTGAAAAAATTGAAACCCTTCTTATTTGGATGATCATGAGACTTTCCAAAAATCCAAATTATTGGAAATAAGCTACAAATGACAGATACAAAACATTTCAATGGTGTGCGAGTGTCGAACCTGGTACTTCAAACTTGAAGTTTTATATCAATTGTCAGTGACTTCCTTTGTCCGAAATTAGCTCAGTGGCTTGAGTTAACACATAACCAAATAGAGGTGTTGATGCAGGTTTTACTGACCAGGTTTTAATATTTATAAAGTCTCGTTATACCTATGGTCTACCCTAATGCACTAACGGGCAGTGTACCCGGTCGTGTGTAGTGTAGTAATCGATAAAGCCGAGGTCATCGCAAAAGCTATGTGTGATGGATTATTACTAAGTCTAGGTGTCACAGATTAATAATGGTTTCGATAGGGAATTAATTAATTAAACTACTAAAACAGAATAAAGCAAATAAAAGAAAATAAATGGTAAAGGGAAATCATTAGAGGAGAGTGGTGCTAACCTAGTTAATCCTCCTAGCTAGTTATGTCTACGTCTACTTACTTCCAATTACTTTAGGTGGGGTCAAAGTCGAGAGGACAACATTTGGTCAATTCGCCCTAACCTATCAGCAAAGATTCCACCATAGGAGAAGTCAGGTGTCCCCTCATAAGTCCTGTTGTTCCTGGTCCCCTAAGCCAAGTCATTAAGTACCGCTACATGCTAGATTTATAATGGTGAGTGCCCGGCCGTTAGGAACTTAGACACTCACCCCCTAATTCTTAAATTCATCCAAACGATAGGTGATCAGTTGGTCAAATCGCACAAGTAGAAAGGGTGGTCAGTTGGTCATATCTTACCCTTCCCGTCTCAGTCCGCTCACCTAGGGTCAGTTGGTCATATCTCCTAGGCAATTGGCCTCTACCGCCATTCAAAACTACCGAACCAAGGCTGGCTACCAATAAACTATGCATGCATACACTTAGAAATAATTATACGGAAGTAAAGTAAACGCAAACAAATCAATTAAGGAATCATAACTAGGCCAGCAGTAAGAGGTGCTTAGCCACTCATATTAATCATACAAACCAATTCAATATTCAAAGGTACGAAATACATGAATTGAAAGTAAAGAAAATATAAAATGCTAATGCTTATCGTAGGGAGTGATTTCTCCCTTGGAGACAGCTCTGTATGCTCCTCTAGACACGCCTTGAGCTTTTCCCACGTTCTTTGAGTGTTGTGTGTGGAATGGGATGATTAGAAATCTTTGGAATTAGGGGATTTATAGGCGGATCTGGGTTAAGGCGTATCTAATATAAGAGTTACATCGTAACCTTCTATTTCATCGTATTTTGCACTAGATCTGATGGTTACGGCGTAACCTTATGAGTGGTTACGCCGTAGTCTTCAATAAACTTGGTTACGCCGTAGTCTTCAATAACCAATGCTTTCGACCAATGAGCCCCTGGCCAGTGGTTGTTGTCTCATGATTATTCTCATTGTGTTTGAGACAAGGATCATCCATATTTTCCTTTTATCATCATTGCTAACCTCTCCATACTTAATTCGATATCCAAACTTGAATGTTATCTCTTTGTCATTGGTTGAGGACCATAAGTATTTGTTGTTTTTGTTCTTTCCTTGTCGTGTCCCCGTCACGGATATGCGAGTAAGGGTTGCATGAATCCCATAGATCAAATCCTTTATCGTGGTCAATAGGGATAGCTTTGCACCAATGATACTTTAATTTGGGGAAGTGCTTGTAATCTACTTTCTGAACTTCGTGCCATATTTCGTCAGACTCATTCTCCGTATTTTTGAGGTGTCATCGTTGTGTTCCTCCATTGTTGAATTCCTTGGATTTCGCCTTGCATGTTACAATCATTAGAAGCGCAGTGCTTGTGTTGTGATGGTGGGAGGAATAGTTTTGCTTTTCCTTTCTTGATAACACAAACAGTTTCGGTCGGGTGACATTTTCCAACGTCATCCATATTCAGTGTAAGCTTTTTATCATTTATTTTTAAAGTGATGATTTTTTCGAAAACATTAATCTTAGCACGAGCAGTAGCCAGCAGGGGTCTTCCCAAAATTAAAGGAATGTCGAGGTCTTCTTCCATGTCTAAAATGACAAAGTCTACAGGAAGAGTGAAATTATTAATTTTGATAAGCACATTCTCAACTATTCCTCTAGGTATGCTAACCGTTCTATCAGCCATCTCAATGGTCATGCAAAGGGATTTGATAGGGTCGAGATTTAATTTTTTACACATTGAGAATGACATGATACTAATACTAGCCCCTAAGTCAGCTAAGGCATTTATATTATGCAAATTATTAATAGAGCAAGGGAGAATGAAACTTCCTGGGTCCTTTTCCTTGAGAGGGATTTGATTCAGGATGATTGCAGAGCATCGGCGTTTAATTTTACTTAGTTTCCGTAGCAACTTTGACATCACATGTCGTAATTCAACCTTTGGAAGACTTGTCTTGTTGCACATGGCTTCATCTTGTTTTTGCAATCCGGAGAGCTCCTCTTGATCGTGATCCGAAAGGGGTATAGAGGGGTTTTCCATTGCTAGAGTAAATGGCATTACAAGAGTTATCATCGAATGAATTGTCATCATTTTTCTCAATCAATCCTTTGTCGTTTTCCATATTCTTATCCTGATCCAGGAGAGCGGCTCTAGTATCATGGAATTTTTTGAACAATGCGTTCTACGGCTGCCGCATATCATCTTCCTCAAGATACTTTTTATTGATTCCTCGGCGAAACATTTCTTGCCTTGAAGGAGTCTTGATAGAAGGATTTCTCTTCTCCATACATAACCTTCTCGACTCGGGGTTTTATATTATTCATCGGAAAATCTCGGCTTGGTCGTCTTCACTTTTATTGCATCCAATCTGAATAGCATGAACATTTTCCACGAGCTTCTTCATATCTCTTCCAAGTTTTTCCAATTTGCTAGAAATGGAAGCAATGCTTATTGAACCTGACTTAAAGCTTTTGTTGCTCCCCCCATCATGCCATTTTTGAGAGTGATCGGCAAGTTTCTGAATGGCTTCAATTGCAAGAGTAGGAGTCATGTTCGGGATAGGTCCTTGATAGTCCAGCATTTGTCTTGTAGTTACGTCAATCCCTTTGTAGAAAATGTTAACCTTCTGGCGGTTTGTTGAGATCATGTGTAGGACACTTGTAAAGGAGATCGTTATATCTATCGGGCTTGATACAACATTTCGTCATCTTCTTGCTTGAAATTATGGATCTCCAAAAGCTGGTTAGAAATCTTCGACGGGACAAAATCTCTGAATAAAGTGCTTCTTAAGAAGAGCCTAAGTATTAATTGCCGGTGTAATCTTTCAATCCATCTTCGGCGTCGGTAAGAGTCATTGGGAACACCACTTAGCATAACATCATGAGACAGCGGAATGTTGAAAAGACTTGCGATGTATAGGACATTTTCAACGTGCTCATATGCATCTTCGTCCCTGATGAGTGTCTAAATACTCATCATTTTTGTTCCTTCTACACTGCAAAAACAGTCAAAAACACTTTGAAAAGTCTCAAAAAGACAGAAAAAATATCTAGGCGTGTTTTATTCAATAATTGTCAAAATCTAGTCCCTGGTTATTCAAAACATAGAAATTCTTCATAAAAGGCCCTCAGGGATTTTCAAGTTGTCAAAATTAGCCTTATAAAGTCATTTTGCAAAATGGCACTTTGGTCCCCAAGTTTCAAAGATTGCGATTTACCCTGGACATTTTAAATTGAAAAATTAACATTTTTAGTCCTTTGGTAATTCTAACTTGTCAAAATTGGTCCTTGTAATACTTTTGGAAAATTTCAGTTTAGGTCCTTGGATTTTTGGTATTTTACAAAAATAGTCCTTGGAAATGAAAAAATGGAGAATACTTAATTCAGTCCTTGTACTATTAAAGATTGGCAAGAAAGTCCCTTATGATAATTTTGGAAGTTGGCAAGATCACACCTTGAAGAATTGGAAAATTACACATTTGGTCCTTGTGATTAATACCTACCAAACTTGCCAAAATAAAATACCCAACACAAACCCGCCCACCTTATTACTCCCTTTTCCCTCCAAAATAAAACCCAGTTCCTCTTTTCTTCCTTATCCTGACACACTCAACCCTTCATCCCATACTTTCCCCTGACAAACCATTTCCCCATCATCTCCCTCATCCCATCCCCTGTGGACTGAAAATGAAGACAAAGAGCCTGACAACAACAACACAAACAAAACAAGCGTAGACAAAGAAGAAGAGAGAAGCAAGTTTTATTTTTTTGTATAAATAGGCTACTAGTAGTAATGTGAAAGGTAGTCTAGAAATCTTGTTCTAGTCCCACTTTTAAATTCCTTTGTCATTTTTAGTTCGTACTCTTTAATTTCCAAGTAATGCAATTTTCAGTTTTTATTAATTTCATGTCTTTATGCTAATTTACTTTTCTGGTTCATGTCCCTATTTTGCCATTCAGTTTAAAGTGTGTTGTAAGTTGTTTCAATTCAGTTTAAAGTTGGTTGAAGGTTGCAAAAGTAAGTTTTCTTAAATCTCAAACTGTTGTAAAAACGCTTTCTAGTTTTCTGCCCAATAGGTTGTTTGGATTAGCTTGGTTTGTGGGTAAAACTAAAAACCATTTTTGACCCATGTTGGGTTCTTGAAATAGTGTGTTTAAGTCAAAATTGCAATTGTGTTTAGTTATTAATAAGTTTCTTGTCCAAAAATTACGTTTTAGAAATAATTTTCCTAAAAGCAAATCTCACCTTGATGTCATGATTGTCCTTATTTTAGCCTAATTTTAGATAAGTTTAAGTTAGTTCTAGGTATTGATCTTTTTAGCATAAGTAGTTAGGAGTATGGGAATAAGGTGTTTCAACTTATCCTTGGGAGTACTGCTTAATTGGTCACTTAACTTTGCCTTCAATGTCACCCTCTAAATAAAAGAAATTTGGTTTTGGTTTTAAAAGCCATTCAAGATCAGTGCCTCGAGCTGCTGTTCTTATGTTTTTTCTCAGCTTATTTGATGTTCAAGGTTGTCAAAATGGATCTTTCTTAAGTCATGTTTGATTCTCAGTTGGGAAGCTTTTAAGTGCTTATTTATAAGCACTCAAGTACCTTTCTGTGCCAACTGGGAGTCCCAAATGCAACCGTTTGAGTTCAAGTTCGAGGTAAGTTGTGGTTGTTTTTAGCGTTTAATCGTGTTAGGATAAGTAGTTAGTAGCACTAGGATTATGTTTCTAAGCTTAATATGAAGGTAGGATAGCTTCGTTCGCTGTTTTTTGTCTTTTAAACCGCCACATCGGTCCCACATCTGTCACATCTCTGACCCCTAGTTTATTCATTTTAGCTTTTAACTTGGTGTTTTGTGGGGGCAAAAGCTTGGCCCCCAACTTGTCTTTAAGAATCCAAAAGCTCATAAGCTCACTCCCCTTGTAGCTTAGTTAGAATAAGCTCAAAAGACGCCCGTTAAATTTGTTTTAGGTCATGCAGCCCCAACAGCAGCTACACATCTTCTTTTTGAGCTTATTAATAGTCTCCTTTGTGCTTATTTAGATATTTTAGGATCCATAGGTTGATTTAGTTTAGGATTAGTTTAATTATTTGCTTATTAGTGCTTAATGTGTAGCTTTTATAGCTTGTTATTCTATCTTTTTGTAGCTTAGGAATTCCCTAGTTTAACTCTTGCCTATTGCTTATTCCCACTTTATTTTTCAGTTTTATTCCTTCATTTCTAGCTTTTTATAGTTTGTACCTTAGCATGCCATTTTATTTTGTAATTCACAAGTGCTTGTTATTTGCTCTTCATGCTCAAAAGCTGTAAAGGAGTGTTTGGTTGTGTGCTGACAGAAACAGCAGCCTTTAAGCTGTTACATCAGCTTAGTAAGAAGCTTTCAAGAATAAAGTTTTCACAAAAAAGAGTCACTTTCACTGCCCCTTTAATCATCCAAAGCCAAAATCAAAAAAAAAAAAAAAAAGAAGTGAAATAGCAATTTTTGCATAACTTTGTGGAATTTTCATGATTCATCTTAAGTCCATTTGAGCTGAAATTTGGGATACAAGATCTTTGGTTGGTGATCTACAGCTAGGTATTTTTAGTTTATTTTTGTGATTTTTCTAGATAGCTTAATATAGTGCTTAAAGTAGGGCCTTAGAGTTTGACATATAGTTATTAAAATCTGTCGTGAGTTTTCTTTAGCTTGTGCTTTTTACTTCCGAATCAGTTGCATTAGCTCATTTTAGGTTAGATTTAGGCTTTAGTAGCTTATGGTAGCTTATAGTTAGCTTTTAGCTTATTTCAAGTGCTTATTTAAACTGCTTATTTGCCCAATTCAGCTTATTAGTGGGCTTATTTAACTTTTTATATTTTTCCCAGGCTTAGAATAATATTTTAGATTTTCCTGTAAAGTCTCATAATTTTTACTGTTCATTTGTTATTTTTCTTAATTTTAATTAGTTTAAATTAGTTTTTAATTAATAATAATTATTTAAAAAGTCTAAAAAATATATTTTCAGTTTTAAAATTAGTTTTATAATATTTTAGATTTTTCCAATTTGTAATTTCATTTTTTAGGTTAATTTCCTATTTTCTTGTATTTTAATGTATTTTTAAATAGTTAAAAATAGTTTTTAATTAATAATAATTAGATAAATAGTTTTAAAAATAATTTTCTTTTTCTTAAAATTTTCTTTTATTATTAGAATTGTTAAAAAGTAATTTTCATTTTCATGAGTCTTTTCGTTTTCTGATTTCACATTTTTATTTTACACGTTTACGTTTGTTTTAGTTTAAGTTTTACGTTTTTAGGTTTTAATCGTTAAACGTTTTTTTTAGAATAGAATTAAAATGACTTCAAAGTCTTTATTAGATTTAATTTCCTTAGTATAATCAATCATAACCTTTTCCTGTTCAATATTCACCCGATCACAGATTCGTTGTATTACGGTGTTCACACCTCGTTGGGACTTAACGACAGGGGATACACTATGCTCTCGGATCTTAATTGTATTGTTTCTGATCTGTTTGAAGTTTATTACGGTTGACCATTCACAAGTGGTTAGCTTGTGTGATAAAACTTGACGGTTTGGAAGCGATCAAATTTTGGCGCCCTACTGCCGTGAGGTGTCTTTGCGTTCTACAATTTGAAGCATCGTGATTCTTGAATATACAACCATTGTATATTTCCCATCTTTGTCCATATTTCCTTATTTTCATATAAAACCAAAATTATCGTGAAGTTAATTCGTTTGACTAATCGATTACCAAAAATATTTTCATTATTTGTTTTTACAAAATGTTTTTCAAAAATACCAAAAATATTCCTCTTTACCCTCTTACCCTTTTTGATTCTTTATCCCTTTACCCTCTATCCATTTGATTCTAACTTTTTCTATTCTCATGGAATCTCGACTACGACAATTTACTGGAGCGAAGTTGAAAAACTTCAGACTTTATCACAAATGTCAAGAATTAGTGTTGTTCGTGATGATCCATTAATTCTGCGTAGGGAAATGGAACGAGAAACCGAGGTGACAAAGGACCGGTACTTCCCTCACGATAATGGAGGTGCTAAATACGTCCAACCTACGGTTATCCAAAGATCTAACCCTCAATTGCTCCTAAGCCGTCTAAAATTGATCCTAAACTTTCACAATTTACGGTTAAAAGCAAGCATGCAGAATTTAGACCGGTGACTAGCAAGAATGACTTGCCTAATCTTCAAGTTTCTCAAGAACAAGAACCGGAGACCATAACGGAAGTGGTGGAAATTGCTAGCTCTCAGAGCACACCACTTGTCCCACCTCGGATTTTTCAAAATATTCTTTGAGACTTAATAGTCATTCGGATCACCATGTTGGTTTTGTTGATTCTTTGAATGAACCAATTCCTTCTCATAAATCTCAAATGGAATCGTTTATTCCTTGTGTCGGTTGTGGTGAGCCTCTTTTGGTTCACCACTGCATTGAGTATGCGTGTGCGGTAATACGTGGTAATGATATTCTAAATCGGAGTTGTTTGTTTTGTGGTTCGAGGAATTCATTTGATTACGATCCTAATCCAAACTCATTTAACGACCCTTCAAACTTTTCCAATTACCCACCACTGCCGACTTATCTTCATATAATCAACATAACTGCGGTGAATTTTGTGGAGGTCCTCACCAAGGATTTGAGTGTCAATCCGGAAACCCGTTTGTCTATGAACAGTTTTCGGTGATGCTCAACTTTGGTTATGACCAATATCCATATAATTCGCCGGTCGGACTCAACAGTTTTTCTTTGTGAGAACTGTGGAGGTCCCCATTTCACTCGATTGTCAAACAGAATCCATTTCCTTGTAACAATTACGACTATCCATATCACGACCAACCTCCACGGTGCCAAATGACTCAAACTCCTCAGCAAACCCAACAAGACACTTATCTAGAGCTTCGGGTCGGTAAAAAGTGAGGAGTTGAGTAAAACATCATTTCAAAATGTTCCCAGTTTTTCTTGTGTATATTGTGGGGGTCCTCATGATGATTATCAATGTCAACCTTCCGGTTTTGACAAATCTCCACTCCCACAATGCCCCGTCATTAAAAATTCACATGAGAAATCCATGGAAGAATTGCTAGTGAAGAAGCGGTGCTAAAATAAATTCCCAAATTGCCTTTGAAAAATCTATTAGGGAATCAATTGCAAAAGAAAAGCGACGATCTAGCTCTCAATTTCGTTTTATTCACGATGACAGTTGATGATGAGGATGCACTTGGTATCCTACAATTTTATAAAGATTCATCAAGTTCATCGGTTGATATCCCAGCGATTGAGATTCATTCTCAAACAACTGCTATCACATCCGATATTCCCACTCACTCTCTAAACATGGGGGATGAGCATCTTGATCTTGTTCTGAAAAGGAATTGGAAGAATTCATAAAGTCTAGTGTTGAGGACCTTGTCCCAATCCCGAGAGAGTCACAGGGAACTTCTGATCATATGTGTGATTCTCTTCCCCCTCTTGAGTGTTCAAAAGATCATTTTGAGACTTTCTCTGATTTTAGCGATGATTGTAAATCTTATGGGGACATTGAGAATGTTGAGGCATCACTTTCACATTTTGATGTTGATCCTCTTCTTGAGGAGTTCACCGATGAACTCACTCACATCATTCCACTTTCATCGGAAAGTGATGATGATCTCTTTGATTTCAAAGCCAACCTAGGAGAAATTGAAAGTCTCCTTTGTAATGATCGTTCACTCACTTCTCACCTTAACAGTCCAATAGAGAATGTTAATCACTTTGTTCCTGAAGCGTTCAAAACAACTCTCACTAATCCTCTATTTGAATTGACTCACGAATTCACTTTAATTTCGAGAATCCATTCTTTGATACTCAGATTGAGGATAGTGATGAGTCTACTGATGGAACAAGAGTTCCTGAACTTACATTACGTGAATGATTCTCTTTACGAGGAGTTCTCCTTTGCACTCACTCATATCATATCTCCACCTGAGTATGATAACTTCCACTTTGATCTAGACAAAAATGATCTTTGTGTTCGGGAGGGAAATGTTCTCAACCATGAGAACTTGCTTGATATCAAAATCCCATCCCTCCACCCGAATATGTCTTGATCAATTAAGCTTAAATGATGAGATTCATGATCCAGAAATCATGAATTCTCCTTCTGATAATATTGAGTTAGTCATGATTTTTATCATGATTTTCTTTCTCTTCTTCACCTATCCCGTGGCTTCTCCTGTTCTTCACTCCTTCGGGAATGAAGACATTATTTTTGATCCCGGCATTTGCATGTACCATTATCTTGAGCCGGGAATATATATCATCGGTGTGGAACTTTCACGTACTTCAATGTTTATACAAACATCTTGAATGAAAGTCCGATGGAGATTGTCTCTTCCACTTACTTCCCCATGAACAAATTAATTCGGGTCGAGTCAAGCTAGTGACTCTGGTAATCAAAAACGATGCACACTATATGGGTTTTCACCGTATTTCGACTTCTTTCTACTTTCTACCACCCTAGTGTAGGGGAGTTGCCCCCCGCTGTTGTATATAAGTAAAAAAAAAGTGTATATATCAAAAATAAAATAATGGCCGTAGTATTTCCCTTTTATGTTCAATGTTTCGGCATAACAGCCGGTACTTTGAATATTGAGGGCAATATTCATTTCTAGTGTGGGGGGGAATTCTTACGAATTTTATCATGTATTATACCAACCGATTCCCCCATTTTTGGCCAAAATTTTTTTTTGGAGTAAGTGTTTTTCACTTACTCATCAAATGGTAATCAGTCCGCCATGTCTAACACACATAAGGATTGGCTAATCCAGGAGCAAACGGCTCTTGGTAAAGATATCTCAAATCCGTTGACGGCTTGCAATTTGCCCAAAATTGTATGGTGTTCACCTCACCATATCTTTAATTAGTGAAGAGTTGGCTAGCCCGCAAGTTTATGGCTTGTGGTAAAGGCGGTTGGAAAACCATAATTGGTAATCGACTCACCAAAGATATTTTATCTAAGAGTTGGCTAGTCCGGAAGAAACAGCGGCCGGTAAAGACAAATCAAAACTGTTGAAAGCTGGTGATTTGCTAAAAATCATTTGGTTATCATTGTACCAAGGTTCTTACTTGAACTGAAACAATTGGCTACTCGAGAAGTAATGGCTTTTGGTAAAGAGATGAAATCCATTAAATTTTCATAAAAGATTGCTAGGGACTAGCAATAGTTTAGTGTGGGGGATTGATGAGTGTGTAAATACTCATCATTTTTGTTCCTTCTACACTGCAAAAATAGTCAAAAACACTTTGAAAAGTCTCAAAAAGACAGAAAAAATATCTAGACTGTGTTTTATTCAATAATTGTCAAAATCTAGTCCCTGGTTATTCAAAACATAGAAATTCTTCATAAAAGGCCCTCAGGGATTTTCAAGTTGTCAAAATTAGCCTTATAAAGTCAGTTTTGCAAAATGGCATCTTTGGTCCCTGAAGTTTCAAAGATTGATGAAATTTACCCTGGACATTTTAAATTGAAAAATTAACATTTTTAGTCCTTTGGTAATTCTAACTTGTCAAAATTGGTCCTTGTAATACTTTTGGAAAATTTCAGTTTAGGTCCTTGGATTTTTGGTATTTTACAAAATATAGTCCTTGGAAATGAAAAAAAATGGAGAATACTTAATTAGGTCCTTGTACTATTAAAGATTGGCAAGAAAGTCCCTTATGATAATTTTGGAAGTTGGCAAGATCACACCTTGAAGAATTGGAAAATTACACATTTGGTCCTTGTGATTAATACCTACCAAACTTGCCAAAATAAAATACCCAACACAAACCTGCCCACCTTATTACTCCCTTTTCCCTCCAAAATAAAACCCAGTTCCTCTTTTCTTCCTTATCCTGACACACTCAACCCTTCATCCCATCCTTTCCCCTGACAAACCATTTCCCCATCATCTCCCTCATCCCATCCCACTGTGGATGAAAATGAAGACAAAGAGCCCGACAACAACAACACAAACACAACAAGCGGTAGACAAAGAAGAAGAGAGAAGCAAGTTTTATTTTTTGTATAAATAGGCTACTAGTAGTAATGTGAAAGGTAGTCTAGAAATCTTGTTCTAGTCCCACTTTTAAATTCCTTTGTCATTTTAATTCGTACTCTTTAATTTCCAAGTAATGCAATTTTCGGTTTTATTAATTTCATGTCTTTATGCTAATTTACTTTTTCGGTTCATGTCCCTATTTTGCCATTCAGTTTAAAGTGTGTTGTAAGTTGTTTCAATTCAGTTTAAAGTTGGTTGAAGGTTGCAAAAGTAAGTTTTCTTAAATCTCAAACTGTTGTAAAAACGCTTTCTAGTTTTCTGCCCAATAGGTTGTTTGGATTAGCTTGGTTTGTGGGTAAAAATAAAAACCATTTTTGACCCATGTTGGGTTCTTGAAATAGTGTGTTTAAGTCAAAATTGCAATTGTGTTTAGTTATTAATAAGTTTCTTGTCCATGAAATTCATTTTAGAAATAATTTTCCTAAAAGCAAATCTCACCTTGATGTCATGATTGTCCTTATTTTAGCCTAATTTTAGATAAGTTTAAGTTAGTTCTAGGTATTGATCTTTTTAGCATAAGTAGTTAGGAGTATGGGAATAAGGTGTTTCACTTATCCTTGGGAGTCTTGCTTAATTGGTCACTTAACTTTGCCTTCAATGTCACCCTCTAAATAAAAAGAAATTTGGTTTTCAGTTTTAAAAGCCATTACAAGATCGATTGCCTCGAAATAACGTTCTTATGTTTTTTTTTCTTAGCTTATTTGATGTTCAAGGTTGTCAAAATGGATCTTTCTTAAGTCATGTTTGATTCTCAGTTGGGAAGCTTTTAAGTGCTTATTTATAAGCACTCAAGTACCTTTCTGTACTTTGCTAACCGAGTCTCAAATGACACATTTTGAGTTCAAGTTAGGGTAAGTTGTGGTTGTTTTTAGCGTTTAATCGTGTTAGGATAAGTAGTTAGTAGCACTAGGATTATGTTTCTAAGCTTAATATGAAGGTAGGATAGCTTCTGTTCGCTTGTTTTTGTCTTTTAAACCGCCACATCGGTCCCCACATCGCACATCTCGACCCCTAGTTTATTCATTTTAGCTTTTAACTTGGTGTTTTGTGGGGGCAAAAGCTTGGCCCCCACTTGTCTTTTAAGAATCCAAAAGCTCATAAGCTCACTCCCATTGTAGCTTAGTTAGAATAAGCTCAAAAGACGCCCGTTAATTTGTTTTAGGTCTGTACAGCTGAGCCCCAACAGCTGACTACACATCTTCTTTTTGAGCTTATTAATAGTCTCCTTTGTGCTTATTTAGATATTTTAGGATCCATAGGTTGATTTAGTTTAGGATTAGTTTAATTATTTGCTTATTAGTGCTTAATGTGTAGCTTTTATAGCTTGTTATTCTATCTTTTTGTAGCTTAGGAATTCCCTAGTGTAACTCTTGCCTCTTGCTTATTCCCACTTTATTTTTCAGTTTTATTCCTTCATTTCTAGCTTTTTATAGTTTGTACCTTAGCATGCCATTTTATTTTGTAATTCACAAGTGCTTGTTATTTGCTCTTCATGCTCAAAAGTTGTAAAGAGTGTTTGGTTGTGTGTGAGAAAGCAGCTGACCTTTAAAACTTACATCAGCTTAGTAAGAAGCTTTCAAGAATAAAGTTTTCACAAAAAGTCACTTTCACGCCCCTTTAATCATCCAAAGCCAAAATCAAAAAAAAAAGAAGTGAAATAGCAATTTTTGCATAACTTTGTGGAATTTTCACAGATTCATCTTAAGTCCATTTGAGTTGAAATTTTGATACAAGATCTTTGGTTGGTGATCTACAGACTAGGTATTTTTAGTTTATTTTGTGATTTTTCTAGATAGCTTAATATAGTGCTTAAAAGTAGGGCAGAAGTTTTGACATATAGTTATTAAAATGCAATCATGAGTTTTTTACGTAGCTTGTGCTTTTACTTCGAATCAGTTGCATTAGCCCATTTTAGGTTAGATTTAGGCTTTAGTAGCTTATGGTAGCTTATAGTTAGCTTTTAGCTTATTTCAAGTGCTTATTTAAGCTGCTTATTTGCCCAATTCAGCTTATTAGTGGGCTTATTTAACTTTTTATATTTTTCCCAGGCTTAGAATAATATTTTAGATTTTCCTGTAAAGTCTCATAATTTTTACTGTTCATTTGTTATTTTTCTTAATTTTAATTAGTTTAAATTAGTTTTTAATTAATAATAATTATTTAAAAAGTCTAAAAAATATATTTTCAGTTTTAACATTAGTTTTATAATATTTTAGATTTTTCCAATTTATAATTTCATTTTTTAGGTTAATTTCCTATTTTCTTGTATTTTAATGTATTTTTAAATAGTTAAAAATAGTTTTTAATTAATAATAATTAGATAAATAGTTTTAAAAATAATTTTCTTTTTCTTAAAATTTTCTTTTATTATTAGAATTGTTAAAAAGTAATTTTCATTTTCATGAGTCTTTTAGTTTTCTGATTTCACATTTTTATTTTACACGTTTCGTTTGTTTTAGGATTTAAGTTTTACGTTTTAGGTTTTAATCGTTAAGCGTTTTTTAGAATAAATTAAAATGACTTCAAAATCTTTATTAGATTTAATTTCCTTAGTATAATCAATCATAACCTTTTCCTGTTCAATATTCACCCGATCACAGATTCGTTGTATTACAGTGTTCACACCTCGTTGGGACTTAACGACCCGGGGATACACTATGCTCTCCAGATCTTAATTGTATTGTTTTACATTTGTTTGAAGTTTATTACGTTTGACCATTCACAAGTGGTTAGCTTGTGTGATAAAACTTGACGGTTCGGAAGCGATCAGTCCCTGTTTCCTGAAAAAGGGTTAGCACGAAGCTCCCTCATAAATTGGTCTTTGATTTCGAAATGGACATCCGCTCCAATTGCCGGTCTTACGAGACCCAACCCTTGTTTCACTCTTGTCAACGCCAAATATTCCTCAAGAATGAGGTCATCGATGTTAACAACTTCCATGGTACCTGAAAACTTGAAATATGATCGTGAGAAAAGTAGAAAAGTTTAAAACGAAATGAAAGACTTAATATTAATCCTAATATAACTCCCCGGCAGCGGCGCCAAAAACTTGATGCAGGTTTTACTGACCAGGTTTTAATATTTATAAAGTATTGTTATACCTATGGTCTACCCTAATGCACTAACGGGCAGTGTACCCGGTCGTGTGTAGTGTAGTATGTCGGTAAAGCCGAGGAATTAGGTCCCAAGAGCTATGTGTGTTGGATTATTACTAAGTCTAGGTGTCACAGATTAATAATGGTTTCGATAGGGAATTAATTAATTAAACTACTAAAACAAAATAAAGCAAATAAAAGCAAATAAATGGTAAAGGGAAATCAATAGAGGAGAGTGGTGCTAACATAGTTAATCCTCCTAGCTAGTTATGTCTACGTCTACTTACTTCCAATTACTTCAGGTGGGGTCAAAGTCGAGAGGACAACATTTTGTCAATTCACCCTAACCTATCAGCAAAGATGCCACCACAGGAGAAGTCAGATGTCCCCTCATAAGTCCTGTTGTTCCTGGTCCCCTAAGCCAAGTCATTAAGTACCGCTACATGATAGATTTATAATAGTGAGTGCCCGGCCGTTAGGAACTTAGACACTCACCCCCTAATTCTTAAATTCATCCAAACGATAGGTGATCAGTTGGTCAAATCGCACAAGTAGAAAGAGTCGTCAGTTGGTCATATCTTACCCTTCCCGTCTCAGTCCGCTCATCTAGGGTCAGTTGGTCATATCTCCTAGGAAATTGGCCTCTACCGCCATTCAAAACTACCGAACCAAGGGTGGCTACCAATAAACTATGCATGCATACACTTAGAAATAATTGTGCGTAAGTAAAGTAAGCATAAACAAAACAATTAAGGAATCATAACTAGGCCACCACCAAGAGGTGCTTAGCAGCTCATATTAATCATACAAACTAATTCAATATTCAAAGGTACGAAATACATGAATTGAAAGTAAAGAAAATATAAAATGCTAATGCTTATCGTAGGGAGTGATTTCTCCCTTGGAGACAGCTCCGTATGCTCCTCTAAACCTGCCTTGAGCTTTTTCCCACGTTCTTTGAGTGTTGTGTGTGGAATGGGATGATTAGAAATCTTTGGAATTCATGGGGTATTTATAGGCCGATCGGGTTACTGGTAACTAATATAAGAGTTACGCCGTAACCTTCTATTTCATCGTATTTTGAACTAGATCTGCTAGTTACGGCGTAACCTTATGAGTGGCTACGCCGTAGTCTTCAATAAACTTGGTTACGCCATAGTTGATGTAGTAGTTACGGTAAGTATCGGCGTGGAACCTCATTTGACCTAATATAGTTACGTCGTAACCTTTGGGAAGACTTACGTCGTAGCCTTACGGTAAGTTGGTTTTCTGAGTCACGCAATAGTTACGACGTAATGTGAGAGATGAGTTACGCCGTAACTTCTTCAAAGTAGCATATTGTGATAAATCTTTAGATATTTCTCGGTTCGCGTCTTTTGCTCCAATGCTCGTAATTTACCTGAAAGTGGAAAACAATGGAAAACAAACGTAAATCCATATAAATGATATAAATTACAAGCATTATCGGGGGAAATTGACACTTAATAATCAAGACTATTTGATGTTATCAGGCGTCTTGATATCATAAATACACTTGTGAATTTTTCTACACCTTCTTAGTAACCTCAATTGAAATTTCATCAAGCTGAAGCCTTGTGGCTGCGTAAAAATCTCGCCTATAAATCAGACATTCCACACCGACATATGCCACGCTTTGACTCCATATTTATAAGATTACGCTCAACCATTCAGTGGAACCTAACATAACCGACACATAGATATGATCCACGTTTGTAGCTCGATCATCGACATCGATCGTGAAGAAACGAAAATGTTGCGCATATACAAAATTGACCTCCATAACTCAAAATCATCTTTCAAAACAAAAATAAGAAAATATAATGATAAACTACCTTACAATTTTGAACGACGCTAACTTGCTACCCGAGTGAAATATCGAATGTTACTAAAAATTAAAAAATAAATGCTTCAATGTAGCAAAATGAAACAAACTGAAATATTTTTATCCTAAAGTATTCTTCCACATGGTTATTCTCTGGTCTCCTAGTCGAATGTTGATGACGCTTTCTGAGCACGTTCGAGGTCAAAAGAACTTCCTTTTCGTCGAGCAAGTTTTATAACACCCTAGGCAGTGAACCTAATCGTTGTAGTGTAGTATTAGGGTAAGCCACGGGTATTGATATCGTTCTCTAGGGGAATATGAATGCTAGTTGAGAATTACTACGCTAAGGTTGGGGTTGAGGAAGATTATTTTTGTTCTTTTTTATGTTTTTTAGAAAATGGAAATTACGAATCTCGGGGTTTAGATTTGGGGGTTGGTATTTCTACCGATTACTCTACTTTTATCTAATTATCTAATCTAACTAGTGGGTAGTCTATGTCTAATTATTGTGTGCTCGTATGATGATTTAAAAATGTGTTTACTTAGGTTTTATTACTTTTTAATTATCTCCTATTGATGGTTGAATTGTCACGTCCTTATTCTTAATCGCGTCGTGTGTCTAAGGTCGTAGGGTATGCGTTTATCCCTAACTCTTTGAAACTACCAAAGGTTATTGCCTACAAAATCTCTAGGATTTATAAACTAAACACTAAGGTACTCTTCGGATATTTTAGCCTACAATGACTCTAGGTAACTATAAGCTAAGGTTCACAAAGATTAATCAAGCATTAACTACACAACGAATGACCTATCGCAATACTAAATCATTAACAATTAAGATAAGAGATAACCAATCAATATTCAATAATCAAGTTTCATATTCCCTAAGCAAACACACAAGTAAATTAGCCGGACATGGGAAACATGCAAGCATACACACAAATAATTGAAGACATAATTGGATTAATGAAGAAAAACACTTATCTTGATGTAAGATAGGGTATGGAACCCTAAAATACTGTACAAGATAGCCTTGGTTCGGTTTAGGTTTTTACTCCACAAAACTACACTCTGAAAACTGAAAAATTCGGTTTCTATATATAATGTTACAAATCGGACGGCGTCACTTTTTAGATTGTGACGTCGTCGGTCGCGTCATTAGGGTTTCGTCTTGGCCACGTTAGCGTTGTGGCGTCACCTTATGTCGTGTGCAGTAAGCCTTCAATCTCGGCGTCGTCTAGATCAAATCTAGGTCGTCTGAACTGCGACTCCCTAATCTTTTAAAACCTGAAGCCGTCACTTGATATTAAGCAATTTGGCTACTGAGCCGTCACAAAATGTGCACGACGGAATCGCAGTTAAGGATTGACGCCGTCCCCTTTAGTTCCAGCAGCCTGAGTGTCTCAATTCTTGACTTTGGCCATTTTCTTCGTATATTCGCGCCTTTTCATCCAAATAAGTGTCATTCCAGCAATTTGCCTTCAAGAGACCTAAAAAGTGAAAAGGAACGAAATTAGGTAGTAACGGATACAAAAGTGATCAGTTAGGGGCTTAAATGACCCCTCAAAATGGTACCTTTTAAATCCTTATCCAATATCCCTACACTTGGTATTTGCTTGTCCTCAAGCAAATGTGCTTTTAGCCAATTAATTTATAAGTTAGGGGTCATGAAGCATTGGTTTAAAACAATCCACAACACATATAACCCCCCGAAAAGTCATAAAAAGCACGGAAATTACATACTAGCACCTCACATGGGGTGTTTGGATACTCACATCTCTGGTGTATATGAAATATATCAAAGTGGAAATGGAAGATAAACACTCATTAACCGGTCCTAGTACATAGATTACCATAGGCTTGAGACTAGATCAAACCTCCATCGCTTTGGCGTAAGCACCTAGGAAAGACTATCTAAGAGGTCTTTTAAAGGGTTGTAATGTTAGGCTTACGGTAGGGAAACAAAGGGTTTGGTGGGATAGGCGATTTAGTGGTGGCAAGTCAAAAATCTTTATGTTACAAGCATGAGAAGAATGGCGTTGCTAAGCCAAGACTCGACACTCTAAACTCTAGATAACTGAAATAAACATAAATAAATTTAAAGATAGATGTAAGATGGTAGCCCGTTTTTTTTTTTTTTTTTTTTTCATACACTTTTACTCTACCATCCTCTACGATAACATCAAAATAATAGGGATTTATCCTTTGTACCCTGGAGGTCCCAAGTTCAAACCTTGGGGAGAAAGTTAATCCCCATGTGGCCACGGAGGTTCACCTGCGATGACTCCGGGCTATCCAAAGGGTAGTCGCCCTGGGATTAGTCGGCTCACAATGTCGAGTCGGAACCCAGGTTAATAAAGAAAAAATAATAATAGGGATTTATAGGCACATCCCTACACTTGAGTTTTTATTACTCTAACACTAATTTGACCCGAATTGAAAAGATCAAAACACTTGGAGTACATTATTACGCAAATAAAGGGAATTTGAATTTAACGTTCCCTTCCCGTCATTTCATAAACTTTAACTTTTCCCATGAGTCCCAATCGTCCCAAAACTGTGTACAAAGGATATGACTCGACTTTGCAACTTATGCAAGCAACTAGATAATTGAACTAAGGGTTTAGTATGATAACAATAATGCACTAAAGGTGAGTGCATACAAGGTAGGCTAAGGCGATTTGGGTGTACATTTGGGGGTGGGGTGTAAACAATGCTCTTCGTTGATATTCCGGAAAACCGAAAAATCACGAGAACCGTGAAAAGGATAGGCTCAGAGGGGTTAACTAGGGATATCGTGTACTAAAGATGAGTACAACACAAGGGTGTGGGGGAATTACTCAACCGAGGTGGAAGAAGTAATTATATTACAGGTATCAAACAAGGGTTATCCTAATGCCTCTTATCATTTAGTTATTCCTAACTACACAAGTGTAGTCTTACTAACGATCTTGGGATGCATCACAAAACAAGTTCTAGAATCTATTATACTACCGGTTCACACTTTAAGCATTGAAGATGAATGCTTTAATTCCTACTAATCTAAGGGCGATCCTCACATTTTTGGTGGAATTTAGGTGGTAAAGGGTTTTTGTGCTAGTCATGCAACTTCCTATCCATGAGACGCTTTTGTTAAGACTAATGGCCCACTCCTATATGTCATGAAAAATTAAAAATTTGGTGCCAAAATTACCCTAACTGACATTTTCTCATGGTTTATTACACAATTGCAATTGAACAAAACAAATAATCAAGGGTAAGCATAGTTTCAAAGTTCCCGTTTTATTTTTCCTCCCTACACTTAAACTGAACATTGTCCCCAATGTTCCCCGAAAGTATCAAAGTTATGATAATAGAGGGTAATTAAAAACGAAAGAAACTAATACTCCCCTGATTAGCTCGGTAGGATCCATGTGTGAAGTAGTGGTTAAATCTTTCTTCAAGAAGAATGTTATGCGTGAAAAGTTCCTTCCAATCTTTTGTATAATCTTCTTGACAAATTAAACCTGCACACTTGAAGAAAACAAACGAAACCTTCCGTAAAATCGGGTAACAATATATATAAAACTCTACTAAACTAGGATATAATGCTTGTGGAATGGATGTTTACTGATTTTCGGAAAATAAGACCTGGAAATTCTAAAATTTATAAGTATACGAGAAAACGAGAAAAAGTAAGAAGCTATTTACGCTCCTCCCGACGCCGTCAGGTTGCGACCTGACGCCGTCGACAGTTATCCCGAACGAAGCAGTCGATTTTTACAAAAAATTACGGAAAATTTATATCTTTAGAATCTGGAAAAAATCCTGCAAAACTATCCATTATGACTCGATACAAGCATTTGACTCGAACAAACACACATGTATATCTTTTAATTGATTGAAATTCTCATGTTTACGTTTCTTTTGAAAACGTGTGTAATCCTCCCTACACTTATCCCTTATGTAAAATACCTTTATATGCAATTAAGACGAGGTTAAAGACAAAATAAAGCATTTTTACAAATTAAACATGAGAATAATCAATCAATAAAATATGTACAACACAAACAAGCGAACAATTAAGCATGGGTTGCCTCCCACGAAGCGCTTTTCTTTATTTATGAGTCTTGTAGCTAGACTCGAAGTCGTGCCCCTACGTGACTTCACTACCGTCAACTTCTTCCTCATGACGGTCTCCATTGGGGGGTTCCATGTTGTAGAAGTGCCCTATGATGCACTTTTCTAAGAGGTCATCTTCTCCCCAATCGGTCCTATACTCCGGTCCTAGTTTCAAGCAATCCTTATAGAAACCTAAAATCTTGGCCATTACATAATCTACTCCCTTCTCCTTATCCTCCTCATTCCTATAGTAGACCGATAGTTTAAGTTCTTTTTCATCATTGGAGAGTGATGAAAACTTCGCAATCTTAAACGGCATTTGGTAAGCTACATCGTCGGTCTCATCTTTGAATCTTACTATCCCTAACGATGGATCATAAGTCATCCCGGTGTTTTCTACGAAAGGCTTTCCTAGAATAACGTGGGACAAGCTAGGATCTATGGCCGTACTAATATCATTCACCACTATCAAATCCGTAGGAAACATGAAACTACCTAGATAGACGGGCAATCCCTTAACTCTACCAAGAAAATTGCAACTAACCCTAGGATTATCGAGGTCTTGCCTGGTTGGGATATGCTTCTTCCTTACCCAATTATAGTAGGTGCTAGTCATGATATTTATCGGGGACTTGCGGTCAATGTATGCTTTCGCCATAAAAAGGTGTCCTATGCAACATGGTTTGTTAAGATTCCAAGGGTTCCCAAACTTGATTCTAGGGCTTTTCCTAGCGCATACATGTGCGGAGGTCTCGTACTAAGTGTGGGTGGCGAGAGAGCTCTTCTTCCGTAGGAAACTTATTGAAATAGTCATTGACTACTTCACCTACTTCCTCGGTTGTTTCATCCTTAGGAGTTTCACTAACCTCAAGTCCGTTTCTTGGTTCTTGTCATTTGTTCTATTGTGCTTCACTAAGGTGATGGTATTGACGAATTGAACATGCTTAGCTAACTTACTTGGGTCCTTAATCTCTACACCGGGAGCTTCGGGAGTTGAGATAGCATTAACCTTCTTATCACTATTGGTTATGGCTTTCATGAGGTTATCTATCTTCCTATCCATATCGGCTTGTTGTTGGTTAAAACGATCCGAGAGCTTAGCTATTTGAGCTTCTTGGGATGCGACTATGTTTTGCAACATCCCTTCTATGTTTTGTTGGGTAGGGCCATGAGATGGGGGCCAAGAGAAATCATTAGATGTGAATTCTTTGGTTTGTCCCCAATAGAAGTCGGGTTTGCCCTTCCACGCTTCTCGGGCGTCATAGAAAGTCCTAGGTCCGGGTGTTGTAGGGAATCTTCCTCTCGTTCCATTGGTACGCGAGGATGTGTAGTCAACGGAAGCTTGTTCGGGGAATCTTGTGCAAGCATGAGTGTTATGAGGACTACTACATGGCTCACACGAGGAAGACACTTTGTTCACTTGGCGTGAAGACTTAGGATTCTCGTAGGAGCTCATTAGGAATTTGACTTGATCTTCAAGCTCGAGCATCCTACGGTCGGAAGATTGTGAGTCAAGGGGAGGCAAGGAGATTGCCTTTACGGTTTTGGGCAGCGCGACGGGGTCATTCCAACTTTAGTTGTCATAGAGAGCAAGGTCCTCTATTATACCCCACGATTCTTCTGCGGTGAGATCACTAAGTTTTCCACCGGCCGCTTGGTCAATTGATCGCTTAGTGGGGAAGTTGACATGACCATAGAAGAGTTGGACTTGAAGCCAAAGATCAATGCCGTGATGAGGGACTTTATGGAGTAAGTCCTTGAATCGAGTCCATGCTTCATAGAGAGATTCACCTTGATGTTGTTGGAACATCAAGATTTCATTCCTAAGCTTAGTGGTTCTCCCCGGTGGGAAAAATTGAGCAAGGAAATGAGAGGTGAGATCATCCCAACTTGAGATGGAGCGGTGAGGGAAGTTGCTCAAGCCAATTACTAGCTTGGTCTGTAGAGAGTTGGAAGAGACGCAGCGGTGGTCTCCCAGAGTAGTAGCATCAAGATCTATGGAATCGACAATTTTAAGGAAATCCTTAAGATGCTGATTAGGATCTTCGGAACGAAGTCCATGGAATGCACATCCATTTTGCACCAACCGGATGGTGTCGGATCACAGGGCCGTAGTTTGGGCTTGGTCGGGAAGCTCAATGGTGTTTCTATAGCCTAGGTGGCTTGGTCTCGAGTATTCACCAAGAGTACGGGCTCTTGGCGGGTCATTGGGTGGTAGGTTGATGAATGGTGGTGGGTTATCACCTTCCATGATGAAAAGTGATGGGGTTTATGAACAAATGTCACGAAGAAGGGGGATAGACTACGAGGAAGCTAAAAATGGGAAAAAACCTTACTTGATAGGAATCAAGCAAGGAAACCTAAGTGAAGTGAATTCCTAACTAGCTATTCTATTCCCAGCCGCCAAAAACTTGATGGCTTTCTGGCCGCGTTCGGGGTCAAATTCCTTTTCGTCGAGCAAGTTTTATAACACCCTAGGCAGTGAACCTAATCGCTGTAGTGTAGTATTAGGGTAAGCCATGGGTATTGATATCGTTCTCTAGGGGAATAGGAATGCTAGTTGAGAATTACTACGCTAAAGTTGGGGTTGAGGAAGATTATTTTTGTGCTTTTTTATGTTTTTTAGAAAATGGAAATTACGAATCTCGGGGTTTGGATTTGGGGGGTTGGTATTTCTACCGATTACTCTACTTTTATCTAATTATCTAATCTAACTAGTGGGTAGTCTATGTCTAATTATTGTGTGCTCGTATGATGATTTAAAAATGTGTTTACTTAGGTTTTATTACTCCTTAATTATCTCCTATTGATGGTTGAATTGTCACGTCCTTATTCTTAATTGCGTTGTGTGTCTAAGGTCGTAGGGTATGCGTTTATCCCTAACTCTTTGAAACTACCAAAGGTTATTGCCTACAAAATCCCTAGGATTTATAAACTAAACACTAAGGTACTCTTCGGATATTTTAGCCTACAATGACTCTAGGTAACTATAAGATAAGGTTCACAAAGATTAATCAAGCATTAACTACACAACGAATGACCTATCGCAATACTAGATCATTAACAATTAAGATAAGAGACAACCAATCAATATTCAATAATCAAGTTTCATATTCCCTAAGCAAACACACAAGTAAATTAGCCGGACATGGGAAACATACAAGCATACACACAAATAATTGAAGACATAATTGGATTAATGAAGTAAAACACTTATCTTGATGTAAGATAGGGTATGGAACCCTAAAATACTATACAAGACAACCTTGGTTCGGTTTAGGTTTTTACTCCACAAAACTACACATGGCCGAAAAATTCGGTTTCTATATATAGTGTTACAAATGCGACGGCGTCACCTTTTAGATTGTGATGTCGTCGGGTCGCCGTCATTAGGGTTTCGTCTTGGCCACGTTAGCGTTGTGAGGGCGTCACCTTATGTCCGTGACGCCGTTGCCTTCAATCTCGGCGTCGTTGGATCAAATCTAGGCGTCTGAGCTGCGACTCCCTACTCTTTTAAACACGAAGCCATCACTTGATATTAAGCAATTTGGCTCTTGAGCCATCACAAAATGTGCATGACGGCGTCGCAGTTAAGCGATGGCGCCATCCCCTTGATTCAAGCAGCCTGAGTGTCTCAATTCTTGACTTTGGCCATTTTCTTCGTATATTCGCGCCTTTTCGTCAGAATAAGTGTCATTCCAGCAATTTGCCTTCAAGAGACCTAAAAAGTGAAAAGGAACGAAATTAGGTAGTACTTGATACAAAAGTGATCAATAAAGGGCTTAAATGACCCCTCAAAATGGTACCTTTTAAATCCTTATCAAATGTATCCAAAGAATCTAGAGCATAGCTTGTATAAAAGATTACAAGGTATAAGAACACATATTTAGTTATAAGACCTGCAATTTAAATTGTTTTGTTAATACATATAAGCCGTAAAAACATTTATTTATATTTTACGATCTTCTAATGTTTTGTCGATAACAAACGTAAAATCATTTTAACGAAACAAATAAAACACATAAAACACTAAAACAAGTATAAGTGATTTTATGATTTAATATTACATATGTACAACAACTAGTGTTTACATATTTGGGTAAAATATACACATAACTAGTATGTAGTATATTGGGTAATATAAATGGGTAGAAACTTAAGTATCATAACCCATTGGGCAAATACATTGAATGTAGTTGGGTACAACCCAAAGCCCATGATCTGGAGCTTGACCCATATCCCATTGCATGACATCATGCTTATATCATACATGGATAATATCCATAACCCATGGATCAACCCATACCGAAGTGACTAAGTGCAATGCACTCAAAGATACATTGTATCTAGCCAAAGATCCATGGATCAACCCATGACCCATGACCCATAACCAAAATACCCATGGGTAAAGGGAGCGTCCCACGGATCCCTAGCTTTACGCTAGATGGATCCCTTGTGGAAGGGATCCGGGATCCGGAACAGATGAGAAATTTTCCTCTATAAATAGTGAGCCATTTCTTCATTGTTTCTCAATCCTTTCTAACATAATTTCCCCAAGAGTTTAAAACTCTCTAACCTCAGATCCAAGAGATCTATGTTTGTAGTTTTGTTTTTGTGTGATCTTCTAGGTTCCTCTTAAAGGCAAGATCACCACTTCTTGAAGACGAGCAAGCTCAAGTCCATGATTTGCCATGCTTCGTCATCATCAAGACAACTAAGGTTCTCTTGTTGATAGTTCTTCTTTTCTCCGTAGATGTTGGGTTGAAGGCATTAGTGAAGAATGCCGAAAGTGTCAAGATGAAAGCATTAGTGAAAGGTGCTCATCATCTGTGTCAAAGCATTAAGTGAAGAATGCTAAAGGTGTCAAGACGAAGGCATTAGTGAAGGGTGCCAAGCGTTGTGTCAAAGGCATTAGTGAAAAATGCCGAAGAATCAAATCAAGTCGCATTTGGGAAGAATGCCTAGGTCGTATAATCGATGAGGTGCATCGTTATACATATAAGTATTTATTTATTTCAAAGGATGGTGATATCCTTGATGATGGTGTAACAAGGAGTTGATCTCTTTGATATTAGGTGTTGTGTTGTGAAGGGTAGTAGTTCCTTCATAGTAATGGAACTAGGTGCTTAGCCTAGTACCTAATAAAGGGTAGGCGACGTTGTGATAGGATTAGTTCTCCTTTGTGTGAGAACTTCGGTGGTTAGCCTAGCACCGTATAAAGGGTAGGCGACGTGGTGTTAGGTGTGGTTCGCTTTGGTGTGAAGGAACTCGGTATTTAGCTTTGTACTGGAAAAGGTTAAGCGACTTGTGGGCTTCTCCGCCATAAGTAGATTGGTGTAGTGCTTACTAACTCTCGAGTAGGTGACTCGGGGAGTGGAGTAGGGCAAGGAAGGTGTCATTGTAGCCGAACCACTATAAATAACTTGTGTCGTGGTGATGTGCTTCTTACTCTTTATCTTTCATTATACGTTTATATATCTATCTATCAACGTCCAACATAAACAACCAAATAAGATTGACATAAGTCGATCTAAATATTTAAAAGGAAGTTTTAAATTGGTAAAACTATTCAACCCCCATTCTAGTTTTACACAATTGGCATCGAGAGCCGTTACCAAGTTTCTTATAGTATGTTGTACTTTAAAAACTTGATACGATCCGTGTATGTTTGAAAACTACAAAGAAGGATTTTTCAAATTCATGTTTTAAAAATCATTATAATGTTTATTGTTGGACAATGATAGAATGGTCTAACATTTTCCTTGTTAAGTATTCTCCATACTTGGATTTGGGCATCCTAAGAAGATCATGAAGAATTTCTCTAAATATATCTTTCCCTAAAAAGAATATTTAGCAAAGGATTGGGGTATCTTAGAAGATCATGAAGTATTTCACGTCTATGGTTTCTAAAACCATAAAAAGGGAATATAGCAAAGGTATGTTTTCTTAGTTACAATTTTTGGTAAAAAACGTGCTAAATTGCTTGTGGATAAAATGGTGAGATATGCTACTATCTTATAATAAGCATAAAATGAAAAGTGTTTTTGTTGATCTTTTTTTTTCTTTGAAGTTTTGTTGTTAGATATCTTGTTAATCAAGCTTGAATAAAGGTAAAATGGTTAATATAACTTCTCTAAAAAGTCTACAAAGGTTAAACCTTTTCGTCGGGTCAAAACGTACATTTTGTAATTCGTAGGTCGATCCACGGATCCCTCAGGTTACCTGGACGGATCCCCTCAAGGAAGGGATCCGTGAGTACGAGAAGACGCTTTTGTCGAATTTCAAAAATTCACAACTAATTAACCGTAAGTCGTTAGAAGTCGTGCCACCTATCGTTTTAAAGGTATTTGAGTCTACTTTCACTTAAAAATGATCTCATAAACTGATTCAAAACAAAAATTTACAGAATCATTGATTTATAATAGAAAGTCATTTTTCGGTCATAACTTTTGCACAAACTTTTTATCTAATTGGAGACAGATGTTTTCATCTTTGAATAACAATGTGTCCTCTTTTGAATTCAAGGTTTTGATCATATGTATAAAGGAAACTAATCAATCTTGGTATACATGTTTAACACAAAGCTATGAAAAGAACTTTCGTATGCTATGCTAAATGATAAATTGTTTCCCTTGCATTACTTGATTATTTGCTTATCTCAAATAGCTTTTGTGCTTGTTTGATTGATTATCATATGTGGTTTCCTTACCTTGCTATTCACTCTCTTTCTTGTCGATTTAGTATTTTTCTATTAATCAATGTGCTATTTGAAGGAGTGTTTGGGATAACATCTAGTTGTGTCGAAAATGTTAGTTTTATAAGTTGAAAAATGTTTAAAACATTTAACACACTAAAATGGCTTTTTGATTGAGTTTGTCATATGTGCAACATAAATGTTTTATGTGCCTATATGATTTCTTGATTTCATATTTTCTTGTATCGTTTTCTAAAAACAAGAAGAATGTACATCGGATCATAACCTACACTTGTGTTGATGATGTACTCTCCTGTTTTCCTTTTCATGATCGCTCTCCAAGCTTCATAGTAGGATTGACAACTTGATTATTTCATCCGATATACTCAAGTAAATTATTTTGCAAGGCAAATATAATTGTTCATATCCGAAAGTCCAAACTCGAGCTTTCCAAGAACATATGTTGAACTAGCTCATCCAACCATTTTTTTGCTCACCATATGGATAACTTTTAATTTTTTTTACACCTTCGTCACCTTAGTTGTTTCAAGTATTATATTAATAAAAACGAAGCAAAGTATCATCATTGTTACTCTTCGATAGGACATTGTAGGAATATAAATTTTCCTAACTTGAGAATGAATACTAGAGAACTTATTGCACTAGAAACTTAATTTGACCTAACGGTTGAATTGTTTCCTTGATAGAAGTTGGGTATGTGGAATCGCAGTAAAAGGTCGTGTTTACCCGTAATTGAGCACCGCTAGTAATAGTCTCATATTCATTCTCTCACTTGAGAATTTTATACTCCTATGTTTTCCTAAAGTATGTTTACAATGGAAATACTTTGTATTGTCTTAGGATTACTAATCAAACAAGTTGTAAAATTAATTTTTTTTTTAGTTAATCACAACCACTTGCCTCATCAAGCGATTATCTTGCTTTGATCGAGAAGAGCTACAATACTTCAATGATGAAGTTCATTGTATGCTAATCACAATCCGTAATAACTATACTTAGTTCATTACCTTCACTAAACCAAAACAACCTTCTTCACAATTCATTGTCTTAAAGACGCATATACATGTGTCTCTTATCCTTCAACATACCTTGCATGCCATTGTTAATACAAACGATATACTAATCTAGATCGTAAATATGTTTTGAGCTTCTTGAATAAGTGCTTGCTAAGTTTGATAAACCTCTATGTTATTTGTGAGCTAGATTTCATATTAATTGCTTATGTGCTATTCTTACATGCTCTCATTGCTATGTTTTACATGTATGCATATGAGCTTGCTGTAAGAAATCATTAGTTTCAAAATTAGATACATAAAGCATATTTATGCAACCATTCTATTAAGGAAATCTGTCTGGACACGAATCCCTTGGTTATAACTAGCGGATCCCTCAAATGAAGGATCCGGTGGGATCAGTGGACAGAGAGGTGCATTTTTAGCTTGCTTGCATCAATCCACCTTCCAGGTCTTTATTGTACTAGTTAAACATGATACTTTAGGATCACTTATATCTTCCTCAAGCTCAATATGTCTCACACTCACTCATAGCTAACTTAGGATCACATTCAAGGTGCTTTTGATTTATCACTTCACCAAAACTCACCATATTTCCGTTCCAATGCAATTACAATCATTGTATTTCAAACATGTCTCTAGAACACCTCACACTAAGCTAAACATAGTGTCCTAAGGCAAATTAAGTCCTTATCAAGTTAAGTAGATCCTTCCTACTCACACATAACTCACCTAGATCATACTCAAAGACTCTTGTAGATCTATCGTTTCATTCTAATCCATTAATCTTCCGCTCTTAAAGCTCACACATCATTTTTCACATGATCTCTCATATCTAAACGTTAGGAAATCTTTTATAGAAAAATTGATCATAAATCATCTTTACCTCAAAATTGATCAAAGTTGATCAAACTCTAGTTTTCCCATCTCAAAGCTTCTAGGATATTTTCCAAAATCAGTATCCTAAGCCACAACCTAATCTCTAGGATCATTTAGCTTCAATTGACACTCTCATCTTTAGTGTCATCCTTGCTCATCCATTGGTACTCATGAAAGTTCCAAATCCTTCCATAAAAGACAATCATTAGCTGCATCACTCATTACCTTCAAGTACTTAAGCACCCTTCATTTAAGACACTTAGGAGGACTGAAACACTCAAGATGATATAGATCTTAGATCTTAGAAACATCATTTCCAGTCTTTCATAGTTGAGAGAGCGAATCCTAGGATTAGCCTAGGCGGATCCCTCGAGGAGGGAGCGTGGGATCGGATGACAGCTTATGTCAATTCTTGCTTAAACAATCATTTCAACTCATCTTTCTAACTCAAACACTCCATCTCATCTTAAATGAGTTCCTAGATCGATAAACTCGAAGTTGACTCTTGTGCATGTTTATCATCACATTCCAATGAATCTTAGTGGCTTAAGGCTTAAATGCACTTGCCAAATCTCCTGCTTTATAAACCACATTGTTAGGACTTCCATAGTCATCACCTTCATCCCAACTTTCAGCACTTTAGAAACCCTTACAAACCTCTTGAAATCATCTCATCATGAGGAAAACTCCAAGTAGTAACCTATCCACCAAAGAACCACCCAAGAAAATTGCTCGTGTTGTACACGAAATTTCTTCAACCGAATCATCTCAGGTCGAGCCATTCTCAAATGCGCCTCCACCAATCCCTCCATCGTTTGAAGCTCCACAAGCCGCTTCACTTGATCCTTCGCATCAAGCCATTTCATTTCTTCCACCACCACTAGCCATGACAAAGATTGCTATCATTGTCAACATGTTGAAAATTTGATACATGAAGTAAGAGAAGACCAACGTTTCATGTTCTATCATCTCCTCGAGCGTTTCGACGAGATTAAACCTAAACAAAACTTGAGCTAGAAGATTTTAGTGGTTTCCTAGCATCAAGCGTTAGTTGGTCTAGAAATTCCTAGTCATGTATCGTCTATTTTCTTAGTTGTTAGAGTCATGTATATCATAACTCTAGCTTTATTAAATGAAATTACATGCTACTTGCTATATTTCTGAGTATATGTTTATGTTACATATCTCACTTTGGTGATAACACTATTTGTTATACCACCATTTCTTGATTTTATTCATGAGATAGGCGGATCCTCAGAATTGCCTAGACGGATCCCTACTAGGAGGGAACCGTGGGATCCGTGAGACGGAAAACTATTTTCTACTAACTCGGACCACATTTGCAGGAAATTGTGAATTATACTTGTTTTCTAACCTTTGTTTTGTAGTTATTCAATTAACCACATGAAGACTTTGACATCCTAAAGCTAGGGGAGATTTATGTCAAAGCAATACATTGCAAATTACTTGCAATATTAGGATTACATTTAATGACATCCCTTTGCAAAATTGCAATCATCAAGGGGAGCACATTATCACTTAGGCGAAATCTTTTGCAAACAAACTAGATTAGTATTACTTTCTTGACGCCCTTACATAGGGATGGACTCGTCAAGGGGAGTAAAGACGAGATCCTTTCCCGTTACTTGCTCTCTATTTCTTTTTAATTATTTCACATGTTTTTCTTAAAAACAATGTGTTGCTTTCTTTCGAAGCTCTTTTTGTTTCGACAAAAAGGGGGAGAAGAAAGTAAAAACTACAAATTCAAACTTTTACAAATTTTAGATTTTCCTTGAAATAATTTTATGTTTTGTCATCAACAAAAAAGGGGAGATTGTTAATACATATAAGCCGTAAAAACGTTTATTTATATTTTATGATCTTCTAATGTTTTGTCGATAACAAACGTAAAATCATTTTAACGAAACAAATAAAATACGTAAATGGTTTGAACTAATAGTTTCTAACATATTCACATTTTCACATAAAACACTAAAACAAGTATAAGTGATTTTATGATTTAATATTACATATGTACAACAACTAGTGTTTACATATTTGGGTAAAATATAAACATAACTAGTATGTAGTATATTGGGTAATATAAATGGGTAGAAACTTAAGTATCATAACCCATTGGGCAAATACATTGAATGTAGTTGGGTACAACCCAAAGCTCATGACCCATGGAGCTTGACCCATAACCCATTGCATGACATCATGCTTATATCATACATGGATAATATCCATAACCCATGGATTAACCCATACCCAAGTGACTAAGTGCATTGCACTCAAGAGATACATTGTATCTAGCCAAAGATCCATGGATCAACCCATGACCCATGACCCATAACCAAAATACCCATGGGTAAAGAGGAGTGTCCCACGGATCCCTAGCTTTACGCTAGACGGATCCGTGGAAGGATCCGGGGGATCCGGGGAGCAGTAAATTTTCCTCTATAAATAGTGAGCCATTTCTTCATTGTTTCTCAATCCTTTCTAACATACTTTCCCCAAGAGTTTAAAACTCTCTAACCTCAGATCTAAGAGATCTATGTTTGTAGTTTTGTTTTGTGTGATCTTCTAGGTTCCTCTTAAAGGCAAGATCACCACTTCTGAGCGAGCAAGCTCAAGTCCATGAGTTGCCATGCTTCGTCATTATCAAGAAAACTAAGGTTCTCTTGTTGATAGTTCTTCTTTTCTCCATAGATGTTGGGTTGAAGGCATTAGTGAAGAATGTCGAAAGTGTCAAGATGAAAGCATTAGTGAAAGGTGCTCATCATCCATGTCAAAGCATTAAGTGAAGAATGCTAAAGGTGTCAAGACGAAGGCATTAGTGAAGGGTGCCAAGCGTTGTGTCAAAGGCATTAGTGAAAAATGCCGAAGAATCAAATCAAGTCGCATTTGGGAAGAATGCATAGGTCGTATAATCGATGAGGTGCATCGTTATACATATAAGTATTTATTTATTTCCAAGGATGGTGATATCCTTGATGATGGTGTAACAAGGAGTTGATCTCCTTGATATTAGGTGTTGTGTTGTGAAGGGTAGTAGTTCCTCCATAGTAATGGAACTAGGTGCTTAGCCTAGTACCTAATAAAGGGTAGGCGGCGTTGTGATAGGATTAGTTCTCCTTGGTGTGAAAGAACTCGGTGGTTAGCCTAGCCAGTATAAAGGGTAGGCAACATTGTGTTAGGTATGGTTCGCCTTGGTGTGAAGGAACTCGGTATTTAGCTTTGTGCAGGAAAAGGTTAGCGGCGTTGTGAAGGCTTCTCCGCCATAAGGAGTTGGTGTAGTGCTTATGAACTCTTGAGTAGGTGACTCGGGGAGTGGAGTAGGGCAAGGAAGGTGTCCTTGTAGCCGAACCATTATAAATAACTTGTGTCGTGGTGATGTGCTTCTTACTCTTTATCTTTCATTATACGTTTATATATCTATCTATCAACGTCCAACATAAACAACCAAATAAGATTGACATAAGTCGATCTAAATATTTAAAAGGAAGTTTTAAATTGGTAAAACTATTCAACCCCCCCTTCTAGTTTTCCACATGTTTCTTACGAAAAACCTGTATTCTATCAAATTTCGTGACGTAATTACGTAAACCAACAGTTGGGCAGTCAAGCGGGAAAGATCTCGAGCACTTTTGGCACTTCATTATACCCATAATATCAACAACGGCATCAAAAGGGGTTTGTCACGTATCACCAACACGCGCGTGCAGTCCCGCGCCCTTGGTGTTCGTGCGGTGCTTCCTCAAGCGTGGTCGTAATTGTGGCCCTCTTCTTTGCCTCTATTTGTTCTTTGGAGGCACATGATGTGTTCCCGACATACCTACATTCAAAATTTTGTAAATGGCTTACAACAACATATTTTACAATGAGTAAGAAACAGGAGACCGCGAAATGGTAAGATAAATAATCAACCACCGTTGCAACAACACGCGATCAGTATGCGTGATGCGCTTGGGGCTGGGTTGCGGAGGATGCCGGTGACATGCTAGCCTCTTGGGTTGCACCGGTGGTTGTTGGAATGTTTTCGCGAGTCCGATATGCCTATGCCAACGATAAGATAACATACATTATAAACATTCATTTGACATCAGACAAACATTTTACAATGCAAGTTACATTAAGAGCAATGGAAAATCAATTTGTAAATGTGTGGATAAGAAGTTCAGATGTACACTATGGTAACAATCAAGTCCTAAAGGGCCTGTCGTTACTTCTTTGACAAACAATGTTGATAACTAAATTAAACAATTTTAAGTACATATGTTGAGTTCATAAAAATAGGAAGGGGGGTCACTAACGTTGTCTTGCGGTTGGTGGCACATCGATGGTCCTTCATCGGTCGTGAACTACATCCTTGTGAACCATGTGAGCATATAAAAATAATAGAATAAAAGAGTATAGAAATGTATTTGGACACGACCATCTTTCGTTATTTGTAAAAACATATTAAATAGCATGATCTAAACTTATAAAAGTATAAACATGCGAGACACATTACTTATTTAAGCTCTTGCGATTTGGTATCGGGGTTGGGCTTCCGTGTGCTAATAACTTTCATGTGGGATGCATCGATGAATGGCTTAGGCTCAATGTTAAATGCCCTCGGTGCAGGTCATATGTATTTCCAAACCTTGACCTCAACTCGGTATTTGCTATCCCTCTGTGATCGGTTTGAATACCATGAATAAGACACCACGTAAACTCTAGATCAAATAAATTTATGAACACATACACATTTTGTTTATATTAAATAAATAGGGCATTCCATCATAAGCTTCACTCTTTGGAAGAATAAGACATGTTGAAACGAAAAAAGGGAGTGCCAATGACATGTGATTGGTCACAAACACAATATTACCTCAGTAGCAACCGTTATTGTTGCAGGCTTGCTTCATAATACGTTAGCCTGGTCGTGTGGACACTCCATGTCGGGATCAGGGCTCCCAATAGTCTCCGCGCTTGTGTGTCATTTCTTCAAGTTGGTTGACTTCTAGGTTGACCTTGTCCTCTACCTTCTTCTCGTAAGCTGATTCGATTTCGCCCTCGTCAAGGTCTCCTAATGGCTTCTTTTGTGCAACCGCCTACCACAGTTCGATTCACAAAAATTTATAAGTACGATAAAACGTTTATAGTTAAACAAAAGTCTAGAAATATAACACAAAATGCCAGGTTAAATAATGATGGTTGTACTACCAAGTGAATAGCGGTGACGCATTATGAATAACGCCTGCAATAGACTCCAACACCTTGGCCCACACAGAACCTGAGTGACCAGCGCGTTTGTAATCGAGGAAAAAGATAATGGCGGTTGCTACGAGGTAAGTAATAATATTTTTACATGGGTTAGGAAAAGCTCGTGTAGAACGAAAATCCCTATTAATTTGGTCATCAACATACAGAAAGGCGAACAACCAAAACATAAAATTTAAGAACTCCTAATTTTTCTTATATAAATTTAACTTGATACCTGGGTTACCCATAGTTGAGTAACCCAGGAACTCCTAGTTTTTCATGTATGCAGTAGCTAACACTTATGTTGACACTGTAATTCATATATAGAAATATCAATACAAAGTTACCTCAACTAAATTTGTTCCTAATTTATTCTAGTTTTCAAATCCATCAGACACATTGTCGGGGTAGTTGAACCGGCGTATCGCTACATGCGTGTTCTCCTCTTTTATGCAATTACCCGACATATATAAATTCAGTTAATAATCTGCTTCGTTTGATAGTGAGCTAATCCAAAGGCTAAATACACCTTATTATTCTTCACTGGGTGACAATAGCTTGATCCTAACGTGTCTCTATATGACCACCTATGGCTGTAAATCACCATATGATTATCCTCCGTGTCTCCTCATTTATGCAATTAGGTGGAATATATAAATTATCTTCTACGTATTTCACTCTTTCCTCTGAAATCGATGAAAAAAATATTTCTTATTAAGGAATAATGCAAACATGTTGATTAAAAACTTGCAGTTGATCAATTTTTAGTATAGCAAGTAAAAAAGCATATGAAGGAGAAAAATTGTAAACACACATTGTCTTTTCACCCCTATTTTCAATTTCACATTTGGCCTATTTTAGTTGCATATACTTCATACAAAAATAACTCACTGAATAATGGGTATGTGATTATCTTGCTTAGTGTGTCATCGGTTGTACTCACATTAGTTGCGCATTGCATATCTCGCACTTGAGTATAGCAGTGATGGCATAGCCCCGACATCAATAATACCATGCCGACATCTTTTAATTTATGTTTCAACAAATGTAAATGCATCTCAAATTCTAACCATACAAAAAAAAAACCTCATACTTTTTGCAAATTGTATATTGTTAGGTGATATTATATGATTGAAATAAGTTTTACCTGCATAATCGCCTTATTCATTTTGTTCGAATGAAACTTTGGCAGCGCCGCCACAAAGAAAGTGCCAAGAACGAAGAAGGTTGGAAGAATGGAGACCAAAAAAGAATACTTGACAACGTCCACTTCATTTTCCGTTGGTGCAAATATTGGTACAATGAACTCACTTACATTTCCACATGATGGGTTCAATGACCGCTAACTACAATAAGAATAAGAACAATTAATATTAGTTTCAACCCATTCTCATATGTAGATGGTGAATTGAATGTATTCTTGTATCCTTTGGATATGATAGGTCAATGCACCATTGGATTACGTGTGGAAAAGCTATAACAACTTACAAATAAGTAAGCACAAATAGGTAAATGAACTTATAAATGTGCAGAGTTTCAAATAAGTAAGCACAAATAGGTAAATGAACTTATAAAAAATCCTAAGATGTTTCTTCTTATAAACTATAACAACAATAAGAATAATAATAAGCCATAGTTTCAGCTCTCATCTTCAACTTCTGTCAAATATACAAATAAATAAAAATATACACTAATTTCACATCAACAAAACACATTTACATGCGGTGGGTTTTGGCGATTGGTGGCGGATAAGCGTGGCGAGGCGTGACGACAAGCGGCAGCGGACGGCCGGTTCATGAGATGCTAACACAAAAAACACACATTTATAAATTAACACAAACCACGAGGGTCTTTGGAAGCTTGTTTTTAATGCTTATTAGCGTATTACCTTGATGTTATATCGTATAATTCATTACATCTACATAAATCAATCACAAACATGATAATTAGCAAGATTAAAAAGAAGAAATAATATCAATACCTATTAGAGATTCCGTCATCGGCTAGGACGAGAACAAACGATTTGAGATCATTGGTAGTGAATGGGATAAGGATTACAGACCTTGATGAGTAAGAAAGGCGGTTGGTGATGCGTAAATGTATCTTGAAGACACGTAGGGGTTGGGCATGGAAATAATATTTTTTGCCACCGACATGTGAGGAAATATTATTTTTATACAAACGTTACTGCGCAAGTTACCGGTCACCACGACACAACAAGCGGCGGGGAAATAATTTTCTATACATTGGATAGCGAGTCCTCGCCCCATGTTTTATATAAGATAATAATTACATATATCTATCATATATTCATATGAGATGATGTTGAGACTCGAGACTTGAGATAGTAGTATGGTCAGTTTTATTATTTTTATTTTTTAAGAAAGGCATGTCAATTTATTTATTTCAAAACTGTAAAATATATGAAGATATTCTCATTTTAATTTTTCTTCTTATTTGATTCTAACTCTTAGAGCATTCCCATCAGTAACTCAAGTTAAAGTTTAACACCGTCCACGTCAGCGCCACACCAGCTTTAACATTTCACCTTAACATCCCCAAAAAACACCACATCAATAACATCCCAAGTTAAACTTTAACATTTCATATTTTCAATTTCAACCCCTAAACTAAACCAAACACTTCATTTATTAAAAAACATATCACATTTAACATTAAACACAAATTACATTAAGCGGTAAACCACATTATTAACATACTAAAACTACAACGCATCTTGATGAAAATAAAACTACTAAAACTTAAAAAAAGAATCATCGAGACCCAACCCTCGAACTTGAAGGTGAATTAAACTCGCTATTAAAGCCAGAGTCTCCATTATGTCGAAGTAGTTGTCTTGAAGATACTAAGCTTCCCTTGCTTCTTGCTCACGACGGCGGCTCCTCGCGTGCACGCTCTTCCATAATCTCCCTACCGTTTTCAATATCTTGTTCTAGTTGACGAAGGGAAGCCTCACAACCCGTGGGGGTTGTTTTGAAGATCAACCGTGGACTTCACAGGTGGAGTTAGAACAATTGGATTGTTCATAGGTGGAGAGTTTAAAAATACATTTTCCGGTTGGAAAACCGGAAGAGCATATTCAGTGGTGTTGAGTAAACTTCAAACTGGTAGAGTTGGAAAGTTCCGGCAGCTGATTTGGAGTTGGAAAGGCTGGTTTAGGCAACTACGGACTTGGGAATTCTTGAGAAAAATCTTTGCGAGACATTTTTTGTGTGTGTGAGTTGTGTGTGTAACTTATGTGTGTTGTGTGTTCTAAACAACTTTGGTAGAGTTGTACATATAAGCGAGTTGATTTTGAGTTTGAATAAATCCTGTTCATATTTGATTTTTAAATTTCAAATTTGAATTTGAATCTATCCCGAGAATTAACCATTATAATTTAAATTTGAATTTGAATAGGTTGAGGGGTGTAAGTGAAAATTTATTTGAAGTTTAGGGGGGTGAAATGAATTATTTTTTGCCCGTTATGGGCTTAACTTGAACCACTTAATGCGTTTACTATTCACATGACTCAAAAGCAGTTGAAAACATGCCATGAGGCTTTGTGTATTGAGTTGATGTTCTTTGTCTCGATTAACCCTAGGCCCAACACACACATCCATAATAGTGATCCTTGATTGAGTGTCCTCGACTCCTCGTGAAAGCTATTATCATAATAGTGACCACGATGTAATTGTCGATAGTACATTTGAATAATCTTCTATCCGAGCACTTGTAGAAATTGGAAGAAACAATCTTTTAACTTTTTTACCAGCTAATATATTAACAAATTCAGACAATTTTAACAAATTAAGTCACTTAGGTATGTTTGTTTTGGATTTGAGGTAGGATTAGGAGAGATAAATTATATTTATTTAAATATATTTAATAATAAAATAAAATAAAATATTTTATTTAACTAGTAAATAAAAATAATATAAAAAATGAGATAAATTGAAATGTTGGTTGTTTAGTGAAATATCAGTAGGAGTAGATTTCAACTTTATTATTACTATAATATCAATACGACATTAAATGTTGCGGAATGTTATGTCAAAAGAATTTACTAAATAAGTTTCACACAATGATGCGACAAAATCACTTATCTAATTAAAATATGATTGGACAACTTATCTTACGACATCAATATGTGAAACTTATTTTACAAAAAATTTATTAACATAACATTTTTCTTATATAATCTGAGTTTACTTTTTATAATAACAAATATGAAAAAAGCTATTAAAAACTTATAAGTGACAAACAAATGGCCCATCAAAAGCGCTTTAAAACCTCACTTTTTATGCGTGTATTTGTAAAACACCGTATCTAAGGGCGTTAAAACTAATTTCTAAACCAAACTAACATACCAAACAATTATATATTCTTTCAACTTATTTCTTTAAGTCGAAAGGTGGATAACAAACACCGTCCTAAAATATCATGCTATTGTAAAGTATTTACCGACATCAAACATCTTGTTCTGAGATAAAAACTTGTTTATCATCTTAATTATAGCAATTATTTATAAATCGTAATTAACAAAATCCTATTTACACTCAACTTAATCTAGAATTAGCCTTACTATTGTTAATTTTTGAACCTTTTTATATGACAATTTTAAAGATGACAATCTTCGACAAGTATGAAATATAGTGAGTTGCGGTCAAACAAAATATGGTCGTAAACAATAAGTTGAAGAAAAGAATCTTCTTATTCGATTGTTCAAAAGTTAAACCCATTAGATTAAAGCGTCGATTGTTGGAACATTCCGATCTTTGTGCTTACTATAGTGATTTTGTCATGACAAGCGTTTTCTTTTCCATCGGAACAAATTGGTGGACAAGCTTTTTCGTGATGTCCATTTAGTAACTTTATGAGTTGGAAAGCAGGGTAACCGGGTTGCTCATGCATTGTCCGATTAAAGCGGATATTACGAATGAGGACATTCTTCCTTAAATCCAAATTCTCTCATTTTTGTTGATTTCAAACGTATTTGCAAATGCAATGGATTCACTTGGGAGAAGTGGTTTCGAGACCTTGGGAAGTGGCTATGGGTGCCATTTAAATGTAGGGGTTGTGTTGTTCACTGCCATAATTTTTTCTTGTTTGGTGTTTTTTGTTCCTTTCTTTTAAATCTTTCCTATGTTGTATTTTATGTTTGGCGGTTTAATATTATCTTTTACTTTTGCAATTAAAACAAAAAATTTATGATACTGAACAAAATACACTACCAACATGTTAGGTACATATCTATACAACATATAAAGATAAAACACATTTACTTTAAAACTTAAAAACTAATTGAGTAATGTTGTTAGAATAAAATACTCATGCTTAACAGAAACAATGTCATATATAAATATTTAAATACTTAATTATAATTTAAACAATTAATTTTTTACTCTCACTCCCACTCTTATATATTTGCATACACAAATTAGCTATTATACGTTTCCGCTATGCAAAGCCGTATATGAGGGTGTGTGAGGTGTGCTATCGCATCGGGCCTTAAATTATATACCTTTGTATATAGTCGTGGCTTCAAAATTCATTTTCAACATCAAAATGATGGTACATATGAAATTTTGTTCTAAATATTTTGTTAAACTTTACTTCAAGTTTTCAAGTGGATGAAAGTGATGAGAAACTCATAAAAAATAAAGCTAGATCATTACAATATATTTTTGATAACGCTACACGCGTCGTTCGGGGTCAAAGGAACTTCCTTTTTGTCGAGCAAGTTTTTCAACACCCTAGGCAGTGAACCTAATCATTGTAGTGTAGTATTAGGGTAAGCCACGGGTATTGATATCGTTCTCTAGGGGAATATGAATGCTAGTGAGAAGTTACTACGCTAAGGTTGGGGTTGAGGAAGATTATTTTTTATCTTTTTATATTTTTAAGGAAATGGAAAGGTACGAATCTCGGGGTTTGGATTTGGGGGTTGGTATTTCTACTGATTACTCTACTTGTCTAATTATCTAATCTAAGGTGTATGTAGTCTATGTATAATTATTGTGTGCTCGTATGATGGTTTAAAGATGTGTTTACTTAGGTTTTATTACTCCTTAATTATCTCCTATTGATGGTTGCATTGTCACGTCCTTATTCTTAATCGCGTTGTGTGTCTAAAGTAGTAGGGTATGCGTTTGTCCCTAACTCTTTGAAACTACCAAAGGGTCTAGTCTACAAAATCTCTAGGAATTATAAACTCTAACTCTAAGGTACTCTTTGGATGTTTTAGCCTACAACTGCTCTAGGTATTATAGTCTAAGGTTCACAAAGATTAATCAAGCATTAACTACACAACGAATGACCTATCGCATTACTAGATCATTAACAATTAAGATAAGAGCCAACCAATCAATATTCAATAGTTAAGTTTCATATTCCCTAAGCAAACACACAAATAAATTAGTCGGACATGGAGAACATGCAAGCATACACACAAATAATTGAAGACATAATTGAATTAATGAAGTAAAACACTTATCTTGGTGTAAGATAGGGTTTGGAACCCTAAAATCTTGTACAAGACGACCTTGGTTCGGTTTAGGTTTTACTCCAAAGACTACACTGCGAAAACTAAAAATTCGGATTCTATATATAAGATTACATTCGCGACGGCGTCACCTTATGATTTGTGGCGCCGGTCGGTGCCATCATGGGGTTTCGTCTTGGCCGCGTTAGTCTTGCGGCGCGTCACCTTATGTGGCGTAGTCCCGCCCCGATCTCGGCGATGCGGATCAAATCTAGGCGTGAAGTCGCGACGACCTACTCTTTTAAAGCGACACGTCACTTGAAAATAAGCAATTTGGCTCTTGGCCGTCACAAAAGTGATGCGACGGCGTCGCAAATAACACAGCCGTCCCGTATTTCAGACTTGAGTGTCTCGATTCTGACTTTGGCCATTTTCTTCATATATTCGCGCCTTTTAGTCCAAATAAGTGCCATTCCGACAATTTGCCTTCGAGGACCTAAAAAGTGAAAAGGAACGATATTAAGTAATAACGGATAAAAAAGTGATCAAATAAGGGCTTAAACGACCCCTCAAAAAGGTACATTTTAAAACCTTATCAATTTTTAATCTTCATATTTAGTTAATACATCCGTTTTATATTAATTGTCCGGTTTGATTTTTTGTAGTATTTTTTCTTCAACTTTGACCTTAAATTATTTTGTTTGTGTTATTTAATATTTGATGAAAATTATACATATGAAACTATATTTAAAACACAATTCACGTAGGGGGGAGGGAGTGGGTTGGTAGGGGTCGGTAGCGATACCGATCTACCGCCCCCACCCCTGTCGAATCGTGGGGCAATCGGTGAGGAGGTTCGGTTTGTGAGCGGCGGTGAAGAGGAAGGATTTCAAAATTTTGGAGCGTTGGACTAGCGCGGCTAGTTGTGAACATTAATAAAAATAAAAATAAAATTTTCCCCTTAAAACCAAATAACAAACACTCATTTTTTAAAAAAAACACACTAATCTCTCAAAAAAAATTACCCCCACCTTTCAATTTCTCATAAAATCCCAACCTTTTTATCATCAAAATGTCTTGGATTCTTCCGAATTGAATCGTTATTAAAGTCTTCGTCAGGCGAGAGCTATCCACGGGTAGCTCGTTGCAACTTATCTTCAAGCGGCTCGATATCTTGAAGACACGGCAACTCTAGCCATATTAGCGTAAATCGTCGCGGGCAGTAGCGTGCGTCAATACTGCGCATCTCGATGATTAGTGGGGTTTTTTATTTTAATCTAGTTATTTTTAAGTATTATGTTATGTTTTTTTTTTAAGTATTATGTAATGTGTCTTTTTTTTTTAAGTATTATGTAATGTTTTTATTTTTAATGAAATAATATATTTTTAATATTAAAAAAAAAGTACTAATGGTATCACTCTCCAAATCGGGTAGTGTTAGGGTAAAATTAGGTAGTTTTGAGTTAAAGGATTTTCTTAGGATTTAGGGTGATGCTGATTAAAAGTTTTATATTTTGCATCAAGTTTTTATATATGAATCACAATATTTGAGTAAAAGTTGAAGAAAAATGACTATACAAATTTTAAATGAACAATTAATTTCAAACTGAAGAAATATCGTTCAAACAGTTTTGCCCCGGGCCACCGCTAACCCAGCTACGGTTTGCCTCTATCATTAGCTCGCGTTTCTGATGTTTTAGTCGCATTTCAATTGCCCCACCAACTTCATGGCAAAATGCTAACAGTTAAACCACCGACATGTCAAGATCAAAATTGCCGCTATGCTGCATAATCAAATGCTAGTATCAAGCTATCAACTAAATTTGAAAAATACGAAGGAAAACAAAAAGCAATATGCTAAAACCCAACACCCGATGCACGTATTTTTGCCTATGAATTCATGGTTACTTTTTAAAACACCGGTGAGTTAAATACAAGACTGCGAAAAGATGGGATGCCGAACATTCTATCCATTTGATTATATTTTTAATTCTATCTGGTATCTTCGTTTCTGTTTTTCCTTCAAATATATCCATTACATATGTTTAACTGTTTCTCATTGTATTGTGCTGCTATATTTTCAGTTAGGTCGTTTTAATTGTTAGTTACTTAATTACTAATGTTAGGTACAGATTAGATGAGTGAACAATGAATTCAGTCATGTTTATAGGCAGGGACGGAACTTGAACAATATTATAGCCGAGGGCGAAATGATCCTAAGTTTGAGAAAAAATGATGTATGTAAAATAGAATAGCTAGAAGATATAAAGTATGGACACTTGACTTGTAAGTTGTAACCAACGACGTGTTAGGGGAGCAGAACATAGAAAAAGAAAGGGTTCAGAACATAGAAAAAGAAAGGGTTCGTGGCTTAAAATCTATGCTCGGTTGGGTTAATAAGCATATCCAAAACAGCTGGTTTCACAACCCCCTTAGCATTATGTTCCGTTTATGTTTAGAGGTGTTTGTGATTGCTTATTCAAAGCTTAAGCAGATAAATAAGTTTATTGAGAACAACCTATTTTACCGTAAAGGTAAAGTTGTTATTTTGAATCCGGAAAGAGTTATAGTTTATAACAAGCCGTCTCAAACTGCATATTGAGAATAACTTGCTTGACTCTAAATTAAGCATATAAAGAGGGTGTTTGGGATTGTTTGTTTTTTAGCTTATAAGCAGAAGCGAGCGAGCAGCTTTTAAGCATGAATTTGCTTGTTTAAGTTTTTCTTTAATCTCATCTTTTATAAGCCATTTGAAATAAGCAGGTTCCGACCTGCTAATTTTACCCCAGAATAAGCAGATAAGGTGCATCAGTTTAGATTATGCAACCACACTAAACAGCTTGAAAGAAAAGCAAATGAGCAGATAAAATAAGCAATCCCAAACACCCTAAGCATAAGCACCAGTCTTCATCTAAACACTCGAAACTAGTTATTTGCTTTTGAAAACGTAATTTAGCAGATAAGTTGTTGAGTTAAGCATTCACGGACATTAAGAAGCAGAATATATACAAAAGGAGAAACTATTAAATTTAAAATGCATAAGGTTAATTAGTAAGATTGTTACATCGCATAAACTCATATGCTGATCATACATGATCCACAACAGAGTATATGTTATTCTACCTCAATGAAATCCCTAATGGGTAATTAGCTTTGACAAAAGCCGGGGTGAAGTGTGATAACTTACCCATCCAATTCCCCTAACTACATGGAGAACTAGTTTATTATAAATAGTTAGTTTTTTATAAAAGGGTCCATGTGGGATCCCTGGGACTAAAGAAGCAGGCCTTCACGTTAGAGTTCAGCAATTTCAGTGCAGCATCAGACTTGATGCACCGTGGGGTTTTATACTGATTAATGGGCGCGCCTGTTTGATAAACAAGTCCATCAATGAGTCGAAAGTGCCAGTCTTCACAACGCGGATCTCAAGTGGTCCAATAGACTTGTCATGAGTGCGACATCGCCTGTAAACATAATCAAGATCTTCTTCCATGGCAATGCAACAATCTTGAAGCACCTTAGGGCCAAGTGGAGAGATGACCTTGTCTAGGACTGAGGGTGTGCAATGTTTGATCTCCCAGTACAGGACATAGTGTCCTGGCACTGATGATGTATCGGCGTAGCTAGTGTATTCCACAAGTAGAGCACTGTAGGGTTCTAGAAGTCTTTTTGCTGTCATGACGCTCTTATGCAGATCTTCCTCATTAGTTTTGTCACTGTCAATACTTAGAATGACATTCCTCCTACAGATGAACCGAAATTGTGGGGTTTTATTATGAAATCCAGTCACTTGGAGCACATCTCCAACACGATATCGGTTTAGCCCTGAGAGTTATAAATCCAACACTTTTAGTGAGTTTTACAATTCATGAATGATGACACTGTACAAGTTGGATAGGATAAAATATAGGTATGTAGCGTCTGAGGATTAAAACACTAGAAAATTTGATACTAATTGACCATAGAACAGAACTGCAGAAGCATCAGCCATGACATATATACTTAGATTCATGTTATCGTGTCATCTTATAAAAGCAGAAAATCTTGAGATGTGGTACAGAAATTTTGAACCACACTTACTGTTACAAAGCCCTACTTTCGGGTTTATCACTGGGTGGGTAGGATCTGTCTACATTCTACCTCCCCATACCCCCGGCCGGGATTGGGTGTTGTTGTACTTACTGTCACAAAGAATTTGTTGAGAGATGATGTAATTTCAGTTTTAAATAATAGCACATATTCAAGAAAAAAGTCAAGATCGAGAAACTCACCTGAAAATGTTGTGACCACCAATTCATAGTAGCAACCAATTTTAACATGCACCAGCTCAACAAGCCTATCAAGGAAATCTCTTAGTCCTCGTTCAGTATGTCTGCTTTCACCCAAGGGTATGAATTCATAGTAACACATGTTAGGTAAGAGGGTAAATGAAACATTAGCAGGATCACTCAGTGGCTTTAAATTTACCCCAAAATAACATTCAGACGAGGCATACATGGTGCATACCAGTGGCAACTTCCCTCTACTATAGTACTCAAGAGCTGGTATGTATTGGGACATAGACCCTGTAACCACTGCCTCAATATACTTAGCCTTAGGCCATAAGTCGCAGACAATCCCTTTCCATGATCTCTGACTACAGATGTTCTCGATCTCATCTGCTAGGCGTGGATCGGCTAACGAGCATGGCAGACATGGCTAACCTGCACCCAGAATCCGTAATCATAGAGTTCAATTGGCCCGTGCGGATGTCATTGCACAGGCTAATCCAGTGGCGTTCAAGGAAGGAGATTGCCGCAACAAAGCTGGCGCAAATACGGCTCCAAGTCGTGACTTGCTGGCGGTGGATTAGCCCTGCTAGCAGCTGACAGTACATGCTTTGATTGCTGTCATCACACAGAATGGCTTCATCCGGGCTCGTTTGATCATTGTAAAGGTCACGTGACCGCAACTTGAAATGCTTGCTCTTGTAATAGCTGGTGAGGACTGTCCGAGCTGGTAAACCACAAGGAGTGGACATCTCTGCCTTCACGAAATATAGAAACATGGCTTTACCTTCATCAAGGCCTGTCACATACCTGTCATTGAAATAGGTTTAGGGCAGAAGAGAGATAGAAAGGCCACTATGCTAAACCATTGATATCGTTTCATGCTTTAGACATGTATAATCCTTTGTTCTTGATTACTCTTTTAACAAGTGATTTTATATGGTATGATACGACATGAAATACTCCTTGCCAGTAATACCTTGTTCATCTATATAACGGAAATCACTGTTAATCTTTCTTATAAGAATCATACATCGGCAGGAGAAATCGAGAATGATAGAAAGTTTTAGCACGCAGTTATGCACATGCATGTAACACCTTAAGTTATAGTTAAGAAATAGTTCGATCTCTCTTTTTGTGTCTTTCCTGTGAGTAGTACAATTCTTGCTGCAAGTTGTAGCTTGTAACGTGTTAAGGTCCAAACTTATAAATCCTCGCTTCCTATCAAGATAGTAATTTGTTTATCTGCTAACTTATTTACATTGGCATATTATTATAGTGGCTACCCCACATGCATATTCTATTAAAGTGTAACTTTGAACTGTGTTCATGAAAGTGAATACCACACAACTCTAAATAGTGCATAAGTTGAGAGTGACCATTCATGATAATAACTACCCTTATTTGAGGTGATTATTATTGATAACAACCACACCCAATTCAAGATTTGATAGATCAATTGGCTGGATGTGGATTACTCGTGGATCTATATTGATGTGGGGATGTTATCCTTTAGGCAGGGTCATGTGGTTAAGCTTTTGGTCCATAAATGAACAAATGAAAATAGAACGAAAATATAGGAACTGATGAGATATGTAGGAATCATGAGGAAAGTTAAAAGAGAATATCTCACTGATTAATTATAGGCATTATCAAGTTATAGAGCGAAGGGATTCGACGGTCTAGATCTTCTGCAATGGATGTGGTGTTAGCTTAGGCTTT
>OU343223.1:87567901-87630839 GCA_910596185.1 Chrysanthemum makinoi | reverse complement strand
GATCTTTTCAATAAGTTTCAAAAAAAAGTTTTAATTGGTAAACTATTCAACCCCCCTTCTAGTTTTCTACAACGTGTTTAGTAATTAATTACTCATTAAACCAATGACTCGTGATGCCACTGTTGGAATTATATATCATGACAATCAAATATAAAACACAAAACATCAAAGAATACATGCGGAAGCGCATAGGAAATATTAATGAATAATTAATTAACATAAACAAGAATATGCGTACCTTTATTGATTCTAGCCGAACAAGAATCAAATCCACAAAACTAGCAAGTGATGAACCCTAATTAGGGTTTATATGATTATAAGAATTACCCCTTACCGATTTTGTAATTCAATCCAAGAATACTAACAATAATGTGTTAGTATCACTTTCTTATTACACGCGCTATATAACAAATTAAAGTAATTCTAGTTTTAATTAAACAAAACAATTAGATTTTTGGAAAGGTATGGATCGACACCCTTGAGGGTGGTCGATCGATGAATGAAGCAAAACACACACAAACAATTTTAGGTTTTAGCTTATGAGTACAAGAGATGCAAAACCAAGACCCCTAGCCTTGTATATATACTCAACATAACTTGGTGAACAAGTTGAGTTTGGGATACCCCTTTGGCCGATCGGTTATACTATACCAAAGGGATTCCGGAACCTTCCCAATCTTTATTTTGCAATCTAGTCCTTTCTAGTTACATTTAACGACCGTTAGTCCATTACATTTAATTACTTAACGTTCGTTACATTATTTCGTTTAATTAATAAATAAATATAACATTTACATTTAATTATTAACTTTAATTCTCATACGTAAAGTGTGCAATCCCGTGGTCTCGAGTTTGATCCTAACTCACGTCTACTAATTTATATCCATAAAACCAACAAGAACTACCAATTATAAAAAATAAAAATAAAAAAAATGTGGCAGTTGGGATATGAAGATCAAGAACTTAGAAAATGATACAATTTCAGAAACTTCATTTAATAACAAGTAAATCATCTTTGTCACATGCTTGATGGTAAAAGCTTAAACAAATGACATTTTATTCGGTTGTGGATTTAATTTGGGGAGGGCGATTTTGTAGCTTAGATGTACGTGGTCTAACCAGGGTATCCTCGTTACTGTTTCCGACCTTTTTCCTTACCACCCTCAAAATATGTACTGAATGAAGATTGAATTGTGACTTCTTGTGACAATGTCATGATGCCTAACCATTAGACCACCTCATGGTGATTTGTCACATACTTGATGCTAGGGGTGTTCAAAAAATCCGAGAAACCGACGAACCGAGCTGAACCGCTCAATCCGAAACCGGAAAAACCCAAAACCGAGAAAAGCCGAAACCCGAAGCCCAGAAAAACCGAAAAACCCGCTTATCGCGGTTGGTTTTAGGTTTTTAACCACGATATCCGCGGTTAACCGAACCGAACCGTGCTTAATACATGAAAGTTTTTTTAAACTAAATATTCAAAAAATTGTACAAGTATTAATTATATTATTGCACTATTTTATTGTATAACGCCTTTTTTGCTCATATTGTAAAAATTTCTAAATATTTATGTGTGAAAGTTTATAAATGTAATCGTAATCTATATGCGTCAAATAACTATTATTTGTTAAATGATTATGTATAGATATTTGAATGCAGTTATTCTAATGGGATAACTTTTGTGTGACTATTATCTATTAAATGTCATCTAATTTTAACAAAATGACATTTTACATTCTAAAACATGTTATTGTTTATCTGAGGTTAAACTCAAATAAGCGTTCAAAATGGTTAACCGTGATCGAACACATGGTAACGCTCATTTTGGAGTACCCGCTTGTCCGGTTACCCGCCTAGTACGGTTCAATTTCGAGTAGTAAAATTAATTACCCGCCCCGCGATGGATAGTTTAAATCGTCCAACTAACCGAACCGAACCGTCTCGCGAACACCCTTACTTGATGCACACTCAGTCAACTAATTTTGAAACCTTTGTGACACAAAAATATGTTGACGCAAACCCATGAGGCATGTTTGTCACATAATGTAGCTAGTCAACATAGCACAAACTTTACTTTATAATTTGAAAAGATTTACACCGTAAACGAGTAGTAAGGTTGCTGTGAGCCTACATTCATGCAAAGGCCATTTGGTTTTTGGTCCAACTTTGTGTTAAAAGGATAAGGATAAGCCCAAGCCCGGTTTGTGTGTTTAGAGTATTAGGGTTCGCGATCTTGGCTTCATCACCCTTTGATTTTTCAAATCGATTTTCAACCGGTAAAATCAACAGAAAATGTCTACTTCAGTGTTCTCTGCTTCACTAAACCATAAGCGTGATAGATCAATGCTAAGCCGAGAATTGGATCATATATTTAATCAGTTAGTTGAAGATTCTTATGGGTTTAAGAACTATTCCTTAATTCGTCCTTTGAAAGGGGATGCTCGTAGAGAATATGGTGACTATGTCTGCTTGAGCGTATTGGAAGTATGCGAGGAACTAAGAAAAGATAATCCAGATCTTTTTGATCAAACAAAACCATATGATATTGCAAAGAAACTTTTGGCTGGATTTCCCTCTACAACAACTGGTATGAATTTGATAAACCAAGAGTCCCTAGATATACGTGCTGCTGGTATCATAACATTCAAGCTACATGGGTCATGGATAGCTCAGAGGATCAGTAATATGCTTAATAATGGCATCGACACATGGGCACCGATTTTATTTAAAAGTAAAGCAAGAGCAATATTAGTCTCCTTGACAAACAACACTGAGGACGAATTGAATCCTAATAGTCTTCGAGCTCGATCTATCAGACAGACGCTTGTTCGTATATTTTTGTATTCAGGGATTGATGTACTTGATACTTGTAGAGGATTTCGTTTACCATCATTCGATGTTTTTGCAGATGTTGAAACTATACGGTATGAAGTTTGCAATAATAGAGCAGACGTAAACGCAATTGTCAACTTGTACCCTTTCCAAGACCAAGAGTATATTCAAGAATGCTTTACTGTTGCTAGAGAAAGAGATTGGCTCAAAGGAGTGCAACTAACATGTTGCGGATACCGAACTTTGAGCAGCGAACAAAAAGAAGAGCTAAATTCTATTTGGTACCACTATGACGATCATCATGAAGCTGACCTAGCCGGGGATTTTGGCTACACTCCTGACGAATTTTTTGGTTGTCTTCTCAATTATACGTGGTTAAAGAATAATCGATTGGTTGAGTCCACATTCAGCATTGAAGAGATGCTTGATAAAGAGGGAAATTCGTTGGTATATCTACTAAGAACCAGAGCTTTGATACGTTCACTTATCAAGAAGAATTTGAATTCTCCCGGTATATGGTTTAAAGAAAGGGAGGCTTTGTCCGGCACAGGAGAACGTGAGTTGGGATTACATGTGGTGGAGTTCACTGAGGTAATTGGAAAGGCTTGTAAAGCTTTCATGCCACATATTGTGTGCGATTACTTGATCGATTTATCCAAGTTGTTTATCAGCTACCACCACGAGGTTCGGCATGGCGAGGCCAAAGTAGGGTTGTGTAAGGCAGCTGAAGTGGTAATGAATGAGTGTTTTAAACTTTTGGGGATCAACCCGGGCTTCTCGTTCGGACACACGTTATACGGGTGGATTAAAGATGCGGTGGATCCTGTTGAGCGTGATTCTTTGCTTTCTGATGCTCGGTTTTCTTCATCTCGAATAGAGCTGTTTACCATGAGCGTGAGCGTTTCAGATCCCGATTTTAACACAGGAAGTGTATTTGGGCAACTTTTGGTAAAAGATGCATTGGGGGAAGAGCGGATGGGGGTGGGCGCGTCTGATGCGAATGATTATTGTTACGTATCGTGTTTCAACCACGAATGGTATAAACCAATAGACATCGGCTACGATTCTTTAATTCCCTTTGGCGACCCAAGCTGTCGCCGTTCTGTCCCCTTCTCGTCCTCCATTGAGGTTTATTTGCGACTCCATGCTATGAGTGAGGACAAAAGCCTATGTTACTTGATATACAATGACAAGCTTGTTGAACCCCTCTCAGAATTTTGGGGCGATGGGAAAAAAACAATGTGTGGGACACTTAAGTTCAACAGTGATATCGGCCGCGTGCACGTGAACTTCATTCTACTAAAGAAAGTAGTAGATACGTCATTGGAGCTCACGCTTAGTTCATCTGATCGTGTAGAGATTTGTGGCTCCATATTCGCTATTATGGAGACGCGTGGTCAAAGATGATCTCCTAGGTCAGTATAAGGCGACAATATTTACAACCAAAAAATTTGTATTAGATGGAGAGCAACTTGTGTCGCCGCTGCACAGATCCTCGTTGGCTGTACCTGCCAACGGGCACCTCAAGATCGAGGCATTGCTGATGGATGTTCAGTCAGGAAAAGTATATGTGAAGGGTGTGAAGGATTACCCTGCGATACCGGGCAAAGACAACAATTGGAGCATAAGATGCGGTAATTTCACTTTCAAACTTAAAGTGGCTTGGGCTTATCCTTATCTTTAACACTTTGGGCCTAAAACCAATCATGTAAGATTGTTTGTTGTTTATTTGTTATGTTCCATGTTGCTTATTATTGCTTATAATGGATAAGTTTATATTTTATATCACATGGATTTTCATCATTTTCGTTTTGTTTGAGAACATGAAATAGCAAATGCCGAAGAGGTACGTTGGTCTCATTTCCTTACTTCAATCCTTTTTTGTTATGAACACCAACCGTGGTGGGTGTTTGCTTCCCAGGTTTCGTCAAAAATAAAATAAAAGTCACTGAACAAAATCTAAGCGCACCTAAAACATGTCAAATTTAGGCTTCAGCCAAAAGAGAAACTCATAGACATAGGGGGAAATATATCTATCCCGCACGTCCGCCAGCCATGGCTCGTACAAAAATCAATTTCTATCTAATTTACTAGTATAACATATTCTGAGTGGATCTAATACGTTTAATATGTAATGTATTTATATATTAAACTAAAAAAAATGTGGCCTCTCTTGAGCCCCTCTAGTTAAGGTTAAAAATTTAGGAAAAGTCTTTGACTAATGACCTTGGTACAAGGAGACTATTCGTCCCTGTCAAAACAAGAACAACTACAAATGATATATGTACCTAAATAATAACAATTAATTATAATTATGAAGCAAGTTACAAAAACTTAAAAAAACAAGAACAGTTACAAAAGTTATGTATATATATAATTCATAATAATTAAGAATATATTTATGAAGCAAATTACCAAAAATTGCCCATAATGTAACATAAACAGTAGTTCACAACTTCACAGAGGCAAGATGTCACATATTGCCGCGAAAAGTTCGACTACTATTATTGCAATACTAATAAAGGACATTTACTTGAACTTGTATATTCCAACTTATAAACAAACTAAAAGTTTGCTCATCCATCAATATGGGACTGCAGCTCATTTTCTTTTACCATGTTTCACTCCAACACCTCTTCTTAAGTGTCACTATTTCATTTACACTAGCTACAATTATGTGTTCAAACTATAATAGTGTGTTCACACTTAGTTAAATACATTTTTTCACCAATAATTTTTCAATATGATGTATCACGCTTGAGTGGATATATGTGTGATAGATAGATGTTAACCCTTTTTTGAAAGAAAACATGTATAGATAAGTAAAACACTAGTAAGATGTAAAAATTGCATGGACACTAGCATGAAAAATATTAAGTCTAAAGTTAAACAACAACATTTTAGTTACCATCCACGTTAGACATGGTGTCAATTAGAAGATATGTATGCGCGAATTAGGCGGCAAACCACTTGTTGTATATCATACATCAACACAATAATGAAATAATTGGAGTAAGTAATTGTCAACAAAACAAACAAATGATAACAACAAATGTTGTCATGGATGAATATATGAAGAGGCAAACTCAAGGCCGTCCTGTAGATTATGGGGCCTGTGCCAAGATAATAAAGCTGAGCTTCCATAGAGTGTCTTATACGTATCGATGCACTATGCTATAGCTATGCAGGCCTTCTAAGTTCTAAACATGGAAGAATATATGGAAAAAAAAGCATTCAAGAATATTCCAAAATATATTATAAGTAAGAAAACAGTGTCAAACTCATGGAGATTTATTGCATTACTGGACGACTTTTGATTTTTTTTTTATACAAAATTAGAATGTTATATCATTTAAAAAGTTGACATTTTAAAAGTAGTAGAGATTGATATTAATAGAGCGACTGTGTGACTTAAACTTGTTTTGAAACAAAAAGTAAAATAGTAAAACTTGTCACTTAAGCATTTAAGTTTAAAAGTATTATAAGCAGTCAACATTACTCAAATTTTAAGCATTCTAAGTTTAAGAAATGCACATGCATGCTTTATAAGTAGTTGAGAGTAGAGATAACCCGAGTCGACTTATTCATAAGCAAACAGGTTGAAGTCATTATTACACCTAGTTTATGGTTGTGACTAATTAAGTGTTTGTTATATTTTTCCTTTATTGGTCATTAAGAAATTTCTTTGCTTGGCGTTTTAATTAGGTGTAATGTTAAATAATGTGTGTGCATGATCAAAGAATGTTTATGTGACTCATAACCCTCCATATTACAAAGAGGTGATGGTTGGAAGATTGGGTAGCTAGTCAAAGTAGATTCGAGTCAAAGAGTTAAAAATGGATGGCGTTGTGCCGACCCACCAACATATTTTTACCTTTGTTTAACAGCATTTGACCTGCTTTGGTTTTAGCTATTTCTATACATGTTCTCAAACAAAGACAACACGAATTGACCTGTTTTCATATGAACGGGTTGGTTTTTCATCACCTCTAACATTGTAAGATGTTAATATAATTTCTTTTCATGAAGCAATGCACGGGATTAATAGAGTTCAAAGGATAACCTACATGTAATACCCTTCGTCCGGTTTAATGGAGATCTCAATTGTCATCAGAATCATCCTTGCCATTTAGAAAGAAAATGGTGCATGATTTCGGTAAGTACAGCTCAGCTAGTTCTACAAAATATAAGATGTCAGATGTAAGCATACTACATATACTCATTAGTTGTACAACTAAGTAATATCAAAACTGAAATACGACTTGTGAGTTATTGGAATGGAAATTGCATTTTGATAAATATCATTAAAAAAAGGTTTTCAAACCTCATTGACAAAAAACATATATACATTTTTTTTGCCAAGTGATCACGAGTCCGCCAATAACCAACCCGCGGCAAAAAGCGATTATGTGTAAAAGCTTTTTGTTAAATCTGTCAGCATTTACTGGAAGGAGATCAGTCTATTCTATGAGCAGCCGTCGTAGTGCATACAAGATTGTATGTTTGTAATATCACCCGAGTATTTGAAAAAATTATCAAGTCTACCCAATTTTGTTTCACTTGGGAAAAAGGGTATTGGTTTCAATACTCCACACAAAAAGAAAGAGCACAGTACTCTCATCCTTCCACAATGGCATTATTCATATTAGGTGGCAGACTGGCAGTAGATCCAATTCATACAGAAATTGTTACGCTTGCATAACTGATGCTCTAAGTAAAGATAGACATGGACACATAAACATAAACAAAACCGTTACGTAGCTCGATTTATATAGGTAAAAGGATTTACCACTTTGAAGACCCGTACTTTGCCTATTTATGTGTCCCATTCCAATTGCATTTTGAGCCTCTTCTTTTTGTTCCTTGTTGGTAATTTTAGTGTTATCAACTATTTATAGGTGATTGTGTTTTACTTGGGACGAACGGCCTTTTACAAGTTTAACTCAAGACGAGTTAAGAGGTGCGGAGTGCACACTCGTTATAATTAGTTTGATACCGCAACGACAAAGACGCGGGGATCAAAGGAGTCGCGCCCTCTTGCAAGGTCAAGGGGCGACGCGTCTTTTAACAACCAACACACCGATTGGTATATAACCGAAATAATTGAATTTGGGTGGTTGATATAACTAGATTTCTGGTCTCATTTACAAAACATAACAACAAAAAATAGTCTAACGTTTCTAATTGATTTCTCGTGCCTTAAATTTCAATTGCCAATTTGTCTTGTCCGAACATGGATTTCTTGAAGCCAAGACACATAGGGTCGAAATACTTTAATTTGAAAGTGATTACATGATTCAGATTAATATCCAGATTATAAACCATTCACACACAAATATATTTTCATACATTCCTTACCTTTAAACAACTTGATCATTGTCCCGTACTTCGCCTAGGCCGTTTTTTACTACACTAGCTATAATTATTAAGTCGATTCGTGTTCGTTAACAAGTTTTTGGGCATCCCTAGTAGGCTATAACATATTATGGGCTTCAGTTTTCTTGGCTCGTATGCAGGGCTGTCTCATGATTCTTGGTGCCCCTGCGCAATAACAACAAGGAGATCCCATTACAGTTATAAAGTAAAAAGAAATTTCATGTAAACTCGAATTGCATGCCTAATACATGTTTAATATCTAACTTAATTACATACTAAAATAAGCAAAATGTGGCTCATTTTAAATAAAAATCTATGCGACGGCAGTTGCACACCCCTTGAGACCTAGGTTAAAAGTTTAGAGAAAGTCCTTGATTAATGGCCTTTGTGCAGGGAGACTATTCGTACCCGCCAAAACAAGAACAACTACAAAAGATATACGTACCTAAATCATAACAATAAAACACAGTTATGAAGCAAGTTACAAAAACTAAAATAATAATAATAATAATAATAATAATAATAAGAATAATAATAAACAATTACAAAAATAATATGTATATAATTCATAATAATTAAAAAGATTTTAATGAAGGAAATTACAAAAACTTGCCCCTAATGTGGCATAAAAAGTAGCTAATTACTTCATTGGCAAAATGTCAAACGTTGACAATGAAATAAGAGCACTATTATTGCAACACTAATAGAAGAGATTTACTTCAACCTGTATATTCTAACTTATAAACAAACTAAAAGTTTGATCATCCATCAATGTGGGACTACAACTCATTTTCTTTTAAAATGTTTCACTCCAACACTTCTTCTCTGAAGTGTCAATATTTCATTTACACTAGCTACATTTATGTGTTCCACCTATAATAGTGTGTTCAAAGTTAGTTAAAAACATTTTTTCACCAATTATTTTTCAACATGATGTTCAATTGAGTGGATGTATACTGTGTGATAGATGTACCAAAGAACAAATATGTCAACATTTAAAGTATGATAACGATACACCTTGGTGTCATGTCTGTTGGATTTCTTGTACATTTTACAAGGTTTTGTGAATTATACAAAACTTTTTGATTTGTATACATCAACCATATTTGATTCGACAATTCTCAAAGCAAATATCGTTGTGAGAAAAGTTAAAATGTCTACATCCACATATAGCAGTAGTTATAGCCTGAGATTGAGTCGTAGAATAGCAACATACTTTTCCAAGTGTCCCTTGCAAATTACGTGTACTTTTTAAGTTGTAGAATAACAATGTACTTTTCTAAGTGTCGTTCGATGCGTTGTACTTTTTAAGTCGTAGAGTAGCATATGCACTTCATAAGTGTTCCAATTTAGTGCGTGGGATGACGTACCAAATTGGAACACTTATAGAAGTAGGACGTACCAAATTGGAACACTTATGGAAAGTACATTGCTATTCTACAACTTAAAAAAAATACACGTACTAGAACGGGACACTTATGGAAAGTACATTGCTATTCTACAACTTAAAAAAAGTACACGTACCAGAATGAGACACTTGGAAAAGTACGTTGCTATTCTACGACTCAAGCCCTTATAGCCTTTCACCAGTAGTGTTTTATCCGAATTAGTCTTTCCAAAAAAAGATACGTGAGTGGCACTTCTTGTTGGTTTTCTTTGCAGTTTGCACGCTCGTACCTTTGATGGAAATGTTGATTGCTTCCTAATTTTCGCGTACGTCCAGCTTGTTTTATCAACCATACTCTAAGTCGATTCTTGTATGTTAATAAGTTTTTGGGCATGTTATCTCTAGTGGGCTACAACATATTATATGCTTTGGTTTTCTTGGCTCGTATGCAGCGTTGTCTCATGATTTTCAGTTCCTCCGTGCAATAACAAAATGAGGCTCCATTACACTAATAAATTAGAAAGAAATTGCATGTAAACTTAAATTAAACGCCTAATACATGTTTAATATTTAACATATTTATACATTAAGCTAAGAAAATTGTGGCCTCTTCTAAATGAAGGTCCGCGGCAGCATTTGTACACCCCTTGAGCCCCCTCTGATCAAGGTTAAAAATTTAGAAAAAGTTCTTGATTAATGACTTTGGTACAAGAAGACTATTCGTACCTGTCAAAACAAGAACTACAAATGATATATTTTGTACCTAAATAATAACAGTTAAATACAATTATGAAGCAAGTTACCAAAACTTAAAAAAACAAGAACAATTACAAAAGTTATGTATATAATTCATAATAATTAAAAATTGAAGCGAATTACCAAAAATTGCCCATAATGTAACATAAACAGTAGTTCACAACTTCACAGAGGCAAGATGTCAAATATTGCCACGAAAAGTTTGACTACTATTATTGCAAAACTAATAAAGGACATTTAATTGAACTTGTATATTCTAACTTATAAACAAACTAAAAGTTTGCTCATCCATCAATGTGGGACTACAACTCATTTTATTTTACTATGTTTCATTCCAACACCAAGTGTCAATATTTCATTTACACTAGCTACAATTATGTGTTCAATTTATAATATTGTGCTCAAAGTAGTTGAAAATTATGTATACAATTCATAATAATTAAGAATATATCTATGAAGCAAATTACCAAAAATTAGGGGTGGCAATTCGGGTCGGGTTCGGCTTGGCGGGTCAGAAAATTCCAACCCAAACCTGACCCATTTAAATCATCGGATCAGCTATGTCAACCCTAACCTGTTTAGACATAACCCGAACCTAATCCATTTGACCCGTATATATACTTGGGTTGGCAGGTTAATTAGGTTACATGGGTTGAATATGTTAAACGGGTTGAATCGGTTAAGCAGGTTTCGGGTTGACCCATTTAACCCTTTTTATATACAAAAGTTGGCAAATTACACGAGCTAAACATGTTAAATAGGTTGTCGGATCGACCTGTTTAACACATTTAACCCGCATAAAATAATATAAATAATTTTGAGTTTATGAAAAACAATCTTAAACGGGTTGGCGGGTCAATCCGCTTATTTTATTCCCAACCTGAACCTGACCTGTTTAATAAACGGGTTAGACCACCCAAACCTGACCCGAAATCTATTTAGAACAACCCGAACCTGTTAATTTTCATGTCGGTTTCAGGTCGGGTTTCGTGTCGGGTCAGAAATTGCCACCCTACAAAAAATTGCCCATAATGTGGCATAAACAGCAATTAACCACTTCACAAATATTACCTGGAAATGGAACAGCTATTATTGCAACACTAATAAAGGACATTTACTTAACCTTGTATATTCCAACTTATAAACAAACTAAATGTTTACTCATCCATCAATGTGGGACTACCATGATACAAGAAATGGAATACATGAATCATACAAACTACAAATACTTCAAGAGCACAAGACTATTGGGTTAATCCCAATCGACCCAGTCAATACCCATATGACCTGGTCAACCCAGAAGTCAAACAAGAAAGTCAACCAAGCAGTTTTTATGACAGTTACAAAGTAACTGCTAAATGGAAGTTACATCCACAAAAACCGACATACCTGTTGGTTTCTCTGAACCAACATGTCTTTTCATTGTACCCTTTCATTTGTTATAAATAGATAGCAACTTTGTACAAAATTCATGATGACATATTGATTAATACAAAGCATTTACAGAACCTTTGTTTCATTTCTTTACTTGGTATATTTTGATATAAGTTAGAAAGACCATTGATCCACCTATTGAGGCCAACAATTGGTGATCAGGCGGTTTGGTCATACTAACCAAAATCATCACTTACCAATCTATTCGTTTTAGTTTCAGAATAAAAAAGAACAAGAAACTGTTTCGGAAATTTTTTTTCTACAAAAGTAATTCGAACACAAAATCAAAATATCATTTTTTGTGTTTATGCATCTGCGCAAACAAGGGAACAATCACAATTGTGATTGCTCAAACCCGGCATTAGAAAACAACTTGCAAGAATTTTTTTTTTGTCAACAGACAAGAATTAACAACGAAACAGAATCACCCAATCCAAAGGATCAGAAACGATTAAATCGTTTACTTTTGATTCAAAACAAAACAAATAAAAATCTGACAAACACAATCATCAATTAGGGCATAAATTAAAACGATTCAACATAGAACAAACACACCTGTTCAATCAACGGATCAAGCCCAGAACTTTAATTGAGTCACCAATCGACTCAATTTCAATCTCTAATCATCCATATCTCTCTCGGAAATAAAACCCCAATTTCATTGAAACCCTAGTTTCAACTTGTGGGAATCAAGTGCTCGAGAAGAACACTACAAACCAGAGAAGAAAGGAAGGCCAACAAGCCATAAAGATTAGGAGAAAAGATCGGACTAATCCCAAAAACTGAGACAGGATACTCAAAGTCTCAAAAAAGAAGCGTTTTCTTTTCTGTCTCAAAAGAGATAAGAAAACTAAATAAAAAGAGGCGCTCAAAAAATATAGGGCAACAAAGGGATTATCTAGCATCGGGTTAAACTATTTTTACCCATCAGGTTCCGAACTTCCAAAACCATACCCTCTATTTATTTTATTTTTGTATTTATATATATAGTTTTGTTTTTAGAAAAGTTTACATTATTTTTAGTTTAAGTTTTAAAGTTTTTTTAGATTTAAGTTTATAAAGTGTATTAGAGTTTTTTAAGTTTTTTTAGTTTCAAAGTTTTTTTTTCTTATTTGGTTTATAATAAGAAAAGTTTAAGTTTTTTTAAAAAGTTTTTTCTTATTTGGTTTATGATAAGAAAAGTTTTAAGGTTTTTTAAAGTTTCAAAGTTTCTCTTATTTGGTTTATGATAAGAAACAAGTTTTAAGTTTTTTCTTATTAGGTTTAAGATAAGAAATATATAAAGTTTAAGGTTTACAAGTTTTAAAGATTAAAGTTTCTAAGTTTTTTACAAAGTATTTAAAAGTTTAAAAGATTTTAAGTTTTACATTGTTAGGTTTTAAAGATTTATAAAGTTATTAACAAAAGTTTCAAAAGTTTATAAGAATATTATATCAAAATGGGAAAGGTGAAACAAGTAGTCAAATTAAAAGTTTAGATAACCTAAACTTTCAATGTCCCTTTTTAAATTCAACAAATTATACCATATGGTCTATAAGAATAAAGATCATACTACAAGTAAATGGTCTTTGGAAAATGGTAGAACCTACTACTAAGACTCAAGTAAATGATAAAAGAGACAAAACCGCATTGGCATATCTATTCCAATCACTACCCGAAGATCAAGCATTACAAGTGGCAAATTGCAAAAGCGCAAAAGAAGTTTGGGATGCATTAAAGACTAGAAATATTGGAGTGGATCGAGTGCAAAAGGAAAAACTACAAATACTCAAATCCGAATTTGAGATATTACAAATAGTGAAAGATGACGCTATCGATTCATTTACCGCAAAGATGACAAGCATTACGTCAAAAATGACAAGTCTTGGATCAAAATTTGATGAATCAACTCGCGTACGAAAATTGCTAAATTATGTACCTGAAAGATTCATTCACATTGTCGCATCCATTAAGCAATACTCCGATCTAGATAAAATGACTTCAGACGAAGCTATTGGTAGATTAAAAACCTTCTAAGAAAGAGTAAAGGCTAAGAAAGGAAGAACATTCGATGATCAAGATAAACTATTGTTTACAAAACACAACAACAATGGTTGAAGACATCACTATGATAATCAAGGAAAAGGAAGATACATTCCACCACATAGCCGAAATCGTGAAGAAGAAAAATTCTCACAAGATTACAATGAAGCAACGAAAAAGCCTAGAGATTTCAGCAAAGTAAAATGTTATAATTGCAATGAATATGGACATTATGCCTCACATTGCAATAAAAGAAATGGAAGACTTCAAAGACAAGAAGAAACAAATCTCATCGAAGAAGATTTAGAACCAAACCCTCTTATTAGCAGTTTTAAGCATTACTGAAGATCAAGTTTCTAACAATGAAACAAATATTTGGAGTCAAAAATCTACAACAAAGCGATTGTGATTAAGGGGAGAATATTGGTTAATCCCACCGACCCATCAACACCCATATGACCGGTCAACCCAAAAGTCAAACAAGAAAGTCAACCAAGCAGTTTTTATGACAGTTACAAAGTAACTGCCCAAATGGCAGTTATAATCCACAAAAACCGACATACCTTTTGGTTCCTTTGAACCAACATGTCTTTTCATTGTACCCTTTCATTTGTTATAAATAGATAGAAACTTTGTACAGAATTAAGGATGTCATATTGATTAATTATTACTTGGTATATTTTGATATAAGTTAGAAAGACCATTGATCCACCTATTGAGGCCAACAAAGACTACAGCTCTTTAACAAGCATACATTCACCTATTTCACCAAAGACTACATTTCCTTCCCACACAAACTACTAATACAACAACATCCTCATACTAGCAGTTTTGAGTGAGTTATCAGTGGAAGGCCTCATCCCTCCATTCAATCCATCCATCCTCCTGAGGTAATGAACTCATATAGGACTACATTTCCAAAAATTACACTTAGCAGTTCTATACCTTTAGATTAACAAAAGTATAGAGAGCAAGAATAGCATTGGCATCATCTTATATAAGCCACCACCTATCCTCAACAGTTTGTCCCAAGAGTCTAGACTACATTTCCTTCAAGCAGCTTTCCCAACTAGCTACTTCCATGTTGCTTCCTCTACACATGAAAAGCAGTGATCAAGCTCTATCAGGCATCATCTATAAACTATTAAGACATCCTCTGGGAATATACATCACGCCATTGGAAACCTACTTTATGATTCATGAATACACAACTGCAAGAATCATAGCAGAAGTACAACCTTTAGTTGCCACTCCAAGCACCCCTAAAGAAGCACCCTGATAATTCAGCAGCTTATCATCAAGAACCAAGATACAAGGCAATCAGACATTCAATTTTAGCAATATGAATTCCATTGCTATCTGCCCTTCCATTGATTAATATGATTTTGAAGATTGAACTTTTAACTTTAAAGTCATTTGACCATGTTTCCTTTTAGCTAAAATATTTATTTGACTCTTTAGATATAACATAACCCGAATCGACTCTTTCATAAGCAAACAGGTTGAAGTCATTACACCTTTATACGCGTGTAACTTGGACAATAAGTGTTTGCTATATTTGTCCCTTTATTGGTCATCAAGAAATTTCTTTGCTTGGCGTTCTAACTAGGTGTAATGTTAATAATGGTTCTTTCATCCTTGAAACAAGGAAGGTAGCTAGTCAAAGTAGATTCGAGTCAAGAGTTAAAATGGGTGGCGTTGTGCCGACCTACCAATATATTGTTTCCTTTGTTTAACAGCATTTGAACTGCATTGGTTTTAGCTGTTTCTGTACATGTTCTCAAACAAAGACAACATGAATTGACCTGTTTTCATATGAACGGGTTGGTTTTTCATCACCTCTAACATCGTAAGATGTTAATATAAATTTTTTTTATAAAGCAACGCACGAGGTTAATGAAGTTCAAAGGATACCCTACGTGTAATACCCTTCGTCTGGTGCATGATTTTGGTAAGTACAGCTCAGCTAGTTCTACAAAATATAAGACCTCAGAGGTAAGCATACTACATATACTCATTAGTTGTACAACTAAGTGATATCAAAACTGAAATACGACTTGTGAGTTATTGGAATGCAAATTGCATTTTGATAAATTTCATTAAAGAAAGGTTTTCAAACCTCATTGACAAAAAACATAACTTTTTTGCCAAGTGATTACGAGTCCCCCAATAACCAAGCCATGGCAAAAGAAATTATGTGAAACAAAGCGTTGTGGTTTACCATTTGTTATTCAGAGTAATGAGCTGAATCTACTTATAGCCAGTGCTTAATAGCATCGAGTTATGGTAGATGGTAAAATGCTCTTTGATAAATCTGTCGACATTTAGTGGAAGAAGAGCAGTTTATTCTATGGGCATATTATCCCTAGTTGGCTATAACATATTATGGGCTTTAGATTTATTGGCTCGTATGCAGCGCCGTCCCATGATTTTTGGTTCCTCTGTGTAATAACAAAAGGAGTTTCATTTGAATTGCACGCCTAATACATGTTTAATATTTTACGTATTTATATAATAAACTAAGAAAAATATGGCCCCTTTTAAATAAAGTTCCGGTGCGACGGCACCATTTGCACACCCCTTGAGCCCTCTCTAGTTAAGGTTAAAAGTTTAGAAAAAGTCCTTAATTAATGACCTTGGTACAGGAAGACTATTTGTGCCCGGCAAAACAAGAACAACTACAAACGATATGTGTACCTAAATCATAACAATCAAAGACAATTATGAAACGAGTTACCAGAACTTATACAAAACAAGAACAATTACAAAAATAATTTGTATATAACTCATACTGGTAATAATTAAGAAAATATAAATAAAGCAACTTGCCCGAGAGCAAGATGTTAAATATTGCCTGTGAAAATGGAACGCTATTATTGCAACACTAATAAAGGACATTTACGTATTTATATAATAAACTAAGAAAAATATGGCCCCTTTTAAATAAAGTTCCGGTGCGACGGCACCATTTGCACACCCCTTGAGCCCTCTCTAGTTAAGGTTAAAAGTTTAGAAAAAGTCCTTAATCCTGTGAAAATGGAACGCTATTATTGCAACACTAATAAAGGACATTTACTTGGACCTGTATATTCCAACTTATAAACAAACTAAAAGTTTGATTATCCATGAATGTGGGACTACAACTCATTTTCTTTTAACATGTTTCACTCCAACACCTCTTCTCTGAAGTGTCAATATTTCATTTACACTAGCTACAACTATGTGTTCAACCTATAATAGTGTGTCCAGAGTTAGTTAAAAACATTTTTGCACCAATAGAGTCATAGGGAAGACCCTGAGCATAACAGCATCATGAGACACGCCCGGAATGTTGAAAAGGCTAGCGATGTATAGGACATTTTCAACGTGCTCATATGCGTCTTCATCCATGTTTCCTGAAAAAGGGTTAGTGCGAAGCTCCCTCATAAATTGGTCTTTAATCTCGAAACGAACATCCGCTCTGATTGCCGGTCTTACGAGACCCGACCCTTGATCAGCTCTAGTCAACGCTAAGTATTCCTCAAGAGTGAGGTCATCGATGTTAACCACTTCCATGGTACCTGAAAACTTGAAATATGATAGTGAGAAAAGTTTAAATATGAAATGAAAGACTTAATATTAATCCTAATATAGCTCCCGGCTATGCCAAAAACTTGATGCGTGGTTTTATCTGGCGGGTCTTAATATTTATAGTGTCTCGCTATACCTATGGTCTACCCTAATGCACTAACGGGCAGTGCACCCGGTCGTGTGTAGTGTAGTAAATGGTAAAGCCGAGGTCGTCCCAAGAGCTATGTGTGTCGGATAATTACTAAGTCTAATTGTCATAGAATATAAATGGTTTGATAGGGTTTTAGTTAATTAAACTACGAATGCAGAATATAAAAGCAATTAAATGGTAGAAAAGAAATCAATAGAGGAATAGTGGTGCTAACCTAGTTACTCCTCATAACTAGTTATGTCTACGTCTACCTACTTCCAATTACTTCAGGTGGGGTCAAATTCGAGAGGACAGCATTTGGTTAATTCGCCCTAACCTATCAGCAAAGATGCCACCACAGGAGAAATCAGGTGCACCGTCATAAGTCCTGTTGTTCCTGGTCCCTAAGCCGAGTCATTAAGTACCGCTACATGCTAGATTCTAAATAGTGAGTGCCCGGCGTTAGGAACTTAGACACTACACCCCCCAATTCTTGAGTTCATCCAAACGATAGGTGATCAGTTGGTCAAATCGCACAAGTAGAAAAGGTCGTCACTTGGTCATATCTTACCCTTCCCGTCTCAGTCCGCTCACCTAGGGTCAGTTGGTCATATCTCCTAGGAAATTGGCCTCTACCGCCATTCAAAACTATCGAACCAGGGGTGACTACCAAAGAACTATGCATGCATACACTTAGAAATAATTGTACGGAAGTAAAGGTAAACGCAAACAAAACAATTAAGGAATCATAACTAGGCTAGCACCAAAGGGTGCTTAGCCGCTCATATTAATCATGCACATCAATTCGATATTCAAAGGTACGAAATACATGAATTGAAAGTAAAAGAAATAATAAACGCTAAAGCTTATCGTAATGGTGTGACTTCTCCCTTGGAAACACTCAGTATGCTTCCCTAGAACTTCCTTGAGTATTTTCCCACGTTCTCAGAGTATTGTGTGTGGAATGGGATGATTAGAAATGCTGGAATTCGTGGGGTATTTGATTGGTCCCAAACAGTCAAGAAATATTGACCAAAGGTTTTAGTCAACAAAAGTCAACTATTATGGACTCAATACAATTTCCCTTGGAATTTAGTGGATTCCCGGGTCGTTTAGTCCCACGGAGGTTGAATGGGGTGTGAAAATGTTGAGGGCGTAGAATGATCACTAAGGATAATGATCTGTACGGATTTTGGTTGATAATTACACTACTGATTGTATGGAATTGTATTTGGATACAGAGCTATAAAGCACAACAATCAGATTAAACAAACGTGTATAACAAGTAAATAAAAATGTAAATTTAAAAACTACAGGGACTTAAAATGACAAGTTCAAAACTAAAGGGTATAAAATGAAAATTTTAAAACTTTTAAAACTTAAAGAAAATTAAAATCTAAAAAGAAAATATTTTACAAATATTATATTAATTTAATATTAATTAATTAATCAAATCTATTTTAAACTTATTTAAAATTTAGTTTAATTAATCTAAAAAGGATTTATAATACAAAACTAAATAAGAAAATTACAAATTTATTTTCTAAAAATCTAGAACAACTTAAAAGATTTATAAAAATTAAAAACAAATATTTTTGTCTTTTAGCGAAGGTTTTATAAATTAAAAACTTAATTTAATAATTTAAATCTAATTAAACTAATTAAAGGATTAAAATTAGAAAATAAAAAGGAAAATTTATAAGATTAATTTTTATAGGTTCTAATTAAGTTAACAAAGCTAGGAAAAATAAAAAAACATGGTTTTACTTAATAAAAATTAATTTTACTACTTAATACTTTAATATAAATTAATTATTAAAACTATTATTAATTATTAAAAATACTAGATGACAAAGGAAAAATCTGAGAAAATTCCTAAAAATACTTTAATATGACAGAAACTTAAGAAAAATATAAAAACATATAAGTGCTTAATAATAAGTTGAAAAGAAAATTAAAAAGCTAAATTATATTAAATAAACGCTATCACTATTTTTAAAGTTGATGTTTTTGTGTCTTTTCTTTGTTTAAACCTATTTAACTACTGATAAGACAAACTTTTAATGAAAACAAAAATTTTAAAACTTAAAAATAAGCAGAACAAAAGCTTATTAGCTTAACAGTTTGAGCTTTTGAGCTTAAATTGATTTTTAAGCTCAAACAAGCTTGAAATAAGATTCACAGTTGGAACCAAAGGTAAAATAAGATGCAAACAAGATAAAGGTACTTAAATTAAGCTAAAAAGCACAAAGAATCACACTGATAAGCTTAAAATAAGCAAATAAGCACTTTTACTAAACCTATCAACCAAACAGGCCTGCAAGGATTTTGTAGGCCAAATTTAACTAGGGGCAAAAGCTCAGAGGCCAAATATAAGCCTGGATGTAATAAGCTGGCTTATTGAGGTTTCCAAAAAGCCAAGAATCTCACACTGGGGCCCACTAATAAGCTTTTGATGGGCTTGAGAAAAAGCTTGTAAACACTGAGTATTCAGTGTACACAGTAAATGGGACAAACAAAAAGCTAGTAGCAGTACTACCAAATAAGCTAGAAAGTGGAAAATAAGCACTGGACTAAAGAGATAGCTAGATGGGCTTTCCAAAAAGCTAAGGGTCAAGCCCTGGGTCTCACTAATAAGCTCTGTGTGAGCTTGTGAAATCAAGCAGATACAATCAACTCCTCTGGCACAGGGGAGATAAGCTGTTTTGAAAAGCTGATTTTAAGCTTAAAGAGCTTAAGAAAAATTTCACAAAAATCAGATTTAGAAAACAGACCAGCTTAACTTGTTAAACCCAAAATATCAAAATCTTTTGATCAAATATGAAGACATGAAAAATCCACAAAGATTCATGTAAAACTGTTTTTAACCAATTTTGACTTTTTATGATAAACACTAAAGTTTGACTATTATGAACTTTGATCACTTCTAATTGACTGAAAATGGAATAATAAGCTATTTTAAGACTAGAATAAGCTATATGGACTATGTATTCACCTATTTGATTGATTATGCAAGTTACAATCTTAACAGTTAATAACTTAAAGTGAGATTAAAGAAGATTTTGACTATTTATCAAACAAGGACATGTTTTTATGGTTGCACTGAGTTATTAAATACTAATGTGACATGAAACAACAATAAGCAACAACACAAATAGCCTCTAACACAGGTAACACAATAAATCCAAACAACCCTTTAAAAGGCTGTTTTGAAGATTTGAACAGGCAAATGGGACATTGAGACCATAAAACTGAATCATAAGAACATTTAATAATATAAAAAGCTGATTTAAGCATATAAATACCAACAATAACAACAAAGACCTATAGATTACTATTATGCAATATTGATATTGAAAAAGTGAAAATTAAGCAACTAAGAAAGCTAATGAACAAGCAATATATTTTAAGCAATAACTTTACTTAACTACACCAAAGAAGCATAAAAGCACGAGATAAGCAGGTATAAGCACTTCTACAGTAACTGGCCAAAATTAAGAAATTAGCTTACAAATTGCTTCCAAGCTCACAACTGAGAACCAAGGCCCAATAACACTTCCTATAGCTTCCCAAGAAGCATCTAAACCCAAGGCAATCCAAAATTTATCCCTGCTCACCTCTTTCATCTTTTCCAATGATTTTTGATTTTCTCACTATTTTTGAGTATTTTTTTGAATTTTAATTCTAAATCAGTATTTTAAAATTTCTAAAAGCTTTAAAAAGCTTTATAAGGAGCTTACATGAGCTTATGAGTCCAAAACAACATCTAATAACAACATTAAAACATATTGTGAATTTAAGCTTGAAAATGGCATAAACTGATTTAGTACTTAAAACTTGAAATTGATTATTGAAAAAGGTTTACAATACACTAAGATTGATAAATACAGTACTTGAAAGCTAAAACATACACTGAAAAACTTAAATTGATTAAAACGACTTAAGAAAATTAAAATTACTCTAGATATATATCTACATTGCTCCTTCTTTCTTTATAATGATCTTTTTGAGCTCTATCGACATCTCTGAATGTTTCCCACTTCATTTCAACCCTTGGATCCTTCGAATTCATCAGAACCGTGCATTTGGCATTTTGGCGGGAAAAAGTCATTTGAGTGGGTTTTAACAATTAATGAACTTTGGGTGTTTGTGGAGGTGGAAGGGAGTGGGTAGACAGCTGGGGTTGAGGTGGAAAGGTGGGAGTGAGGTGGTAAGAGCAGGTAATGGAAACCATGGTGGTTTCTGGTTTTGGCGGGTTTTTGTGAGAGAGATGAACAGTACATGGGTTTGACTTTTTTTTTACCGGTATTATTAATAGGGGAAGGTTCAAATTAGGGGGGTTCAAGTGGGATTTTGACTGGCTCAAGGGTTTTGGACTGGCTCAAGGGTCAAGGTCCAAGGTTCAAGTTGAGTTGGGCTTGGGTTTGCATTGGGCCAGCTGGGTATTGGGTTTGGGTTTGGGTTAATAACAAAAAGGGTCCGGTTTGGTTTAGGATTTGGAATTAATAACACAAGGACCATTCTTGTAATTTCTGCAAAGTTGAGGGGTTAAACCTGCAATTTTTCCAAGGTTAACACAAGGACCGATTATGCCATTTATGAATAGTACAAGGTTTACTTTTGATTATTTTCACTTTTTAAATTTACCAAGGACTATTTTTGACAATTTTTAAACTTTAGGGACTAAAGTTGTCATTTTGTAATTTTTAAACTTTGAAGGGTTTGTTTTGACAACTTTTGAATCCTATGGACCTTAAATGATATTTTGCTTTATTTTGATTTACCAGGGACTAATTTTGACAACTTTTTGAAACTTGGGGGACTAAAACTGCCAATTATGCAAACTTGATACGTTTTTCACCTGCTTTTGGTATTTTTGCATTTGAAACACATAAAACACTATTTGTGATATTTTTATCATTTTGATGCTTTGACAGGTGTTTTTGGATGTTTTTGGCAGTCTAAAAGGTACAAAAATGATGAGTATTTGCATACTCATCAGTATTTATAGGCCAAGTCTGGGTTACGGCGTAACCAATAGATGAGTTACGCCGTAACCTTCTATTCCGTCGTAAAAGCACTAGATCTGCTAGTTACGATGTAACCTTATAAGTGGTTACGCCGTAGTCTTCAATAAACCTGGTTACGTCGTAAGTGATGCATTAGTTACGGCGTAAGTATCAGCGGCGTGGAACCTCTTTTGACCTAATGGAGTTACGTCGTAATCTTTGGAAGGAGTTACGCCGTAACCTCTTGATGAGTTGGACTTCGGGTCACGCAATAATTACGGCGTAATGTGAGAGACGAGTTACGCCGTAACCTCTTCAAAATAAGCATACTGTGATAAATCCTTAGTAACGTTTCCATTTCCGCGTCTCTTTAGCTCCAATGCTCGCAATTTACCTGAAAGTGTAAAACAATGGAAAACAAGCGTAAATCCATATAAATGATATAAATAACGAGCATTAACGGGGAAAATTGACACTTAATATTCAGGACTATTTGATGTTATCATATACCATACATCAACAAAACAATGAAATAATTGAAATTTGTAATCGCCAAGAAACAAACAGATGATAACGACAAATGTTGTCATCGATAAATATATGAAGGGGCAAAAATCGTATGCATTGCTATAGGATTTGTGTATTTGACTATTTATTTTTATCTTATCACACATTGATTTCTCATCGTCTACAACTTTGTGCGCTATATATAAAAGTTACATCTCAAAAAAAGTTTATTTAATATAACCTAAAATTTGTTAATATACTATAACCTATGTTTAGGTCGTAGTGAGGAAAACGAGGTTGATCTTATGAACCATGTTAGGCAAGTGTATCGTGAAGAGTCGAAAGAAAGAGTGTTTGCTCAAGCAGGGAGTGGGCTATTTTGAAAAAGCACGCCAAGTGCCGAGGTCGTTAAACCGGGCATACTGAGCTATTTAAAGATGATCCAAGACCACGTCCTTAAAAAAACTAAATCGAAAATCACATCGAGTAACGTGGGAAGTAACCCATCGAGTTTTAAAAAAGTCTTTGATTGATGACCTTGATACAGGGAGACTATTCGTACCCGTCAAAACAAGAACAGCTACAAACAATATATGTACGTAAATTATAACAATCAAAGACAATTATGAAGCAAGTTACCAATACTTAACAAAAAATAAGAACTTTTACAAAGAACAACTACAAACGATATATGTACGTAAATCATAACAAGCAAAGACAATTATGAAGCAAGTTACCAAATCTTAAAAACTAAAAAGAAAAAAAAAAGAACAATTATAAAAATAATATGTATACAATTCATAAAATTTAAAAAGATATTAATGAAGGAAATTACCAAAACTTGCCCATAGTATGGCATAAACAGTAGTTATCCACTTGATTGGCGAGATGTCAAATACTGACCAAGAAATGGAGAACGACTGTTATTGCAAGACTAATAAAGGACATTTGCTTGAATGTGTATATTCTAACTTATAAACAAACTAAAAGTTTGCTCATCCATCAATGTGGGACTACAACTCATTTTCTTTTACCATGTTTCACTCCAACACCTCTTCTCAAGTGTCAATATTTCATTTACACTAGCTACAATTGTGTGTTCAACCTATTATAGTGTGTGCTCAAAGTAGTTAAAAACATTTTTTCACCAATAATTTTTCAACATGATGTACCAAGCTTGAGTGGATATATGTGTGATAGATGTTAACCTTTTTTTTAAGAAAACATGCAAAGATAAGTAAAACACTAATAAGATGTAAAAATTGCAGCGACGCTAACATGAAAAATATTAAGTCTAAAGTTAAACAAAGCCGTCTTAGTTACCATCCACGTTAGACATGGTGTCAATTAGAAGATCTGTATGCGCGGATTAGGGGGCAAACCACTTGTTGTATATCATACATCAACAAAACAATGAAATAATTGAAATTAGAATTTGCCAAGAAACAAAGAGACGATAACGACAAATGTTGTCGTGGATGAATATATGAAGCGGCAAAAATCGTAAGCATGGCTATAATTAATATAAGTCGATTTGTGTATTTGACTATCTATTTTTGTCTCTTACACTGCTTTCTCTTCGTCTACAACTTTGTCAAACACCTATATACGTTCTAAACAAAAGTTACATCTCACAATCACATTCTCAGCTCTAAACAAAATTCTTTTGTGTCTACTCTTCTTTTTACAGCTTTCAAAAGCTGGTACAAAAAGTAGGTATAAAAGAAAGAATACATACAAAAAAAATTTGTGATAAATTGGATATATTTACAAATCATTATCCATATAATATAACCTAAAATTTGCTAACCACTTTTATACAGCTTTCAGCTGTAGCTCATAACTAGATCTCAGATCTATAGCTCAAAGCTACCATTAATTTGGTTAAAAGACACTCTAGTTACAACACACATTGGGTTAGTGTATATAAGACCACAAAAGATCAAAACACTAAACCAAAGAACAAAGATGTCAACATCTAAAGTATGATGTAAGGTTTTGTGAATTGTACATTCTTGCAAGGTTTTGTGAATTAAACACAACTTTTTTATCTGTACAACCACCATATTTGATTCGACAATTCTCAAAACAAATATTGTTGCGACAAGTGTTAAAAATGTCTACATCCACTAATTGCAGTACTTTTTACTAGTAGTGCTTTATACGCATTAGTCTTTCAGAAAATGATATTGTAAATGGCACCTCTTGTTGGTCTTCATTGCATGCTCTTGCCTATTGATGGAAACGTTGATTGCTTCATAATTTTTTGTTAAAACAACAAAATATGGACACTGAAGCGAAGCGTGTTGAAACTGTATGAGCCACCTAAACAACACAACTAATAATATACAGTGAATCATGTTTATCCAATAACTAAGAGTGACAAGAGCTTGAGTGTAAACTAAGATACAATAACAAACCAGCAATGCTAAGCAAACAAACTAGACTACTTAAATGTTCATCTTATGTTGTGTACAAGAGTTCGTGAGGAATTATGGTACACACCTAAGTACAGTAGGTTATGTAAGTAGCAATTTCTTACTTCAAATTTTGCTACTTTTTACTCTTTGTAGCAGGGGCAAATCTCAGCGAGAACAAGGGGATGCTCGGGCCCATCCAAAGCTCGATGCCATAGTACATATATATTGACAACCATAAAAAAAATGAAATTGTCAACAACCGTACATATCATTGGTAATTTTGTAAACGAAAATAAAGATTCAGTCCTTTGATATCAAGTTAATGGTCATCAAAATAAAAATATCAAGTTTCGCCCAGATGGGGTTTAAGGTATGCAATATGCATATCCTAAAAGGTTTTCTAAAGCTTTAATAAAAGTAAAATATATTTGTAATGGTGTCTATATCTGATCTGTTGTTATAACAGTAGTGCAGATCTTAATAAGAAAAGAAAACTGGATCCCACCACTACAACTAATTAACTTTTATTGTCCATTTGAGAAAAGACTCGAGATGTCATACCTAAGAGAATGAACATTGTACTCTTATAATTCTTAAAAACACCTTTGATATTTTATTACAAACACGATGTGAGCTATCAACTTATGACCCACTCAAGTACTAAACTAGCCCAACTTTACAAAAATATTTAAATTAGAGTACACCAAGTCAGTCTGAGTGCGAGTATGCAGATCAAATCCCACAAAAAGGCGCTCACCATTCATATATATTGTCTATAGCTCTATATGTGCCTACGGGCAGGAATTATGGTCAGGGGCTTCTTAAACCCGAGAAGATCCCCACTAACGAACCACTAATTATTCGTTCAAGTTTAAACCAATTCTTAATTCAAGACTCTGGTATGATGGGTTCAAGCCATGTTTCATCCATGCATACCCCACACAGCAATCAACCATTTGATCAAGTGTCCGTACATAGGCAGAATAAAACGTGCATTTTATTAAGCGAATGCAACGTGACAAACACATGTCTACTCAGGATGCGGATGCTCGTACCTTTTACTTTCATTTACCTTGGCGTGTCCAAAAGGCTGCCTCCATTATCTCTCTGCAATAACAATCGAACAAAATGCAATTATTTAAGTACTAAAAAAGCAGTCCAATTATTGTTGTTGTGGTGTTTCCCATGTTGGACAAAGTTTTGGAGCTTTCTAAGTTTTCTCATCAGCCCAGTCCCTGGACCCGGCTTTTGAGTTTAGTGCTTTACCAGTCAGATTCAATACTCTTTAGTCTGCTTTTTCTAAGCTCGCCCCAGATCAGGATGATAACGTACCACCAGCAAAATCCCTAAACTTTTCTAGTGTTTGAATTAAGCAACCAAATATCATTTAATTAGAGTAAATATATTAATAAACATTCACTAAATAAATACTAGAAATTTATATGTATATATGAAATAATTGAAGGGGCATAGTGGTCATTTTCAGCAAACTTGGGGACCAAATGCGCAATTTTTAAAAAGGTCAATAAAATCATTTGGAAATTTTCAAATGATAAGCTGTCAGATCAAATAGATCAGGAACCAATTCTGTAATAAAACAATGTTTTAGGGACGAAAAACAGAAGTAGTTTAGGTGAGGCACCAAATCCGTAACTTTGAGCAGGCCACATGGATTTTTTTTAATGTAATTTACTCCAATTTTTTTTATTTTTTATAATGTTAGTATGTTTATGAATTATGTTTTTATTATGAGTGCACTGCATACCATAGTTAAAACAATGCAGACGAGTTCAGTTGTCCGCGTCTTCTATGTTGAGCACTGAAAACATCCATGAAGTGTCCATCTACGCGTACGTGTACTCGACCTGCATATGTAAAATTTCAAATGCACGAACAGCTTAATGTCCCTTGCATCTGATACGATTCTCAAAACGCCAAGGGGTTTTTGATATCTAAAGGTGAATACAAAAGATAAAGTTGCATGCATGTGCATTGATCATTAACCCCACACGTTTCATTTTTACCATCTTTAACACATACGGTTTCATTTTTGGTGTCATCTTAAAAGGAAAAAGTAGTTGCAGAAAGTCTGTAGTTATCCATATGGATCATGCAAGCACCTACTTATTCACTGTTTTAGGTTAATCAACAAGATTCCTAGTTTCCTACTACTAGAATGGTTCACAGTTTTAACTAAACATCTTGCTGTTTGAGTTTGAGAGTGGATAAATGAGGTCATCAAATAAAGAAGTGATTAAAGATTTTGGGAATATGATTCGATAGTTGACGTGAGAAAAGATTTTGGTATTTGCAGAATAACTTGAAGGACAAATGGAGGACAACATGATATGTGTTCGGACACGCGAGGTTTCTATCTTTTTGTTAATTTTAAGTAAACTTACCGTATTAAACGCTACCTTTCCCTTCTCTAGCACTAGCACCAACCTCCTATGTATGGCAAAAAAAAAAAGAAAAGAAAAAACACCTTTTTTACTTGCATTTTGTATTGATATTGGCTAAAAAAATAGTTACAAAGGCTGATATTACTTTAATCAGTTATAATTTGGTGATGTTACAACAATAGAAATGAACCCTAAAAAATCCATATCTACCCAAATAGAATTGAGTGCACAACCAAAGCTTTATCAGTAGAATAGTAGATATAATTTATTCTCTTCTAATCCATGCTAAGATAAGCTTCAATTAACGTACAATATTCTCCTTCCAACACAATAATATTTCAGAATAACTAAAATACGCCTTCGTAAGAAAAACTCGACAAACTCGTGGGTTGCAATCAATCTCACAAATACTTGTAGGGCTAGCTAATAGAAAAATTGGGTATCTTGCATTGAAATGCTTAAAAAAACATAGCATTTTTCTGGAATACACACAATGGTAAGTGTTGTTTTTTGGGGGATGTAGGGAGAAGCTGATATGTATTCCCTCACAAGTGTTGAAACTTTCACAGTAAAATATGGGACAATAGATAGGACCATTTTGCGCAAACAATGCTTGTGTACTACACATACGGAATTCACTCAACACGGAAGCCCTGAACATAGTTTTTTTGCACTCATAAATGCTTATTGTCGTGGCTAACATGTCATTGTGTGTGTGAGAGAGAGAAAGAGAGACTCATTATGTTCTCCACTATTCAACAAAAGCATATGACAAAAGAAAAGATGAACGTCATATGCGGCGAGCACCAACCACAACAAAGATCTTGATTGTGACCTTATCGCCTTTATTTCACATAAGATGGATAAGGTAAAGCATCTAGAATTGAGTGTGTGGTGGAGACGGTTTCTTCTTTGACACAAAGTTTAAATCACATCACTTAAAAATAGAACTGTATAATTTCATGTTATCTAACACCACTACATTTTCTTCTTTTTGAATAAAAGGGACTTTGATTTCTTGTTTAACCAATTCGGATTTTTCATTCTGCTCCTTAAGGAATCATTTCACTTTTGTAACAAAAGGTGAAGTAAGCACTATAACTTGCATGACCAATTGATACCAATCTGAATAATGAGGTCCCTTTATTGTGTCCGGAGAATATTAATTACAAGTACCAAATTTTTTATCCTCTTAGACTTCGTACATTAAGGAGACACGAATTGGATAGCAAACATATATGTACATACAGAATATGATGCAATAAATCTATGTAATCCTGAAAAAATCTGTCTAAATATATTCCTTCATGCTTTATGTCTGCACGTGTTGATTTAGAGAAAATTCAGAAAGCAGAATATATTCAGATAAACGTGAACGTAAGCATGCATTTTTGTCTGCATGATTTATACCTATTGTACGTATCCACCACCCGACAACAATTGATATCATCAAAAGAGCCACTTGCGGTCCTCGTTCTCTTTTGACATTGTTCTTAGGAGTGTTGTAAAATGAGCTCATTTTGTGATTTTTTCATAAAATAATCATTTCTTTACTTAAACTAAGCTAGTGACTATCTAATTACATTATATAATTTGTTACATACGTAACACAAAGGGTCAAGAAAATGACGCAGAACAAATTGATTAAACAAACTCCTTCATCGAAAAGTAGGGGGGTGACAAATGGGCTGGATAGAAGCCAAACTTTGAGAGGTTATAACTTCTAAACAGTGAAGCGTTACAGAGTCTGTAAGCAGTCCACGTCTCCACGAAAATCATTGTCATCAAGTTTGGTTTATCATGTCCTACCTGGTTTGGAGCCTTATGCTACGAGTTTTAAACTTATTTTGTAATCATTTATTCAGTAAGTATTAATTTTGGCAATGATTGATTTTGAATTAGAGTCCGAATTGCATAAAAGCTTGTTTGTAATGTTTGTGACCATGTCACATATATTATTAGTTTTACTCTCTTGAAGCGTGTATGTAAACACTGTTTATGTTTCCATTATGTGTTAGGACACAGCAAACAATAAGCTGAAATGATGTGAAGAAGCATTAGACATCCAATATGAAATGCTGTGCACCCCATTTTACACATATCAGAATCAATAAAAAAGATTGCTTACATATAAGTAAAATAGAATCTCAAGTACCGTCTACTAGAGCCTCCAAATCTAGTTTGTGGTACGGACGAATAATAAGAAATGCAAAACCATTAGTGTAGCCAAAACAGCTATATATAGACCAGTTACGCTCCTAAACCATATTAACCATAACTACTTCCAACCACAGCTCTAGGGACTTATCCTATTGCATTAAATCTCATTCTTGTTACTATTGTTCTTTTATACTGATGGATGGAAAGAAACTGGAATACAAAGGAGATGAGGCTCTGAAGGAGCTTCAGAAGCTAACTTTAGAAGCTGATAAAGTGCAAGAAGACTTGTTGAAATCAATCTTAACAAGAAACAAAATGACTGAATACCTACAAAAACACATGACGGGAGTGTCAATGAGTGATGTGCGTGAGTTCAAGCAAAAGGTTCCGGTCATCACATATAAAGACATATATCCTTATATCAAAAGAATAGCTAATGGTGAAGAGTCTTCTGTAATCTCTGGTCATCCAATAACAGAGATGCTAAGCAGGTAACCCCCCCTCCCCTTCTTTGTCTCCCCCGGTTGACCTTTTATCGTTGTGATCATGAGTACAATTAGATGTAATGGGTAATTTACTTTTCTTTTTTGGTACCTGCAGTTCGGGGACATCTGGTGGAAAGCCTAAGCTAACACCATCCATTGCAGAAGATCTAGACCGTCGAACCTTCGTCTATAACTTGATAATGCCTATAATTAATCAGTGAGATATTCTCTTTTAACTTTCCTCATGATTCCTACATATCTCATCAGTTCCTATATTTTCGTTCTATTTTCATTTGTTCATTTATGGACCAAAAGCTTAACCACATGACCCTGCCTAAAGGATAACATCCCCACATCAATATAGATCCACGAGTAATCCACATCCAGCCAATTGATCTATCAAATCTTGAATTGGGTGTGGTTGTTATCAATAATAATCACCTCAAATAAGGGTAGTTATTATCATGAATGGTCACTCTCAACTTATGCACTATTTAGAGTTGTGTGGTATTCACTTTCATGAACACAGTTCAAAGTTACACTTTAATAGAATATGCATGTGGGGTAGCCACTATAATAATATGCCAATGTAAATAAGTTAGCAGATAAACAAATTACTATCTTGATAGGAAGCGAGGATTTATAAGTTTGGACCTTAACACGTTACAAGCTACAACTTGCAGCAAGAATTGTACTACTCACAGGAAAGACACAAAAAGAGAGATCGAACTATTTCTTAACTATAACTTAAGGTGTTACATGCATGTGCATAACTGCGTGCTAAAACTTTCTATCATTCTCGATTTCTCCTGCCGATGTATGATTCTTATAAGAAAGATTAACAGTGATTTCCGTTATATAGATGAACAAGGTATTACTGGCAAGGAGTATTTCATGTCGTATCATACCATATAAAATCACTTGTTAAAAGAGTAATCAAGAACAAAGGATTATACATGTCTAAAGCATGAAACGATATCAATGGTTTAGCATAGTGGCCTTTCTATCTCTCTTCTGCCCTAAACCTATTTCAATGACAGGTATGTGACAGGCCTTGATGAAGGTAAAGCCATGTTTCTATATTTCGTGAAGGCAGAGATGTCCACTCCTTGTGGTTTACCAGCTCGGACAGTCCTCACCAGCTATTACAAGAGCAAGCATTTCAAGTTGCGGTCACGTGACCTTTACAATGATCAAACGAGCCCGGATGAAGCCATTCTGTGTGATGACAGCAATCAAAGCATGTACTGTCAGCTGCTAGCAGGGCTAATCCACCGTCAGCAAGTCACGCGACTTGGAGCCGTATTTGCGTCAGCTTTGTTGCGTGCAATCTCCTTCCTTGAACGCCACTGGATTAGCCTGTGCAATGACATCCGCACGGGCCAATTGAACTCTATGATTACGGATTCTGGGTGCAGGTTAGCCATGTCTGCCATGCTCAAGCTAGCCGATCCACGTCTAGCAGATGAGATCGAGAACATCTGTAGCCGTAGATCATGGAAAGGGATTGTCTGCGACTTATGGCCTAAGGCTAAGTATATTGAGGCAGTGGTTACAGGGTCTATGTCCCAATACATACCAGCTCTTGAGTACTATAGTAGAGGGAAGTTGCCACTGGTATGCACCATGTATGCCTCGTCTGAATGTTATTTTGGGGTAAATTTAAAGCCACTGAGTGATCCTGCTAATGTTTCATTTACCCTCTTACCTAACATGTGTTACTATGAATTCATACCCTTGGGTGAAAGCGAGACATACTGGAACGAGGACGAAGAGATTTCCTTGGATAGGCTTGTTGAGCTGGTGCATGTTAAAATTGGTTGCTACTATGAATTGGTGGTCACAACATTTTCAGGTGAGTTTCTCGATCTTGACTTTTTTCTTGAATATGTGCTATTATTTAAAACTGAAATTACATCATCTCTCAACAAATTCTTTGTGACAGTAAGTACAACAACATACCCAATCCCGCCGGGGCGGGGTATGGGGGAGGTAGAATGTAGACAGATCCTACCCACCCCAGGATAAACCCGAAAGTAGGGCTTTGTAACAGTAAGTGTGGTTCAAAATTTCTGTACCACATCTCAAGATTTTCTGCTTTTATAAGATGACACGATAACATGAATCTAAGTATATATGTCATGGCTGATGCTTCTGCAGTTCTGTTCTATGGTCAATTAGTATCAAATTTTCTAGTGTTTTAATCCTCAGACGTTTACATACCTATATTTTATCCTATCCAACTTGTACAGTGTCATCATTCATGAATTGTAAAACTCACTAAAAGTGTTGGATTTATAACTCTCAGGGCTAAACCGATATCGTGTTGGAGATGTGCTCCAAGTGACTGGATTTCATAATAAAACCCCACAATTTCGGTTCATCTGTAGGAGGAATGTCATTCTAAGTATTGACAGTGACAAAACTAATGAGGAAGATCTGCATAAGAGCGTCATGACAGCAAAAAGACTTCTAGAACCCTACAGTGCTCTACTTGTGGAATACACTAGCTACGCCGATACATCATCAGTGCCAGGACACTATGTCCTGTACTGGGAGATCAAACATTGCACACCCTCAGTCCTAGACAAGGTCATCTCTCCACTTGGCCCTAAGGTGCTTCAAGATTGTTGCATTGCCATGGAAGAAGATCTTGATTATGTTTACAGGCGATGTCGCACTCATGACAAGTCTATTGGACCACTTGAGATCCGCGTTGTGAAGACTGGCACTTTCGACTCATTGATGGACTTGTTTATCAAACAGGGCGCGTCCATTAATCAGTATAAAACCCCACGGTGCATCAAGTCTGATGCTGCACTGAAATTGCTGAACTCTAACGTGAAGGCCTGCTTCTTTAGTCCCAGGGATCCCACATGGACCCCTTTATAAAAAAAACTAACTATTTATAATAAACTAGTTCTCCATGTAGTTAGGGGAATTGGATGGGTAAGTTATCACACTTCACCCCGGCTTTTGTCAAAGCTAATTACCCATTAGGGATTTCATTGAGGTAGAATAACATATACTCTGTTGTGGATCATGTATGATCAGCATATGAGTTTATGCGATGTAACAATCTTACTAATTAACCTTGCGTACTTTAAATTTAATAGTTTCTCCTTTTGTATATATTCTGCTTCTTAATGTCCGTGAATGCTTAACTCAACAACTTATCTGCTAAATTACGTTTTCAAAAGCAAATAACTAGTTTCGAGTGTTTAGATGAAGACTGGTGCTTATGCTTAGGGTGTTTGGGATTGCTTATTTTATCTGCTCATTTGCTTTTCTTTCAAGCTGTTTAGTGTGGTTGCATAATCTAAACTGATGCACCTTATCTGCTTATTCTGGGGTAAAATTAGCAGGTCGGAACCTGCTTATTTCAAATGGCTTATAAAAGATGAGATTAAAGAAAAACTTAAACAAGCAAATTCATGCTTAAAAAGCTGCTCGTTCGCTTCTGCTTATAAGCTAAAAAACAAACAATCCCAAACACCCTCTTTATATGCTTAATTTAGAGTCAAGCAAGTTATTCTCAATATGCAGTTTGAGACGGCTTGTTATAAACTATAACTCTTTCCGGATTCAAAATAACAACTTTACCTTTACGGTAAAATAGGTTGTTCTCAATAAACTTATTTATCTGCTTAAGCTTTGAATAAGCAATCACAAACACCTCTAAACATAAACGGAGCATAATGCGGCGAAGGGGGTTGTGAAACCAGCTCTTTTGGATATGCTTATTAACCCAACCGAGCATAGATTTTAAGCCACGAACCCTTTCTTTTTCTATGTTCTGAACCCTTTCTTTTTCTATGTTCTGCTCCCCTAACACGTCGTTGGTTACAACTTACAAGTCAAGTGTCCATACTTTATATCTTCTAGCTATTCTATTTTACATACATCATTTTTTCTCAAACTTAGGATCATTTCGCCCTCGGCTATAATATTGTTCAAGTTCCGTCCCTGCCTATAAACATGACTGAATTCATTGTTCACTCATCTAATCTGTACCTAACATTAGTAATTAAGTAACTAACAATTAAAACGACCTAACTGAAAATATAGCAGCACAATACAATGAGAAACAGTTAAACATATGTAATGGATATATTTGAAGGAAAAACAGAAACGAAGATACCAGATAGAATTAAAAATATAATCAAATGGATAGAATGTTCGGCATCCCATCTTTTCGCAGTCTTGTATTTAACTCACCGGTGTTTTAAAAAGTAACCATGAATTCATAGGCAAAAATACGTGCATCGGGTGTTGGGTTTTAGCATATTGCTTTTTGTTTTCCTTCGTATTTTTCAAATTTAGTTGATAGCTTGATACTAGCATTTGATTATGCAGCATAGCGGCAATTTTGATCTTGACATGTCGGTGGTTTAACTGTTAGCATTTTGCCATGAAGTTGGTGGGGCAATTGAAATGCGACTAAAACATCAGAAACGCGAGCTAATGATAGAGGCAAACCGTAGCTGGGTTAGCGGTGGCCCGGGGCAAAACTGTTTGAACGATATTTCTTCAGTTTGAAATTAATTGTTCATTTAAAATTTGTATAGTCATTTTTCTTCAACTTTTACTTCAAATATTTGTGCTTTTGCTATATAAAACTTGATGCAAAATATATAAGGGGACGGAGTGGTACCCTAAATCCCTAGTAAAAATCCTTTAACTCAAAACTACCTAATTTTACCCTAACACTACCCGATTTGGAGGGAGTGATACCATAGTACCCGTTTTTTTTTTTTTTTAATATTAAAAACATATCATTTCATTAAAAATAAAAACATTACATAATACTTTAAAAAAAAAACACATTACATAATACTTAAAAAAAAGAAACATAACATAATACTTAAAAAAAACTAGATTAAAATAAAAAACCCACTAATCATCGAGATGCGGCAAGTATTGACGTGCTACGTGCTCCGTGACGATTTACGCTAGTACGGCTAGAGCTTGTCGTGTCTTCAAGATACTGAGCCGCTTGAAGCATAAGTTGCAACGAGCTACCCGTGGATAGCTCGTCGGACGAAGACGGAATAACGTATTCGAATTCGGAAGAATCGGAAGACATTTTGATGATAAAAAGGTTGGGATTTTATGAGAAATTGAAAGGTGGGGGTAATTTTTTTTTGAGAGATTAGTGTGTGTTTTTTTTTTAAAAAAATGAGTGTTTGTTATTTGGTTTTAAGGGGAAAATTTTATTTTTTATTTTTTATTAATGTTCACAACTAGCCGTTGCTAGTCCAACGTTCCAAAATTTTGAAATCCTTCCTTTTCACCGCTCGGGCTCACAAACCGAACCTCCTCACTGATTGCCCTACCCGATTAGGTGGGGGCGGTGTAGCCGATCGGGTATCGCTACCCGATTCCCCTACCCGAACCCACTCCCTCCCCCCTACGTGAATTGTGTTTTAAATATAGTTTCATATGTATAATTTTCATCAAATATTAAATAACACAAACAAAATAATTTAAGGTCAAAGTTGAAGAAAAAATACTACAAAAAATCAAACCGGACAATTAATATAAAACGGATGTATTAACTAAATATGAAGATTAAAAATTGATAAGGTTTTAAAATGTACCTTTTTGAGGGGTCGTTTAATCCCTTATTTGATTACTTTTGTATCCGTTATTACTTAATATCGTTCCTTTTCACTTTTTAGGTCTCTCGACGGCAAATTGCTGGAATGGCACTTATTTGGACGAAAAGGCGCGGATATACGAAGAAAATGGCCAAAGTCAAGAATCGAGACACTCAAGCTGCTGAAATACAAGGGGACGGCGTCAGGTGTTATTTGCGACGCCGTCGCATCACTTTTGTGACGGCTCAGTAGCCAAATTGCTTATTTTCAAGTGACGATGTCAGGCTTTAAAAGAGTAGGTCGTCGCGACTCAGACGGCCTAGATTTGATCCAGCGGCATCGAGAGATCGAAGGGGACGGCGTCACAAGCATAAGGTACGCCGCGCAAGACTAACGTGGACAAGACGAAACCCTAATGACGGCGACCCGACGGCGTCACAAATCATAAGGTGACGCCGTCGCGATTGTAATCTTATATATAAAATCCGAATTTTTTAGTTTTCAGTGTGTAGTCTTTTGGAGTAAAAACCTAAACCGAACCAAGGCTGTCTTGTACAGTATTTTAGGGTTCCAAACCCTATCTTACATCAAGATAAGTGTTTTACTTCATTAATTCAATTATGTCTTCAATTATTTGTGTGTATGCTTGCATGTTCTCCATGTCCGACTAATTTATTTGTGTGTTTGCTTAGGGAATATGAAACTTAACTATTGAATATTGATTGGTTGGCTCTTATCTTAATTGTTAATGATCTAGTAATGCGATAGGTCATTCGTTGTGTAGTTAATGCTTGATTAATCTTTGTGAACCTTAGACTATAATACCTAGAGCAGTTGTAGGCTAAAACATCCAAAGAGTACCTTAGAGTTAGAGTTTATAATTCCTAGAGATTTTGTAGACGAGACCCTTTGGTAGTTTCAAAGAGTTAGGGACAAACGCATACCCTACGACTTTAGACACACAACGCGATTAAGAATAAGGACGTGACAATGCAACCATCAATAGGAGATAATTAAGGAGTAATAAAACCTAAGTAAACACATCTTTAAACCATCATACGAGCACACAATAATTATACATAGACTACATACACCTTAGATTAGATAATTAGACAAGTAGAGTAATCGGTAGAAATACCAACCCCCAAATCCAAACCCCGAGATTCGTACCTTTCCATTTCCTTAAAAATATAAAAAGATAAAAAAATAATCTTCCTCAACCCCAACCTTAGCGTAGTAACTTCTCACTAGCATTCATATTCCCCTAGAGAACGATATCAATACCCGTGGCTTACCCTAATACTACACTACAATGATTAGGTTCACTGCCTAGGGTGTTGAAAAACTTGCTCGACAAAAAGGAAGTTCCTTTGACCCCGAACGACGCGTGTAGCGTTATCAAAAATATATTGTAATGATCTAGCTTTATTTTTTATGAGTTTCTCATCACTTTCATCCACTTGAAAACTTGAAGTAAAGTTTAACAAAATATTTAGAACAAAATTTCATGTACCGTCATCATTTTGATGTTGAAAATGAATTTTGAAGCCACGACTATATACAAAGGTATATAATTTAAGGCCCGATGCGATAGCACACCTCACACACCCTCATATACGGCTTTGCATAGCGGAAACGTGTATAATAGCGTTAATTTGTGTATGCAAATATATAAGAGTGTGGAGTAAGTGAGAGTAAAAAATTAATTGTTTAAATTATAATTAAGTATTTAAATATTTATATATGACATTGTTTCTGTTAAGTATGAGTATTTTATTCTAACAACATTACTCAATTAGTTTTTAAGTTTTAAAGTAAATGTGTTTTATCTTTATATGTTGTATAGATATGTACCTAACATGTTGGTAGTGTATTTTGTTCAGTATCATAAATTTTTTGTTTTAATTGCAAAAGTAAAAGATAATATTAAACCGCCAAACATAAAATACAACATAGGAAAGATTTAAAAGAAAGGAACAAAAAACACCAAACAAGAAAAAATTATGGCAGTGAACAACACAACCCCTACATTTAAATGGCACCCATAGCCACTTCCCAAGGTCTCGAAACCACTTCTCCCAAGTGAATCCATTGCATTTGCAAATACGTTTGAAATCAACAAAAATGAGAGAATTTGGATTTAAGGAAGAATGTCCTCATTCGTAATATCCGCCTTTTAATCAGACAATGCATGAGCAACCCGGTTACCCTGTTTCCAACTCGCCCATAAAGTTACTAAATGGACATCACGAAAAAGCTTGTCCACCAATTTGTTCCAGTGATGGAAAAGAAAAACGTTTGTCATGACAAAATCACTATAGTAAGCACAAAGATCGGAATGTTCCAACAATCGAGACGTTTTAATCTAATGGGTTTAACTTTTGAACAATCGAATAAGAAGATTCTTTTCTTCAACTTATTGTTTACGACCATATTTTGTTTGACCGCAACTCACTATATTTCATACTTGTCGAAGATTGTCATCTTTAAAATTGTCCTATAAAAAGGTTCAAAAATTAACAATAGTAAGGCTAATTCTAGATTAAGTTGAGTGTAAATAGGATTTTGTTAATTACGATTTATAAATAATTGCTATAATTAAGATGATAAACAAGTTTTTATCTGTAACAAGATGTTTGATGTCGGTAAATACTTTACAATAGCATGATATTTTAGGACGGTGTTTGTTATCCACCTTTCGACTTAAAGAAATAAGTTGAAAGAATATATAATTGTTTGGTATGTTAGTTTGGTTTAGAAATTAGTTTTAACGCCCTTAGATACGGTGTTTTACAAATACACACATAAAAAGTGAGGTTTTAAAGCGCTTTTGATGGGCCATTTGTTTGTCACTTATGAGTTTTTAATAGCTTTTTTCATATTTGTTATTATAAAAAGTAAACTCAGATTATATAAGAAAAATGTTATGTTAATAAATTTTTTGTAAAATAAGTTTCACATATTGATGTCGTAAGATAAGTTGTCCAATCATATTTTAATTAGATAAGTGATTTTGTCGCATCATTGTGTGAAACTTATTTAGTAAATTCTTTTGACATAACATTCCGCAACATTTAATGTCGTATTGATATTATAGTAATAATAAAGTTGAAATCTACTCCTACTGATATTTCACTAAACAACCAACATTTCAATTTATCTCATTTTTTATATTATTTTTATTTACTAGTTATATAAAAAAAATTATTTTATTTTATTATTAAATATATTTAAATAAATATAATTTATCTCTCCTAATCCTACCTCAAATCCAAAACAAACATACCTAAGTGACTTAATTTGTTAAAATTGTCTGAATTTGTTAATATATTAGCTGGTAAAAAAGTTAAAAGATTGTTTCTTCCAATTTCTACAAGTGCTCGGATAGAAGATTATTCAAATGTACTATCGACAATTACTGTGGTCACTATTGCGATAATAGCTTTCACGAGGAGTCGAGGACACTCAATCAAGGATCACTATTATGGATGTGTGTGTTGGGCCTAGGGTTAATCTGGAGACAGCAACATCAACTCAATACACAAAGCCTCATGGCATGTTTTCAATCTGTTTTTTGAGTCATGTGAATAGTAAACGGCATTAAGTGGTTCAAGTTAAGCCCATAACGGGCGTTAAAAAAAATAATTCATTTCACCCCCCTAAACTATTTCAAATAAATTTTCACTTACACCCCCTCAACCTATTCAAATTCAAATTTAAATTATACTGGTTAATTCTGGGCGGGATAGATTCAAATTCAAATTTGAAATTTAAAAATCAAATATGAACAGGATTTATTCAAACTCAAAATCAACTCTGCCTATATGTACAACTCTACCAGAGTTGTTTAGAACACACAACACACATAAGTTACACACACAACTCACACACACAAAAAATGTCTCGCAAAGATTTTTCTCAGCAATTCCCAAGTCCAGAAAAGTTGCCGGAAACCAGCTTTCCAACTCCAAATCAGTTGCCGGAAACCAGCTTTCCAACTCTACCAGAGTTTGAAGTTTACTCAACACCACCTGAATCTGTCTTTCCGGTTTTCCAACCGGAAAATGTATTTTTAAACTCTCCACCTATGAACAATCCAATTGTTCTAACTCCACCTGTGAACAGTCCACAGGTTGATCTTCAAAACAACCCCCACGGGTTAAGTGAGGCTTCCCTTCGTCAACTAGAACAAGATATTGAAAACGGTAGGGAGATTATGGAAGAGCAGGCACGCGAGGGAGCTGCTCGTCGTGAGCAAGAAGCAAGGGAAGCTTAGTATCTTCAAGACAACTACTTCGACATAATGGAGACTCTTTAATAGCGAGTTTAATTCACCTTCAAGTTCTGAGGGTTGGGTCTCAGATGATTCATTTTTTTAAGTTTTAGTAGTTTTATTTTCATCAGTATGCGTTGTAGTTTTAGTATGTTAATGTAATTCGTGTTTACCGTTTAATGTAATTTGTGTTTAATGTTAAATGTGATATGTTTTTTAATAAATGAAGTGTTTGTTTAGTTTAGGGGTTGAAATTGAAAATATGAAATGTTAAAGTTTAACTTGGGATGTTATTGATGTGGTGTTTTTTGGGGATGTTAAGGTGAAATGTTAAAGTGATGTGTACCGACGTGACGGTGTTAAACTTTAACTTGAGTTACTGATGGGAATGCTCTAAGAGTTAGAATCAAATAAGAAGAAAAATTAAAATGAGAATATCTTCATATATTTTACAGTTTTGAAATAAATAAATTGACATGCCTTTCTTAAAAAATAAAAATAATAAAACTGACCATACTACTATCTCAAGTCTCGAGTCTCAACATCATCTCATATGAATATATGATAGATATATGTAATTATTATCTTATATAAAACATGGGGCGAGGACTCGCTATCCAATGTATAGAAAATTATTTTCCTGCCGTTTGTTGCTGTGGTGACTGGTAACTTGCGCAGTAACGTTTGTATAAAAATATTATTTCCTCACATGTCGGTGGCAAAAAATATTATTTCCATGCCCAACCCCTACGTGTCTTGAGGATACATTTATGCATCATCAACCGCCTTTCTTACTCATCAAGGTCTGTAATCCTTATCCGATCCATCACCAATGATCTCGAAATCGTTTGTTCTGTCCTAGCTGATGACGGAATCTCAGAATAGGTATTCATATTATTTCTTCTTTTTAATCTTGCTAATTATCATGTTTGTGATTGATTTATGTAGATGTAATGAATTATACGATATAACATCAAGGTAATACGCTAATAAGCATTAAAAACAAGCGCTTCCAAAGACCCCTGTGTTTGTGTTAATTTATAAATGTGTGTTTTTTTGTGTTAGCATCTCATGAACCGGCCGTCGCTGCTGTTTGTCGTCACGCCTCCGCTGCTGCCATCTGCCACCAATCGGCCAGCACCCACCAAACAGGTAAATGTGTTTTATTGATGTGAAATTAGTGTATTTTTTTATTTATTTGTATATTTGACAGAAGTTGAAGATGAGAGCTGAAACTATGGCTTATTATTATTCTTATTGTTGTTATAGTTTATAAGAAGAAACGTCTTAGGATTTTTTATAAGTTCATTTACCTATTTGTGCTTACTTATTTGAAACTGCTACGATTTATAAGTTCATTTACCTCTTTGTGCTTATTTATTTGTAAGTTGTTATAGCTTTTCCACACGTAATCCAATGGTGCATTGACCTATCATATCCAGTGATACAGTAATACATTCTGAATTCAGTCATCTACATATGAGAATGGGTTGAAACTAATATTAATTTTTCTTATTCTTATTGTAGTCAGCGGGCTGTTGAACCCATCATGTGGAAATGTAAGTGGGTTCATTGTACCAATATTGCTCCAACGGAAAATGAAGTGGACGTTGTCAAGTATTCTTTTTTGGTCTCCATTCTCTCCAACCTTCTTTCGGTTCTTGGCACTTCTCTTTGTAGCGGCGTTGCCAAAGTTTCATTCGAACAAAATGAATAAGCCGATTGCGTAGGTAAAACTTATTTCAATCATATAATATCACTGAACAATATACAATTTGCAAAAAGTATGAGGTTTTTTTTTGTATGGTTAGAATTTGAGATGCATTTACATTTGTTGAAACATAAATTAAAAGATGTCGGCATGGTATTATTGATGTCAGGGCTGCTATGCCATATGTTGCGACGTGCAGATATGCAGCTGCAACTAATGTGAGTACAACTGATGACACACTAAGCAGTATTACCGCAACACCGATTATTCAGGTGAGTTATTTTTGTATGAAGTATATGCAATTAAATAGGCCAAATGTGAAATTGAAAATAGGGGTGAAAAGACAATGTGTGCTTAAAATTTTTCTCCTTCATATGCTTTTTTTACTTGCTATACTAAAAATTGATCAACTGCAAGTTTTTAATCAACATGGTTGCATTATTCCTTAATAAGAAATATTTTTTTCATCGATTTCTGTAGGAAAGAGTGAAATACGTAGAAGATAATTTATATATTCCACCTAATTGCATAAATGAGGAGACACGGAGGATAATCATATGGTGATTTACAGCCATAGGTGGTCATATAGAGACACGTTAGGATCAAGCTATTGTCAGTCCAGGTGAAGAATAATAAGGTGTATTTAGCCTTTGGATTAGCTCGCTACTGAAACGAGCAGTATTATTAACTGAATTTATATATGTCGGGTAATTGCATAAAAGAGGAGAACACGCATGTAGCGATACGTCAGAAGTTCGAAACTACCCCGACAATGTGTCTGATGGATTTGAAAACTAGAATAATTTAGGAACAAATTTAGTTGAGGTAACTTTGTATTGATATTTCTATATATGAATTACAGTGTCAACATAAGTGTTATCTACTGCATACATGAAAAACTAGGAGTTCCTGGGTTACTCAACTATCGGTAACCCAGGTATCAAGTTAAATTTATATAAGAAAAATTAGGAGTTCTTAAATTTTATGTTTTGGTTGTTCGCCTTTCTGTATGTTGATGACCAAATTAATAGGGATTTTCGTTCTACACGAGCTTTTCCTAACCCATGTAAAAATATTATTACTTACCTCTGTAGCAACTGTCATTATCTTTTTTCCTGATTACAAACGCGGGTCACTTCAGGTTCTACAGGTGGGCCGAAGGTGTTGGAGTCTATTGCAGGCGTTATTCATAATGCGTCAGCTGCTTATTCACTTGGTAGTACAACCATCATTATTGCAACTGTCATTTTGTGTTATATTTCTAGACTTTTGTTTAACTATAAACGTTTTATCGTACTTATAAATTTTTGTGAATCTGAACTGTGGTAGGCAGAAGTTGCACAAAAGAAGCCATTACGAGACCTTGACGAGGGCGAAATCGAATCAGCTTACGAGAAGAAGGTAGAGGACAAGGTCAACCTAGAAGTCAACCAACTTGAAGAAATGACACACAAGCGCGGAGACTATTGGGAGCCTGATCCCGATACTGGAGTGTCCACACGACCAGGCTAACGTATTATGAAGCAAGCCTGCAACAATAACGGTTGCTACTGAGGTAATATTGTGTTTGTGACCAACTGCGATGTCATTGGCACTCCCTTTTTTCGTTTCGACATGTCTTATTCTTCCAGTAGTGAAGCTTATGATGGAACAGCCCTATTTATTTAATATAAACAAAATGTGTATGTGTTCATAAATTTATTTGATCTAGAGTTTACAGGGTGTCTTATTCATGGTATTCAAACCGATCAGCAGGGATAGCAAATACCGAGTTGAGGTCAAGGTTTGGAAATACAGATGACCTGCACCGAGGGCATTTAACATTGAGCCTAAGCCATTCATCGATGCATCCCACATGAAAGTTATTAGCACACGGAAGCCCGCGAACCTGATACCAAATCAGTAAGCTTAAATAAGTAATGTGTCTCGCATGTTTATACTTTTATAAGTTTAGATCATGCTATTTAATATGTTTTTACAAATAACGAAAGATGGTCGTGTCCAAATACATTTCTATACTCTTTTATTCTATTATTTTTATATGCTCACATGGTTCACAAGGATGTAGTTCACGACCTGATGAAGGACCATCAGATGTGCCACCAACTGCAAGACAACGTTAGTGACCCCCTTCCTATTTTTATGAACTCAACATATGTACTTAAAATTGTTTAATTTAGTTATCAACATTGTTTGTCAAAGAAGTAACGACAGGCCCTTTAGGACTTGATTGTTACCATAGTGTACATCTGAACTTCTTATCCACACATTTACAAATTGATTTTCCATTGCTCTTAATGTAACTTGCATTGTAAAATGTTTGTCTGATGTCAAATGAATGTTTATAATGTATGTTATCTTACTGTTGGCATAGGCATATCGGACTCGCAAACAGACATTCCAACAACCACCGATGTGCAACCCACAGAGGCTAGCATGTCACCGGCTATCCTGCAACCCAGTTCCCCAAGCAGATCACGACAGTTGATCGTGCAGGTTGTTGCAACGGTGGTTGATTATTTATCTTACCATTTCGCGGTCTCCTGTTTCTTACTCATTGTAAAATATGTTGTTGTAAGCCATTTACAAAATTTTGAATGTAGGTATGTCGGGAACACATCATGTGCCTCCAGCAACAACAGCTAGAGGCAAAGAAGAGGGCCACAATTACGACCACGTTGAGGAAGCACTGTACGAACACCAAGGGCAGTGACTGCACGTGCAGGTTGGTGATACGTGACAAACCCCTTTTGATGCCGTTGTTGATATTACTGGTATAATGAAGTGCCAAAAAGTGCTCGAGATCTTTCCCCAGTTTGACTGCCCAACTGTTGTTGGTTTACAGAATTAAGTCACGAAATTTGATAGAATACAGGTTTTTTCAGGTAAGAAACATGTGGAAAACTAGAAGAGGGGGGGGGGTTGAATAGTTTTACCAATTTAAAACTTCCTTTTAAATATTTAGATCGACTTATGTCAATCTTATTTGGTTGTTTATGTTGGACGTTGATAGATAGATATATAAACGTATAATGAAAGATAAAGAGTAAGAAGCACATCACCACGACACAAGTTATTTATAATGGTTCGGCTACAAGGACACCTTCCTTGCCCTACTCCACTCCCCGAGTCACCTACTCAAGAGTTCATAAGCACTACAACAATCTCCTTATGGCGGAGAAGCCTTCACAACGTCGCTTAACCTTTTTCCGGTACAAAGCTAAATACCGAGTTCCTTCACACCAAGGCGAACCATACCTAACACAACGTCGCCTACCCTTTATACGGTGCTAGGCTAACCACCGAGTTCTTTCACACCAAGGAGAACTAATCCTATCACAACGTCGCCTACCCTTTATTAGGTACTAGGCTAAGCACCTAGTTCCATTACTATGGAGGAACTACTACCCTTCACAACACAACACCTAATATCAAGGAGATCAACTCCTTGTTACACCATCATCAAGGATATCACCATCCTTGGAAATAAATAAATACTTATATGTATAACGATGCACCTCATCGATTATACGACCTATGCATTCTTCCCAAATGCGACTTGATTTGATTCTTCGGCATTTTTCACTAATGCCTTTGACACAACGCTTGGCACCCTTCACTAATGCCTTCGTCTTGACACCTTTAGCATTCTTCACTTAATGCTTTGACATGGATGATGAGCACCTTTCACTAATGCTTTCATCTTGACACTTTCGGCATTCTTCACTAATGCCTTCAACCCAACATCTACGGAGAAAAGAAGAACTATCAACAAGAGAACCTTAGTTTTCTTGATAATGACGAAGCATGGCAACTCATGGACTTGAGCTTGCTCGTCTTCAAGAAGTGGTGATCTTGCCTTTAACAGGAACCTAGAAGATCACACAAAAACAAAACTACAAACATAGATCTCTTGGATCTGAGGTTAGAGAGTTTTAAACTCTTGGGGAAAGTATGTTAGAAAGGATTGAGAAACAATGAAGAAATGGCTCACTATTTATAGAGGAAAAATTCTACTGTTCCCCGGATCCCCCGGATCCCTTCCACAAGGGATCCGTCTAGCGTAAAGCTAGGGATCCGTGGGACACTCCCTTTTACCCATGGGTATTTTGGTTATGGGTCATGGGTCATGGGTTGATCCATGGATCTTTAGCTAGATACAATGTATCTCTTGAGTGCAATGCACTTAGTCACTTGGGTATGGGTTGATCCATGGGTTATGGATATTATCCATGTATGATATAAGCATGATGTCATGCAATGGGTTATGGGTCAAGCTCCATGGGTCATGAGCTTTGGGTTGTACCCAACTACATTCAATGTATTTGCCCAATGGGTTATGATACTTAAGTTTTTACCCATTTATATTACCCAATATACTACATACTAGTTATGTGTATATTTTACCCAAATATGTAAACACTAGTTGTTGTACATATGTAATATTAAATCATAAAATCACTTATACTTGTTTTAGTGTTTTATGTGAAAACGTGAATATGTTAGAAACTATTAGTTCAAACCATTTACGTATTTTATTTGTTTCGTTAAAATGATTTTACGTTTGTTATCGACAAAACATTAGAAGATCATAAAATATAAATAAACGTTTTTACGGCTTATATGTATTAACAATCTCCCCTTTTTTGTTGATGACAAAACATAAAATTATTTCAAGGAAAATCTAAAATTTGTAAAAGTTTGAATTTGTAGTTTTTACTTTCTTCTCCCCCTTTTTGTCGAAACAAAAAGAGCTTCGAAAGAAAGCAACACATTGTTTTTAAGAAAAACATGTGAAATAATTAAAAAGAAATAGAGAGCAAGTAACGGGAAAGGTTCTCGTCTTTACTCCCCCTTGACGAGTCCATCCCTATGTAAGGGCGTCAAGAAAGTAATACTAATCTAGTTTGTTTGCAAAAGATTTCGTCTAAGTGATGAATGTGCTCCCCCTTGATGATTGCAATTTTTCAAAGGGATGTCACGAAATGTAATCCTAATATTGCAAGTAATTTGCAATGTATTGCTTTGACATAAATCTCCCCCTAGCTTTAGGATGTCAAAGTCTTCATGTGGTTAATTGAATAACTACAAAACAAAGGTTAGAAAACAAGTATAATTCACAATTTCCTGCAAATGTGGTCCAGGTTAGTAGAAAATAGTTTTCTGTCTCACGGATCCCACGGTTCCCTCCTAGTAGGGATCCGTCTAGGCAATTCTGAGGATCCGTCCTATCTGATGAATAAAATCAGTAAATGGTGGTATAACAAATAGTGTTATCACCAAAGTGAGATATGTAACATAAACATATACTCAGAAATATAGCAAGTAGCATGTAATTTCATTTAATAAAGCTAGAGTTATGATATACATGACTCTAACAACTAAGAAAATAGACGATACATGACTAGGAATTTCTAGACCAACTAACGCTTGATGCTAGGAAACCACTAAAATCTTCTAGCTCAAGATTTGTTTAGGTTTAATCTCGTCGAAACGTTCGAGGAGATGATAGAACATGAAACGTTGGTCTTCTCTTACTTCATGTATCAAATTTTCAACATGTTGACAATGATAGCAATCTTTGTCATGGCTAGTGGTGGTGGAAGAAATGAAATGGCTTGATGCGAAGGATCAAGTGAAGCGGCTTGGGGAGCTTCAAACGATGGAGGATTGGTGGGCGATTTGAGAATGGCTCGACTGAGATGATTCGGTTGAAGAAATTTCGTGTACAACCGCGAGCAATTTTCTTGGGTGGTTCTTTGGTGGATAGGTTACTACTTGGAGTTTTCCTCATGATGAGATGATTTCAAGAGGTTTGTAAGGGTTTCTAAAGTGCTGAAAGTTGGGATGAAGGTGATGACTATGGAAGTCCTAACAATGTGGTTTATAAAGCAGGAGATTTGGCAAGTGCATTTAAGCCTTAAGCCACTAAGATTCATTGGAATGTGATGATAAACATGCACAAGAGTCAACTTCAGAGTTTGTACTGATCTAGGAACTCATTTAAGATGAGATGGAGTGTTTGAGTTAGAAAGATGAGTTGAAATGATTGTTTAAGCAAGAATTGACATAAGTCATCATCCGGATCCCACGGTTCCCCTCAGGAGGGATCCGTCTAGGCTAATCCTAGGCTCTGCAACTATGAAAGACTGGAAATGATGTTTCTAAGATCTAAGATCTATATCATCTTGAGTGTTTCAGTCCTCCTAAGTGTCTTAAATGAAGGGGTGCTTAAGTACTTGAAGGTAATGAGTGATGCAGCTAATGATTGTCTTTTATGGAAGGATTTGGAACTTTCATGAGTACCAATGGATGAGCAAGGATGACACTAAAGATGAGAGTGTCAATTGAAGCTAAATGATCCTAGAGATTAGGTTGTGGCTTAGGATACTGATTTTGGAAAATATCCTAGAAGCTTTGAGATGGGAAAACTAGAGTTTGATCAACTTTGATCAATTTTGAGGTAAGGATGATTTATGATCAATTTTTCTATAAAAGATTTCCTAACGTTTAGATATGAGAGATCATGTGAAAAATGATGTGTGAGCTTTAAGAGCGGAAGAGTAATGGATTAGAATGAAACGATAGATCTACAAGAGTCTTTGAGTATGATCTAGGTGAGTTATGTGTGAGTAGGAAGGATCTACTTAACTTGATAAGGACTTAATTTGCCTTAGGACACTATGTTTAGCTTAGTGTGAGGTGTTCTAGAGACATGTTTGAAATACAATGATTGTAATTGCATTGGAACGGAAATATGGTGAGTTTTGGTGAAGTGATAAATCAAAAGCACCTTGAATGTGATCCTAAGTTAGCTATGAGTGAGTGTGAGACATATTGAGCTTGAGGAAGATATAAGTGATCCTAAAGTATCATGTTTAACTAGTACAATAAAGACTGGAAGGTTGGATTGATGCAAGCAAGCTAAAAATGCACCTCTGTCCACTCGGATCCCACGGATCCTTCATTTGAGGGATCCGGCTAGTTATAACCAAGGGATTCGGTGTCTGAGACAGATTTCCTTAATAGAATGGTTGCATAAATATGCTTTATGTATCTAATTTTGAAACTAATGATTTCTTACAGCAAGCTCATATGCATACATGTAAAACATAGCAATGAGAGCATGTAAGAATAGCACATAAGCAATTAATATGAAATCTAGCTCACAAATAACATAGAGGTTTATCAAACTTAGCAAGCACTTATTCAAGAAGCTCAAAACATATTTACGATCTAGATTAGTATATCGTTTGTATTAACAATGGCATGCAAGGTATGTTGAAGGATAAGAGACACATGTATATGCGTCTTTAAGACAATGAATTGTGAAGAAGGTTGTTTTGGTTTAGTGAAGGTAATGAACTAAGTATAGTTATTACAGTTGTGATTAGCATACAATGAACTTCATCCTTGAAGTATCGTAGCTCTTCTCGATCAAAGCAAGATAATAAACGATGAGGCAAGTGGTTGAGATTAACTAAAAGAAAAATTAATTTTACAACTTGTTTGATTAGTAATCCTAAGACAATACAAAGTATTTCCATTGTAAACATACTTTAGGAAAACATAGGAGTATAAATTTCTCAAGTGAGAGAATGAATATGAGAGTATTACTAGCGGTGCTCAATTACGGCTAAACACGACCTTTTTTACGGGCGATTCCACATACCCAACTTCTATCAAGGAAACAATTCAACCGTTAGGTCAAATTAAGTTTCTAGTGCAATAAGTTCTCCAGTATTCATTCTCAAGTTAGGAAAATTTATATTCCTACAATGTCCTATCGAAGAGTAACAATGATGATACTTTGCTTCGTTTTTATTAATATAATACTTGAAACAACTAAGGTGACGAAGGTGTAAAAAAAATTAAAAGTTATCCATATGGTGAGCAAAAAAATGGTTGGATGAGCTAGTTCAACATATGTTCTTGGAAAGCTCGAGTTTGGACTTTCGGATATGAACAATTATATTTGCGTTGCAAAATAATTTACTTGAGTATATCGGATGAAATAATCAAGTTGTCAATCCTACTATGAAGCTTGGAGAGCGATCATGAAAAGGAAAACGGGAGAGTACATCATCAACACAAGTGTAGGTTATGATCCGATGTACATTCTTCTTGTTTTTTAGAAAACGATACAAGAAAATATGAAATCAAGAAATCATATAGGCACATAAAACATTTATGTTGCACATATGACAAACTCAATCAAAAAGCCATTTTAGTGTGTTAAATGTTTTAAACATTTTTCAACTTATAAAACTAACATTTTCGACACAACTAGATGTTATCCCAAACACTCCTTCAAATAGCACATTGATTAATAGAAAAATACTAAATCGACAAGAAAGAGAGTGAATAGCAAGGTAAGGAAACCACATATGATAATCAATCAAACAAGCACAAAAGCTATTTGAGATAAGCAAATAATCAAGTAATGCAAGGAAACAATTTATCATTTAGCATAGCATACGAAAGTTCTTTTCATAGCTTTGTGTTAAACATGTATACCAAGATTGATTAGTTTCCTTTATACATATGATCAAAACCTTGAATTCAAAAGAGGACACATTGTTATTCAAAGATGAAAACATCTGTCTCCAATTAGATAAAAAGTTTGTGCAAAAGTTATGACCAAAAATGACTTTCTATTATAAATCAATGATTCTGTAAATTTTTGTTTTGAATCAGTTTATGAGATCATTTTAAGTGAAAGTAGACTCAAATACCTTTAAAACGATAGGTGGCACGACTTCTAACGACTTACGGTTAATTAGTTATGAATTTTTGAAATTCGGACAAAAGCTGTCTTACGTACCACGGATCCCTTCCTTGAGGGATCCGTCGGTCATAACTGAGGGATCCGTGGATCGACACGAATTACAAAATGTACGTTTTGACCCGACGAAAAGGTTTAACCTTTGTAGACTTTTAAGTGAAGTTATATTAACCATTTTTACCTTTATTCAAGCTTGATTAACAAGATATCTAACAACAAAACTTCAAAGAGAAAAAATCAACAAAAACACTTTTCATTTTATGCTTATTATAAGATAGTAGCATATCTCACCATTTTATCCACAAGCAATTTAGCACGTTTTTTACCAAAATTTGTAACTAAGAAAACATACATTTGCTATCTTCCCTTTTTATGGTTTTAAAAACCATAGACGCGAATTACTTCATGATCTTCAAGATACCCCAATCCTTTGCTAAATATTCTTTTTTAAGGAAAGATATATTTAGAGAAATTCTTCATGATCTTCTTAGGATGGCCAAATCCAAGTATGGAGAATTCTTAACAAGGAAAATGTTAGAACATTCTATCATTGTCCAACAATAAACATTATAATGATTTTAAAACATGACTTTGAAAAATCCTTCTTTGTAGTTTTCAAACATACACGGATCGTATCAAGTTTTTAAAGTACAACATAATCTAAGAAACTTGGTAACGAAGCTCTGATGCCAATTGTGGAAAACTAGAATGGGGGTTGAATAGTTTTACCAATTTAAAACTTCCTTTTAAATATTTAGATCGACTTATGTCAATCTTATTTGGTTGTTTATGTTGGACGTTGATAGATAGATATATAAACGTATAATGAAAGATAAAGAGTAAGAAGCACATCACCACGACACAAGTTATTTATAGTGGTTCGGCTACAATGACACCTTCCTTGCCCTACTCCACTCCCCGAGTCACCTACTCGAGAGTTCGTAAGCACTACACCAATCTCCTTATGGCGGAGAAGCCTTCACAAGTCGTAAACAACCTTTTTCCGGTACAAAGCTAAATACCGAGTTCCTTCACACCAAAGCGAACCACACCTAACACAACGTCGCCTACCCTTTATACGGTGCTAGGCTAACCACCGAGTTCTCACACAAAGGAGAACTAATCCTATCACAACGTCGCCTACCCTTTATTAGGTACTAGGCTAAGCACCTAGTTCCATTACTATGAAGGAACTACTACCCTTCACAACACAACACCTAATATCAAAGAGATCAACTCCTTGTTACACCATCATCAAGGATATCACCATCCTTTGAAATAAATAAATACTTATATGTATAACGATGCACCTCATCGATTATACGACCTAGGCATTCTTCCCAAATGCGACTTGATTTGATTCTTCGGCATTTTTCACTAATGCCTTTGACACAACGCTTGCCACCCTTCACTAATGCCTTCGTCTTGACACCTTTAGCATTCTTCACTTAATGCTTTGACACAGATGATGAGCACCTTTCACTAATGCTTTCATCTTGACACTTTCGGCATTCTTCACTAATGCCTTCAACCCAACATCTACGGAGAAAAGAAGAACTATCAACAAGAGAACCTTAGTTGTCTTGATGATGACGAAGCATGGCAAATCATGGACTTGAGCTTCGCGTCTTCAAGAAGTGGTGATCTTGCCTTTAAGAGGAACCTAGAAGATCACACAAAACAAAACTACAAACATAGATCTCTTGGATCTGAGGTTAGAGAGTTTTAAACTCTTGGGGAAATTATGTTAGAAAGGATTGAGAAACAATGAAGAAATGGCTCACTATTTATAGAGGAAAATTCTTCTGTTCCCCGATCCCGGATCCCTTCCACAAGGGATCCGTCTAGCGTAAAACTAGGGATCCGTGGGACGCTCCCTTTTACCCATGGGTATTTTGGTTATGGGTCATGGGTCATGGGTTGATCCATGGATCTTTAGCTAGATACAATGTATCTCTTGAGTGCAATGCACTTAGTCACTTGGGTATGGGTTGATCCATGGGTTATGGATATTATCCATGTATGATATAAGCATGATGTCATGCAATGGGTTATGGGTCAAGCTCCATAGGTCATGGGCTTTGGGTTGTACCCAACTACATTCAATGTATTTGCCCAATGGGTTATGATACTTAAGTTTCTACCCATTTATATTACCCAATATACTACATACTAGTTATGTGTATATTTTACCCAAATATGTAAACACTAGTTGTTGTACATATGTAATATTAAATCATAAAATCACTTATACTTGTTTTAGTGTTTTATGTGAAAATGTGAATATGTTAGAAACTATTAGTTCAAACCATTTACGTATTTTATTTGTTTCGTTAAAATGATTTTACGTTTGTTATCGACAAAACATTAGAAGATCGTAAAATATAAATAAATGTTTTTACGGCTTATATGTATTAACAAAACAATTTAAATTGCAGGTCTTATAACTAAATATGTGTTCTTATACCTTGTAATCTTTTATACAAGCTATGCTCTAGATTCTTTGGATACATTTGATAAGGATTTAAAAGGTACCATTTTGAGGGGTCATTTAAGCCCTTAACTGATCACTTTTGTATCCGTTACTACCTAATTTCGTTCCTTTTCACTTTTTAGGTCTCTTGAAGGCAAATTGCTGGAATGACACTTATTACGCGAAAAGGCGAATATACGAAGAAAATGGCCAAAGTCAAGAATTGAGACACTCGTGCCGCTGAACTGAAGGGGATGGCGTCACTGCTTAACGCGCGACGCCGTCATGCACATTTTGTGATGGCTCAGTAGCCAAATTGCTTAATATCAAGTGATGGCTTCGAGGTTTAAAAGAGTAGGGAGTCGTTTCGAGCTCGACGGCCTAGATTTGATCCAGACGACGTCAGAGATTGAAGGCAACGGCGTCACGGACATAAGGTGACGCCCTCACAACGCTAACGTGGCCAAGACGAAACCCTAATGACGGCGACCCGACGACATCACAATCTAAAAGGTGACGCCGTCGCATTTGTAACACTATATATAGAAACCGAATTTTTTTCGATTTTAGTGTAGTTTTGTGGACTAAAAACCTAAACCGAACCAAGGCTGTCTTGTATAGTATTTTAGGGTTCCATACCCTATCTTACATCAAGATAAGTGTTTTACTTCATTAATCCAATTATGTCTTCAATTATTTGTGTGTATGCTTGTATGTTTCCCATGTCCGGCTAATTTACTTGTGTGTTTGCTTAGGGAATATGAAACTTGATTATTGAATATTGATTGGTTGTCTCTTATCTTAATTGTTAATGATCTAGTATTGCGATAGGTCATTCGTTGTTTAGTTAATGCTTGATTAATCTTTGTGAACCTTATCTTATAGTTACCTAGAGTCATTGTAGGCTAAAATATCCGAAGAGTACCTTAGTGTTTAGTTTATAAATCCTAGAGATTTTGTAGGCAATAACCTTTGGTAGTTTCAAAGAGTTAGGGATAAACGCATACCCTACGACCTTAGACACATAATGCAATTAAGAATAAGGACGTGACAATTCAACCATCAATAGGAGATAATTAAGGAGTAATAAAACCTAAGTAAACACATTTTTAAATCATCATATGAGCACACAATAATTAGACATAGACTACCCACTAGTTAGATTAGATAATTAAATAAAAGTAGAGTAATCGGTAGAAATACAAAACCCCCAAATCCAAACCCCGAGATTCGTAATTTCCATTTTCTAAAAAACATAAAAAGCACAAAAATAATCTTCCTCAACCCCAACTTTAGCGTAGTAATTCTCAACTAGCATTCCTATTCCCCTAGAGAACGATATCAATACCCATGGCTTACCCTAATACTACACTACAATGATTAGGTTCACTGCCTAGGGTGTTATAAAACTTGCTCGACGAAAAGGAAGTTCTTTTGACCCGAACGCAGCTTCGTCATCAAGTTTTGGCATTTCGCTCTTGGAATAGAATAGCTAGTTAGGAATTCACTTCACTTAGGTTTCCTTGCTTGATTCCTATCAAGTAAGGTTTTTTCCCATTTTTAGCTTCCTCGTAGTCTATCCCCCTTCTTCGTGACATTTGTTCATAAACCCCATCACTTTTCATCATGGAAGGTGATAACCCACCACCATTCATCAACCTACCACCCAATGACCCGCCAAGAGCCCGTACTCTTGGTGAATACTCGAGACCAAGCCACCTAGGCTATAGAAACACCATTGAGCTTCCCGACCAAGCCCAAACTACGGCCTGCGATCCGACACCATCCGGTTGGTGCAAAACGGATGTGCATTCCATGGACTTCGTTCGAAGATCCTAATCAGCATCTTAAGGATTTCCTTAAAATTGTCGATTCCATCGACCTCAATGCTACTACTCGGGAGACCACGCGCCTGCGTCTCTTCCAATTCTCTCTACAGGACCAAGCTAGTAATTGGCTTGAGCAACTTCCCCGCCGGCTCCATCTCAAGTTGGGATGATCTCACCTCTCATTTCCTTGCTCAATTTTTCCCACCGGGGAGAACCACTAAGCTTAGGAATGAAATCTTGATGTTCCAACAACATCAAGGTGAATCTCTCTATGAAGCATGGACTCGATTCAAGGACTTACTCCATAAAGTCCCTCATCACGGCATTGATCTTTGGCTTCAAGTCCAACTCTTCTATGGTCATGTCAACTTCCCCACTAAGCGATCAATTGACCAAGCGGCCGGTGGAAAACTTAGTGATCTCACCGCTGAAGAATCGTGGGGTATAATAGAGGACCTTGCTCTCTATGACAACGAAAGTTGGAATGACCCCCACAAGTTGCCCAAAACCGTAAAGGCAATCTCCTTGCCTCCCCTTGACTCACAATCTTCCGACCGTAGGATGCTCGAGCTTGAAGATCAAGTCAAATTCCTAATGGGCTCCTACGAGAATCCTAAGTCTTCACGCCAAGTGAACAAAGTGTCTTCCTCGTGTGAGCCATGTAGTAGTCCTCATAACACTCATGCTTGCACAAGATTCCCCGAACAAGCTTCCGTTGACTACACATCCTCGCGTACCAATGGAACGAGAGGAAGATTCCCTACAACACCCGGACCTAGGACTTTCTATGGCCTTGAGAAGCGTGGAAGGGCAAACCCGACTTCTATTGGGGACAAACCAAAGAATTCACATCTAATGATTTCTCTTGGCCCCCATCTTACCCAGCAAAACATAGAAGGGATGTTGCAACACATAGTCGCATCCCAAGAAGCTCAAATAGCTAAGCTCTCGGATCGTTTTAACCAACAACAAGCCGATATGGATAGGAAGATAGATAACCTCATGAAAGCCATAACCAATAGTGATAAGAAGGTTAATGCTATCTCAACTCCCGAAGCTCCCGGTGTAGAGATTAAGGACCCAAGTAAGTTAGCTAAGCATGTTCAATTCGTCAATACCATCACCTTAGTGAAACCCAATAGAACAAATGACGAAGCGAACCAAGAAACGGTACTTGAGGTTAGTGAAACTCCTAAGGATGAAACAACCGAGGAAGTAGGTGAAGTAGGCAATGACTATTTCAATAAGTTTCCTACGGAAGAAGAGCTCTCTCGCCACCCACATTTAGTACGAGACCTCCGTCACATGTACGTTAGGAAAAGCCCTAGGATCAAGTTTGGGAACCCTTGGAATCTTAACATACCATGTTGCATAGGACATCTTTTGTGGCGCAAAGCATACATTGACCGCAAATCCCCAATAAATATCATGACTAGCACCTACTATAATTGGGTAATGAAGAAGCATATCCCAACTAGGCAAGACCTCGATAATCCTAGGGTTAGTTGCAATTTTCTTGGTAGAGTTAAGGGATTGCCCGTCTATGTAGGTAGTTTCATGTTTCCTACGGATTTGATAGTGGTGAATGATATTAGTAATGCGACATAGATCCTAGCTTGTTCCACGTTATTCTAGGAAAGCCTTTCGTAGAAAACACCGGGATGACTTATGATCCATCGTTAGGGATAGTAAGATTCAAAGATGAGACCGACGATGTAGCTTACCAAATGCCGCTTAAGATTGAGAAGTTTTCATCACTCTCCAATGATGAAAGGAACTTAAACTATCGGTCTACTATAGGAATGAGGAGGATAAGGAGAAGGGAGTAGATTATGTAATGGCCAAGATTTTAGGTTTCTATAAGGATTGCTTGAAACTAGGACCGGAGTATAGGACCGATTGGGAAGAAGATGACCTCTTAGAAAAGTGCATCATAGGGCACTTCTACAACATGGAACCCCCCAATGGAGACCGTCATGAGGAAGAAGTTGACGGTAGTGAAGTCACGTAGGGGCACGACTTCGAGTCTAGCTACAAGACTCATAAATAAAGAAAAGCGCGTCGTGGGAGGCAACCCATGCTTAATTGTTCGCTTGTTTGTGTTGTACATATTTTATTGATTGATTATTCTCATGTTTAATTTGTAAAAATGCTTTATTTTGTCTTTAACCTCGTCTTAATTGCATATAAAGGTATTTTACATAAGGGATAAGTGTAGGGAGGATTACACACGTTTTCAAAAGAAACGTAAACATGAGAATTTCAATCAATTAAAAGATATACATGTGTGTTTGTTCGAGTCAAATGCTTGTATCGAGTCATAATGGATAGTTTTGCAGGATTTTTCGATTCTAAAGATATAAATTTTCCGAAATTTTTCGAGAAAATCGAGACACTGTTTCTGCGGGATAACTGTGGCTGTCGAGTCGCACCGGCGTCGGGAGGAACGAAAATAGCTTCTTACTTTTTCGTTTTCGTGCTACTTATAAATTTTTAGAATTTCAGTCTTATTTTCCGGAAAATCAGAAACATCCATTCTAAGCATTATATCCTAGTTTAGTAGAGTCTTGTATATATATTGTTACCGCCGATTTTACGCGAAGGTTTCGTTTGTTTTCTTCAAGTGTGCAGGTTTAATTTGTCAAGAAGATTATACAAAAGATTGGAAGGAACTTTTCACGCATAACATTCTTCTTGAAGAAAGATTTAACCACTACTTCACACATGGATCCTACCGAGCTAATCAGGGGAGTATTAGTTTCTTTCGTTTTTAATTACCCTCTATTATCATAACTTTGATACTTTCGGGGAACATTGGGGACAATGTTCAGTTTAAGTGTAGGGAGGAAAAATAAAACGGGAACTTTGAAACTATGCTTACCCTTGATTATTTGTTTTGTTCAATTGCAATTGTGTAATAAACCATGAGAAAATGTCAGTTAGGGTAATTTTGGCACCAAATTTTTAATTTTTCATGACATATAGGAGTGGGCCATTAGTCTTAACAAAAGCGTCTCATGGATAGGAAGTTGCATGACTAGCACAAAACCCTTTACCACCTAAATTCCACCAAAAATGTGAGGATCGCCCTTAGATTAGTAGGAATTAAAGCATTCATCTTCAATGCTTAAAGTGTGAACCGGTAGTATAATAGATTCTAGAACTTGTTTTGTGATGCATCCCAAGATCGTTAGTAAGACTACACTTGTGTAGTTAGGAATAACTAAATGATAAGAGGCATTAGGATAACCCTTGTTTGATACTGTAATATAATTACTTCTTCCACCTCGGTTGAGTAATTCCCCCACACCCTTGTGTTGTACTCATCTTTAGTACACGATATCCCTAGTTAACCCCTCTGAGCCTATCCTTTTCACGGTTCTCGTGATTTTTCAGGTTTTCGGAATATCAACGAAGAGCATTGTTTACCCCCCCAAATGTACACCCAAATCGCCTTAGCCTACCTTGTATGCACTCACCTTTAGTGCATTATTGTTATCATACTAAACCCTTAGTTCAATTATCTAGTTGCTTGCATAAGTTGCAAAGTCGAGTCATATCCTTTGTACACAGTTTTGGGACGATTGGGACTCATGGGAAAAGTTAAAGTTTATGAAATGCGGAAGGGAGCGTTAAATTCAATTCCCTTTATTTGCGTAATAATGTACTCCAAGTGTTTTGATCTTTTCAATTCGGGTCAAATTAGTGTTAGAGTAATAAAAACTCAAGTGTAGGGATGTGCCTATAAATCCCTATTATTATTTTTTCTTTATTAACCTGGGTTCCGACTCGACATTGTGAGCCGACTAATCCCAGGGCGACTACCCTTTGGATAGCCCGGAGTCATCGCAGGTGAACCTCCGTGGCCACATGGGGATTAACTTTCTCCCCAAGGTTTGAACTTGGGACCTCCAGGGTACAAAGGATAAATCCCTATTATTTTGATGTTATCGTAGAGGATGGTAGAGTAAAAGTGTATGAAAAAAAAAAGGGCTACCATCCTACATCTATCTTTAAATTTATGTTTGTTTGTTTCAGTTATCTAGAGTTTAGAGTGTCGAGTCTTGGCTTAGCAACGCCATTCTTCTCATGCTTGTAACATAAAGATTTTTGACTTGCCACCACTAAATCGCCTATCCCACCAAACCCTTTGTTTCCCTACCGTAAGCCTAACATTACAACCCTTTAAAAGACCTCTTAGATAGTCTTTCCTAGGTGCTTACGCCAAAGCGATGGAGGTTTGATCTAGTCTCAAGCCTATGGTAATCTATATACTAGGACCGGTTAATGAGTGTTTATCTTCCATTTCCACTTTGATATATTTCATATACACCCGAGAGATGTGAGTATCCAAACACCCCTTGTGAGGTGCTAGTATGTAATTTCCGTGCTTTTTATGACTTTTCGGGGGGTTATATGTGTTGTGGATTGTTTTAAACCAATGCTTCATGACCCCTAACTTATAAATTAATTGGCTAAAAGCACATTTGCTTGAGGACAAGCAAATACCAAGTGTAGGGATATTGGATAAGGATTTAAAAGGTACCATTTTGAGGGGTCATTTAAGCCCCTAACTGATCACTTTTGTATCCGTTACTACCTAATTTCGTTCCTTTTCACTTTTAGGTCTCTTGAAGGCAAATTGCTGGAATGACACTTATTTGGATGAAAAGCGAATATACTGAAGAAAATGGCCAAAGTCAAGAATTGAGACACTCAGTTGCTGGAACTAAAGGGGCGGCGTCAATCCTTAAGCTGCGATTCCGTCGTGCACATTTTGTGAGCGGCTCAAGAGCCAAATTGCTTAATATCAAGTGGCGGCAGGTTTTAAAAGATTAGGAGTCGCAGATTCGAGGGCGACCTAGATTTGATCTACGGCGCGTGAGATTGAAGGCACAGGCAATCATCGACATAAGGTGCGCCGTCCACTTAACGTGGCCAAGGCGAAACCCTAATGACGGCGACCCGACGACGTCACAATCTAAAAAGTGACGCCGTCGCATTTGTAACATTATATATAGAAACCTAATTTTTCAGTTTTGATTGTGTAGTTTTGTGGAGTAAAAACCTAAACCGAACCAAGGCTGTCTTGTACGATATTTTAGGGTTCCATACCCTATCTTACATCAAGATAAGTGTTTTTCTTCATTAATCCAATTATGTCTTCAATTATTTGTGTGTATGCTTGCATGTTTCCCATGTCCGGCTAATTTACTTGTGTGTTTGCTTAGGGAATATGAAACTTGATTATTGAATATTGATTGGTTATCTCTTATCTTAATTGTTAATGATTTAGTATTGCGATAGGTCATTCGTTGTGTAGTTAATGCTTGATTAATCTTTGTGAACCTTAGCTTATAGTTACCTAGAGTCATTGTAGGCTAAAATATCCGAAGAGTACCTTAGTGTTTAGTTTATAAATCCTAGAGATTTTGTAGGCAATAACCTTTGGTAGTTTCAAAGAGTTAGGGATAAGCGCATACCCTACGACCTTAGACACACGCGCGATTAAGAATAAGGACATGACAATTCAACCATCAATAGGAGATAATTAAGAAGTAATAAAACCTAAGTAAACACATTTTTAAATCATCATACGAGCACACAATAATTAGACATAGACTACCCACTAGTTAGATTAGATAATTAGATAAAAGTAGAGTAATCGGTAGAAATACCAACCCCCAAATCTAAACCCCGAGATTCGTAATTTCCATTTTCTAAAAAACATAAAAAAGAACAAAAATAATCTTCCTCAACCCCAACCTTAGCGTAGTAATTCTCAACTAGCATTCATATTCCCTAGAGAGCGATATCAATACCGGTAGGCACCCTAATACTACACTACAAGCGATTAGGTTCACTTTGCCTAGGGTGTTATAAAACTTGCTCGACGAAAGGAAGTTCTTTTGACCTCGAGCGTGCTTAGTGCGAAAAGCGTCATCAACATTCGACTAGGAGACCTGTAGAATAACCATGTGGAAGAATACTTTAGGATAAAAATATTTCAGTTTGTTTCATTTTGCTACATTGAAGCATTTATTTTTTAATTTTTAGTAACATTCGATATTTCACTCGGGTAGCAAGTTAGCGTCGTTCAAAATTGTAAGGTATTTTATCATTATATTTTCTTATTTTTGTTTTGAAAGATGATTTTGAGTTATGGAGGTCAATTTTGTATATGCGCTACATTTTCGTTTCTTCACGGATCGATGTCGGGATGATCGAGCTACAAACGTGGATCATATCTATGTGTCGGTTATGTTAGGTTCCACTGAATGGTTGAGCGTAATCTTATAAATATGGAGTCAAAGGCGGTGGCATATGTCGGTGTGGAATGTCTGATTTATAGGCGAGATTTTTACAGCCACAACAAGGCTTCAACTTGATGAAATTTCAATTGAGGTTACTAAGAAGGTGTAGAAAAATTCACAAGTGTATTTATGATATCAAGGCCCTGATAACATCAAATAGTCCTGATTATTAAGTGTCAATTTCCCCGATAATGCTTGTAATTTATATCATTTATATGGATTTACGTTTGTTTTCCATTGTTTTCCACTTTCAGGTAAATTACGAGCATTGGAGCAAAAGGACGCTGAGGCGGAAATATCTAAAGATTTATCACAGTATGCTACTTTGAAGAAGTTACGGAGTAACTCATCTCTCACATTACGCCGTAACTATTGCGTGACTCGAAAACCAACTTACGAGAGGCTCCACGACGTAAGTCTTCCCAAAGGTTACGACGTAACTATATTAGGTCAAATGAGGTTCCACGCCGCTGATACTTACGCCGTAACTACTACATCAACTATGGCGTAACCAAGTTTATTGAAGACTACGGCGTAGCCACTCATAAGGTTACGCCGTAACTAGCAGATCTAGTTCAAAATACGATGAAATAGAAGGTTACGGCGTAACTCTTATATTAGTTACGCCGTAACCCGATCGGCCTATAAATACCCCCACGAATTCCAGCATTTCTAATCATCCCATTCCACACACAACACTCAAAGAACGTGGGAAAAAGCTCAAGGCAGGTTTAGAGGAGCATCTGGAGTTGTCTCCAAGGAAGAAATCACTCCCCTACGATAAGCATTAGCATTTTATATTTTCTTTACTTTCAATTCATGTATTTCGTACCTTTGAATATTGAATTAGTTTGTATGATTAATATGAGCGACTAAGCACCTCTTGGTGCTTGCCTAGTTATGATTCCTTAATTGTTTTGTTTGCGTTTACTTTACTTACGTACAATTATTTCTAAGTGTATGCATGCATAGTTTATTGGTAGCCACCCTTGGTTCGGTAGTTTTGAATGGCGGTAGAGGCCAATTTCCTAGGAGATATGACCAACTGACCCTAGATGAGCGGACTGAGACGGGAAGGGTAAGATATGACCAACTGACGACTCTTTCTACTTGTGCGATTTGACCAACTGATCACCTATCGTTTGGATGAATTTAAGAATTAGGGGTGGGTGTCTAAGTTCCTAACGGCCGGGCACTCACTATTATAAATCTATCATGTAGCGGTACTTAATGACTTGGCTTAGGGACCGGGAACAACGGGACTTATGAGGGGACATCCGACTTCTCTGTGGTGGCATCTTTGCTGATAGGTTAGGGCGAATTCACCAAATGATGTCCTCTCGACTTTGACCCCACCTGAAGTAATTGGAAGTAAGTAGAGGTAGACATAACTAGCTAGGAGGATTAACTATGTTAGCACCACTCTCCTCTATTGATTTCCCTTTACCATTTATTTGCTT
>OU343223.1:87522273-87567801 GCA_910596185.1 Chrysanthemum makinoi | reverse complement strand
TTTGGCGTCGCACGTGCTCGACATTTCCACTTGATTTTGTAGTTATTGGCGATTGCGGTTTGTGTAAATGATGGATTGTAGTTAAGACACTTTATTAGCTTAGTTTTTTGTAGGAAGGATATGAAGCCAGAGTTTTCGGTAACAATGCTGATCATTCCGGTTATTTTGTATCGTTGAGGAAAGTTAGTTTTGTATTGCGACTAGTCTAACAAACTTTCATTTGAGTTGTTGAGGTTGTTAGGAAGTGTTTGTTATCGTGTTTTGGAACTAAGTTGTTGTGAAATGGGTAACACGGGGTGAAATTGTGTCTCGCAATAAGTTGGTACCTGTTGTTAAACCGAACCATAGGGGTGTCTAAGGTTAAATGTGTGTAGCTCCGTCATTTGGCACAAAGGTCATACGAATATGCTTATATATCATTTGGACAACTTGTGACTAGTATTAAGTTGTTGTAGGCTAGTAGCCAAGGGTATTTTGACAATATAAATAAAAATAAATAAATATAAAAAAAAATAAATTATAGGATGAAATGCGTGAGTAGATATTGTAGTAGATGCATTATTTGTTTTTGGCAAACGATGATCTATATCAACAGGTAATAACGAGGCCAATCTTTTGGCAATAAATAGTGTCATAATTGCAAAATCTGAAACTAAAACCAGTATCAAACCCACGGCGAGTTTCCCATCATTAACGAATCGACCCAGGTGTTTACAGATCCCTACTCTAAAACACCCAAAAATCCAAAAACAAGAGGGCTATATTTAAACTAATCAAAACCACAAAGGTGTTATTTGAAGCTCTACAAGCTTCGTGGAAAGTATAGTAGACATGGCAATATAGCCCCATCTTTACTTAAGCCTATTACAAACCTTACACCACAAGTATTGTATCTTAGAACCCCCAATTTTACCATCAGATCTACTCCTCCGTCAACAACTACCACCACCGTCGTCATCACTGCTACCACCGTTTCCGCCGTCACCGGAATCTCATCTGTAACTTTCGATCCATCGGAATATTATGTATATTTATCAGTTCGCTTTACATATGTACTTATTTTCACTTATTTAATCGATTCAAATTAGGTTTTATAATGAATCGTGAACGATTTTTTGTATTTTCTGTTTGTAATTATTTTTGTTGAAACAATTGAATGTTAGAATAATGTAATTTGTAAGTGATTTCGATCTAGATTCATTATTAGGTTTAGGTTTGGACTTTTGGCGTCGCACGTGCTCGACATTTCCCTGATTTTGTAGTTACTGGCGATTGCGGTTTGTGTAAATGATGGATTGTAGTAAAGACACTTTATTAGCTTAATTTTTTGTAGGAAGGATATGAAGCCTGAGTTTTCGGTAACAATGTTGATCATTCCGGTTATTTTGTATTGTTGAGGAAAGTAAGTTTTATATTGCGACTAGTCTAAGAAACTTTCATTTGAGTTGTTGAGGTTGTTAGGAAGTGTTTGTTATCGTGTTTTGGAATTAAGTTGTTGTGAAATGGGTAACACGGGGTGAAATTGTGACTCGCAATATGTTGGTACCTGTTGTTAAACCAGACCATAGGGGTGTCTAAGGTTAAATGTGTGTTGCTCCATCATTTGGCAGCAAAGGTCATACGAATATGCTTATATATCATTTGGACAACTTGTGACTCGTATTAAGTTGTTGTAGGCTTGTAGCCAAGGGTATTTTGACAATATAAATAAAAATAAATAAATATAAGTAAAAAAAATAAAAATAAAAAATTCTAGGATGAAATGCGTGAGTAGATATTGTAGTAGATGCATTATTTGTTTTTGGCAAACGATGATCTATATCAACAGGTAATAACAAGGCCAATCTTTTGGCAATAACTAGTGTCATAATTGCAAAAGCTGAAACTAAAACCAGTATCAAACTCACGGCGAGTTTCCCATCATTAACGACTCGACCCAGGTTTTTACAGGTCCCTACTCCAAAACACCCAAAAATCCAAAAACAAGAGGGCTATATTTAAACTAATCAAAACCACAAAGGTGTTATTTGAAGCTCTACAAGCTCCGTGGAAAGTATAGTAGACATGCCAATATAGCCCCCTCTTTACTTAAGCCTATTACAAACCTTACACCACAAGTATTGTATCTTAGAACCCCCAATTTTACCATCAGATCTACTCCTTTGTCAACAATCACCACCACCGTCGTCATCACTGCCACCACCATTTCCGCCGTCACCGGAATCTCATCGGTACCTTTCGATCCATCGGAATATTATTTATATTTATCAGTTCCCTTTACATATGTACTTATTGTCACTTATTTAATCGATTCAAATTAGGTTTTATTATGAATCGTGAACGATTTTTTGTATTTTCTGTTTGTAATTATTTTTGTTGAAACAATTGAATGTTAGAATAATGTAATTTGTAAGTGATTTCGATCTAGATTCATTATTAGGTTTAGGTTTGGACTTTTGGCGTCAGACGTGCCCGACATTTCCCTGATTTTGTAGTTATTGGTGATTGCGGTTTGTGTAAATGATGGATTGTAGTTAAGACACTTTATTAGCTTAATTTTTTTGTAGGAATGATATAAGCTTGAGTTTTTCGGTAACAATGTTGATCATTCCGGTTATATTGTATCGTTGAGGAAAGTAAGTTTTTATATTGCGACTAGTCTAAGAAACTTTCATTTGAGTTGTTGAGGTTGTTAGGAAGTGTTTGTTATCGTGTTTTGGAATTAAGCTGTTGTGAAATGGGTAACACGGGGTGAAATTGTGATTCGCAATAAGTTGGTACCTGTTGTTAAACCGGACCATAGGGGTGTCTAAGGTTAAATGTGTGTAGCTCCGTCAATTGGCAACAAAGGTCATACGAATATGCTTATATATCATTTGGACAACTTGTGACTCGTATTAAGTTGTTGTAGGCTTGTAGCCAAGGGTATTTTGACAATATAAATAAAAATAAATAAATAAAAATAAAAATAAAAATAATTCTAGGATGAAATGCGTGAGTAGATATTGTTGTAGATGCATTATTTGTTTTTGGCAAACGATGATCTATATCAACAGGTAATAACGAGGCCAATCTTTTGGCAATAAATAGTGTCATAATTGCAAAAGCTGAAACTAAAACCAGTATCAAACTCACGGCGAGTTTACCGTCATTAACGACTCGACCCAGGTTTTAACAGATCCCTACTGCAAAACACCCAAAAATCCAAAAACAAGAGGGCTATATTTAAACTAATCAAAGCCACAAAGGTGTTATTTGAAGCTCTACAAGGTTCGTGGAAAGTATAGTAGACACGAAAATATAGCCCCCTCTTTACTTAAGCCTATTACAAACCTTACACCACAAGTATTGTATCTTAGAACCCCCAATTTTACCATCAGATCTACTCCTTTGTCAACAATCACCACCACCGTCGTCGTCACTGCCACCACCGTTTCCGCCGTCCACGGAATCTCATCGGTACCTTTCAATCCATCAGAATATTATTTATATTTAGCAGTTCCCTTTACATATGTACTTATTGTCACTTATTTAATCGATTCAAATTAGGTTTTATAATGAATCGTGAACGATTTTTTGTATTTTCTGTTTGTAATTATTTTTGTTGAAACAATTGAATGTTATAATAATGTAATTTGTAAGTGATTTCGATCTAGATTCATTATTAGGTTTAGGTTTGGATTTTTGGCGTCACATGTGCTCGACATTTCCCTGATTTTGTAGTTATTGGCGATTGCGGTTTGTGTAAATGATGGATTGTAGTTAAGACACTTTATTAGCTTAATTTTTTGTAGGAATGATATGAAGCCTGAGTTTTCGGTAACAATGTTGATCATTCCGTTTATTTTGTATCATTGAGGAAAGTAAGTTTTGTATTGCGACTAGTCTACGAAACTTTCATTTGAGTTGTTGAGGTTGTTAGGAAGTGTTTGTTATCGTGTTTTAGAATTAAGCTGTTGTGAAATGGGTAACACGGGGTGAAATTGTGACTCAATAAGTTGGTACTGTTGTTAAACCGAACCATAGGGTGTCTAAGGTTAAATGTGTGTAGCTCCAGTCATTTGGCAGCAAAGGTCATAATGAATATGCTTATATATCATTTGGACAACTTGTGACTCGTATTAAGTTGTTGTAGGCTTGTAGCCAAGGGTATTTTGACAATATAAATAAAAATAAATAAATATAAATAAAAAAAATAAAAGTAGAAAAAATTCTAGGATAAAATGCGTGAGTAGATATTGTAGTAGATGCATTATTTGTTTTTGGCAAACGATGATCTATATCAACAGGTAATAAAGAGGCCAATCTTTTGGCAATAAATAGTGTCATAATTGCAAAAGCTGAAACTAAAACCAGTATCAAAGTCACGGCGAGTTTCCCATCATTAACGACTTCACCCAGGTTTTTACAGATCCCTACTCCAAAACACCCAAAAATCCAAAAACAAGAGGGCTATATTTAAACTAATCAAAACCACAAAGGTGTTATTTGAAGCTCTACAAGCTTCGTGGAAAGTATAGTAGACATGCCAATATAGCCCCATCTTTACTTAAGCCTATTACAAACCTTACACCACAAATATTGTATCTTAGAACCCCCAATTTTACCATAAGATCAACTCCTTTGTCAACAATCACCACCACCGTCGTCATCACTGCCACCACCGTTTCCGCCGTCACCGGAATCTCATCGGTACCTTTCGATCCATCGGAATATTATTTATATTTATCAGTTCCCTTTACATATGTACTTATTGTCACTTATTTAATCGATTCAAATTAGGTTTTATAATGAATCGTGAACGATTTTTTGTATTATCTGTTTGTAATTATTTTTGTTGAAACAATTGAATGTTAGAATAATGTAATTTGTAAGTGATTTCGATCTAGATTCATTATTAGGTTTAAGTTTGGACTTTTGGCGTCACACGTGCTCGACATTTCCCTGATTTTGTAGTTACTGGCGATTGCGGTTTGTGTAAATGATGGATTGTAGTTAAGACACTTTATTAGCTTAATTTTTTGTAGGAAGGATATGAAGCCTCGAGTTTTCGTAACAATGTTGATCATTCCGGTTATTTTGTATCGTTGAGGAAAGTAAGTTTTGTATTGCGACTAGTCTAAGAAACTTTCATTTGAGTTGTTGAGGTTGTTAGGAAGTGTTTGTTATCGTGTTTTGGAACTAAGCTGTTGTGAAATGGGTAACACGGGGTGAAATTGTGTCTCGCAATAAGTTGGTACCTGTTGTTAAACCGAACCATAGGGGTGTCTAAGGTTAAATGTGTGTAGCTCCGTCATTTGGCACAAAGGTCATACGAATATGCTTATATATCATTTGGACAACTTGTGACTAGTATTAAGTTGTTGTAGGCTTGTAGCCAAGGGTATTTTGACAATATAAATAAAAATAAATAAATATAAAAAAAATAAAATAAAATAAAATAAATTCTAGGATGAAATGCGTGAGTAGATATTGTAGTAGATGCATTATTTGTTTTTGGCAAACGATGATCTATATCAACAGGTAATAACGAGGCCAATCTTTTGGCAATAAATAGTGTCATAATTGCAAAAGCTGAAACTAAAACCAGTATCAAACTCACGGCGAGTTTCCCATCATTAACGACTCGACCCAGGTTTTTACAGATCCCTACTCCAAAACACCCAAAAATCCAAAAACAAGAGGGCTATATTTAAACTAATCAAAACCACAAAGGTGTTATTTGAAGCTCTACAAGCTTTGTGGAAAGTATAGTAGACATGCCAATATAGCCCCCTCTTTACTTAAGCCTATTACAAACCTTACACCACAAGTATTGTATCTTAGAACCCCCAATTTTACCATCAGATCTACTCCTTTGTCAACAATCACCACCACCGTCGTCATCACTGCCACCACCGTTTCCGTCGTCACCGGAATCTAATCGGTACCTTTCGGTCCATCAGAATATTATTTATATTTATCAGTTCCCTTTACATATGTACTTATTGTCACTTATTTAATCGATTCAAATTAGGTTTTATAATGAATCGTGAACGATTTTTTGTATTTTCTGTTTGTAATTATTTTTGTTGAAACAATTGAATGTTAGAATAATGTAATTTGTAAGTGATTTCGATCTAGATTCATTATTAGGTTTAGGTTTGGACTTTTGGCGTCACACGTGCTCGACATTTCCCTGATTTTGTAGTTATTGGCGATTGCGGTTTGTGTAAATGATGGATTGTAGTTAAGACACTTTATTAGCTTAATTTTTTGTAGGAATGATATGAAGCCTGAGTTTTCGGTAACAATGCTGATCATTCCGGTTATTTTGTATCGTTGAGGAAAGTAAGTTTTGTATTGCGACTAGTCTAAGAAACTTTCATTTGAGTTGTTGAGGTTGTTAGGAAGTGTTTGTTATCGTGTTTTGGAACTAAGCTGTTGTGAAATGGGTAACACGGGGTGAAATTGTGTCTTGCAATAAGTTGGTACCTGTTGTTAAACCGAACCATAGGGGTGTCTAAGGTTAAATGTGTGTAGCTCCGTCATTTGGCACAAAGGTCATACGAATATGCTTATATATCATTTGGACAACTTGTGACTAGTATTAAGTTGTTGTAGGCTTGTAGCCAAGGGTATTTTGACAATATAAATAAAAATAAATAAATATAAAAAAAATAAAATAAAATAAAATAAATTCTAGGATGAAATGCGTGAGTAGATATTGTAGTAGATGCATTATTTGTTTTTGGCAAACGATGATCTATATCAACAGGTAATAACGAGGCCAATCTTTTGGCAATAAATAGTGTCATAATTGCAAAATCTGAAACTAAAACCAGTATCAAACTCACGGCGAGTTTCCCATCATTAACGAATCGACCAGTGTGTTTACAGATCCCTACTCTAAAACACCCAAAAATCCAAAATCAAAAGGGCTATATTTAAACTAATCAAAACCACAAAGGTGTTATTTGAAGCTCTACAAGCTTCGTGGAAAGTATAGTAGACATGCCAATATAGCCCCATCTTTACTTAAGCCTATTACAAACCTTACACCACAAGTATTGTATCTTAGAACCCCCAATTTTACCATCAGATCTACTCCTCCGTCAACAAATACCACCACCGTCGTCATCACTGCTACCACCATTTCCGCCGTCACCGGAATCTCATCGGTACCTTTCGATCCATCGGAATATTATTTATATTTATCAGTTCCCTTTACATATGTACTTATTTTCACTTATTTAATCGATTCAAATTAGGTTTTATAATGAATCGTGAACGATTTTTTGTATTTTCTGTTTGTAATTATTTTTGTTGAAACAATTGAATGTTAGAATAATGTAATTTGTAAGTGATTTCGATCTAGATTCATTATTAGGTTTAGGTTTGGACTTTTGGCGTCGCACGTGCTCGACATTTCCCTGATTTTGTAGTTACTGGCGATTGCGGTTTGTGTAAATGATGGATTGTAGTAAAGACACTTTATTAGCTTAATTTTTTGTAGGAAGGATATGAAGCCTGAGTTTTCGGTAACAATGTTGATCATTCCGGTTATTTTGTATTGTTGAGGAAAGTAAGTTTTATATTGCGACTAGTCTAAGAAACTTTCATTTGAGTTGTTGAGGTTGTTAGGAAGTGTTTGTTATCGTGTTTTGGAATTAAGCTGTTGTGAAATGGGTAACACGGGGTGAAATTGTGACTCGCAATAAGTTGGTACCTGTTGTTAAACCGGACCATAGGGGTGTCTAATGTTAAATGTGTGTAGCTCCGTCATTTGGCAGCAAATGTCATACGAATATGCTTATATATCATTTGGACAACTTGTGACTCGTATTAAGTTGTTTTAGGCTTGTAGCCAAGGGTATTTTGACAATATAAAAAAAATAATAAATAAAAATAATAATAAATAAATAAATAAAATTCTAGGATGAAATGCGTGAGTAGATATTGTAGTAGATGCATTATTTGTTTTTGGCAAACGATGATCTATATCAACAGGTAATAACGAGGCCAATCTTTTGGCAATAAATAGTGTCATAATTGCAAAAGCTGAAACCAGTATCAAACTCACGATGAGTTTCCCAACATTAACGAGTCGACCATGATTTTACGGATCCCCTTCTCCCAAACACCCCAAAATCCAAAACAAGAGGATGTATTTACAAGCTGTTTGGTTTATGGGTTTTTCCCAAAAGGTTTAGGATTAAACTAAAATTCATCGTTTGGTTGGTGTATGTGGGATTTAAGATTGGGACTGAGTCCTGAAAATAAAGGGATCTACAAAACCCTTTGTGGTACCTTCCTTTCTTGACTGATTTCTGACAAGGCCCACCAATTTTCTTTTATTATTAATTTTTTAGTGTAAGCGTCACTTTCACATGTATATTCACATTCCAAAAAATATACTCCGTATTATTTATATTTTTCAAGTGGGTCCATTAATAATTTATATATTTTTAAGATTAAAATAGTAATAAATTTTAATCACACCTTATACCTCAATATGCAAACCAAACAACTTTTATTCTTTCAAATTCATCATAGAGTTGGGATTCTTTGTCTTCCATAGTTAATTCAGAACCAGAAAGAAGCATCTTGACATTATCCCACACTGCCTTGGCTTCGGTGTTGTGATTGATAAGCTTGTAGATATCTTTTGGAAGACCTTGAAGAATGATGTTAGAAGCCCGATATCGCATCGAATCTCTTTTTCTCCTTATCATTGAGCTCATCATATGTCTTTGGTCTGTCTATTCCATAGATCATTGTTCCATCTGCAGTTGTATCAATTAAGTCTCTTGTAGTCTCAATCTGATAAGGTCCTTCATCAATCGATTTGAGAATGTTGACCCCATATTCCTTTCCAAGACAGCATAACTGATTCTTTGAGCCCAAGAGTCGTAGTCGTTCTATCAAGCATGGGTGGTCGGGTATCGAACCACCGCTTGAACATCCTTGGCAACAGTGGAGATGATTGTAGGTACGTTGGTAGACATGTTGACAGAATATCACGGGATTTTATAACTCTTGATTAAACGGGAAATAGATTCTTTCACCGGATTTTACTAAACCAAGAGAAAACCGTATTACACACAAAAGTCAACCAAGTCGCTATGAATCCTTGAACCAAGTCGCTAAGTACTAAGTTGCTAAGTAATGACAAAGCAAGTCGCTTCTAATTTTGACAGCAAGTCGCTATGCACCAAGTCGCTATGAGATCAAGTCGCTAAGGACCAAATCGCTACCACCAAATCGCTAAGAAACTTAAAGAGCAAGTCGCTATCAAAATTGAAAGCAAGTCGCTACCTTACCAAGTCGCTACCCATAGTGGAGAATCCACCAACAGTACTTTTTGTCAGCTTGTCTCTAAAGGCAAGTCGCTAGGACCAACTCGCCACCAAACAACACTACAACTCGCTACAGACTTACAAAGCAAGTCGCTACCAAGAATATTATACCGAGAGCCAAGTCGCTAACATGAAAAACTTCTAAAAACACACTTTTCAATTCAAAAACAACCCAACCACGATGATTCAAGCCTTCCAAATCAAAAACTAAACACTTATGATGATCCTAAACACAAAAGTACAATCAAAATCCAAACTTTAACACTAGAAATCAACCAAATGATGCAAAAACCACTAAACTTTCTCAAACTCAAAAACCACCTAAAACCACTAGAAATCCAAAGATATGTAAGAGATGATCTAACCATGGCTCTTGATACCATTTGTAACATATTGGATTTCACATACACATCATAACACAAACATACTTAGGCGTACAAGAGATGAGTTTTAGAGAGAGAAAGCTAGAGGTTTGGGAACTTTAGTGAGAGAAAGAAAAATCTTATTATGAGCTCCAACTCTCTACCTTGGGAGGTAGAGAGTATTTATAGTCATTACATAAAACGCCACCTGACGGGCTGTGGATCAGGCATACAGTGGGTAAAGACCCGTCCGTCCTCCATGGTGTTACAAAGCTAAATACTACTTAACATTAAATAACTACGACTACGAGCTTTCTAACGATTACATATACTTGAGGTGACTGACACTTTAACTACTGGATTTTCCAAATCCTAACATCCCTTTACATATGTACTTATTGTCACTTATTTAATCGATTCAAATTAAGTTTTATAATGAATCGTGAACGATTTTTTGTATTTTCTGTTTGTAATTATTTTTGTTGAAACAATTGAATGTTAGAATAATGTAATTTGTAAGTGATTTCGATCTAGATTCATTATTAGGTTTAGGTTTGGACTTTTGGCGTCACACGTGCTCGACATTTCCCTGATTTTGTAGTTATTGGCGATTGCGGTTTGTGTAAATGATGGATTGTAGTTAAGACACTTTATTAGCTTAGTTTTTTGTAGGAAGGATATGAAGCCAGAGTTTTCGGTAACAATGCTGATCATTCCGGTTATTTTGTATCGTTGAGGAAAGTAAGTTTTGTATTGGGACTAGTCTAAGAAACTTTCATTTGAGTTGTTGAGGTTGATAGGAAGTGTTTGTTATCGTGTTTTGGAATTAAGCTGTTGTGAAATGGGTAACACGGGGTGAAATTGTGACTCGCAATAAGTTGGTACATGTTGTTAAACCGAACCATAGGGGTGTCTAAGGTTAAATGTGTGTAGCTCCGTCATTTGGCAGCAAATGTCATACGAATATGCTTATATATCATTTGGACAACTTGTGACTCGTATTAAGTTGTTTTAAGCTTGTAGACAAGGGTATTTTGACAATATAAATAAAAATAAATAAATATAAGTAAAAAAAAATAAAAATAAAAAAATTCTAGAATGAAATGCGTGAGTAGATATTGTAGTAGATGCATTATTTGTTTTTGGCAAACGATGATCTATATCAACAGGTAATAACAAGGCCAATCTTTTGGCAATAAATAGTGTCATAATTGCAAAAGCTGAAACTAAAACCAGTATCAAACTCACGGCGAGTTTCCCATCATTAACGACTCGACCCTAGGTTTTTACAGGTCCCTACTCCAAAACACCCAAAAATCCAAAAACAAGAGGGCTATATTTAAACTAATCAAAACCACAAAGGTGTTATTTGAAGCTCTACAAGCTCCGTGGAAAGTATAGTAGACATGTCAATATAGCCCCCTCTTTACTTAAGCCTATTACAAACCTTACACCACAAGTATTGTATCTTAGAACCCCCAATTTTACCATCAGATCTACTCCTTTGTCAACAATCACCACCACCGTCGTCATCACTGCCACCACCGTTTCCGCCGTCACCGGAATCTCATCGGTACCTTTCGATCCATCGGAATATTATTTATATTATCAGTTCCCTTTACATATGTACTTATTGTCACTTATTTAATCGATTCAAATTAAGTTTTATTATGAATCGTGAACGATTTTTTGTATTTTCTGTTTGTAATTATTTTTGTTGAAACAATTGAATGTTAGAATAATGTAATTTGTAAGTGATTTCGATCTAGATTCATTATTAGGTTTAGGTTTGGACTTTTGGCGTCACACGTGCTCGACATTTCCCTGATTTTGTAGTTATTGGCGATTGCGGTTTGTGTAAATGATGGATTGTAATTAAGACACTTTATTAGCTTAATTGTTTGTAGGAATGATATGAAGCCTGAGTTTTCGGTAACAATGTTGATCATTCCGGTTATTTTGTATCATTGAGGAAAGTAAGTTTTTATATTGCGACTAGTCTAAGAAACTTTCATTTGAGTTGTTGAGGTTGTTAGGAAGTGTTTGTTATCGTGTTTTGGAATTAAGCTGTTGTGAAATGGGTAACACGGGGTGAAATTGTGACTCGCAATAAGTTGGTACCTGTTGTTAAACCGGACCATAGGGGTGTCTAAGGTTAAATGTGTGTAGCTCCGTCAATTGGCAGCAAAGGTCATACGAATATGCTTATATATCATTTGGACAACTTGTGACTCGTATTAAGTTGTTGTAGGCTTGTAGCCAAGGGTATTTTGACAATATAAATAAAAATAAATAAATATAAATAAATAAAAATAAAACTAAAAAAAATTCTAGGATGAAATGCGTGAGTAGATATTGTTGTAGATGCATTATTTGTTTTTGGCAAACGATGATCTATATCAACAGGTAATAACGAGGCCAATCTTTTGGCAATAAATAGTGTCATAATTGCAAAAGCTGAAACTAAAACCAGTATCAAACTCACGGCGAGTTTCCCATCATTAACGACTCGACCCAGGTTTTTACAGATCCCTACTCCAAAACACCCAAAATTCCAAAAACAAGAGGGCTATATTTAAACTAATCAAAGCCACAAAGGTGTTATTTGAAGCTCTACAAGCTTCGTGGAAAGTATAGTAGACATGCCAATATAGCCCCCTCTTTACTTAAGCCTATTACAAACCTTACACCACAAGTATTGTATCTTAGAACCCCCAATTTTACCATCAGATCTACTCCTTTGTCAACAATCACCACCACCGTCGTCATCACTGCCACCACCGTTTCCGCCGTCACCGGAATCTCATCGGTACCTTTCAATCCATCAGAATATTATTTATATTTAGCAGTTCCCTATACATATGTACTTATTGTCACTTATTTAATCGATTCAAATTAGGTTTTATAATGAATCGTGAACGATTTTTTGTATTTTCTGTTTATAATTATTTTTGTTGAAACAATTGAATGTTATAATAATGTAATTTGTAAGTGATTTCGATCTAGATTCATTATTAGGTTTAGGTTTGGATTTTTGGCGTCACACGTGCTCGACATTTCCCTGATTTTGTAGTTATTGGCGATTGCGGTTTGTGTAAATGATGGATTGTAGTTAAGACACTTTATTAGCTTAATTTTTTGTAGGAATGATATGAAGCCTGAGTTTTTGGTAACAATGTTGATCATTCCGTTTATTTTGTATCATTGAGGAAAGTATGTTTTGTATTGCGACTAGTCTACGAAACTTTCATTTGAGTTGTTGAGGTTGTTAGGAAGTGTTTGTTATCGTGTTTTAGAATTAAGCTGTTGTGAAATGGGTAACACGGGGTGAAATTGTGACTCGCAATAAGTTGGTACCTGTTGTTAAACCGAACCATAGGGGTGTCTAAGGTTAAATGTGTGTAGCTCTGTCATTTGGCAGCAAAGGTCATACGAATATGCTTATATATCATTTGGACAACTTGTGACTCGTATTAAGTTGTTGTAGGCTTGTAGCCAAGGGTATTTTGACAATATAAATAAAAATAAATAAATATAAATAAAAAAAATAAAAGTAAAAAAAATTCTAGGATAAATGCGTGAGTAGATATTGTAGTAGATGCATTATTTGTTTTTGGCAAACGATGATCTATATCAACAGGTAATAACGAGGCCAATCTTTTGGCAATAAATAGTGTCATAATTGCAAAAGCTGAAACTAAAACCAGTATCAAACTCACGGCGAGTTTCCCATCATTAACGACTCCACCCAGGTTTTTACAGATCCCTACTCCAAAACACCCAAAAATCCAAAAACAAGAGGGCTATATTTAAACTAAGCAAAACCACAAAGGTGTTATTTGAAGCTCTACAAGCTTCGTGGAAAGTATAGTAGACATGCCAATATAGCCCCATCTTTTCTTAAGCCTATTAGAAACCTTACACCACAAGTATTGTATCTTAGAACCCCCAATTTTACCATAAGATCAACTCCTTTGTCAACAATCACCACCACCGTCGTCATCACTGCTACCACCGTTTCCGCCGTCACCGGAATCTCATCGGTACCTTTCGATCCATCGGAATATTATTTATATTTATCAGTTCCCTTTACATATGTACTTATTGTCACTTATTTAATCGATTCAAATTAGGTTTTATAATGAATCATGAACGATTTTTTGTATTTTCTGTTTGTAATTATTTTTGTTGAAACAATTGAATGTTAGAATAATGTAATTTGTAAGTGATTTCGATCTAGATTCATTATTAGGTTTAGGTTTGGACTTTTGGTGTCACACGTGCTCGACGTTTCCCTGATTTTGTAGTTACTGGCGATTGCGGTTTGTGTAAATGATGGATTGTAGTAAAGACACTTTATTAGCTTAATTTTTTGTAGGAAGGATATGAAGCCTGAGTTTTCGGTAACAATGTTGATCATTCCGGTTATTTTGTTTCGTTGAGGAAAGTAAGTTTTGTATTGCGACTAGTCTAAGAAACTTTCATTTGAGTTGTTGAGGTTGTTAGGAAGTGTTTGTTTTCGTGTTTTGGAATTAAGCTGTTGTGAAATGGGTAACACGGGGTGAAATTGTGATTCGCAATAAGTTGGTACCTGTTGTTAAACCAGAACATAGGGGTGTCTAAGGTTAAATGTGTCTAGCTCCGTCATTTGGCAGCAAAGGTCATACGAATATGCTTATATATCATTTGAACAACTTGTGACTCGTATTAAGTTGTTGTAGGCTTGTAGCCAAGGGTATTTTGACAATATAAATAAAAATAAATAAATAAAAATAAAAATAAAAAAAATTCTAGGATGAAATGCGTGAGTAGATATTGTAGTAGATGCATTATTTGTTTCTGGCAAACAATGATCTGTATCAACAGGTAATAACGAGGCCAATCTTTTGGCAATAAATAGTGTCATAATTGCAAAAGCTGAAACTAAAACCAGTATCAAACTCACGGCGAGTTTCCCATCATTAACGACTCGACCCAGGTTTTTACAGATCCCTACTCCAAAACACCCAAAAATCCAAAAACAAGAGGGCTATATTTAAACTAATCAAAACCACAAAGGTGTTATTTGAAGCTCTACAACCTTCGTGGAAAGTATAGTAGACATGCCAATATAGCCCCCTCTTTACTTAAGCCTATTACAAACCTTACACCACAAGTATAGTATCTTAGAACCCCCAATTTTACCATAAGATCTACTCCTTTGTCAACAATACCACCACCGTCGTCATCACTGCCACCACCGTTTCCGTCGTCACCGTAATCTCATCGGTACCTTTCGGTCCATCAGAATATTATTTATATTTATCAGTTCCCTTTACATATGTACTTATTGTCACTTATTTAATCGATTCAAATTAGGTTTTATAATGAATCGTGAACGATTTTTTGTATTTTCTGTTTGTAATTATTTTTGTTGAAACAATTGAATGTTAGAATAATGTAATTTGTAAGTGATTTCGATCTAGATTCATTATTAGGTTTAGGTTTGGACTTTTGGCGTCACACGTGCTCGACATTTCCCTGATTTTGTAGTTATTGGCGATTGCGGTTTGTGTAAATGATGGATTGTAGTTAAGACACTTTATTAGCTTAATTTTTTGTAGGAATGATATGAAGCCTGAGTTTTCGGTAACAATGTTGATCATTCCGGTTATTTTGTATCGTTGAGGAAAGTAAGTTTTGTATTGGGACTAGTCTAAGAAACTTTCATTTGAGTTGTTGAGGTTGTTAGGAAGTGTTTGTTATCGTGTTTTAGAATTAAGCTGTTGTGAAATGGGTAACACGGGGTGAAATTGTGACTCGCAATAAGTTGGTACCTGTTGTTAAACCGAACCATAGGGGTGTCTAAGGTTAAATGTGTGTAGCTCCGTCATTTGGCAGCAAAGGTCATACGAATATGCTTATATATCATTTGGACAACTTGTGACTCGTATTAAGTTGTTGTAGGCTTGTAGCCAAGGGTATTTTGACAATATAAATAAAAATAAATAAATATAAATAAAAAAAATAAAAGTAAAAAAAATTCTAGGATAAAATGCGTGAGTAGATATTGTAGTAGATGCATTATTTGTTTTTGGCAAACGATGATCTATATCAACAGGTAATAACGAGGCCAATCTTTTGGCAATAAATAGTGTCATAATTGCAAAAGTTGAAACTAAAACCAGTATCAAACTCACGGCGAGTTTCCCATCATTAACGACTCGACCCAGGTTTTTACAGATCCCTATTCCAAAACACCCAAAAATCCAAAAACAAGAGAGCTATATTTAAACTAATCAAAACCACAAAGGTGTTATTTGAAGCTCTGCAAGCTTCGTGGAAAGTATAGTAGATATGCCAATATAGCCCCATCTTTACTTAAGCCTATTACAAACCTTACACCACAAGTATTGTATCTTAGAACCCCAAATTTTACCATAAGATCTACTCCTTTGTCAACAATCACCACCACCGTCGTCATCACTGCCACCACCGTTTCCGCCGTCACCGGAATCTCATCGGTACCTTTCGATCCATCGGAATATTATTTATATTTATCAGTTCCCTTTACATATGTACTTATTGTCACTTATTTAATCGATTCAAATTAGGTTTTATAATGAATCGTGAACGATTTTTTGTATTTTCTGTTTGTAATTATTTTTGTTGAAACAATTGAATGTTAGAATAATGTAATTTGTAAGTGATTTCGATCTAGATTCATTATTAGGTTTAGGTTTGGACTTTTGGCGTCGCACGTGCTCGACATTTCCCTGATTTTGTAGTTATTGGCGATTGCGGTTTGTGTAAACGATGGATTGTAGTTAAGACTCTTTATTAGCTTAATTTTTTGTAGGAAGGATATGAAGCCTGAGTTTTCGGTAACAATGTTGATCATTCCGGTTATTTTGTATCGTTGAGGAAAGTAAGTTTTGTATTGGGACTAGTCTAAGAAACTTTCATTTGAGTTGTTGAGGTTGTTAGGAAGTGTTTGTTATCGTGTTTTGGAATTAAGCTGTTGTGAAATGGGTAACACGGGGTGAAATTGTGACTCGCAATAAGTTGGTACCTGTTGTTAAACCGGACCATAGGGGTGTCTAAGGTTAAATGTGTGTAGCTCCGTCATTTGGCAGCAAATGTCATACGAATATGCTTATATATCATTTGGACAACTTGTGACTCGTATTAAGTTGTTTTAGGCTTGTAGCCAAGGGTATTTTGACAATATAAAAAAAATAATAAATAAAAATAATAATAAATAAATAAATAAAATTCTAGGATGAAATGCGTGAGTAGATATTGTAGTAGATGCATTATTTGTTTTTGCAAACGATGATCTATATCAAGCGAGGTAATAACGCGAGGCCAATCTTTTGGCAATAAATAGTGTCATAATTGCAAAAGTGAACCAGTATCAAACTCCAGATGAGTTTCCCACATTAACGAATTGACCATGCTTTTACGGATCCCCTTCTCCAAAAACACCCAATCCAAAATAAGAGGATGTATTCTGTTGTTTGGTTTATGGGTTTTCCCGGGTTTAGGATTAAACGGAAATTCGTTTGGTTGGTGTATGTGGGATTTAAGATTGGACTGAGTCACGAAAATAAAAGGATCTACAAAACGGCTTATTGATCAGCCGCTGGCGATTCACGACAAGTACGATTTTTTATTATTAATTTTTTAGTGTAAGCGTCGGCACTATGTATATTCACATTCCAAAAATATATAATTTATATTTTTGAAATGGGTCCATTAATAATTTATATATTTTTAGGATTAAAATAGTAATAAATTTTAATCACACCTTATACCTCAATATCTTGAAACCAAACAACTTTTATTCTTTCATCCCAAACACAAATCCTAATCCAAATCTTAATACTAAACCCATCTACAAACCATCGGCCCCTCTACAAGCTTCGAGGTATAGTACATGCCAATATACCCCCTTTATACTTAAGCCTATTACAAACCTTATATCTTAGAACCCCAGTTTACCATCAGATCTACTCCTTTGTCAACAATCACCACCACCGTCGTCATCACTGCCACCACCGTTTCAGCCGTCACCGGAATCTCATCGGTACCTTTCGGTCCATCAGAATATTATTTATATTTATCAGTTCCCTTTACATATGTACTTATTGTCACTTATTTAATCGATTCAAATTAGGTTTTATAATGAATCGTGAACGATTTTTATTTTTCTGTTTGTAATTATTTTTGTTGAAACAATTGAATGTTAGAATAATTAATTTGTAAGTGATTTCGATCTAGATTCATTATTAGGTTTAGGTTTGGACATTTGGCGTCACACGTGCTCGACATTTCCCTGATTTTGTAGTTATTGGCGATTGCGGTTTGTGAAAATGATGGATTGTAGTTAAGACACTTTAATAGGTTAATATTTTGTAGGAAGGATATGAAACTTGAGTTTTCGGTAACAATGTTGATCAATTTGGTGTTTTTATATCGTTGAGGAAAGTAAGTTTTGTATTGCGACTAGTCTAAGAAACTTTCATTTGAGTTGTTGAGGTTGTTAGGAAGTGTTTGTTATCGTGTTTTGGAATTATGCTGTTGTGAAATGGGTAACACGGGGTGAAATTGTGACTCGCAATAAGTTGGTAGCTGTTGTTAAACCGGACCATAGGGGTGTCTCAGGTTAGATGTGTGTAGCTATGTCATTTGGCTGCTATATATCATTGGGACAACTTGTGACTCGTATTAAGTTATTGTAGCCTTGTAGCCAAGGGTATTTTGAAAATAGTAAAAAAAAAAAAAAAAAAAAAAACACTTCTAGGATGAAATACGTGGGTAGATATTGTAGTAGATGCATTATCTGTTTTTGGCAAACGATGATCTATATCAACACGTAATAACGAGGCCAATCTTTTGGCAATAAATAGTGTCATAATTGCAAAAACCGAAACTAAAACCAAGTTTTTGTAACGGTAGTGCTATCTTATTTATGTATATTCTGTCAAGTATATATATGTTGGAAATGTATATGTTTAAGACCTATTTTCTTTTGCCTTAGAAGAATTTGCTGTCATCTGCAAAGTAGCCGTGTCATAACATTTCGTCCTTTTTCAGGTATTTGAAAATGTATGATAACCCTGGGCCTGGCGGGCCATGACAACCATCAAGTACCCCACAAACTCCTTTTGGGAATCCATTTTATGGTGCTAGCTCAGGACTAATCAGAGGTGGGCTTGGTGCCTATGGAGAAAAAATTCTTGGTTCAAGCTCTGAGTATGTGCAAAGCAATGTAAGTAATGCTAGTTTCAGAGGTTCAGTTATTTCTAGATTATGCATCATACTCCCGGATTCGTGTGAAAAGTAATTAATAAGAATAGGCGCATAATGGTTTGCGATGCAATAGGGAGAACATGTCTTTTACTCTCATAAGATTACGATTAATCGTTTACCATTGCCTATTAAATGCGATATCGATATAGCATGCTGGTGCTGCCTTTTTTCTTTTTATCGTCGTTTGTATTTGTTAACATCTTGATATCACATTTCGCTGCAAAGTATGTTTATGAGGAGTTCACGCATGCTGATTTTTCCATCTTCACACATGGTAACAACTAATAACACCTTTGGATGTTTAGTGCACTTCCATTATCTTGTGGTATTCGATTCTTCTATATTAAAAAGCAAACAATGCTAATTTCACTTGCAAATCAGAATGTATAATTGACCACCATATAAGTGAATTGCCATCTTATCAGTAACCTTAATCGCAGTTCACAATTCTATAGATGGCAACATAAGGTCTTAATTCGCGCCGGTTGTTTTCACGTAGTATGTCACTATGTATCGTTTATTGGTCACATCTTTTGTTGTTATTTGGTAAAAGTTATCAAATAAGAATGATCAACATTTTTGTAAGACTTATGAGTATATTTTGTTTCTTTCTTTTCCGCCTAAAATGCTTACCATTTTATCGAAATCATGCTAATGATGATAAATGTTTAATTTGTTTTAAACAAATCATAGCACTTACTTAAGAGTCAAGACTCATAAAACTAGTTTGGTGTTTGTATAAGACATGCTATGATATTTTGTTTGGAACATCAACTTGATTATATGCTAAGCTTTAGGCTAGGCAAAAAGTCTGTTGTGGTTTAGTTATATATTATGCTTGGTGGTCTTGTAGCTACATAATACGATACTCGTGATTTTAATAATTGATGTTTAGTTATTTACAGTTTTCTTTGTTCACAGATTAGTCGATACTTCTCTGATCCGCAATATTATTTTCAAGTCAATGACCATTACGTGAGGAACAAATTGAAAGTTGTTCTGTTTCCATTTCTGCACAGGATAAGTTCTATTCTTTTTATTGTACTTGCCTTGCTTTCATCCTTCCTCTACTAACTATATGTTTTTGTGCTTTCTTTTCTTATCTATAGGGTCATTGGACAAGAATTACCGAGCCAGTAGGGGGTAGGCTATCATATAAGCCTCCTATCTATGATATCAATGCTCCAGATCTCTATATCCCATTAATGGCTTTTGGTACATACGTTGTTCTTGCTGGCTTCTCATTGGGACTGCAAGGAAAGTAAGTACTAGCTTCTCCGTAATATGTTATTTTGTTCAGTAATTGAGGCGAGGTGCCGCAGATTTGGTTGGCTGACCTCTAGGTGCCCTTATTGATGTTCAAGTTATTTTATTATTTCTCAACTCGTAACCTTTGATGTTTACCAAAGGCCATGTATGCTATCAGGTTCATTGTTGTATTGATGTTTACCAAAGGCCATATATGCTATCAAGTCCTCTGTTGTATTCAAGGTGCAAACATGGATGGGACGGATCAGGGGATGGGTTGAGTAACTGATCAGATCGGTTATTTCTGGTGTGGGTTAAAGTGTAAAACGGATGTGGTTGGGTTGGGCTAACCAGAAACATTTTTGTGTAAGGTGGTTTTTGTTTTTTAAAATATAATCGATGTGTCAAATATGATTACAAAAACTATATTACTTCAATACTTATATATGTTTTTGGATAATAATATTTAGGATGAGCAGTCATAATAGCAACATACTTATCATTTATGTTTCTGGATAAAATAACTTGAGAGGTCTTGTGATATAAATGACAAAAATGGAACTTCAATAATCTATACCAAGTCTAATGACGGAATTGGTATGGATGAAAGTGTAATGAGCATTAAGCAATGTAGAACATCGTGATAGGTAGTTGCTCTGTTATGACAACCTTTAGAACTACACTTTGGGAGTTTGGTATCCCTTCGACCTGGTTCTTGTTCAGCTATTGTGCTTTATCTTACCAGTTTGATCCGTTAGAGATAATTCATAAGCTGAAATGCTGAATAAACCCAGTTCACAATAATTGCCACCTCTATGTTGTATGCATGGAGCAATAGACCATATATGTGTGAGTGTGAACTCTTCGGTTATTTAATACCTTGAATGTAACAAAAGTCTATAGAAGTCTCGAGCCGAATTACGTGTCAGCTAGTAATGCTATTGTTTGTAATATGTAAGCGCAATCTCTGTCCTGATCTTTCTCTAAACTTCGGCCTCTAACATTGAATATTTAATCAATTCTCAGGTTTACACCAGAAGCTCTCAACTGGCTTTTCATGAAGGGAATAGTGGGTTGGTTTTTACAGGTTTCACTCCTAAAGATGTCATTATTTTCATTGGGTGGTGCAGAGGCGCCATTGCTAGACATTGTAGCTTACGCTGGATACGCTTTCACTGGATTGTGTGTGGCGGTTCTTGGTAGAATCATTGTGTCCTACTCTTACTACTTCTTGATGCCTTGGACGTGTCTGTGTATGGGAATCTTCTTGGTGAAAACAATGAAACGGGTCCTTTTCTCAGAGGTTAGGAGTTTCGATTCCAGCAGGCACCATTATTTACTGTTGTTTATTGCGTTAGCACAGTTTCCTCTCTTCGTTTGGCTCAGAAACATTTCGTGAAATTGGCTTTTCTAGAAATTGTAGAAAAAATTGTACTGTTTTGAAGGGTAGTCGTGATGTAATGCCACTTGCAACAATGAAATAGACTTATTTTTAAAGTTCTGGTTTTGCTTTTTTGAGTGCGTAGAGAATCTATTAATACAAATTGGACACTTTTTTGTAGTGGATTATGTCATAGGGTTCTTTGAAGAGTTGCATGTGTTGTGTTTGCCTTGTGTTTTGTTGTTTTCACATGATAACCGTTGTTTGAAGAGACGTCCAAGATTCTTGTTTGGATGCTGAATTGTAGCTGCTATATATGATCTTGTTTGTAGCTATATTTTTTGTCCCTTCAGGAACATCTGATAAAATTGTTTGTAGCTATATTTGTGTGATGGTTGAAAATGTATCATGAATGAAGACTAGGAAAAATGACTACTGGGCTGAGCACGGTCCGAAAAGAGGACCGTACCGAAAACCAATTTGGCCCGGAACACTGAACTGAGGACCGGATCGAAATGTTCGGTCAATGTCCGGGTTGGTCCAGTCACTTCGTCCGTCGGTCCGGTTCGGCTCGTCGATCGGTCCGTTAATAGCTTCTAGTTGTGCGTAGAATACCGCAGGGCCAGACCGAGTCGAAAGTGGTTAAAAGGATGGACCGAGGACCGGACCGAAATGCATTTGGTCCAGTTTCTTAGTTCGGTCTGGTCCGCGGTCTATAATGCTTGGCCCTACATGTGAACAGTAACAAGTTGCAAGTTTTTTTTTTTTCATTTTTTTATTTTTGGATCAGATTATCTTTAAGGCCAACTATGTTAAAGCCATACCTATCACTATCGTTTTCACAATCAAATTACTGGAATAGCAGCAGTTTTTGTTTTGGGTATATATTTGGAGTTTTGGACTCGTTGTTGAAAGCTAGTACATTATCATACTTTATGGGTCTTGCATGGTTTGTAGAGTTCTTGATTTACCTCACTAGTCATCAAAGGTGGTCTGTAAGAAAAGGAAAATTGTTGGCGGTTATGTCAAAGCCCGGCGAGTAAATAATCAATCTTGATGTCAATTGTTAGTAACGAAAGAACTCAGTCGATAACAAATACCACTTGGTGGTTCGGATATCACTTGGAATGTGTATCACTTTCCAAAGTAAACTATTCGACCCAATCGCCGGGTATCACGAATATCTACTTGGGATAAGACCAAATGCAATTATAGAATTAGGCACAATTCAATAACCCTTTGCGCTTAAAGTGTTTAGTGTTTTATCATTATCCTTACATATAGAATCTCCTATTTATAGGAGGTTACTCTTAGCTAGTCCAATGGAATTATGAGTATTAATTGGCCCATTAATAGCCACCATAATTATCCCCATTATAGCGTTAGTGGTTGTGACCAATTAAACGTGGTCATTCATGATTGAAAGCTGCCACTTGAATAGGTGGCGTTACAAGCTTGATACTAAATTGATGCTTTTCATAGTCTTCCTCGGTAGTTCTGGCTAACTTTGATTAAATGCGGCTACTTCGGTGTAAACATACTTCGATTAAACAACCCGATTAAACACGCTTCGGTGGAAACAACGATCGATGGAAATCGCCAGTGGAAAGCGATGTCGGTGGTAACCGATCTTTCAGCAGCCTTCACCGTCCTGAAATACACTACTGAAGTCGTGGTGTTCATGGGCCTTTATGGTTATGCCTCAGGTACCTCCAACCCATTACTGGTGTGAACTATTCATGAAGTGCACTAAATTTCCAACAATCCTCCCCAAATTTAGTTCACTTCCTTTGCATGAAAAACAAACATCAAGCAAAACATGTGCATAAATGAAAATGTCATGAGGATTGAATTTCCATCTTAGTAAATTACACGTTCAAATATTAGAATCGAGTGTTAAGAATTGAACCCTGACCAATTTGAATACTGAAGATAAAATACACACAAGGTTTTCAAACACTTAAAAGCTCACGACACTATCAAAACCCATGTGTCCATATCCAAATTCATAAATGTTGTAAAAGCTAAAAGTCCAAAGCTTCCTGGCAAAACTTCAACATTTACATAGGTGGTTCCTCTAGTCATGCTCACAAGCACTTTTTCAGAAAATTAACCATTAAGAAGTAAAGACTTCATCCTCTTTTTCAGGGTTAGAGCCAAACCTTTGGGATGTAAATAAAACATGTGCTCAGTCACTGAATGTTCACTTTCCATTGAACTCGGCTCCCCTCGGAGGGAGTTGGGTGTCCTACAGCATTAGTGACTAGTTGGACTTAAACCCATCCCTTTTGCAGACTTTATAACCAAGTCTCTAGCTAATCCCACCGTCAAGTGATCGACTAAGTTGTTGAGATCTAACAAACTCCATAGATACCACCCCATTCATGATAAGCTCACGAATCATGCTATGCCTGACACCTAAGTGTCTAGACTTACCATTGTACATTTGGCTATAAGCCTTATGCCAATTGCCACTATCACAACGGATAGAAATAGGTGCTATAGGTTTAGCCCACAATGGAATCTCGAAGCAAGTTTTCAACCATTCGGCTTTACACCAGCGTGGCAAAGTCGAATTCCATTGTTGGCCTGGTGATGCAAGTTTGCTTCTTGGATGCCCAAGAACACCTCCACCAAGTAGGAATACGGCGGTAGGCAATTGTCTTCGATTGTTCGCGATCAAACTTGCATCGATTGTATCCTTCCCGACGATGGGTAACGATATATGAGAGACTATAATCCATAGTTCTCTTCAAATACTTCAATTGCTGCTGAGCTGCCGGTGATGAGCATAGGATTACTAGTATACCGCTCCAATTTTCCCTGCAAAACCAATATCAGGTCTTGTACAAGTCATGGCATATCAGGCCAATTACCACAAGATACTCAGTTGAGATACTGACTTGCCATGATTAGGCATCGGCTTCTCACCAGTATCCATAGGTGTACTCGGCTGGAGTACAATCAAAGTGAATTTCCTAAGTACGCATACCAATATAATGAGGCTGAGATAGAAATTCTTTTACTTTCATGTTTAATCCTTATACCGGATAACATCATCACCTCCCATGTCTTTCATGGAGAACCTTGACAAAAATTCCTTTGTCGGGGTATTTGTTTTAGTCAGTGCCAAAGATCAACATGTCATCAACATATAGACAAATGATGACTCCTTTGCGGAATCATCAAATTTGCTATATACATTTATTTTTCCAGTTAAGAACATAACCACTAAACAAAACCACTTCATCAAATTTTTGATGCCATTGCTTAGGTGACTTAAGTCCATAGAACTTAATCGGTTTACCACCTTGTTTTCATTACCAGGCAAGATGAAGCCACGAGGTTGGTTCATATAAACCTCTCTTCCATTCCCCATTCAAGAAAGTAGCCACATCCATCGATGAATAATCAGATTGTGAATAGATGCCATAGCAATCAGCATCTTATGGTAATGACCGTCGAGCCACGCAGCCAGGGCATAAGTATCAAATAGTCTATCCTGACTTTTGTTTAAAGCCCTGAATAACTAGTCTAGCCTTCAACTTTTCAATAGTTCCATCTACCTTCATTTTCTTCTTGAAAATCCATTTGCAACCCAAAGGTTTGCAACCATGTGGTAGATCAACCAACACCCAAGTGTTGTTCCCCATGATGGAATCCATCTCATCGTTGATTGCTTCTTTCCGTAAAGCAATATCCACGGGACTTCATTGCTTCTTCAAATGTCTTGGGATCATCCTCAACAATGAAGCAATAGGAGTATTGGTCTGAGACCTCATCCCTTGTTCCTTCAACTAAGTATAGTTGAAACTCAGGTCCGAATGACTTTGGAGTCCCCACGACCCTTTGCTCTTCTGAGCAGTGTTCAGTGTTGTTGAACCACAACCTCATCAGGGACCACCTGATGGTTCATCATCGGGACCTCGATATACCAATGTCATGAGTTCCATTAGGAATCCTCGACTTGGTCTCCAGGGACCTGATGAGAATCTATTCTCATCAAAGTTTGCATCCCTTGATTCAATTATTGAGTTAACTGAAACAAATTCATTAGGTTCAATAACATAGAACCTAAAAGCCTTGGAATGCTCAGCATATCCAACAAAGATGCAACCAATGCCTCTTTCACCCAAAGTCTTTGCTTTGGATCAGGAGTCTTACAATGACCTACAACCCCTGACCCTGAGATAGTTCAGTTGGGTTTCCTTTTAGTCCAGAGTTCATAAGGGTAACCTTGTTCCTTTTGTTGGGAACCCTATTTAATAAATAGCAAGCTGTTAACATAGCTTCACCCCATAACCCTTGACTCAGTCCTGAATAGGACAACATGGAGTTAACCATCTCCTTCAAAGACCCTGTTTTTCCTTTCAGAAATACCATTTTGCTGAGGAGTATAAGGCAGCGATCGTTTCATGGATTATACCAACAACTGAAAAATACAGAGTATCCATGTACTCACCTCCCCTATTAGTCCTTAATCTTTTGATCAAAGACCCAAGTTGTAATTCAACTTCAGTTTAAAACACTTTGAATTTATCTAATGCTTCATCCTTTGTATGTAACAAATAAACATAACAAAACCTAGAAGCATCATCAATAAATGTCACAAAGTACTTCTTATTCCCCAAAGAAGGAGTGGCATGCAAATCACACAGGTTACTGTGTATCAGCTCCAAGAGCTTAGTCTCACGACTAACACCTTGAAAGGGTTTCTTGGTTATCTTGGTCAACATGCAAGTTTTACACTTTTCCGTGTCCATGTCAAAAGCAGGGATTAAACCATCCCTAGACATATCTTGCATCCGTTTATAGTGAACATGACCAAGTCTAACATGCCATAGGGTAGAGTCGGCCTTGTCATATGTGGTCACAAAAGCTGAAATAACACTGTCAGTGGTAACATTAAGCCTAAACATTTGATTACATAAATAACCAAAACCAATAAAAACACCATGCTTAGAAAGAACAAATTTATCCGATTCAATAACTTGTTTATATCCATGATTATTCAAAACACTACTTGAAACCAAGTTCTTCCTTATATCATGAACATGAATAACATTAAACAAAGTTACAATCTTTCCAGAACTAAACTTAAGATCTACACAACCGCGACCATGCACCAAGGCTGTTGACTCATTTCCCATGTGAAGAATAGAACCATCATTCAGTGACTCATAAGTCTTGAACCAGCTTTTATCTTTACACACATGTACGTTGCTCAGAGTCAACCCACCACGCAACATCATCATCCTGCACATAATGAGATTCAGATACATATGTAACATAATAAATTTGAAAAGACTTATTAAACATATTCTGACCTTTCAGTGAGTTGGTAGAACCACCACTCCCACGAACCATTAGTGCGATCCATTGGCTTTACCACCAACTTTAACACCTTTGCAGTCCCTTTTAATGTGACCAATCTTGCCACATTTCCAACAAGTAGGTGTTTCCTTCTTGTTAGGATCTGCCCTTGTGTTGTCATGAAATTTGCGTTTGCCTTTGTTGTCATTGTACCTGGTGGAGTTGTTATGCTCCACCATATTGACAACAGATGGTCCAGCAACATTGCTACTCTTTGGCTTGTCATTATCCCGCACCTTGAGAGATTCCTCAATGCGCAGATGATTGCCCAACTCAACCAGAGTTAACTCCTCCTTCTTATGTTTCAAGGTATGCTTGAAATCTTTCCAAGAAGGAGGAAGTTTATCAATAACACAAGAGACTTGAATAGCCTCATCCATGTGCATATTGTGTTGTGTAAACCTTCCAAGTATTCCAAGAAGTTCATTGTATTGTTCCATAACTGGTCTTGAATAAGTCATTTTGTAATTTGTGAAATTACTAACAAGGAACTTCTTACTTGATGCATCCTCAGCCATATATTTGGCATCCAAGGAGTCCCACAGTTCTTTGGAAGATTCAAAGTTCTGATAAATATCAAACAGAGAATCAGACATACCATTTAGAATTAAACCTCTGCATATGTAGTCATCATTCTCCCACTTGCTCCTCCTCCTGATCTGCTCCACAGTAGCATCATCACCATCATCAGGAATAGGAGTAGTCAGAACATAGACCACACTCATGCTTGACAGTAAGAAATGCATCTTCTTCTGCCACCTCCTAAAATCCACCCCTTCAAACTTGTCCAACTTAGCAAAGTTTGAAGCCATGTGTTTCATTGCAGCAGTTGCCATTGATTATCACAAAATAGTTTACTTTGATTGTTGGCGGTTATGTCCCAGCAGCAGGGTAAGATAATCAATCTTCAGCAGAAATGTGCAACCTGTTCACAGTAAAACAAAGAACTAGTCGGCAGTAACAAATACCACTAGGTGGTTACCGGATATCACTTGGAATCGTGTGATCACTTTCCAAGTAAACTATTCGACCCTAATGCCTGGGTATCACGAATATCTACTTGGGATAAGACCAAATGCAGTTATCGAATTAGGCACAATTCAATAACCCTTGCGCTTATAAGTGTTTAGTGTTTTCTGTGTATATTTCATGCATATTCAGATCTCCTATTTATAGGAGGTTACTCTTAGCTAGTCCAATGGAATTATGAGTATTAATCGGCCCATTAATAGCCTCATAATTATCCCCATTATAGCCGTTAGTGGTTACATGACCAATTAAACGTGGTCATTAAGCAGTTGAAACTGCCACTTGAATAGGTCAAAGCCGTTACAAGCTTCAGTACTTTCATCAGTACTTTCATAGTGCTATCATTGGTTACACTGCTTCAGTGGAAACACTACTGCTTCAGTGTAAACACTACTTCAGTGAAACACCACTTCAGTGGAAACACCACTTCAGTGGAAACACCGATCCGGTGGAAGTACTGCTTCAGTGGAAACACTGATAATCAGTGGTAACCACAACAGTATTTTCACCAAGCACTATCAATACAAACCACTACAAGAGTCAGGGTGTTCATATGGACCTTATGGGTGTACACTCCGTACCTCCTAACCCATTACAAGGTGTGAACTATTCCCACAAGTGTACTAAATTTTCTAACAAAAATTAGATGTAAGCTGAAATGTCTTGCTATTCTGTATAAAGCAATCCTTAAAATCTGTTATTGTGTTTAATATTTTATCAAGAACCTGTAGAGAAAACCTATCTTATATTCTTGCTATTACTGCACTTCTTTTTTACATAATATAATCCAGAGGTATATACTATATTCGAATGTGTTATACTACCCGAGCATAGGCCATTTTTGTTTTCATTCAATTAACCATACCTCATTATTTCAAGAATCCTATAAAGTAGAAACTAAGGTTACGTTCGGTACGTGGGTTTAAGGGGCTTTGGGCGAAAAGAGATATTAGAAATTCGGAGGTGCAAAAAAATCGGTTAAAATCGGTTTCTTCCGTTTTTTCAAAATCGGTTTTTCTCGGTTATAAATATTCGGAATCGGTTTTTTTATTGGTTTTTTACCGGTTCGGTTATTTTCGTAATTTTACTAAAAACTTCGAACCTTTATTTAATAAACTTGTTAATTATCAAACATTTAATTAAACAATACACCGGAAACATACTAAAAAAATACAATCATAACTTTTATTTAAACAATACAATTATACAACTAAAAATATATAAATACTAATACATTTCGAGCTTCGGTATAGCCATCACCCGAAAACAAATTAGTGTACTCAAGTATATCGAGCTTCGGCATTGTCATCAACCGTTATACTCAAGTCATTCAACACCAAAGTCTAAATCTCAAATTCTTCTACATCAACATCAAAGTCTTCAAATTCACCTTCATCTAATTCGGTATTCGGAGGTGATATCCCTAAGCCAACTTCCTCTCTTGCTAATAGTTTCTTCAACTTCTTCTAATACCGGACCTTCCAACGATGTTACATGTTGTATCCTATCTACTCCGTCCAAATAATCTTTCAAACATGCACATACTTCCTCATATTCCGGGGTTAGTCTTGACCTTTTTTCCGATATAATTCTACCGCTAGTAGAAAAGGATGATTCGGAAGCTACCGTCGAAGCTTGGACCGCTAATAAGTCAAGAGCCATAGCGGATAAAATTGAAAATTGAATTTCCCTTTCTTTCCACCAAGCCAAAATGTCAAAGTTTGCAAACTCTTCGGGACTTAAAGTTATTAAAAAGTTTGTAGCCATATATTATCCCAACTCGCTTGTTGGGGCCGATGATCGTTGATGCTTTGTAACGTCTTCACATAAACTATTATAAAGGTTTATATTAATGTCCCTTGCCATTCGAGACGATTCGGCTCACATTTGGTCAACAATTGGGTTTTGTTAACCATATTTTGTTGCATAAGTTTCAAATAATTTTTTAAAGAGCTTTGATACATAGGCCTAACTAAAGATGCCTAAAAAGAGACCTAATGCATAAATAAATTGTACAATACTGTTATTGTACAATTCATTTATGCATTAGGTCTCTTTTTAGGCCTCTTTAGTTAGGTCCATCTATCATTTTCCTTTTTTTAAATTATCGTTAAATTTAAAAATTTAAGATTCTAAATAGTTGGGGTATTGACCGTCTAACCTAAATGATAAGCCTTTTCCAACCCATCATTCATAATACACAAATTGTAATTAGACCAAACATCCCCTTTTCGTTGAGTTGATTTAATTCGGTATACATCATCATTTGTGTAAACTTTTCGAGTATTGCTAGTTCCAACGGAGGGAGTAGTGGAAGCTTGTTGTGATTGTGAGTTTTCCATTATAGAAGGATTAAAGAAATATTTGAGAAATTAGAGTATATATTAGAGATTAGAGAGTGTTTTTTATGTGTTTTCAACCATAACCCATTACATATATTTATACTACAAATCCTTGGCTTCAAATCATCAAAAAAATTCAAAAAAACACAAAAACCCCTAACAAACGGCTAGTAGCCGTTAGAGGCAATTTTCCAAATTAAACCGGTGAAAACCGGGTTTGGTTACAACGGCTAGTTTGACCTTTTATTTGACCGGTTTTTTTAACTAGTTATAACCTGTTTTTTACAAACGGCTAAAAAAACGGTTAAAACCGTTATTTGTAAATCCGGATAAAACCGGTTTCATAACTGGTAAAAAACCGGTCGGGTCATAAAACCCCGGTTCGATAGAAAAAATCGGTTTTTTAAAAACCGGTTTCGATTTAACCGACCGGTTAAAATAAAACGGTTTTGGTTTGCTTCTCTAATCAGAATGAATTGTTTGGTACAAAAATTCCTAACCACATGATGAAGATGAAGTTGATTATTTGTTTCACTTTATTTTATATTCAAGAATATAATATATTTAGACTCAATCAATTTATAAAAGGGTTTTTAAACCATATTCATTAAACACAAACTTTCTTTAGTAAAAAATGCATTTAATATATATTAATAAAACTTATAAATTATTATAACTAAATCTAAATTTTAATTCAATAAATTCAAAGTTCTCTATTAACGTAAAACCTTTCCTTGAAAGCACCTATTAGACAATTATTTTTAAAATATATATATTTTTAAAATAATAAAAATTTCTCCTTCTTTTATTTACTTTCAAATGTTTCCCCATTCCAATTACATCTTCACAAATCAAACGCACCTAAGATTGTAAGAGCGCTCGGAACCATAACGCAAAACCGGCGTTATTATCTACATGGCATGCGCTAACATGCGTTATCCACTCCGAAGTCTTCGGCATTGGCATGGCGTTGCAAAGCGTTATGACTAACGTTTTTTTTTTTTTTTTGGCATGTAACTGTTAGTTTTTTAAATTCAAAATATTTTCAAAACACCCCCTTTGGAATTAACGGTAATGCTTTTTTTTTTTTTTTTTTAATTTTTGAAATTAAATTTTAAATTCTATATAAATACAACACCCATTTACTTAATATTTACACACTTAACTCACACAATAATTATAAACCCTACACGCTATGACTTCCTAGGTATAGGTCTTCTTCGTATGCTTTTGAATGTTGGAAATACTCAGATTAAGACAGGGTTATGTATTTGGTGTCGTATGTTTTATTTTTGTATCGTATTTTATATTGTATTTTATGTAATATTTAGTTAATGTTTTGTTTATGAATCAAATATTAGTGAAGAGTTTATTTAATGATTGAAATATTAGTTAAAGGGTTAATTTGTAAATTGTAGTTTTATTTTTAAATGGTGGGTCTTAAGACGGTGTTATGATAAAGGATGATTTTTTAATGTTATGTTATTTAGAGTTAAAATGATGTGACGCAAAGGTAATAAATATGTGTGTTTTTTTTTGTTATGGCTCCTAGCCCTCTTAAGTCTTTGCACAAACGGTAGCAAATTCAACATGAGCCTCGTGGCATTGGATCCCTTTGAGAGTGAGATTTTGGAATCTTGTGGGATGAATCACGAGTGAGTTGACAAATTTGATGCTTTGCTTTTTTGTTACTAAATACACTATCAAAAAGATGAACCACTCAGCCGCATTTATTCTATTTTAATATCTCTAATAAATTGCTTACATCAGAAATGATAGTAACTAAATATGTATCATATACTATTAGACATAATTATATCAATGCTAACTCATAAGGACAAAAACGGGTTAATTCATAATGACACTTACTCAAAATTGGTAGAAAGTTTTTAAAATTGTATTCAAATGCTTAAATAGTTACAACTTCATGGAACATTTTTTTCATAATCAAATTACTTGTTTTGTGGTCGTTAATCATATTTATTAGTTAGCTATATAAGTGATTCAAATAAATTTAGGCAATCGTGTTTAACTAAATTATTTGTAGCTGATAAAATTCTAAGAATGCTTTCGCTCGATGAGAATGATGAAAAATTGTTGTCTTTGGATACCAAATTTAGCAAAGCATTGTTTATAAATAAAAACAAAAGCGAAATACTTATTTTACGCATGTCATGTGAGAAATTAATTTCTTGCACATAATCTGTCTAAATTTCGCACACGTATGGCTGTGCAAGATGGTTATGAGAGATTTTGGTAAATTCTGGTATTGACAGTTTTTGTCGTTCGAGTCGGGGTTGTATACCCATTTCACCCATCACCTAATCCTCTCTAAGAATACATATTATAACTGTGACAGTTGATATAACATAAGGTTTTGGATTTTCTGGTTGCATATACCTTTTTGTCTCGCTCGTTGTGTGGTTATTTTAAGTTAAGTAGTATTTAGTTAAGTAACACCGTGGAGGACGGACGGGTCTTTACCCACTGTATGCCTGATCCACAGCCCGTTGTGTGGCGATTTATGTAAGACTATAAATACTCTCTACCTTCCAAGGTAGAGAGTTGGAGCTCATAATAATATCTTTCACTTTCTCTCACTAAGTTCCCTAAACCTCTAACTTTCTCTCTCTAGAATTCCATCTATATGCTACTTTGTGTTATGGTTTGATGTGTTTGTGAAATCCAATATCCAACAATTGGTATCAAGAGCCAAGGTTAGATCATATCTTACACACCTTTGGATTTCTAGTGGTTTTTAGGTGGTTTTTGAGTTTGAAAAAGTTTAGTGGTTTTTGCATCATTTGGGTGATTTCTAGTGTTAAAGTTTGGATTCTGATAGTACTTTTGTGTTTAGAATCATCACAAGGGTTTAGGTTTTGATTTGGTAAGCTTGAATCATCGTGGTTGGGTTGTTTTTGGATTGAAAAGTGGTGTTTTTGAGATTTTCTTGCTAGCGACTTGAGCCACGGATTGTTTTTCTTCGTAGCGACTTGCTTCACAATTTTGTAGCGAGTTACAGTTTGGAGCTAGCGACTTAGACCTAGCGATTAACAGTACAAGTAGTGGACTCTCCACTACGGTAGCGACTTGGTGGTAGCGACTTGGTCTCAGAGCGAGTTGCTCTTTAGCGACTTGAAGTTTTAGCGACTTGAGTAGCGAATTTCTGCCAAAATTGTTAGCGATTTGGTGTTAGCGAGTTGGTACCTAGCGAGTTGCTATTTAGCGACTTGACAAATTAGCGACATAGTTCTTAGCGACTTTGTCATGTCAAAATTTTGCTAGCGACTTGGAGCTTAGCGAGTTGTTACTTAGCTTGACTTGGGTCCTAGCGACTTGGTCTTAGCGACTTGGTTCAAGAATTCTTAGCGATTTGTTGACTTTTCCCGACAAAACTTCAAACGGCTATAACTTTTGATCCGTAATCTCCGCCGCTCTACCCATCAAAACGACCGTGAGAACGAGGAGAATGTCACGCCGAATTAACTAAAGTTGATTCGGGTAAACCTTCGAGGGCTAAATCCGCTCAACGAAGTTATTGAGGTTTTATGTTTCTAGACCTAAATTTCTGAAAATCGTGCATAAAACCAATCCAAATCTCAACCAAACAACATCTTCGCTAATCCCACAAACAATCATAAGTCCTAACACACAATTGTCTATCATTGTGTCGATCCATCAGCCATCTTAACACATTCCATTGGTCATTGCTTAACGGTTTGGTCTTGATTTTAGTAAAATCCGCGAAAGATTCTATTTCTCGGTTTAAATCATAGACTCGTAAAATCCCGTGCATTCTACCACATCATGTCTTACTCTACTGACCCAGTGATTTCAGAAGTGCTTAAATTGTATGATGTTGTGGACAATAATGTTAATGAATGCTACACTGAACGATTAAAGATGTTTGAATTAAACAATGAGGATATGAGATCTTCATGTTCTGAGTACAATGAGAATGAATTGTACCGCCTACGAATGCCATGAAAATGGAATGCAGATTGAGCCCTATCGCCTACTTCATCTGCACCTCTTACAAATTGTTATCCATAGCGGGGATCGAACATGTAGTGCTCTTTTCCGCCAGGACTTACCTACATTGACAAGAAGCTTGCTGCTGAACTTAGAACATTTAAAGCTGCAACTTACCAATGAAAAGGTTCATAAGGATGGTTCCAGTACAGCTCTTCAAGTAATCTACAAACAATTTCACCATTCATCTGGGGAATATTCAGCAGATTACGATCAACACTTGACTGGAATTTCCTTCAAAAATCATACTGGAATGGAAATTGTGAATTCATTGAAACATTTATCCAACTCATGGATAATGTGAAAAAGTACATTGAAGAATCTGCACAAAAGAATGAAGACGTGAATGAGTGTCAGGTGCATATGAAAGAATGTTGTGATAAGTTGGGTAATGTATCTGTTGAAGAATCGGGTGTTGCTGAATGCGAATGTCATGACAACAAAAATGATGAGTCGGATAATGCAAAAATGGAATCTTCGCGGCTCAAATTCACAAGAGAGAGGTGCACCGACACAACCCGTGCAAGTTAAGGCAAAGGAACGCTCCATGGAAGCTTCGGATGCACCCAAGATAGAGATGCACCCGCACAACCGTGCATGTCAATGCCGAGGTAAGTTGCATGGAAGTTTCTGTTGTACCTAGTTGTGCATCTTCTACTCAAAATGATGATTATGAACTGCATGAGTACGATGCATTTGTGCCTGATGATTCTGTTACCATCGAGCTTAACATATATAAGGATCAAGTTGCTATTTATGAACAGCGTGCTAAGTTTGAGTTGACCACCCTTGAGCGTGAAATGGACGTCCAAATACGCATAACTATTAGAAAAAGTAGGTTTAGAGAAGAAGTATTAAAACAAGAGTTAAATTCCTTACAAGAAAAGCTTTCTAAAACTGCTAAGCAAAAACAAGAACTTCAAGAAAATGTTAAAATGCTTAAGCAAGAATTTAGTGCTAAGGAATCAAAACTTTTGAATGATTTTTCTAATCTAAAAACTTTGAAAAAAAGCTTGAAAATAAGTTGTAATACAAGGAAATACCATTCAGATTGCTCACATGATCACTAAGCATAGAGTTCTAAGTGACAAACATAGTGTTGCCTTAGTTGATGAACCAAACCCCGAGGCTTGTAAAAAGGCTAGAGAAGCTCATAAGGTATTGTATGATGGTAATGAGATCCTTAAGCCTAGAAAAAACCTAGTTGGTACTGAGTGCACCGAGGAAGATAAGAAATCGATGAAGTCACTAGGAGAAAATGAATAAGAAGCTAGAAGATCCCGAGTGTAAAAAGAACAAGATAACGATAAAACCCCATGATTACACTAAGGAAAATTGGATATCCTTAAACATGTTTAAGCCTCTGACTCTATTGACCCCTGAACAAGTGTTCTGGAAAAAGGATATGGACTTACAAAAAGCTGAAAATCTTGTTGAAAAGAATCCCCCTTGTAGGAAATTCCCTAAAGCGAGTGTGTATCCTCCAAATACACCAATGCATTTAGTTCCTAGAACTATTGCCACTAAGAGCAAGACCTTAATCAATCAATATGTTATTCTTCAACTATTTGTCGATTTTGAGAAAACTTGTAAGAAAAGGATCACACCCAATGGGATAACTGAAGGGGAAAGGGGTTTTGAGCAAACAAAAGAATGCTATGTAACTGAGGTCATGCCTTTCTTTAAACAACTAAAAGATCATTTTGAGAGTCTTTAAAAGGGGATAAAATCGATATTAAAGAAATGGAAAAGGAATTTGATGCAATGATAGTTGAGGTTAGTAACTATGAGCGAGAATTAAAATATAATGAGATTGAGAGGAAGAACTTGCATACCTTGAATGAGAATCTTATTTCTGAATGTATTACTCAAGATGTGTTTTACACTGCTACTAATTGTTCCATTAATGCTTCTCAATTTCATGAATTATCTTGCTCGAAAGTCTCCCATGATCGTGTCATTGAGCTTGAAAAATCTAATTCTAAATTGCATGAGAAAATTGAACAGGATGATCATGATAACCCTGGTGAAACAGTTTTCTAAATTGGAAGTTGAGCATCTTGCTTTGCAATTAAAATATCAACATCTCAAAGAAAATGCTAAAACCTCAAATATCAAGACATCCTTGGATGCTCCTGAATTTGATGCAGCTTTTGAAATTAGCAAACGTGATGAACAGATTCGAGCTCATTGTAACACGATCAAAAGATTGAAAACCTAAATCTCACAATTAAAGGTGAAAAGAAGGAAGTGATCGATCCCAAATGCCTCCTCCTTTAGATTCTCAATACTCTCAAACTTTTCATCTTCAAAACTTAGTCAATGCATTACAAAAGGAAAACGAGAATTTTCTAGAAGAAAATGAAAAGTTAAACGACACTTTAAAGAGTTATATGATTCAATGAAAGTCACCCGTGACCAAAACAACGAAAAATAACGTCTTTACAAAAGGAAATTGAGAATCGAGAAGTCGGGAAATGGGAAACGCCACTTGTTTTCAATAAGAATGTTGTCTCAAAGTCACCCTCGTGATCGCAAATACACTCGGATGTTAAATATATTCCTCCTCATCTTAGGAATAATGAACATGCTTTTCATGACTACTGTGCTTACCTTAAGGATAGTCTAGAATGTCTCCGTGAGATTGTCGAAGAGGATTTCATTAACAAACCTCTTGATAGTGAAGTTAGGTTTGCTTGCCTCCAGGCCAAACGATCTCAAGATCTGCTAGAATGTGTAATTGCAACATGTCCTAAATCCTTATCCTTAGGTGCAAAAGGCAAAGCTGTGATGCCTTGTTCTATGCCTAAAGCCAAGCATGTGACCCTTGATATGCCTTGTTCCATGTCAAAATTCAAGCAAGCAACCTGTGACGTGCCTCCTAGAATTTCGGATCCCAAAGACTTCTAGACCAGGAATGCAGAAAGTAGTGAAGCCATGTAATGTTCCCATCGTTACTTCTACAGATGTTAAGATTGACACTAAAGTTAGCGGGTCAAAACCTAGAAGCTATGCAAAGAAGGATAGGATTACGCAAACTAAAAGTGATCATGATAAGGAAGTGAAAGAACACCATAGGGACAAGAAGTTTGATTTGAACAAAAAGAATCGTGTTAGTTCTAGTATTAGCTCTAAGCTTACTAAAATTAATTCGAGGCCTTATGCTGTCTGCAAAACATGCAAAAAATGTTTAATTTCAGGTAATCATGATAAATGTGATGTGTTATTTCTGAGGTCTAAGATTCATAACCCGCTTAAGAAAGTTTGGGAGCGAAACAGATTAAGCAATCACGGAAACCTACAGGGAAGGTTTTTACCAATGTAGGATTTCAATTGGAAGCCAACAGTCGAATATTCACGAATGGCAAACCTTGCCCCTTAACTAGATCCACTATGCCTAGAGTAGTGCTCTGTCATAAGGTTTGGAAGCCAAGCGGTAGAATAATCCCATTAAGCACAAAATGTCCCTCGACTAAGTCCGATGCTTCTACTAGTTTAGCTCCTAGTGACAATGACATTGCACCTAGGGTTTCTCACGATTCAAAGATTTTTGTGCTACCAAAAGGACCCCATGAGCACGGGGATCCAATGTTTCCAATTCTCGTCTTCTCATTTGTCCAAAGCAGGTCGTACAAGTCGCCCCTTGGTATTTGGATTCAGCGGCTCTAAACATATAATCGGGCTCTTAACAATGACGTCTGTTCAATGATTCGGCCAGCCTCGTACTTCATCATTGATGGCATCCTGCAGATAACTCTTCGGCCCCGTTCCTCAAGGAAAAGAAAAGTGTACGCTTCAAGGCGCTTTATCTTCGTAAGAAGAGAAATCTTCATGTTTATGACCATTCTCATCGACATTCTTCATCAACAAGCTTCATGTTTCTCCCATGCTCATTCGGTCATCAAGTGGATCTACATTCATTAATGTATATTATTATTCACTTGCTAAATCAAAAATGGCAACTTCGGATGTAATTTTTGAGGGGGAGAAGAGTGAATATACTAAATGATGATGGATATTTGAATAATGGTTATACGACTTAAAGTTTGATGACTCTCCTCCAACGCCTAATGTTTCACTACTAAGGATAAATGGGATTTATTGTTTGGGATTCATTGGTTCAAGATATGTTTGATGATAATTTACAACCGCTAGCTTAATATTTGATGTTCATCAAAGAATATGTGATTCATGAGTTCAAGATATGTTTGATGATCATTAAAGAAGTACAACTCACTACTCAAAAGCCCAATCTCCGCTATTCCTCAAGGCGTTGATAATGATTATCATAATATTGCAGTTGCACTCATGAATAATGATCCGCTCTTTGGTATTCCTTTGCCAAATATTCACGGATTATTGTTCATGAATAATGATCCACTCTTTGGTATTCCTTTGCCAAATCTTCATGGATTATTATTCCTCTCATCGCGCATGCTATAAATCAACCACATGAACTTCAAGGAAAATGTCTACCTCATCCGCTCGAAGTTATTTGTTGTATCCTCCATATCGATCTCTACATGAATACTTTTAGGAAGAATACATTGATGTTGAGGCATCATTTGTTCGTTCATTCAAGGTGAATGTACATCCGGTTGTATGTTTATTCACATGTTGGGCATTTGACACAAGTTGATTACTTCGAAGTTACTCTTTTATCACTTATTTGAGGTTGAAGTTGACGCTCACAAAGGCGTGATCTTATTTGATAACTTGCTCGAGCTTAAGAATTAGAGTTGAAGTCTTGGGTTATCTAGTTACCAGCAGTCGAGGTGGATGGTTGAAGACTTGGTTAACTATCACTATTAGGAGTTACGTTGTTTTACTCGGGTCACGCGTATATTACGCTGTGGATAATCGCAAGAGGTGTTAATGTCTCATACTTTAATTGAGTATTGAGTACTTAAGAGATTTGCTTGGTGCATAAATTCTCGACACCGTTCTTCCATCTTTAAGTGCAAGCTGAAGACACAAATACGGGAATTCGACTTAGTTTCAAGTTTGGTATATTGGGTTTTTTTTCTCTTAAACAAAGGTCACTTCAAATTGTCTACATATGGGTTGATAAGGATAGTCAGAGAGAGTTTATGTAGCAATTGATTCTCACAGGATTCATTTGGGCTATTTGAGTTCTTCTTACAAGATTTCAAGTTTATGGATATATTATGTTACTTCAGTGTTCAGTTGGAAGATATGTGAGAAGAATATTTGGAACGTGAGATGATACTGCCTATCGACATCTTATATACGGTTTATGATAAAGTGCTTCCGGTTATACGCACAACATGTTCACTTGATCGAGCTAATTCAGTTATTTCAGAGTTGACATCCACAGAGATGATTAGTAACTCAACATGTTACATGGATGTCATCGTCTCTACTCTTGTTGGGTACATGTGTACATTATGTGCTGATTGGTTATATGTTATATAACTCGAATGCACTTGGTAAAATGAAGATGTTGATATATTGTTCCCCTAAATAGACAACCGGTCAATCTCGAAGAGTAAGGTGTACATCGGGATGCACAACAGTTCATGTGATCGGTCAGAATCAAATCCGGATTTGATAACCACTGAGACGATCAATGTTTCAACTTGTTACTTCGGTGTTCTCGTGTTCTTCGTGGTGATGAGCTTCAATCAATGAGACCGCTTTGTATTCAACTCTACTTCTTAGGGAAATGGTCTTTATTCGATGTTTTTCGGTTTGGGAGGAAGCTACCAAAGATTCAAATTGAGAAGGCTCATGTCCGGCATCGATTTTCTTAGAAGCCTCGAATGCTTTGGTGGCGAAAGTTTAAGAGATGTTGATTCCTTTCTTCTACAACGTGTTGAACGATATCTTTATCTCGGTACTCATTTCATCATTCTCTTAAACTAATTTATCTCTTGTAAATATTTATTCAAAAAACAAAATACAAAATTATAAAACCTTCAAAAAATCAAATAGAAAAATATAAAACTTTCAAAATCCATAAAAATTTGAAAAATTAGAAAAATCTTCAAAAAAATATTGTCCTTTTGTCATGTTTCTCTCGATTCGATAATATCTACGGTCTTGATGTTGTCATTCAAAGAATGACATGGGACTTTAGATGTTGTTCGAATTTAAAAAAAAAAAAAAAAATCAAAAAAATATTTTTGGGAGAAAGAGAAAATGGTTTATTGTCATTTTCGTGCAATAACGGTTTTAAAAGAAAGAACAGAGCCATGTTTTACCATGTTCTCAAATTCCATGCTCTGATTCTATAAACATTTATCTCTGAAAACTAAATGCTTTGAAAAATAACTCGGTCTCTATTTTTGATAATCATCAGGACTTAGTTGTCAAAATCTCTATCTCTCAATCAACAACCTATGTCATTGATTGAGGGGAGAATGATTTCAATTAAATTAAAAAGTTATTTGGCATTAAATTGTTTTCAAAAGATGTACATGCATGTTTTATCAATGGAGTTTAAAGTCTTAAATCCGATCCTTAGCTTAAAACGCTTTCATAATCAAGTCACAATTCTCCTTAAAAGCTTTCAAAATCAATTTAAATCTATAAGAGATCACAAATCTCAAATGATTTGATAATTGTGATCGGGGAGAATGTGTGATTTAAATTGGATTTAAACTGATAATTCGGTAAATGGTTTTATATGAATGTACATGATGTCCTCCCCGCATGTGACAAACGATTTCAAATTTTTCAATGCACATGTTGAAGGGGAGCATCTATCTTAAACCTATAATTTGAAACGTGATCATTTATCTCAATGTGCAGGTTTCCTCTAGTATGTGTAAAACTCCTTTCAAACCTAGAAGCACATATTGAGGGGAGCAAAATCATGAAAATCTCATCCTTCCCCAAAATGCTTTATCTACTTGATTCGATTTGGGAAGTGATGTTGATATCTTTAGAAAATGGTAATCAAAGAAGTTAATTCTTTCTCTTGCCTCCGTGTGCAAAACATTTTCAAATACTTGATGCACATGTTGAGGGGAGTTCTCGTTCTAAAAATATCAAAAACAATTCCGGTACAAAATGCTTTGATAATATATCACAAGTATCTGAATTGATTTTCAAATGGTTTTCAATTGGTTCCATATGGCATGAACAATACCAAATAGACCGACCAACTTTACTTTATGTACGGTGATATAAGGATGATAAGGTTAGGTTATTGTTCCCAAGATCCGGCCAGAACGGAGGGATCTACCCGTGAACTATCCACTAGTTAGTGTAGAGTTCTTAGGTATGATAATAAAAGGAGAAAAATGAGGAATGGGAAGAGTGCGGACTGAGATAGAGCTAGTACTGGAATAAACCCAACAAGGTTTTAGTTATGAATTCTCGGTAAGCACTGGCTGAAGGGGTTGAAGAATGAAAAAGAATTGAATGAGAAAAGGGTGAAAACAAATAGCCCTCCTATTATTCAACCTTAGGGCGTAGAAACGGTTCAATTCATATGCTACTGATGGTAACATCGGTATTGAAGACAAGACGTCATGGACCCAAGGACGCACTGCACTTCAACTTTCCAAACCACTCAAGTTCCTCTTAAAAGGACTTGTTTCATTCTCACGGGAACCGACATTATCTATCGACTTTCTCTTAGAGATTGTTGATATTGAAGAAGGAGACCCTCTCCCTAGTCTCCGATATAGGATCCAAATATGCACAAATTGAGTCTAGAGCCACGAGATCATCAATAAATCTCATTAGGACACTTTCAATGAAGACTCTCCGTTTCACACAATGTGGAAAGAGAGATTATATCTTGAGTCCTACGCATTATCCTTGTGGTATTTCCTGAACATCCGAGTGATGTGTTCTACACACTCACAATGAAGATGGAAAGCCTTCTGGAGCCAACATCAAACAAGCCCCTGGTAGGTGGCATGTGAGATCTATTATATGGATCAACCATGTGACAACCGAACAGAAACAATGGGGCGATTCAATCTCTTGAATCAATCCTGGTTCAGATTATGGATTGACGGATACCTTTGAAAACCGGTCTTTGTGCTTAACAACTCTTTTCTTTAGCACATCGACCGTGTACGGATATTTCAAATCAAAAGGTGTTTATGATTGATAATTGATTTTCATTAAAACCGTCGTTGTATTGCAAAAACAATTTCTATTGAGCAATACTAGATTGTTTTTCAAATATCTTTTCATCAATCAGTGGACTCAAATTACCGGTTCACTCACTCCGTGTTGTCTTCTTTGAGATGTTCCGGTTTGAGAACGCTAGAGCGTACCGCGAAACCCTGTCAAGGAAATTCTTCGAATTATACCGATCACGCGGCGTACTTGTATCGATCAACGGGGAACCGTAGGCCGTGTACCTCAATTCAACGAAAGTGATCAAAGACACTTTCGTGCATTTATTGCTAAGCTGTATGCGTGTACGCCGACGCTTGCAAAATGATCGTAATGAAGCGGTCAATCCATAGCCGCATGCTCACTTAACACATTCAACTCAAAAGAAATCATGATTAGTGCATCAATGACTCTGATACTTTCACTCCAAGCTTCGCTACTGGCTGCGCCAATATCATGATTCAACAAAAGCTTCGCTACTGATGAGAAGATATCATGATCCCGAATGTGAGCATGTCGGTCCGAATGTCACAACATCACATAATACCAACACCACAATGGATGTCACAGAGATCTTTGATTGATGATGATCTCTATAGTCGGCTCAAATTTACTATCACGTGGATCAAGAAAAGACCTCCACTTGAAGTAACCAAACATGCAATGTGAAGAATCAATGACTACGAGCCAAGCAAAGCACTACATCAAGAATGCAAGATCAATTTTTATGTAATATCTGCTTGTATTCAATGTAATTTTAGTACATGATTGAGGTGACCTCCCTTAGGGGAGATTGTTAGGAATTAGAAATTCCCGGTATTAAAGAGTCGGTCACCTCAAGTATATGTAATCATTAGAAAGCTCGTAGTCGAAGTTATTTTAAGTTAAGTAGTATTTAGTTAAGTAACACCGTGGAGGATGAACGGGTCTTTACCCATCCTGTATGCCCCGATCCACCCGTTGTGTATGATTTATGTAAGACTATAAATACTCTCTACCTTCCAAGGTAGAGAGTTGGAGCTCATAATAATATCTTTCACTTTCTCTCACTAAGTTCCCTAAACCTCTAACTTTCTCTCTCTAGAATTCCATCTATATGCTACTTTGTGTTATGGTTTGATGTGTTTGTGAAATCCAATATCCAACATGCTCACAAAGATCCACACTTAATTTGAAGAAATCATGACAAGTGCTTATCTACATAACCCGCTCGATATTTTTATACTATGCTTCGCTTACTTATTTGCTACAAATATCTTGAACCAGGTAAAAGCTTCCGCTACTCGATGAAAAGATGTCATGATCCGTAAAGTGTGAGCATGTCGGTCCAAAAGTCACAACATAAAATAAGGGCAAAGACAACAAAGGGTGATCCAGTGGATTATCAGGGTCGATGATCTCAAAGAAAGCTCAAAGATCATCAAGATGTGGATCAGTTAAAGGCCTCCACTTAAAGTACAAAAATATACGGACTTTGAAGAATCGCTACAAAAGCACAAAGATTGCGGAACTTGAAGAATTGAAGTCTACGAGCTCAGAACTAAAGACAAAGATAGAATGCTAGGATGCAAAAATTATTTCATGGGGTGACGAGCTTGGGGAGATTGTTAGGAATTGGAAATTCCATGTGAAAGTGTCGGTCACCCCAATTATAGTCTAGCATATGTTAGCTCATAGACTTATCGTTATTTACGTTGTTTAGTAGTTAATTAAGTTAATTAGTAGCGTAGATTAGTTTAGAGTAACACCGTGGAGGAAGGACGGGTCTTTACCAACTGTATGCCTGATCCACAGTCCAATAGGAGGACGTATTCATTGTAACTATAAATACCCCTTCCATCCATGGAAGGGGTGGTGCTTCATTCTTAATCTAACCTTTCTTTTTTGTTTATCTCTCTAGAACCACCCTCTCATCTCTTTCTCTCTCTAAACCATGGCTTTATTGTATCATCACCATCCAAGGTCACCTGAATCATCATAACACGATATATGTAAGATCCTACAATATGGTTCACTTGATCGCTTTCTAAAAATTATTGAAACTAGTGGTGCTTTGAAAGGGCCGATTAGGGTTTTCTTGCATGAAAACATTTTTAATTTTATACTCAGTTAATAAAAACGTGTGAGACCAATTTTAGAGTGTTTAGGAGACCCTAATATACGTTCATGATGATTGGTTAAACCCTAGTTATTGTTTTGGTTGCGTTAAAATTATAAACGTGGTGTTGTGTGGTTGTTATTCTATGTGCAGTGCAGTTTTAGTTTTAGTCCAATTTGTAAACTATATAATAAATTGTTAACGACACATACTTGGGTGGTTTTTGATTATGGGATTTATTTTAACCTCTGTACTACTTGTGTGTCGAGTTTCGGGGTCATTGGTGGTCGGGAAGACACCCGTTTGATTTTTGAAAGTTAACATGCCAAAACAGTTTTTCGGGTCGTAAAAGTCAGTCAACTGGTGGGATTTTTCATAAATTAATGGTAAGGTCTGGGAAGCCCTAATTTATGTATGATGTTAATTAATGTCTTAAATAGTTTCTGGAATTTCTAGGTAATTTTTGGAATGGTTTAAATAAGGTTTAAAAATGTAAACTTGCAATGTGTTAAAAGCTGTGAATTCTGGAACTGTTTGTGAAAACGAATTTTTATAAAATACTTAGGCATGTCTATAAATTATGAGAAAATTCACATAAATACTAGAGACATATAGGTAGTTCTTTGTCGAATTGGGGGACCTGAAATGATGCTTACCTATTTTATTTAATTGGTAGAAAACAGGTCGGATGTAAAGTAAATAAATCTGAATATGACTTGAATACATGTTTTAATATTTGGTATACATAAGTGTTTGTAAATTAACCCGGGATGCATGTAATTTTATGAACTTGTGTAAATGACTATTAAAACCCTAATTAAGTGTTAATAAGAGTAAAACTCATTTACCTTGTAATTAATCATTTAATTCACTTAAACCATATATGATTAATTCGTAAAACTTGGTTAAGTATGTTTTGACCTAAAAAGTT
>OU343223.1:87468854-87522173 GCA_910596185.1 Chrysanthemum makinoi | reverse complement strand
ACATCTCATAAGCTAGCTTTCAATATGAAAGTCAAACATCCTTTTTTAGATGTGTTTAAATATCTAAGTCAAACACCTTTTTTTTTTTCTTTTTTTTAACATTGTTTAAATATCAAATATTAACTTCACATACTAGTTCGATGGTATTTGGCTTTTTGAAATTGTTAGCTGATTTTCGTGTCATGCTCTTTACATGCCTTTTTTGGTTAAAAAGATTGTTATACCCGTTGAATATACCCGTACATGTCGTTCAAACATCACTCAACATATTACTACATGTCTACATAACTTAAGTTTTAGATCTATGTTCATTGTTATGAACCAAGTCAATACATAATTGCAGAATAGTAAAATTACATACCGTTAGTTTTACCATATTTTCTTCCTGACAACCCTATAAAAGTATGCGGTGCTTCTTCCTTTTCATGGTGTGATATACCCTTCACGCGCCAACAATAGAGAGGTTACCGCATCGACTTCTTATTCCTCACCCGAAGCTCCAAACACCTCTCATCATTCACCTCTCTTGGTATATTATACAAAATGAAGACATACAAAACACATGCACATACACATCCACTTTAGTCGACGTTCCCTTGCCGTCTACAAGTTTTTAACATCTTCAAATGTGGTTGGGGACGAGCATCCTTACCTATTTTATTTTATAGTTTTGTTATGTGTTGTGTGCGTTAACTAAAAAATGTTTAGAGCATAAGTAACCATAGCATGCCAAAACATTATTTTTGGTTTCGTTATGCTACATTAGTTTTAACACCAACATGACTCACATAATTAAAATCACCCTCCTCATAACATGTCATAACATCCATTTTTTAGTCCTCACAAATACACCTTTTTTAATCAAAAGTGTAAAAGGCCACACACACAAACACGTTATAACCACACCAATATTTTGTCCTACGTGATAGTGCATGACTGTACAGGAGAAGGGTGTCGTAGCGCCAACTTGACGCGCGTCACAAAGGCTTGGCTTCGGATTTGGTGCTATGATACCTCGTGATTATATTGACAGTGACAAACTATTGCAGATAACAATAATAGAATTAAAAAAAAAAAAAAAAAAAAAAAAAAAAAAAGAAAAGAAAAAAACTTGTCATTGGAGTGATATCATAGTAAGTAGGGGGTGTCAATTCGGGTTGACCTGATCAGGTTTGAGTCAGTCGGGTCGAGGAAAAAAAATACCCGAACCCGACTTTGTTTAAAACTCTGGTTACTCGGGTTCGGGTATAGGTCATTTAAGAATTATACAATTTTGGTGTTTACACTTAAAAGTACATAAAGATTAGAAAGAAAAACATAAATTCGGGTCACTCGGGTTGACCCGAACCCGAGTAAGACATATATATTAGACCTTGACCTGACCCTATTTAGAACTCAGGTTAGTCGGATTGACCCAAATTGATCCTAATATAATTTGAAACCCAATTGAACCGATCCAAATTGTTTAATTCGAATTCGGGTTCGGGTTCAGGTTGGATCGGCCTTTTTGACACCCCGTAGGCATTGCGAATGCTCAAAGAGTCAAAGCGGACTTATTAAAAAAAGTAAAAAAAAACATGAAAGTATAAGGGTACATTCGGTCAATCCATCATTTCAAACAAGTTCACCTCCTTAACTCCATTAAAACTAACTCAACTCACACCTCAGTCCTTGACGTAATTAAAATCACCCTCCTCATAACATTATTTTGGTGTCACGTTATGCTACATTACTTTTAACACCATGACTCACATAATTAAAATCACCCTCCTCATAACATGCCATAACATCCATTTTTTAGTCCCCACAAATACTCAATTTTTAATAAAAAATGTAAAAGAACGCACACACAAACACGTTATAACCACACCAATATTTTGACCTACTTGATAGCGCATGACTGTATAGGAGAAGGGTGTCGTAGTGCTGACCTGACGCGCGCATCAAAGGCTTGGCTTTGGATCTGGTGCTATGGTACCACGTGATTTTATTGACAGTGACAAACTATTGAAGATAACAATAATAAAAAATAATAAGGAAAAAAAATGTCATTGGAGTGATATTATAGTGAGTAGGGGTGTCAATTCGGGTTGTCCTGATCAGGTTCGAGTCAGTCGGGTCGGGTAAAGGAAAAAAAAATACTCGAACCCGACCTTGTTTAAAACTCTGGTTACTCGGGTTCGGGTCTATTCAGTTCAGGGTCTAGGTCATTTAAGAATTATACAATTTTGGTGTTTACACTTGAAAGTACATAAAACTTAGAAGAAAAAAAAACTAGGGTCACTTGGGTTGACCCGAACCCGAGTAAAACACATATATTAGACCTGAACCTGTCCCTATTTAGAACTCGGGTTAGTCAGTTGACCCAAATTGATCCGAATATAATTTGAAACCCAATTGAACCGATCCAAATTGTTTAATTCGAATTCGGGTTCGGTTCAGTCGGATCGGCCTTTTTGACACCCTTTAGGCATTGCGAATGCTCAAAGAGTCAAAGCGGACTTATTAAAATAAGTAAAAAACCATGAAAGTATAAGGGTACATTCTGTCAATCGATCATTTCAAACAGATTCACTTCCTTAACTCCATTAAAAAACTAACTCAACTCACACCTCCGTCCCCGGCGTAACTCCGATCACCGGAAATTAATTCAAACTCCGATCGTCACCTGCACATTTTGTAATGGCGGTAGATGATGCTCCGGTGGATGATAAGGTGAAAAGAACGAGAGATCTGTTATCAAGCTTCTATTCACAGGATTCTTCTCAGACATCTGCTCCGACTAATGCCACGTCACGTTTCGCGACGCTTGATACGATCAATACGACCTCGTTTGATTCCGATCAGTATATGAATCTGCTTGTATGTTGTTTCTCATCTCAGATCCATAAATAATTTGTTCAATTAATCGTTGTGTTACATACAGTTAATGCGTATAGTAAATCATTCATTAATATTGTTCGTAGTAATTGATTTAGCTAACAGGATGTGAAATAAGGTGTTATGTGATTGTAAGTCTTCGAATCGAGGACAATTGTGATCAAGTGAAGCTCTAATTGTGAAATGTGTGGTAATTTAGTTGCGTGTTATTGGAAAGTTACAGCATATAAGTGCAAAATGAGATTCGATTAGAGTAGGCTTGCCTGTAAAGCTGAAGTTTCTCGAGCCTCTTATCTCTAAAAAATACTTCGTTCAGAGGACTTGTTGGAGTTACAAGATTATCATTCACCTATTGGATTACTCGACTAGACGAGACATGCTTAACAAACATTAAGGTCCTCACGCAGGATATTTGCATCATAAATATACCCAGCCATTATGGTTTAAGTTAGAATATATAGATTGGGACGAGAATATAATAGCATAGATACTAGTGGCAGGTTTTATTTTTGAATCACAGTTAATATTACGTGGTTACGGAAATATGGGATGCAAGGGACCTAAGACCTAAATAACCTTGTGCGCAAGCACCCACACGTAGCAAGATGATTATGGTTTTACGTAAAGCATAATTGCTTAATATACTTATGTAGAGACCTTAGTAATGTTGTTTTTTAGGTCTGCCTAGTTACACATAAGACAGGGCAGTGGTGTCCCATGGTAATTCGTTGATACTTCGGTATCAAAATAACATTTCTCAACTATTGTATGTTAATACAAAATTCAACATATTCTCAAATGCGTTACAAGATTAAGGCTTTAGATAGTGCCAGAGGTTCCTATGGCTCTGTGAGATACATAATCCACATTCTGATACATGTAGTTAAATTATGCCTCTGACTATAAATTACACAAATGGGTGCTATAATTGTATATGCTGTCAGAAGATGAACCGAAATCACTCTGAAAGACTCATTATCACTGTGAGCTCTTATCTGTTGTGACTTATGTCTCAATCTTAGTTTCTGTACTTTCAAGACCCACTGCATTATCATGCCTGTTATGACCTCCAGAAACCTACCTTTATAGGCAGGGAAAAATTAGTATTTCCTTGAGGCAGGTATCATTATGTTTGGAGATCTTTTCTAATAACTAATGATGTCGATAGATTGAGGATTGGAAGTTCCATTCAACTCTATCTGTAACTTAATGTGATGACGAGTGATAGGGAAATCACCCGACATAACTTTTGCACACCCATGCCTATATTGAGTGGCAATGTTGGCTGATCTTGGGCTTAGTTCTGAGCACATGTAGTATTATTAAACTTGGTTCTTTAGAAGGGAGTTACTTAACCTTTTCCATGGCAGAAAGGATTTCTTGTCTGTTATTGGATAAGTCTGGTTGTCTGTTGCGCACAAATGGAGGGAAAAGAGCATGTTTAAAACAGAATAATCTTTCTGTTCCTTACACTTTTGATCTCCTGGTAAAAGTTTGATGATGTTTCCTCCTGCTAATGTATCAGGTACAAAAGTCTAATCTTGAGGGCCTCCTTCAGAGACATGTCGAAATGGCTGCTGAGATCAAGAATCTTGACACTGACTTGCAAATGCTAGTATATGAAAACTATAACAAGTTTATCAGTGCTACAGATACGATCAAAAGGTAAAACACTGTCTCTTAGCTACTGCCTACTGATTGTCATTTTACTTCCATCTGCTTTACGGTCCCTTGCCCCATGCCATTGTTTTATTGGCGTGTTGGGAACTTTTTATCCTATATTAGATGCCGATGGAAGTTTTTTTATGACTGTTTTATAGAACTGTTGTGATTATAACATGTGTCAATATATATTTATTTTGTGACAGAATGAAGAATAATATAGTTGGTATGGAAGTAAATATGGAGCAACTCCTTGATAAGGTACTTCACCAACACCTTTTTTGTACTTGTTGACAGTGTTGTCAAGAATACGTAAGTAGGTTAGAAGAAAGTCTTGAAACTCACTTATCATAATTACGTTTGTCAGATAATGTCAGTGCAATCACGAAGTGACGGAGTCAACACTTCACTCTTTGAAAAGCGAGAGCATATAGAGAAATTACATCGCACGCGTAATCTTTTGCGCAAAGTTCAGGTATCAATATGAGTTTCAAGCGTATCCTGTAGAGTAGTATTGTGCATGAGACTGATTGTTTCGCCTGACTTTTGTATCGACTTATTACCTCTGTGTGTTATTCAAATCATATAGTTGTGCACCCTTCTTTACATGGCATATGGGTCTTAACTCTTAAGTTAATAGAAATATCATCAATGTAGAACAAAGTCATTCAATGTTTCCATTCCACCTATATGGCTTAAGTTTATGTGAAGTTCTATACATAATGCAAATTGGTCTTTGGCCATGTTGAGAGTTACACAGTTTTCATCTTATGTTGGCAGTTTATATACGATCTTCCAACTACACTCCAAAAATGTATTAAAACTGAAGCATATGGTGATGCAGTGAGGTTCTACACTGGAGCGATGCCTATATTTAAGGTCAGTAAGTCAGTTTACTGGTCATTTGATCATTATATCAAGTTTTATGTGTTCTGCCTGCCTGACACTCAAGAGACCTCGCTTGTGATTTTTGTGTGACAACTTCACCAGGCATATGGGGACTCCTCTTTCCAGGACTGTAAGAAAGCATCTGAAGAAGTGATATCAGTCATTATTAACAAGCTTCAGGTACATTCGCTGTTACTCTTAGTTTTTCCCTTGTACCAATTTGACTTTTGAGAAGCAATCAAATGCCGCATATCCAATCACACTTTTTTCATGCTTTCAGGACGAGTTTATTATTTTCTATTGGTATATTTTTCGATAATACTAGCATAAACAATGAAGGTAAAGAAAAAGATCTGATATTGTGCACATTTGTTTCCAGGACAAGGTTTCTTCCGACTCTGAATCTATACAAGCAAGAGCAGAGGCTGTGTTGCTTCTTAAGCAGTTGGATTTCCCGGTTTGTAACTCTAAGTTTTGCAATCATTATGATTTTAAGCATCCTGCACTTTTTGAATCGTTTATTATGTGGATTTCATATTAGTGATGATTCTAATGTATGCATTTAATATACAAGATAGCACAGTCAACTCATGATACATGCATCAAATCTTTAGCTAGAACATGCAACACATGACCATGAAAACAACAATATAGACAGAAGTTTGCATTTCATGTGCCTGTAAGTGTAACATGTCATGTTTTATAGATTCTTAAACTCGTTTCATAGTCATTTGCCACATTGGTTACTTAGTATTAGTTTATTATTTTCCATAAAAAAATGTCATTCCTTTGAAAATATTTTGACCCCTTACATATTATAATTTGGCACTTCAATTTCATTTACACCTCTGGGGCACATGCTATGCGTTGATATAAAAGCAAAAGGCCAAAGAAGAAATAAATATACGAATTTTATGGATTCGATTCATGCTTAATTGAAAGTTCAATCTATCCTACATAAAGAATGGCATATACATAAATACATACATGTCTTCATGATCTCCTAGGACTATTTTACTTTACTCCAATATCAGAAAGAAAGAAAGAATCGCGCTCAAAGGAATAATAAGTTAGTTGTAAGGGGAAATTTGAAACACATTTGGGAATCCCGCAAAAGTATTTTTGTTCGCAGAACCTTGTTTTGGAGGTCTGTAAATCATGTAGTTAATATGCTTTTTTGATATTGAATCTGTGCTGTTACGGAAGCAACAAATGTAATGTGGCCAGTGGATTGTAAAAGACTTTCTGATTTTTCTTATGAAATGTATGTAGAACGTATTTTATTAACTATCTATGTTACATAACTGTGACAGGTTGAAAACTTGAAGTCAAAGCTGCTTGAAAAGTTAGAGCAGTTTCTTGTGGAACTTGATCTTTCTAAAGAGATAAGCAAGGGTACTGCAGATTCCAGTGAATCCGCCAATGGAGGAAGTCAATCTGTTTCCGTTAGTCCTATTTCTGAGGTATATCATCTTTGATACTATCCTTTTGTCTTTTTGGTTTCCTCAACTAGCTTTGAATGAAAATGTTTAAACACGCACACATCTACATAGGTGTGTATGTAACTATGTACATAATGTTGTGCATATCTATTGTCAACATACATCTTCACTGTTTACAGTTGTCACTTGATCATATATATGAGCTCTTTCAGTTGTCTAATATTATAAATAGGTTCCAACTCGTGAATTCGTGGAAGCTGTTCATGCTTATCACGTAATTTTTCCTGATTCGGAGGAGCAGCTGGTCAAACTCGTGCGTGATCTGACCACAAGGTATTAGTGTGCCTCTTTGTTAATTCTCCCATAGCACCACTATCTACTTCTGACTAGCTGCTGTTAACCTGATTGACGTTTGCTTTAATAGGCACTTTGAAGCTGCCAACCAAGAGATACATAATCAGATCTCTTCGGCAAAGCTATCCAACCGACTCCGTACGTAACATGCTTACTAATGCTATCATCTGCGTAGATCCTTATATTATCATTTCTTCCTGAACATGTGGCAGATAATGTCGCTGGCCCTTTTAGGTTGTACTAGTTTGTATGTGTATAATTTAAAGCGACGATTGCATAATTGGGGATAATTTGTGCAACTTTTTATTCAGTTTTACAGAACTAGAGTTTGTTATTATACATTGACAAACATCAATTAGAGGTGTCATAATGGGCGGCTTCTTTAACAGATTTATAATGGGCTAGCTCGTGTTGGGTTCTGTCCATTTTCTATACTCACATAATTAAGGCTCTATTTATTATTACGAAAATAGTCTTGGTACAATAATAATATAAATATTTGAATAGAATCATTTATGAAGTTGTATGCACAAACATAGACGTCAGGCAACTGTATACCTGTGTGACTTATTGATTTATGACCCGTTCCTCTTTTAGCTAGCTTTTGTATTTGGCCCTTTTTGGATAGAACACAACCCAAATCAACCTGTTTATAAGTAAAAGAGTAGTAATTGCAACCTCTAGCATCATTTTTCACTTTTTTAGTATTTCCATTTACCACATGGTATCAATTTAATGTCTTTTGTGGTGGCCCCCTTTTTACAGGGTTTATTTGGACTGATGTCCTATTGATTGACGAAGTCTTACCAGAGGCTGCTCTACAAGATTTTGCTTTTGAGGTTGCCATTCCTCACTAATTGTTATCTTTATAAAGCTGTGGTTGAAAAACTAATCATTTGATTAATGAGTGATTATTCTGATTGAAGTTAAATTTTTATGGATTCAGGCTGCTCGTGTTGCTTTGAAAAAGTATGTCACTAGCGCATTTTCTCATCTTCTTCATGAAATATCTGGTTAGTCTTCTCTTTGGCTTAAATATACATGAAAACTGTAGATCTGCATTGACTTAAATGCTTTAAGATGCAGATGATAGAAATATAAACCAGGATAAAGTAAATTCGCCTGCATGCTTGTTGAGCTGGTGCACCTGAATCTTACTGTTGACTTTTCTGACTCAAGTCTGTTTAAATTGTTAGACACTCTTCTGCAAATTCAAAAGGATGGCAAAAAAGAGGAACATCCTTTGAAGACAGCTCTTGATGCCAGTAGAAATACTTTGATTCAAGGCAGTACAAAAGTCCTATCGGTAAATCATGTCAACTGTCTTGATTCATATCTAAGAGATCAGATATTCATATAAACAATAAAACGTAATCAGTAGCCTTGGAATTTGATCTGACAGTATCATTGCTAAAATGATTCTGTCATATATCTTTTATTATAGTTTCTATTTGAGCTTACAGTAATTTATTATATAGGATATCCGTCATCTTCTTGATGAAGACTTGGGATTGATATTGAAGTTAAGAGGCACAATTATCAGTTGGGTACAAGAAGGGTTCCAAACCTTTTTTAAACAACTTAATGATCAATTACTCTTACTTTCTGGAAAAAATGTTTCAATCGCGCAAGAACAGTCTTTGGCAGAGAAGTTACAAGCTGATAAGGTTCCAGCTGGGCTTGTACTTGTGATATCCGAGCTATCTATTTTCATTGAACGAGATGCCATTTCAAGAATTACCGAGGCAAGAACTGTTTTAATGTTTTATTTTGCATATATTTTCCAAGCTCGATTTTCAAATTATGTATTTGCTATTCAGGAAATTGGCTCTTCATTGTCTGGCGGTGGTTATGAATACAATCCCGCTTTTGTTCCTGCTGAAATCCGTCACACCTTTAGATCAGCTGGTGAAAAGTTCTTGCAGCGTGTACGTCTTTTGTATAATATCAGCTCTCGAGATCTTACATTTTTCTTGTTCTATTTATTGATTGGAGTTTCCTTTGCAGTATATTAATATGAGAACCCAAAGAATCTCTGTTCTTCTGAGGAAGAGGCTCACAACTCCAAACTGGATCAAGGTTTGTACGGGTTTCACATGAATTTAATGTTTATTTATCTTTGATATTGACAAATGTTTTCTATTTTTCAGCATAAAGAACCCAGAGAAGTTCATATGTTCGTTGATTTGTTTCTTCAAGAGGTAGGATTTTCACTTATTCTTTGCACATCCGAATTAAAGGGCTAATAATATTTTTTGGACTAAGTGAATGCAAATGATTAATGTAGTGAGTTATTTATGTTGTGGCAGTTGGCAGCAGTAGGAAGTGAAGTGAAACAGATATTACCTCCAGGGCTTACTCGTAAACATTCTCGCACAGAGAGCAATGGAAGCACAAGCTCTTCACGCAGCAACACATTAAGAGATAACCGTTCAAACACCAACAGGGCCCGCAGTCAGCTTCTGGAAACGCATCTAGCAAAGTTGTTCAAACAAAAAATGGAAATCTTCACAAAAGTTCTACATACACAGGTACTGACTCTATATTTCTATTCTATTTAAACATTAAAAGTGAGTACACGTGAACTAAGAATATCTATATTGCAGGAATCTGTTGTGATGACTATTGTAAAACTTTGCCTCAAAAGTATGCAAGAGTTTGTTAGGCTGCATACATTTAATCGCAGTGGATTTCAGCAGATTCAGTTGGACATGCAGTACCTTAGAATTACACTCAAAGACAGCGCTGAAGATGAAGCGGCTGTTGAATTTCTGCTTGACGAGGTAAACAGATTCTTCAATACTTGATGACGGTAATCAATATAAAAAAGGATCATGTATAAGTAGGTCACCAGACTATTCAATATCTTTCAAAATGACACCTAACCAGTAAAACAACTTTATAGGCCACCCCAAGTATAAATGGCGTTTCCAGATTTGATCATAAACCTGTTATATGCCAAAAACATTATTCAATTTTTTGACTGTTCACTAGTTTTTACTTTACATAATAAAAAGTTGACAAAGGGTGTTTTGTTTCTTTCATGAACTCAAGTTATCTTCCGTCATACCGCCTATATTATGTCGGATTTGGTATAAACGGAACCATTTGCATATTTGAGTGTAGTTTCAGTAGCTGGATGGCCTCCTTGTACATCTTTAAGCAACATATTGTTAAAATAATACTATAAAGTTTTTTTTGAACAATTTAGGAAGTTCTATGCATAAAAATATATATTTTTAGCGACTTTCTGTCGGTTTCCTTTTTTTAGCTAAATTATTTTTGACCCGTTTGAGATAAACACAAGTCAAATTGACCCATTCATAAATATATGGGTCGAAATTGCCACCTCGCTAGCTCTAAAATATGACGCAAGAAAGTTGATGTTTGAATTAGCGGTTTCTTGCTAATCCCCTTTTGTTACTGTCAATGATTAGCAAAAGTTAAACATTAAACCTTCTCCTTGAACAGGTGATAGTTGCTTCTGCAGAACGCTGTCTTGATCCTTGTCCGCTGGAGCCAGCAATCCTAGATAGACTTGTACAAGCGAAATTGGCTAGGACCATGGACCAAGAAACAGTCGCTTCTTAGTAAACAACAGTTGCATAACTGGCTCAAATTATCTCAATCCTATTACAGATTAGGAAAGATGTTGGGAAGTGCAAAAAGTCTTTGCATACGTGTTGTATTTTGTGTTGCATATAGATAGTTCCGTAAACTTGCTTCAACTAGTTGTTACTGTACTTCAAATATGATAATTGTTGTTTATTGTAATCATAGTTGAATGAACTCCATAGAGAAGCTTCTGAACTAATTTTTTATTTTAATTTTTTTTCAAAGAAAATAAATAAAAGATTTGCTGTATTTGAGATTTAAATGTTTAATCACAATTCCCTTAATCGGATCATGTCACATCAGATTATTGACCGATTCGACCTGAATCTCACCTACTTGTCTTGATTATTTGAAAAACATATTATTGTATGTGCTATATCGCCTTCTACGTGTTTATTAAGAGGCAGTTCATGAAATCTTAATTCATATTCTCTTGCACAACCGACTTGATAGGAGCTCTCGTACCTCTACATGCACACACACGTTAGACCAAGTGAATCAAAGTTCCATCGACTCATCTAGCATTTCACTAACCTTGCTTAAGTGATCCTTTGTAAGTTTATTTTAAGGAACGATAAAGGACTTGATAGTGCCTCCTTTGATATCAACATGATTGAAAATCTTTTGCTTATGTATCAATTTTCAAAAAGTATTTGAGTTTGGACTAGATCCTCTGATGTTTAAAATGAACATAATAGGGAATGTTAGTTTGTTGTGAGTGAATATTTTGATTTAAAATAATGCAAAGGTCCCACAATAATTTTACTCTTTCTTTCTCACTCACAACAAATTTAACATGATCAATCATGTTCATTTTGAACATTAGAGGATCCTAGTCCTTTGAGTCTAGACTAGACACAATGGTCGTCTATATCGTCACTTTCACATAAACGCCATATCATTATTCAACACATCATCACTATCATCACCTTTCAGCTTCAATGGTCATCACTATTAAAAATAACCAACCATTTTATACAAACATCTCACAAAATACTCACACTCTCACAAACAAACAAACAAACAAAAAAACAATGGTGAGGGTGGCCACCATTAAGTGCGTAAAATAAAGGTGATGAGGGTGATATTGATGGTGAATCACGCGTGAGGTGAGGGTAATGGTGACCCTCACCTACCATTGTGACCAGCCTTAGTTCTTATACCTTAGGATTTGTATAGTTTTACTGACACACAAAGTAAAAAAGTAAATAGCTTTATCTCTAATATTATAATTGTTAGGATTTAGTAAATCCAGTCATTAAAGAGTCGGTCACCTCAAGTATATGTAATCGTTAGAAAGCTCGTAGTCATAGATTATTTAATGTTAAGTAGTATTTAGTTAAGTAACACCGTGGAGGACGGACGGGTCTTTACCCACTGTATGCCTGATCTACAGCCCGTAGGTGGCGATTTGTGTAAGACTATAAATACTCTCTACCTCCCAAGGTAGAGAGTTGGACCTCATGATAATACTTTCATTTTCTCTCACTAAGTTCCCAAACCTCTAACTCTTTCTCTCTCTAAACCTCATCTTGTACGCCTACTTGTGTTTATGATATGATGTGTTTGTGAAATCCAATATGCAACAATTGGTATCAAGAGCCATGGTTTGATCATCTCTCTTACATATCCTTGGATTTCTAGTGGTTTTAGATGGTTTTGAGTTTGAAAAAGTTTAGTGGTTTTTGCATCATTTGGATTATTTCTAGTGTTAAAGTTTGAATTTTGGGTGTACTTTTGTGTTTAGAATCATTGTAAGTGCTTGGGTTTTGATTTGGTAAGCTTGAATCACTGTGGTTGAGCTTGTTTTGGATTGAAAAGTGTGTTTTTCAAGTTTTTCTTGCTAGCGACTTGGTTCTCGTTGTGTTTTTCATCGTAGCGACTTGCTTCATAAAAGTTAACTAGTTACGTTGTTAGTTGTTAGCGAACTGAGCCTAGCGACTTGTCTATTGAGACAAGCCGACAAATAGTACAAGTTAGTGGATTCTCCACTACGGCTAGCTACTTGGTGAGGTTAGCGACTTGCTTCAGAAATTGTTAACGAGTTGTAGTGTAAATTGTTAGCGACTTGATACTAGCGACTTGGATCTTAGCAAGTTGTTCTTTAGCAACTTAACTGTGTCTAGCGACTTGGTGCTTAGCGATTTGTTGTCATAATTCTTAGCGACTTGGTGTTAGCGACTTGGATCTTAGCGAGTTGCTCTTTAGCGACTTGACTGTGTAGCGACTTGGTGCTTTAGCGACTTGTGTCCAGCGACTTGGGTCTTAGCGACTTGGGCTTAGCGACTTGGTTCAAGAACTCTTAGCGACTTGGTTGATTTCTGTTTGTAATGCGGTTTTCTCTTGATTTAATAAAATCCCGTGAAAGAATCTATTTCCCGGTTTAATCATAGAGTTATAAAATCCCGTGTAATCTGTTAACATGTCTACCAACGTACCTACAATCATCTCCATCTGTGCGAGGATGTTCAAGCAGTTGGTTCAGATACTCGTCCACCCATGCTTGACAGAACTGACTATGACTCTTGGGCTCAACGAATCGAATTGTACTGTCTTGGAAAAGAAAATGGGGTCAACATTCTCAAATCTATTGATGAAGGACCGATCAGTTGAGACTACAAGAGACATAATTGATACTGGTGCAGATGGAACCATGATCTTTGGATTGGATAGACTAAAGACGTATGATGAGCTCGGTGATAAGGAGAAAAAGAGATTCGATGTCGATATCGGGGCTTCAAACATTATGCTTCAGGGTCTTCCAAAAGACATCTACAAGCTTATCAATCACAACACTGAAGCCAAGGCTGTTTGGGATAATTCAAAATGCTTCTCTCAGGATCTGAATTAACTAAGGAAGACAGAGAATCACAGCTGTATGATGAATTTGAACACTTCAAGATGAAACCAGAAGAGAGTATCTATGAGTACTACGTGAGATTCCATAAGCTTGTGAATGACATGAGGAATATCAAAATGAACATGCCAAACATTCAGCTGAATTCAAAGTTTGTAAACAACATGAATCCCGAATGGCACAAGTTTGTCACCTCTGTGAAGCTAACCAAAGGATTGAAGAACACAAACTATGAGCAACTTTATGCATTCCTTCTTCAGAATGAGAGACATGCTATGTTTGAGAAAAGGATTCTTGAAGCAGTTCAAATCTAAGCGAGAAGAAACAAGCTCATCAAATGACTCAACTGATTTCTACACCAATGTTGGTATTACTACCAAAGCTTCTCAAGTCATACCCATGGGTAATGGTAATTACAAGCTCATCCCGATCCAAAGCATATAAGCCTCCTGACTCAAACACACTCATGGAAAACTTCATCAATCAACTTTCTCTCATGGTTAGTCAAAACATGAACTCTCTCCCACACACCAACAATAACCTCAGAACAGCATCCAATCCACACAATCAAGCTACTATCAAAGATGGGAAGGTTATGGTGCAACCAGTTCAAGAAAGGCAGTATGAACAAGGAAGAGGTGGAGGTGGTAGAGGATATGTAGCAAATCAGAATCGTGGAAGGAATGGAAATCAAGGTCAAGCAAAGCCAATTAAGTGCTACAACTGTGGTGGTGAAGGACATATTGCTAGGAACTGCACATCTCCAAAAGCCCACGTAATGCGAATACTTCGAGAGACAAGATGTTGTTTGTGCAAGCTCGGATAATGGAGCGCTTTGGATGAAGAGGAGTTATTGTTTCTTCGAGGGAAATGCCAACCTATGATGCGATGTTGATGAACAACCAATTCAGAGATAGGTCATAATCATCAAAATGCCTTTCAAGTAGCCGACTGTGATGCATTTGACTCTGATGTCGATGATGAACCTACTGCCCAAACAATCTTCATGGCTAGCATCTCACCTATGGTCTCTCCAAAGGTCTCTTCACCACAACAAGCTGGCCCATCCAAAGATTCAATCATTTCAGAGGTATTAAAACTATATGATGATGTTGATGAGCAAAAGATGCATAATAAAGTACGATCTCTTGAAACTTATGAATCAGATATTGATGATGATGGTAATAGTAATATTGTCCCATATGATCAATATGTGAAGCAAAGTGAAAGTGAGATTGTACCAAGTAATGCATCTTCTGCAGTCAATGATGATTATGTCTTTGATGAATACACTGCATGTGCCCCTGATGATTCTGTTACCTCTGAACTGAATGCCTATAAAGAACAAATTGCTATTTATGAACAACGTGCTAAGTTTGAGTTAACCACCCGTGAGCAGGAAATGGATGACCAAATGCGTACAATTATTAGAAAAAGTAATTTTAGAGAAGAAGTATTAAAACAAGAGTTAAACTCCTTACAAGAAAAGCTTTCTAAAACTGCTAAGCAAAAACAAGAACTTCAAGAAAATGTTAAAATGCTTAAGCAAGAATTCAATGATAAGGAATCAAAACTTTTGAATGATTTTTCTAATCTAAAAACTTTGAAAAACAAGCTTGAAAATAAGTTGTACGTACAAGGGAATACCATTCAGACTGCTCACTTAATCACTAAGCATAGAGTCTTAAGCGATAAGCATAGCATTTCCCTATGTTGAGGAACCAAATCCATAGGTCGTTAAAAAGGCTAGAGCTGCTCATAAGATACTTTATGATGGTAATGAAATCCTTAAGCCTAGACAGAAACCTAGTTGCGCTGAGTGCACTGAGGAAGATAAGAAATCAGATGAAGTCACTAGGGAAAAATTGAATAAGAAGCTAGAAGATCCTGAGTGTAAAATGAATAATATAGCAATCAAACCCCATGATTACACTAAGGAAAATTGGATATCCTTAAAAAAGTTTAAGCCTCAGACTCTATTGACCCCGAACAAGTGTTCGGAAAAGGATATGGACTAGCAAAAAGCTGAAAATCTTGTTGAAAAGAATCCCCCTTGTAGGAAATTCCCTAAAGCAACTGTGTATCCTCCTAATACACCAATGCATTTAGTTCCTATATCTATTGCCACTAATAGCAAGACCTTAATCAGCTTGTATGTTGTTTATCAGCTGTTTGTTGATTTTGAGAAAACGTGTAAGAAGAGAATCACACCTACTGGGATAACTGAGGGGGAAAGGGGTTTTGAGCAAACTAAATAATGCTATTTAACTAAGGCCATGCCTTTCTTTAAACAATTAAAAGGTCAATTTGAGAGTCTTCAAAAGGGGATAAATTCAGATATTAAAGAAATGGAAAAGGAATTTGATGCAATGATAATTGAGGTCAATGATTATGAACAGGAACTCAAATATAATGAAGTTGAAAGAAAGAACTTGCACATCTTAAATGAGAATTTGATTTCGAGTTATGTTGCTCAAGATGTGTTTTATACTGTTACTAAGCACTCTATTACTGCTTCTCGATTTTATGAATTATCTATTGCATTAAAAGTTTCCCATGATCGTGTCATTGAGCTTGAAAACAAAACCTCATAACTAAATGAGAAAATTGATCAGGATGATCACGATAATTTGGTAAAACATCTTTCTAAACTAGAAGTTGAACATTTTGATTTACAACTAAAATATCAACATCTTAAAGAAAATGTCAAAACCTCAAATATCAAGACATCCTCGATGTTCCGAGTTTGATGCGTTTTTAGATAAACAAACATGACGAACAAATTCAAGCTCATTGTAACACGATCAGAAAGTTGAAAGCCCAAATTTATCAATTAAAGGGTGAAAAGAACAATGTGACTGGCTCCCAAATGCCTCCTCCTTTAGATTCTCAGTATTCTCAAACTTTTCATCTTCAAAACTTGGTTAATGCTTTACAAAAAGAAAACGAGAGTTTTCTAGAAGAAAATGAAAAAGTTAAACGACACTTTAAAGAGTTATATGATTCAATGAAAGTCACTCGTGACAAAAACAACGAAAAAATAATGTCTTTACAAAAAGAAATTGAGAATCTGAGGAGTCAGGAAAAAGGAAAATTGCCACTTGTCTTTAATGAGAATGTTGCATCAAAGTCATCCTCGGACGCAAATATATTGTGATCAAGTTAAATACATTCTTCCTCATCTTAGGAATAATGAACTTGTGTTTCATAACTATTGTGCTCACCTTAAGGATAGTATAGAATGTCTTCATGAGATTGTGGAAGAGGATTTCATAAATAAGCCTCTTGATAGAGAAATTAGGTTTGCTTGCATTCAGGCCAAACGATCTCAAGAGTTGCTAGAATGTTTAATAGCAACATGTCCTAAATCCTTAGGTGCTTGAAAGGTAAAGCTGGACGCCTTGTTCTATGCCTAGTGCTAAGCATACAAACCATTCTATGCCTACTTTTAAGAAAGTGAACACTAATGTGCCTTCAGTAGTTCAGATCCTGCATCGTCTAGTTCAGGAATGCAAAAGTAGATCAACCAACTAATGTTCCCATAACTCCTCTCAGAGTAATCGGTGACATAAAAGCAAGCGGGTCAAAGCCTCCGGCAATACCAAGCAAGATAGGACCTCGCAAGCTAAGAATGTGCATTGGAAGAGAGTAGAAGATCACCCTAGGAATATTAAGTTTGAGTTGAATAAAACGAATCGTGTTGATTCTAGTATTAGCTAGAAGGCATCTGTAATTAATTGAATTACGCTACTATTCGAAAACCATGTAATGATGACAGCTTGATTTCTGTTACTAATCATGAATGTGGTGTGAATGTTTTGTCTAATCTTTGTCAAATGCCCTGTTAAGACTGTTAATGCAAAAAATCAAGCTAAGAAGGCTAAAAGGCAAAGGCGAAAGAAAGTTAGAAAACAAGTTGGAAACCCACGGAAGGAGATTTAGTAATATAGGTTATCAATGGATACCTCGGGCGTAAGGTTAATGAGTTTTGCCCTAAATTTGCTAAGTCAATGCCCACTAGAAAATGGATGCCTACTAGTAGAACTATTCCCTTAAGAAGCGAACATACTTTTAATAGGTCAAATACGGACACTAGCACAGCATCTATTTCTAATGAGTCCATTGTTTCTACCTCCGATGTGGGTGTTCCAATCACTGTTACTAACCAAATGGAACCCATTCTTCCATGGGGATCCCAATTATCCAGCTTATCCATTCTTATGCGTGTTCAACCTGCATCGTTCAAATCGTTACGTGGTACTTGGACTCAGCCGCTGTTTTCCAAGCATATGACTGGAGACCGGTCGCGGCTCATGAACTTCGTGAGTAAATTCATCGGAACTTCGAGATTCGGAAACGATCATTTTGGTGCTATTATGGGTTATGGAGATTACGTGGTTGGAAATAGTTTGATTTCCAGGGTATATTATGTTGAAGGTCTTGGACATAATCTATTTTATGTCGGACAATTTTGTGACTCAGATTTAGAAGTGGCCTTCAGAAAACATACTTGCATTGTTAGAGAACTTGATGGTGTGGAACTTCTTAGAGGAACTCGAGGTTCAAACCTATACACCATCTCTATCGAAGATATGATGAAATCTTCACCCATCTTGCTATTGTCAAACGCCTTCCAAAACTAAGTCATGGCTATGGCACCGCCGTCTCAATCACTTGAACTTTGGTACCATAAACAATCTTTCCAGAAAGGACTTAGTAAGAGGATTACCCGTGTTAAAGTATGAAAAAGATCATCTTTGTTCAACTAGTGCCAATTGGGAAAAAGCACGAAATATGCCCATAAACCAAAACCCACAAACTCAATAATGGAAGTTCTTCATACCCTTCATATGGATGCATGTGGACCAATGAGAGTGAAAACGATAAATGGGAAGAAATACATTCTAGTCATTGTTGATGACTACTCTCGATTTACTTGGGTAAATTTTTTGAGGACAAAGGATGAAACTCGAGATGTCATCATCAAACTTATCAAACACTTCAGTTCGACTCAACAATACCGTAGAATTGTTCGAATGCACAATGGTACATAGTTTGTTAACAAAGACTTAATTGAGTTTTATGAAAGTGTTGGGATCATCATCAAAGAAGTGTTCCACGAACTCCTCAACAGAGCGGTGTAGTTGAAAGACGAAATCGAACTCTTGTGGAAGCCGCAAGAACAATGCTAATTTATGCAAAGGTTCCAATGTTTCTATGGGTTGAAGCCATTGCCACTACTTGCTACACCCAAAATCGTTCCCTTATACATACCTCTCATGGAAAAACTCCATATGAACTTGTCCATAAATGAAAACCTGATCTCTCCTACCTTCGTGTGTTTGGTGCTTTGTGCTACCCAATAAATGACGGTCAAGATTTAGGTAAATTAAGAGCTAAGGCGGACATTGGAGTTTTGTAGGTTATGCATCTAACAAGAAGGGTTACCGAATCTACAACAAAAGAACTCGAGATATCATGGAAACTACTCACATCACGTTCGATGAGCGGTCCGGCAAATGGCTCCGGGACAATCCATTCACGGACCCAGCATCTCAACCTTCATCAAGTAGTCCTATCGCTTTACTCTTGTCTTTAATCCTCTCCAAAGAACTCCTTATGTACCTCCATCGAAAGATGATTTAAAGAAATTGTTTGATCCAATATTTGATGAACATTATGAGCCGAGCCAAATGCTAATGAAATGTCAATTCCATCAACAGAGGCTGCTCCTATCCCTGTCAATAAAGTCAAGCCTTCAGTTTCAATATCATTAAGTCAAGAAGCCGCCGCTTTGCGATCACTCTGTCTCATCAACAAATCATCAATCATCGAATGTACATCATGGAATTGTTTCGGGCACCCATGATGAAGTTAATCTCTTTGCTACCAGAAGATGCTCCATTTGAAAACATATTTGCTCTCGAATCATCATCGAACCATCTTCATTAGGAGATATCGACTCTGCTACGTCAGTTCCTCAAATACAACCACATGAACACCTTAGAAAGTGGACACATGATCATCCATTGGACAACATCATTGGAAACCCTTCTCCAGGCCGATGTACACGAAAAGAACTTGCAACGATGGTACCTTATGGTACTTCTTCAACTCCGTACTCTCTAAGGTCGAACCAAAAGATGTTAAAACTGCCATGAATGAAACAATTTGGTTCAATGCCATGCAGGAAGAAATTCATGAGTTTGATCGATTAGATGTATGGGAATTAGTACACGCCTCCAGTTTGTGCTATGATCATTGCTCTAAAGTGGATCTTCAAAGTGAAACTTGATGAGCATGGTGATGTTTTAAAGAACAAGGCTCGATTATTGCAAAGGGATCCGGCAAGAGGAGGGTATTGACTTTGAAGAATCATTTGCTCCTGTTTCTCGTATCGAGGCAATCGAAATCTTCTTGGCTAATGCTGCAAGTAAGAACATGGTAGTTTATCAGGTAGATGTAAAGACGGCTTTTCTTAACGGATATCTTAAAGAAGTCGTATCACGTCCGGTAACACGGACGGGGTTTGAGAATCCAGATCATCCTACAGCTGCTATCGTTTGAAGAAGGCTATTTACGGTTTGAAGCAAGCTCCAAGGGCATGGTATGATACGCTATCAAAGTTTCTTCTATCTACTCGGATTCACCAAATGGCAGCTTGATCCTACATTGTTCACCGAAAAGTCGTGAAACATTTAATTCACGTTCAAATATATGTTGATGATATTATTTTTTGCCTCGACTGACACCAATGAATGTGATCGTTTTTCAAATGAAATGGGTTCCAAATTTTAAATGTCAATGATGGGACAAATGTCATTTTCTTGGGATTACAAATTTCACAAAGTCCCGAAGGCATTTTTATAAATCAATCTAAATATGCAAATGAGATTTTAAAGAAATTTGGATTTGATTCTAGTGACCCTATTGACACTCCCATGATAGAGCTCTACTAAACCGGATGAGGACCACTCGGGGATCATAGTAGACCAAACAAAATATCGTAGTATGATCGATCCCCGATGTACCTCACGTGATGAATCAAACATTCTTATTTGTTTGCATGTGTCTTAGATATCGGCTAAGCCTACCAAAAAGCACCTTGAAGCGGTTAAGCGGGTCTTTCGGTATCTCCAAGGAACCATCAATATGGGACTTTGGTACCGAAGGACACCGTATGTCACTAACGACCTATGCGAGATCGCGTCATCATGGGATGTCAAGATACACGTCGAAGCGTGCGCCCGAGGTGCTCGATTCCGGGTGATAAGCTTGTGAGCTCTTCAAAGAAGCAAATGAGTACTTTATTTCCTCACGAGAGGTGAATACATAGCCATGTCATCTTGTTGTGCTCAAATCCTATGGATGAGATCCCAGTTATCTGACTATGGCTTTAAATTCAACAAAATCCCTCTGTACTAGATAATAAAAGTGCTATTGCTCTCTCATGCAACAACGTTCAACACTCAAGAGAAAAACACATCGACATTCGACATCATTTCATCAAGGAGCAAGTAGAAAACGGTGTGGTGGAACTTTATTTTTGTGAGGGTAATACCGGTTAGCGTACATCTTCACCAAAGCTCTTCCTAGAGAACGTTTTGAGTTTATCCTCCCAACACTTGGTCTAAAGAGTCTTCAACCGGAAACACTTAAACGTCTTCAAGAGGAAGAAGATGAGTAAAAGGTCTTTCTTCATCCATATCTTGTAAATATTTATTCAAAAAGCAAAATACAAAATTTCAAAACCTTCAAAAAGCAAATAGAAAAATATAAAACTTTCAAAATATCCATAAAAATTTGAAAAATCTTGAAAAATTTCAAAAAATATTGTCATTTTGTCATGTTTTTCTCGATTCAAAATATCTAAATCTTTGTGTTGTCATTCAAAAGAATGACACGGACTTTAGATATTGTTCGAATGTTCTTATATATATATATATATATATATATATATATATATATATATATATATATATATATATATATAGGGGGTGTTTCTTGTGAGAAGTCTAATTTTGGTGAGAACGCGAGAAGAGATCCTAGCCCTCCATCTAATCCCTCTTTTTTTAGATCTAATGGCCTAGATTAACTCATATACTAAACAAAAATATTTTTTTTAATTAAAACACATCACAACTACTATATAAAAGAAAAAACACACATATCTCACACACCTAAGGTGAAAAACAATACGATCCTCTCCAATTCAACTACCTTCAATAATCTCTGATCATAACCACCACTACACTACCGGATCAACGCCGCTTCAAACCGCCACAATTATAGCTCTCACATTTGAACCACCATCACTTCCATCTCCATCGCCACAACAAGACAAGCCATTGAGGTACCAATCGCCATAGCAAACACCTTTCTATCACTAATATCGATCATCTCCTTGAGCTTATGGTTGTCATAAACCGCCATTGGAGGTTATTAGGTTAAATTTTCTCTATAAAGGTTCAATTCTTACACTTTCATCATCATTCACATGTTTGTAATTGATGTTCAGTTTGACGATTGCTTGTAATAGTTGTTCATTTAATACTTTTATCGCTATCATTGCAACAAATTGATTCAAGTTTATGATGCATATCAACTGTTTGATGAAATGCCTGAACCAATATCATGCAAGCTGTGAATTTTATTTGTTGATTCATTGTTTTAGTAGTCTTGATAGTACTTACGGTTATGCTTTCTTATCTAAAAATTTAGTTTTACTTTCGAAAAAGGTATAGGTGAACGACTTCAATAAGCACATTTACAACTACAAGTATTATAAGATTTGTGAAGAACACCGGTCACATGTGAAGATATACGTCTTGCGACTTTTAAGGTGCGTGAACAACTTCGTCACATGTGAAAATATACGTCTCGTAGCTTTTTAAGAATATCGTCACATGTGAAAATATACGTCTCAAATATTTTAAAACTGCGTCACATGTGAAAATATAGGTCTTGTAGCTTTTTAAGATGTGTGAAAAACTTCTTCACATGTGAAAATATATGTCTTGTTGCTTTCTAAGATGTGTGAACAACTTCTTCACATGTGAAAATATATGTCTCGTTGCTTTTTAAGATGTGTGAACAATTTCGTCACATGTGAAAATATAAGTCGTAGCTTTTTAAGATGTGTGAACAACTTCTTCACATGTGAAAATATACGTCAGCGTTGCTTTTAAGACGTGTGAACAATTTCATCATATGTGAAAATACACGCCTAGTAGCTTTTAAGAATATCGTCACATGTGAAAATATACGCCTCATTACTTTTTAAAACTTGTCACATGTGAAAATATAGGTCTTGTAGCTTTTTAAGATGTGTGAACAACTTCTTCACATGTGAAATACGCCTCGTTGCTTTTAAGACGCGTGAACAATTTCATCATATGTGAAAATATACGTTTGATGTATGAACAACTTCTTTACATGTGAAAATATACGCCTCGTAGCTTTTAAAGGCGTGTGAACAATTTCATCACATGTGAAAATATACGTCTTGTAGCTTCTTAAGAAATTCATCACATGTGAAAATATACGTCTCGTGGCTTTTTAAGAACTTCGTCACATGTGAAAATATACGTTTGATGTGTGAACAACTTCTTTACATGTGAAAATATACGTCTCGTAGCTTTTTAAGACGTGTGAACAATTTCATCACATGAGAAAATATACGTCTTGTAGCTTTTTAGGGTGAGTGAACAACTTCGTCACATGTGAAAATATTTGGAGCATGAGGATACTGGATACATGTTACACTTAAGGGGTGTTTGGCTATCTTATCCTAGAAGTTTATGGTTCTTGCAAAAGAGGAAACTAGGCTATTTCAAATTGATTTTTCAAAAGTGGATGAGCTTTTTGTACCCACTAGGATGTTTTAATGCTCGAAAACATAGTACTAAACCATGGTGAATTCTTATGTGTATTTGATCCGTCATCTAGAGTAGGGAGTCATATTTACTTTCTCGCTCGCTTTAGATTTTCATCTCGCAATAAGTTTACTCATCCCCTTTTTCAAGCCAAGAGTCGACGCTTAACCACATTTATGCGTCCTTTGTGGTATATTAGGAACATATATCATGGGCACATCGTCATAAATGAGGAACCAACTTTGACCTTCTAATATTAATGTTTTGTTCTGAGAGATTTTGTGATAGTACTTAGCATATAGAGTTATAAATGTTAATTTCTTACATAGACATGTTTTATGTTATGTTACACACGCTACATCTGCATACACTAACCTCTTATTCATTTGTTGGTTAAATCTCTTATTCATTGTAGTCTGAGTTTGGTGATGTAAGTTAGAGTTTAGCGCCACTTGTTGATCACTATCAGAAATGAAAGATCAAGCACTTAAGACTTTTAATGCATAGTCATCATAGTTTACAACACATATGAAACATTTTGAAGTAAAAGTTGACTGATTTATATTTTCTCTTCTTTCTGGACCGACTAGCCAAATGAGGCAAATGGGTCTGATAGTGGTATGTGTGATTCCTAAGTAAATTTGCAACCGCTTTTCATTGGTAACTATTTATCAATTAATTTGCGCACTATGGGCAATATTCTTGAGCCAACTAGTTAATGGTTATTCAATATTTGATAATCATGGGTGTTCTAATTTTCTGAATGTTAGTACTTATATACTAATTTGTTCGATATATAGTAAAAGATCCAGAGCTCTTTAGTTGTAACTAGTAGTGTAACAAATAAGTAATATAATCTAGGCAGGTTCGAATGGTGAAGCTAGTTATTAGTTTACTAAGCAAGTGATGCATAACCTTGATTGGGAGCTGTGATCGAAAACATGTTGCACATTTGTCAAAACCCGAGAATGTCCTCAAGCTTGAAATTTGAGTCTTAGGATTTTTTTGAAATATAAGTAGTAGTGATATTTAGGGACCGAGAGCTAGCTTTTGCTACTTGAGAAGCTTTGCACCTTGTTACCGTTAGCTATCCTTGACCTTTGGTAAATAGGAACAGTTTCCATGGACTAAGGATAGTAAAAAGAGAAACTAGAACTGTTAGGATGTGTTGGGTGCACTAGCTGTTTTATAGAAAAGCTTGGTGAACAACTTACACTTGTAGGATCCAAGCTTTCCTGGCCCATTGAACCTATACGAGTGGGTACAGTGAAATTCATACTCTTATTCAACTAATCTTCAAGTCTTGATATGGTCCTGTTTGTAATTACTTTTGATGCAAGCCAAGGCTCAAACTTATATGAACCCATAAAACTGAGCCAAGCGTCGTGTAGCCCAAATACACCTATCACCCGTATTTGGAATGGCATGTATCGATGATCACCCTTAGCTTTGCAACACTAACCGCCATTTGTGGAGTACCCTCTCATTTGACTGTAAGTGGTCTTCAATTGTCATATGTTCTTGCCTTTTGGTATATAAGATTAATAGATAACCAAGACAACTACAGCTATTCAAGAGTTCAATGTTACCTTTGTTTTCATTGTGCTAAATACAACCAATCAACCATAATTTTGAACATTTTACACTCTGTTTATCTTTATTTGTTAGAATAAATAAGGTGAATTAATCACTTGTTTCATATGATTATTTAGATTTTGGATGACAATGGTCCTAAAAATTATCTTTTATTATAGCACCTAGAAGACCGTTTGACATATGACTAATTTTGTCGATAACGTATGTAAACAATCACATTTACAATGTTGGTATATAACTCAATATTTACGAGGCTAAAGGTGACATGTGAAAGTCGAAAACCAATCTTACAAAATAAATAAATACAACACCAAATGGAGGTTGCAGCAGAGCTTTTCTTGTGTGCCACCGTACATGTACTATACTGTTCGATACTTAGACTCTTCCCCCACCATACCTTGAAGGATATTTGATCCCGATGAATCACGATCATGCTAAAAGGTGGTGAAACGGGCTGATTCGATTGGGTCTCAAAATGGGTCAAAACTAGAATGGGTCCGGTTGACTCACAAACACTTTCTGTCTTACCTTTTCTTGAACTGCAGGTTAAAGATTAAAAAATGGTTAGGAAGGCTACATTAATGAATTTTTTATTGTTTTATATCTATGTTTTACTCGTTTTGAGCATGTTTGGTAACATGTCAGATGGTTATTGTGTCAAACATGTTACCAAATTGATATAGTTTAAGTAATAATCTATATAGAATGTTTAGTGACAGTTTGTCATATTAATGTTAATTCATAACAAAAATTAAATGTCATCTCCAGTCGATGTGCTATACATCAAATTTTATAGCCCTGGTTTTCTCAAACAGAAAAAGAAAGACGGTACATTTAAAATGACATATGGTATTCGCTTTGCATACCTGATCAATTGTTACTGTTTTTGCAGTTATTAACGGCTTCGCTCCTCGACATCAGCTTAAATAAAAGCTACGAAAAATTTGAGGTGGTAGAGTTGACCTATTTACTATTGAATGAGTTTTCGGTTAGAGAAAACAATTTAGCTAATAGGGAAACGGGTCAAACAGTTTGAAGTAAAACAAAAGTCTATTTTGTATACACAACATCCTAAATCGTTAATGTATAGTATATTATGTAATAATATTGTTTTTATAATTTATAATTAACACATTAATAAACCTTGCCCATTTGACTTGTTACTCGCTCCATGACATTTTAAAAGCCTCATACACTCCCACTGTCTTTATGGTTTTGGAATACTAATAATGACTCTTTCACCTTTGTTGGTTCATGTGATGACAGGGATCTTGATTGCTTACATCATTAGAATTGCTAAAGCTTCGTTAGAAAAAGCACTAGCTTAGAGTATAGATGACTTAGAATTCCAGCCGCGCCTATTAGAGCAGATTCAACACTCAATCTCCACGCACCTCTGATAGATTAAGTGGACACAACCTGCAGACCAATCATAACTGATTCACTTAGCTTCATGAAAATTTCCCCCCCCCCAACATCATCTACAATAAGCTACACTAGCAAAATTCATAGAAAAAGAACATTCGTAAGCACTCAATACAAGACAAAACCATAACTTACATTCTCTAAACTAGATATTAGAGAAAACATGATCGTAAATGCAAGTTTATTTCTTCGCCTTTTTCTTTGGTTTGGCGACGGGGAACAAGTGTAACACTTGATGATGTAGTATGCTAACAAAGCTAATTTGTTACTTTACTACTCTATGCCCGTACATACTGATTTTTATTTATGCATGTAATCAATCATTTGGGTTTCAGTTTCTATCATTAATGAAAACTTTATTCATTTAATTCAATAATATCAGTTTTTACTCCTAAAAAAAAGAGCTTTCGATAGTATCATTTATCACTCCTAAAACAAGGTGCATAATAGTACATTCGGTCCCATGATGTTATCAACTGTCACAAGCTTTTTACAAATTTAGTTGATACATGTAATGAACATGTGTTAAATGTTGTTAAGATGGAAACTTTAGGTTGATGGATATGGATATTTTGCAGAATGCTTATTGTGGGCCTAAGAGTAGAGCAATTCTTTTGCCATTTTTAGATACACAACCAAGTGAAAATTTAATCTTAGTCATTAAACAACTCTGTGATGATCCCAAAAACATGGTGTCTGTATCGATGGGTGTGGTAAAGAAGGTCTTGGCATGTGGTTTGACTCGTGTGAGAAACTTGCAGCTTCGGTGAGCAATGATACTTTATGAGGGGCCTGGAGATGCAAAATGGAAAACGTACATGTGGATGGAATAATTGTGTCGGATGCATGGAGAACGCTGAGTTGATAATGAACTTTTATGGAGAAGCGATTCGATGGCTCTTATATTGAAAGATAAAGGAGTGCGATGGATTGGCATTACGAGAATGCAGGGAAATTTGGGCACGAACATGCTAAGGACATGTTGGAACATCTTGAAAAAAAGAATAGTCGATGGATATAGACCTATAAAATATAAATAAAAAGTTTACTTCGTTATTTTGTTACTCAATCTGAATATGTTCCGACTTAAGGTACTATTGTAGGGTGTGAAACAAGGTACAACTACGAATATATTTGAATTGATGGCGAGGTAGGAGAGTGCGATTTTGTGTTGGGGATTGGAGATGATATAAGTGATGAAGAGGTGTTTGTGGCTATATTCATGAGGGACTGGTTACTAACAATGGTACTGTTTTTTCATGTAATGTGGGAGAAAAATCAAGTGCGGCTGAGTACTTTGTGCATGAAATGGAATTATTCTACCCATGCATTTGAAACTAGCGAAACAACATCCTGATTTGCTTAAGTTCTTTTGACAACAAGATGTATAGGTATAGCATTGATTCGTATAGTATGAACTTCAGTTATGACAAGTTTGTTGACCAACAAAAGATTGATAGGTATAACTCTTGTTTCTTGTTAATTGGTTAAATTATTGTAAGACGATATCTCTGCAAGCTTATGAACCACTCATGGTAACCTTTGTTAATACTTTTAGACAACCACATATATCGATTTTTATGACTGTTTTTATGACGTTTGAATGATGGCTGATTGGTTTTCTAATCCTATAGTACTATAGCATGACTTAATAGCTTTTAATTTAACTTTAAAATGAAGTGTATAATGGCGAGTAAGGAGAGCAAATGATGTCGAAGTGTAATGATCTTCTTGTTATATACTAACCCATTTTGAAGTTGAACACAGAACATTTACTAACTTGACACTAAGTCAAATTTTGAACTAAAGATTAGATAATTTTATTTCACTAGTAATACACGTACAATCATAAATGAGCGTATACTTTTTACATGTGACTATGTTCTTTACGCACTTAAAAAGCTACGACAATTTTTTTTTTCACATGAGTATACGACCAAGTTGTGAAGATGTCATTAAAAAGTTTCAATTCTTGCTCATAATTTTCACATGTGAAGATATTCTTACAAAAATTGAATAATCATCAATGTTTAAAAATACGTGTATTCAATAGTGACGAAATTTATTCATGCGTGAAGGAAAAAGTTTATTCTCGAGACAAATATTGGTCACATGTGAAAACATGTCTCAGTAGCTTTTAAGATGCTCGAACAAGTCGGTCACATGCGATAATTTTCCAAATAGCCAGAAAAGTAACTCATGTTATCCATAAAAATGAGATTACGATCAATATTAAAAATAAAAAATAATAAAAAAATTTTAAAAATTAAAAATTAAAAAATCCAATTTAGTAGATCTCCTAGCTTTGATAGTTTTACACTAAACATTGTATGTCCTAAATTGTACACATCTATTTACCAGTTGGTGTCAAGTAACAAGCGAAATCAAACCCATCTTATTTAAAAATAAGTAGCTACGACGGGTCATAAGCTTAGAAAGTTACCCAACATTAATTATATTGCATGAACATGAACATCCCAAATCAATATAAGCTTATATCGAACATGAAGATGATAGCAATTAGTAAAATATATCATTCTTCGTGAAGACAAGCTAGTCCTTTGCATGTTACCTCATCAAGTTCTCGCTCTTTGGCCCCAATTAGAAAGTTACCCAACATTAATGATATTGCATAAAACATCCAAAATCACTATGATATTATTCCCAGATTTCATCAAGAACCTCCAAAAGATGCTTGCATTTTTCACAATCACCGCTCGACGACACTTTTGCTAGTAAATCAACCAATTATCTAGACTCCCAATCGGTGATAGTTGATCCGGTGGAATGATCATTTTCTCCCACATCATATTTGTGAGAACAACTTGAGATGAAACTGGAGCGGTATACTAAACTCGAACTGTTTGCACAAAATTAGTTATTCCTACTTCTTTCGAAAATTCCTCCAACTTAGCATAGACACACCAGGTGGATACATCATATAAGTATTGTCGACCTCATACCATTTTACATCAATGCCAACGATCAACCTACTTATATCAATATGATTACCGAAGTCATTACAGAAATGGATTTCAACCTCAGATGGTAGTACAAAACCATGATTGGTTAAAATATAAGCTTTATTATAAACCTCGAGATTATGTCCCCGTTCAGTCCCCATATTCTGACCAACTAGATTGTAAGTGAACCATTATAAACGATAAGTACTCGTCATGAGATCAAGTAGTCACGTATTTTTATTGTCGTAAATAGCTGGTAAAACATGTGCTTTTACTATCTCATGTTCGGATAACCATTTGACAATCGACTTTCAAAAGCATTTGGGTTAAGTTATTGGTACAGGCCATCAAAATTGAGGGGTCAACAATTCGAAGATTGGAAAACAATCTTGTAAAGGCTTCGAGAATGTCCCATGAACCATTTAAACTCATCCAAATCGTACCCACTTCAATTGAACTGTAACAACCGCCTAAAAGTGGAATGAAAGGCGTTTCCATCGTGGTATTCATAACATCAAAGCCGACTTTGAAAGCATAAGTGTTCTGGATGGACTTTGAATGTAATTCATTAAGCCAAGATGATAACCACTTATGGCCTATTGTTTTTAAACCATCTTTTGTACGACATAAAGAAGATAGCATCTTAACAAAGATTTTAGGTCCATAACTCTCGATACCCAATGCTCTTGCAAGTGAATCTGATAGTACTATATCCTTATTCAAGTAGCCAAGACAAAGATGCTCCTGAATCAAGCTATCGAGCAAAAGAGTACGAACCTGTTCATTCCAATTTCTTAGTACCCGAAACGGTGGGATCCACTTCTCATTTTCGCCTTCTAGAAGTAAACAGTTAGACGTGCATAGCTTTGATATGATCATTCTAGGAAGAGAAGCAAAAAATCCATGCACTTCGCCGAGAAGAGGAACATAGCTCATAAAGACGGAAATGCCCTTTCCCGACAATCCTTGAAACCGGAAGGTCGCAAAAGATCTTTGTGAACTCACAAACAAGTTTGAAAATTCTGATAGCAAAAACTGGTTCCATGGACTATCACCGTCAACTTCTTCTCTTGATGAAGGAAGAACAAAATCACATTGAATTGTAAATTTTAAACCATATGTTCGAAGAGGAAGAAATGCAAACCGCTAATCTAGCTTTGGAATCTAATTACGATTCCCTGATACTTTAAGAGCAAATGCAATTGAAATTTCAGTAGTTTTGACATGTTTTCGATACGTTAGCCTGAAGTTCCAGAGAGTCAACAAACCAAGTCAATGTCTCATTCCCAATGGAAACATTGATTAATCCATTTCCACTTATTTGTTTCCTCATGATGACAAATGAATCGTTAAGCACATCTCTAAACTTGATACATTGAAGACGATGAAGAAAGAGTAACAAAGATGGATGAAGATCTGAAAACATAGATTTGATGTTCTCCTCGGCAGAAGTTTCTATTGACTTTGACTTTAAAGGAAGGGCAATGCATGTGTTGTAGTCGTGGGTGCTCACTTGATCAGTAGTGTCAAATGAGACCAGATTTGTGAAATAGTTGATATCACAAGGAGGTACGATTGTTGGCAAAACAAAACCGATTTGACCATCGGTTATGTCAAACTTGATATGGAATCCATTAGAATAGATTCGGAGCATCGAAACCTGCATAATCATCAAAGGAATGTTTTGAATACATCGTAGAAAATAAAAGAATTTATTTGACTAATATTAGAAAAATTCCTATACCCGAAATACTGATTTGAACCCAATGCCTTTCTTGCCAACGTACGAACTAGCTGCTTCTTGGTAGAATTTCCAACATCACAAAGCGCCCGATGTTCTCACAAAAAACCCCTCGTTACTCAAAACAATAATACTCTTCTCCTAAGAATGAAAGTTAGAGTCGGCTCCATGTTTTGGATAGACATTATCATCACGATTCTGAACCTATAGAAACTTACAAAATTACACAAACATGTCATTATTGTAACAAAATAACTTAAAATTACCACATCAAAGGATAAAGACAGAAACTTACAAGCTCCAGGAGAAAATGCGAGTCTTGGGAATATAATGCGAGTCTTGGGAATATAACTCGTAGAGAAAGACAATGAAGTGCTCTTCCTAAACGAGCATCTGTTTTCAATGCATTCGAGATTGAAATATTTGGATCCAAACCGAATTCTTCAATTCTAATAGACTCTATAATACTAGCTGCATTCTTCTCTCTCAGAATCTAACATGGGCTGAACGCAACCATCATCACAGTAACTGTAAGAGTCATTACACCATCTCTTTTACCGTCTTCACTCGGTTGGTTGGTTTCACTCTGAAGAAAGTCTTGTATTCTCAAGAGATTCTTTGGATTCTGATAGACATGAACAATTATCATTAAACCACTCCACTATGCCTAATGATAACCCAAGCTCATGAACCAACATATGATCCTCTTTACTTTTACATTCACTCAAAATCGCCAGTTGAGCATCTATGATAATTGAACGAAGTACAGAAACCAATAACTCTGCAAAATCGTTGAAACTCCTTCGGTATATAACCCAAACAATCAAGAACAAATCTTGATGCAATCGGCACACCTTCAAAAGCATTATTTGCATGGAATTTTAATAGGGACAAAGGTACATTCCTTTCACCACCATATAAAGCAATCAAAGATACGAGCTTTAAAGCTGTTTCAAAAGAAGACCCATGCAGAAAAGATTCTACAAATGGATACAGTGTGGCTGAATGATCTAAACATAAACTTTTCCATGTGGACATATTAACGTATAATTAACACATCAACTGGAACCTTTAATTGCAAGGAGTACTTGGATAATCGATATGAACTAGAGGTGGCAATTTCACCTCATTTACTTACAAATGATTCAATTCGGTTTACGTTCTTTTTCTAGTGGGTAAAACGGGTAAACTATAAATCCACGATACGGGTTAAAAGTTGACCAAAAGTGTAGTTTTAATTATAACATTACCAAGTAACATAATCGTGTTATATATTTGACACATCAAATATTTTTTTTGGCAATAAAGTTTTTCGGATCAACCCAACCAGCCCATTTTGCCACCTATAGAAGAAACAATGAACCGACCACCAATTATTACCTTTGTTAAGTGGAGCAAGAAAGCAACACCAAACGGCAGCTCAAGATAAGCACAAAAGCTATCGGTGGTCGGCCATATATACCCTTTATCCAAGCACAGCCTACATTCTTAAGTGTAACCATATATAAGAAGGAGCAGATAAAATATTGAGTCCCACCTCGGAGGAGTTTTCGACTTCTTCATCTGAATCGTTTCCCATAAAATCCATTTTCCATTTCCGTAGATTGGTTATCAGGATCTTTGTTTAATGTTTTTGCTCGAGAGATGATGCATGCTACATATTTATCTGTAATAACACGAGAACAGGGATAATTTATCATGTGGACTTCACATAGTACCGATCCATCACATATATTATTGATTGAATAAAACTCTTACCAGCCAAGCTACGAAGGGCATTCTCAGCAGCCTGTTGTTGTGCATCCTTTCTCGTGTTACCCATTCCAATAGCTACTTTCTCGCGTGAACAAGACCGCATCATCATTAACCCCAATTTAGCAGACCATATTATGGAATTTCGGCAGCTTAAAAATCAACATGTAGCGTGTACTCTGCTCACCTCACAAGAGAACAACCAATCTCTGTTGGAGCTCATAATAGATCTATATTCAACCTACAAATAAAAATAAAGATGACATGATGCACGATAAGAATAACACATAACAAAAGCTTGTTTTCCTACTGGATCAAATTAGCATACCTTAGAGCCACATCTTTGTCCAATTTCCTGCAGCACTCCGATGGATAACAAAGGTTGTGGTCGGTTTGAATTTCCGCTCTCGAGGCCTCTTCTGTTGTTAAAGGATGGTGGATTTTGAAGGGGTCCTACGTCTTCCAAAAAAGTGAAAAAGAAATAAGAAAGCAATTAATTTGAACACAAATTGTTACAATAGAAGCTCTTTTCAATACCTGTTGGTGGGCTTTGTTTGCGATAAATTTTCTTTTGCAATCCATACCCATGGGATACACGAAATTGGCACGAAAATATCAATTACGTGGATGGGGCAACTTTTGAAACATTTACTTATTTACTTATGCTCTATCTCTGATTTACCCAAAAATAGGAACAGGTTAAAACATCCAAATATATACACAAATGCATACAAACATCCTACAGGTTAGATCATTTTTATTGAACATAGGGATTTAAGATAATTATCTGAGTATCCGCAAGTGCGAAGAACTTGCTAGATCATTTTTGTGATAACTTATTAATGTGGTTCATGTGATCATTTTTTAAATAGCACATTCTTTATTTAAAAACTAAAAACTGGAAAAGGTAAGTATGTGCATGTCGGCCAACCCATTTCGAGAAGCAATTGAAAATGACCTTTAGCCACCTCCATAGATAATGAACCAAATAAAAAAATCCAAAAACGTAGTATGTGTCGAACTAGCGAAAAGAATCCTTAACGAAAATATACAAGTTTTTAGACGATATTGGTGAATCTGTAATACCTCAACAACATTTTTACTTCGTAGTAATGGTGAATCCCTGAGAGAAAGCTAGTTGTGCACGGAGACAGAGGATTGAAACAGTCGGTGTTTGTTCAATATATCAGGTGCTTAAATGGGGCCAAGTAAGCTAGGCTCTGCACAAAAATTAAAGAAACTATACTAAGAAAAGATCAACCAAACTTAAATACTCTTGTGTGTAAGTGAAGAAAAAGTTTTACAAATACATATTTTCTAAAGGAATCAATGGTCTGGAAGATGGTGGCCCGTGGATACTTGCATTTGGAACTGATACATGGGGGTCTCTCAGATTTTAGGTCCACGTTTCTGGAATCCTGAGAAAGGTTAAAATTGAAAGCAATGAAAATTAGTATATTCTGTGTAGAGCTTGTTGTGAAAGAAACGGTCTACGAGTGTGTTTGGGGTTGCTTAGTTTTTCTGCTTATGCTTCTGCTAATAAATAAGTACTTGTAAGTTTGCTTAAAATTAGCACTTCAAGAGATAGTGTTTGGATTTGCTTATTTTGTAAAAAAATGTAATAAAAGTCATATATAATATTTTGTTAGAAAAGCTCAAGCGAATGCATTTATTTTACCTAAATAAGCTGATAAGCAGAAAAAATAAGCAAACCCCATTAACACCTACATGCATAACAAACGAAAGTAACACATATATTAGGAAAGGCTACCTGCTGATTCAGTCTTTGCGCAACTTCAGGACCATTCATCCCTTCTGTCATTGGGGCATTTGTATTCCCATTTGGTACGAAACTGGCATCCTGAAAACCAATTCTTCGTAGAATAAGTAAGACATTCTCAAAGATATTACTAACACCCATAGATGTCTAATTCACTCACCTCTGACATTAGAAAATTGGAAACATCAGGTGCAGATGGTAGATTTGATGCTTCGTCTTCGTAAAAGTATTCGGAAAGTCTCCTTAGCAAATTCTCTGTGCCAAACACAGGATAAGTAAAGTAAGTAGGGCCAAAATGAATGTACAATATAAAAGAATGATTTGCTTAAGCTATCTTACTTGAAGAAACCTCTAAACTCAATCTTATATGATTTTCTTCACAAGTGAAGATATTTTTTCTAAACTCAATCTTATATGATTTTCTTCACAAGTGAAGATATTTTTTCTTAAACTTAAATAATCGCCTCTAAACTCAATCTTATATGATTTTCTTCACAAGTGAAGATATTTTTTCTTAAACTTAAATAATCGCCTCTAAACTCAATCTTATATCATTTTCTTCACAAGTGAAAATACTTTTTCTTAAACTTAAATAATCGCCTCTAAACTCAATCTTATATCATTTTCTTCACAAGTGAAAATACTTTTTCTTAAACTTAAATAATCGCCTCTAAACTCAATCTTATATGATTTTCTTCACAAGTGAAGATATTTTTTCTTAAACATAAATAATTGCCTCTAAACTCAATCTTATATGATTTTCTTCACAAGTGAAGATATTTTTTCTAAACTCAATCTTATATGATTTTCTTCACAAGTGAAGATATTTTTTCTTAAACTTAAATAATCGCCTCTAAACTCAATCTTACATGATTTTCTTCACAAGTGAAGATATTTTTTCTTAAACTTAAATAATCGCCTTCTAAACTCAATCTTATATGATTTTCTTCACAAGTGAAGATATTGTTTCTAAACTTAAATAATCGCCTCTAAATCAACACGAGAGTACACATTATTCTCATAATCTATCTTTTACGCAAACTAACTCATTCCTAGATGAATTTCTTCACAAGTGAAGATATTGTTTCTAAACTTAAATAATCGCCTCTAAATCAACACTAGAGTACTACACATTATTCTCTTATATATATCCATGAAAATTTCAACCAAAAAATACACATCACTAAGTAAGGCATTTCGTCGAACACTTGGTCTACACATATATCCATGAAAATTATAGCCAAAAATACACATAACTAAGTAAGGCATTTCGTCGAACACTTGGTCTACACATGCAATCCACAACATAGTTATGCATTTTGCCAAACACTTAGTCTACGCATACAATCAATCAATCAATTACACAAAGCATCATATAACATCTTGACGTGACGCATAGATAAGATGTACAAACACATATTTTATAACTACAAAAAGTAAAAACATTCATTAGTTGAAAATTAATTACCAATATTAGAATTCAAATCCACATAACACTGTTTCAATTGATTAACAAAAGGAATCATCTTAAGAAAATTTTTGAAAAGTTGAAATTTATACCCAAATAAATCGGAAATCAATCGTTAAAAGTCAACCCGCAGTCAACACCGCAGTCATCGCCGGAGATTATTGGCGGCAAAGAGATGATAGGAGATGACCGGCAAGATGAGAGTAAAAACCACGGAGATGAAGAAAGGTGTGGTGGGTGTGTGTTTGGTCTTTGCAGAGAATATTTTTTTTAGGTGGGAAGCAAATGAGAATAATACAGTTCGACCCCTCTAATTTTTGGGCAAAAATTACAAAAATGCCATTCCGCCCAAACTGATATTAATATGAGATGCACTTGATCTAACGGTCCAAATCTCTTCTCGCGTTCTCACAAAAAATAGACTTCTCATTTGAACGCTTGTCTATATATATATATATATATATATAGATTTGAGATCATATGAGATCCTTCTTAAAGTTTTAAAAATGAGATCATCTTAAGGACAAATAACAAGATGACATGTGGCAAGTGGCATTTAAGTTTTTTATTTTAGCAAAATTACTAATTAAATGCAAAAGGGCATTAAAGGTATTTTACATCTATTGTTTTTCATTAACCCTACTAATATCTATCCCTCCACCAGTCAAAATATATTCCGCCTCTTTTTTCTTTCTCTCTCACATCGAGTTTCCCAAATCGCAAAACCATCTCGCATCCATAAATCCCAAACCATTATATACCATTGATCGTACCTCACTAAATCCGGAAGACCATTGATATGATAAAGTTAAACATAACCGTCGCTACTTAATCTGGCATACCATCGATCATACCTCACTAAAATCACATGGATTTGTGTTTATGAAGATGACGGCTTTTGTTAACATCACCGAATCATCATTGGTTTTTAGTACCGGCAACTAAAACAGCCCTTGTCGCTGACAATCTCTTGACCACCACCACAACCATATCGCATCCTCACCAGCGTCGAAAAAAGCACTATTGGAAGCCTTGGTCATCGGAAACCTTGGCTTTGTTTTTGCGGCGAGGCTTCATTATTTTCCGGCGAGGCTTCATTATTTTCCGGCGAGGCTTCATTATCCCACGATATGTTCGGATCTGATGTATCATCATTTTCCCACAGGCTTTATTATCCCACCATATGTGATTCTGGTATCACATTTTTTTCCGTGAGGTTTGTTTCCGGCGAGGCCTACTATCCCTAACAACCATTGTGTATTTAATATCTATTCGGTGGTGTATTCAAGAACTAGTGTGTTCTCAAGATCTGTACGATCTATTTTGCTTTCACCAGATCTTGATATGATGGTGGCTAGAATAATTTTGATAGAAGACGCACACCAGATCTAATTACTTTTGGTTTGTGGTTAGTCTCGGTGTACTTGTATCTATTTGGTTTGTGGTTAGTCCTGTACTTGTATCTTTTGGTTTGTGTACCGGAATCTGCTGCTGTTCATTTTTTTTGAAGATTTATTGTTGTAGTGTTGCAGTTTTTGGTACACAAATTTGTATGTGTATCTCATTTGTTTATGTATCGAATTGGTAATGCAATGTATTCGCAAAATGAATCGCTGTCGCTTGGTTTCTGTTTGAAGATTCATTGTAATAGTTTAGCAGTTTTTTAGATAGGTTCTTGGTACACATATGTGTATATGTATTTCATATGTTTATGTATCGATTTCGTAACGCGTCGGATTCCGGTAGGAACCGAACGCTACTTTTGATATTGGTTCGAAGATTTATTGTATTAGTGTTACTTTATCACAAGATCTTTTGGTGTATTTGTATTTATCCGTGTACCAACTGTTGGTGTATTTGTATTTATCCGGAAATCGGAATCTGTTATGTATTTGTATTTAACCGTACCGAATCTGTTGGTGTATTTGTATTTATCCGGTGTACCGGAATCTGTTGGTGTATTTATCCGGTGTACCGGAATCTGTTGGTGTATAAAAAAGTTAATTTGATTTTTGTATAAAAAAATAGATAAAAATTTGAAAAAAGATTGACCAAAGTTGGATTTGCATTGTCCAAAATACCCTTAAAATACTATTTAATTATTAAAATGTCACTCATTTAATGCTAATTTCATCTAACATAAATACAATGATCCAATGGCTCATATTTGGTCTTACTTTTAGAACTTTAAGGTTGATCTACATTAACCTTCCTTATATATATATATATATATATATATATATATATATATATATATATATATTTGGGAGAAAGTGAAACAATGGTTTATTGTCATTTCAGGCAGTAACCCGTTTTTCAAAAAAAGAACAGAGCCATGCTTTATCTTATTTTTCAAATCTCATGCTCTGATTCTTTAAAACATTTACTTACCATCTAATGAAATCTAATTGCTTTGTTAAATAACTCGAACTCTATTTTTGAAAATCATCTAGACTTAACTTTTGTCAAAATATCTATCTCTCAATCAACAACTTATGTCATTGATTGAGGGGGAGAATGAGTTCAATTAAATCAAAAGGTTGTTCAACATTCAATTGTTTTCAAAAAGATAATCATGCATGTTTAATCAATGGAGTGTAAAGTCTCAAAATCCGATCCTTATCAGTTAAAATATTCTCATAATCAAGTCACAATTCTCCTCGAAAGCTTTCAAAATCAATTTAAATCTACAGAGATCACAAATCTCAAATGATTTAAAAATTGTGATCGGAGGAGAATTTGTGATTTAAATTGGATTTAAACTGATAATTTGATAAATGGTTTTGTAAGTGTTTAGCAAGCTTTCCTCCCCACATGTGCCAAACGATTTCAAATTTTCCATGCACATGTTGAGGGGGAGCATCTATTTTAAACCACAAAGAATTGAAACGTGATTGATTTGTATCTAATGCGTGTTCTTCTAATATGTGCAAAACTCTTTCAAACCTTGAGGCACATGTTGAGGGGAGCTCGTTTCTAAAAATATCAAAACCATTCAGTACAAAATGCTTTGATAATATATCACAAGTATCTAAATTGATTTTCAAATGGTTCCAATGGCAGATGAACAATACCAAATAGACCGACCAAATTTACTTTATGTATGGTGATATAAGGATGATAAGGTTAGGTATTTGTTCCCATGATCCGCCAAAACCGGAGGGATCTACCCAGGGACAATCCACTAGATAGTGTAGAGTCCTTAGGTTTGATGGAAAAAAAAAGAGAAAAGTGAGATATGGGAAGAGTGTGACGGAGACTGAAGCTAGTACTGGAATAAACCCAACAAGGTTCTAGTTATGAAGTCTCGGTAAGCACTAAAGGGGTTGAAGAATGAAAAAGAATTGAATGTGAAAAAGGGTGAAAAGAAATAGCCCTCCAATATTTCAACCTTAGGGCAGAAACCGGGTTCAATTATGCTACCGGTGGTTACCGGTAACATCGGTATTGAAGACAAGATGTCATGGACCCAGTGACGCACTGCACTACAACTTTCCAAGCTACTCAAGCTCCTCTTAAAAGGGCTTGTTTCATTCTCGCGGGGAACCTACATAATCTATCGACTCACAATGAAGATGGAAAGCCTTCTGGAGCCAACATCAAATAAGCTACTAGTGGGTAGCATGTGAGATCTATCCAATAGATCAACCATGTGACAACTGAACAGAAACAATGGGGAGATTCAACTTTTTGAATCAATCCTGGTTCAGGTTATGGATTGACGGACATCTTTGAAAAACCGGTCGTTGTGCTTAAAAACTCTTTTCTTTAGCACATCGACTGTGTACTAATATTTCAAAATAAAAGGTGTTTATGATTGATAATTGATTTTCATTAAAACCTTCGTTGTATTGCAAAAACAATTTCTATTAAAGATACACGATTGTTTTTCAAATATCTTTTCATCAATCGTGAATCTCAATTGCCGTTCACTCACCGTTGTCTTCTTTGAGACGTTCCGTTTGAGAACGCTAGAGCAACTGCAAACCCCTGTCAAGGAAATTCTTCGGATTATACCTGCTCACAAGCAAGATTGTATCGATCAACGGGAACCGTGGCCAGTACCTCAATTCAACAAAAGTGATCAAAGACACTTTCGTGCGCTTTATTGCTAATGCTATATGTGCAGGTACCTCGACGCTTGTACTGATCAATGAAGCGGTCAATTCATAGCCGCATGCTCACACATCACATTCATTTCAAAAGAAATCATGATTAGTGCATCAATGACTCGAGATTCTCACTCCATGCTTCTCGCTACGCCGCCATTATCATGAATCAACGAAAGCTTCCGCTACTGATGAGAATATATCATGATCCGTATGTGAGCATGTCGGTCTAAATGTCACAACATCACATAATACCAACACCACAATGGAAGAGTCAAAGATTTATGATAGCTAATGATCTCAAAGCTGGCTCAAAACTCATTATCACGTGGATCAGTTAAAGACCTCCACTTGATTAACCAAACATGCAAAAATGAAGAATCAATGACTAACGAGCTGCGAGCTAAGAACTTTAACAAGAATCCAAGAACAATCTTATTGTAATATCTGTTTGTATTTAATGTATTTTTTAGGGCTCCCTTAGGGGGAGATTGTTAGGAAGTAAAACCACCATTAAAGAGTCGGTCAACTCAAGTATATGTAATCGTTAGAAAGCTCGTAGTCATAGATTATTTAATGTTAAGTAGTATTTAGTTAAGTAACTCTTTCTCTCTCTAAAACCTCATCTTGTACGCCTACTTGTGTTTATGATATGATGTGTTTGTGAAATCCAATATGCAACAATAATGAGAACACTAGTTGCCCAAACATGAAAGAACCCGTTAGAAGAGGACCCGAGGCCGAAGCCCCGGGAACCACCCTCCGACGGTCAATTCAAAACCTCGTAGGTAGAGGATTTAGCATATTATGTATGCACTATGATATGTATGGATGTGGTATTGAGATGTATTTACTGTATTGTATATCTTCTATATGAGATATGATGCTACACTTATATATAGAAATAGGAGAAGGTAGGTGTAAGAAAACTTCCTTGTCCATATACCTGATGGCGACATATTTAGGCGGGAAACAATTTAGGTGGGAAAGATTTTAGGCGGGAAACATTTTAGGCGGAAACCGTCGCTTATTAGAGTGATTCGCATAGCCGTTCGGCATTAATAGTATTGCTTCTACGTGGCCATCCGGCCATATACGTCAACATGTCCTCCCAGATTGTACTATTGGTCAGAAACCGATTGTAATACTTAAAGAATGTCTTTACGCCTTTCGACCTATCGTCGGGCGTGGATCGTCCCGCCATATACGTCAACATGTCTCAAAGATTGCATTATTAGTAAAATAATAATGATGTAATACTTAAATAGTACCTTATGGTCTTTCGGCTTGTACAACATAAGTGTATCGTCTTCCTTCCGGCGCGTGTCCTTCAGACACATACATTAACATGTCCCCCAAGTATAGTATTGTTGACATATATTCAATGATACTATACTTAAATTTGTCTTGTCTTTATATATACATTATTCATAATTATTTCTGAATGGTCGATCACTAGGTGCATTGTTAGCCGGAGGCTGAAAATGAAAGCCATACATGTCCTTTCCATCATCCCTTTGTTTCCTAAGTAACTTGGAGCAAAATCCTTTGGTAGTTTAGCACCTAGGTCTTTCGGGGTGTTTTTGCACTCGAAAATTTTGCCTTCTCGGTGTTATCACACCAAGATCTTCCAGAGGGTTTTTGCACTCAAACATTTTTCCTTTTCGGTGCTTTAGCACCAAGGTCTTTTGGGGTGTTTTTGCACTCGAAAATTTTGCCTTCCCGGTGTTATCACACCAAGATCTTCCAGAGTGTTTTTGCACTCAAACATTTTGCCTTTTCGGTGTTTTAGCACCAAGGTTTTCTGGAGTAGACATCGACACACAGGCCACTTTTAGTTTGTCTACAGAGTCGTCGTTCATCACCTTCCTATTTGGGATTAGTTTGTCAGACCCCGCCAAGGCGGAAACGCGAGGCGTAACAGATAGGAATCGTCATAACACATGGTTAAAAAAAATAGAGAATACACTAAGTGGAAACAATACCAAATGTCATGACGACGCCAGACACAAGTAGGAGACTTGTATCATGGTTAGTCGAACCATAACCACATAGTCATATAAAGTACCAAATAGTCTCCCAAACTGGGTAGGAATTACATCAAACAAATGCAACATAATCCCAAAACAAGTATGAGTGTCTCAAATAAAAATAATAGTAATCCTTGAAGATAATGCCTAAGGTCTCTCGCTAAACCATGCAAGAATCAAACTTCCTTAGGTTGTCTTATTCATATCACCTGAAAATAAATACTCGAAAATGTCAACATAAAGTTGGTGAGCTCGCATGTTTTAGAAAATATATGTATAAAATAGTTTGTTGTGCATGGAGCTATAAGTAAGACATGTGTATAAATAATAGTGCTGAATAAGCAGAAAATGAAATGTAATCCCTATCATGAAGTCCGACCACGACGTGGTCCTGATAGATATCTAAAGTCATACTGGGTGTCTCTACCCAAAGATATGTTAGGTGCCTCTACCCAAAGATATGTTGGGTGCCTCTACCCAAAGATGTAATGTAAATCATTGGTCATGATTCACACAATATGAACACACGTAATACCAACAATATTGCATAACTAATGCACAATTATATACACATACATGTCTAAAAAAAAAAAAAAAAAATAAATACAATTCCAAGACAACAAAGTTACAATATACACACAAGAAAATAATTACTATCCACATAAGTTTATAATCATATGTTACTTAAGCCATGACGAATTTTAATACTTGATATTAATTAAAGTGTTTTAGGATTTTATTTAAGGATATGTTAAATGAATTTCTTAGCTAAATGATTAATCTCATTAAAGTAAACGTAGTGAAGTCATCCAATTTAAGAGCCAAGACTGATTTTGAAAACTAAGGAATAATATTTGGCACGGAGGGACTCTAGTTTTGATTTTTTTTGGATTGAGGTTCAAGATTGTAGGTCGACCCATAGGCAAACACGCGTATTATGTTACTTATCATAACGACTACTAACCTAACATCCGTTTAATATGAAAACGTAAGTTTAATAGTTATTACATTTTTACATCTCGACATACAGGTTTTAGACACAGTTTGCTATATGATTTATAGAGGTACTTTATTTTCAGAACCCACTTTAAGTGCGAGAACTGCGAGAACCATCTTTTTACAATTAATAATACACAATGTACACCATTTAATGCTCCATAGCATTTTTTTATTTTTATCTTATTCAAAAGGGCATAATAGTAAAAGACATTTTATATTATTTTTGTTTTTTTTAAAAATTCCCGTTTTTAATAAATTTAAAATCCATTTTTTTTTTTTTTGCTAACATATTTTCAAATAGTCATGGTGCATACATGTTTTTTATACCTAATCATTATTTTTTTTAAAACTCAAAGAGCATGCATGTTTTTTTTATGTTTTTTTTTTCAAATAGTCAAATGTGCATACATGTTTTTTTCACAAATAGTCAAAGTGCATACATATTTTTTTTAACTAACACTTTTTTTTATCAACCTACCAATATTTTTACATGATCATTATTTTTTGAAAGTATGAAACACAAATTAAAGAACATAAATCATTATAAAAAGATAAACAAGATTGATATAATTAAATGTTACATTTCACTTGATTACAAATACAAAAACACATGTGATAATCATATATCTCCAAAAGTCGCAAATTATCTTCATGTATAATCGTGTTGATCCACTTCCCGGTCTTAAATGATGTCATCACCTTCATCAATCAATCTGAAACAAGCATGCACGAAAACAATTAAACCACAAACAAATAAGAAACGAAAATTAATCACAACAACTACCATACGCATATGCACAATCTTATGTAGATTAAACTAATGATATAAGCATGTTTTTAATCATAAACACAAAACATATATGTTTTATAATCAAAACACAAAACACATATGTTTTATACGTAAACATATATGTATCTTTCCAAAACGTATATGTTTTATAATCCAAACACAAAACATATATGTTTTTTTTAACCAAACCCACAACTACCAGCATATCAACACTGCAGTTCATAAATAACGTTTTTTTAGCAACTCAAAACAGATCATCACTCAACGATTTCTTAACTTTGACGGTTTTTTTAGCGACTCACAACAGATCATCACTCAACGATTTCTTAACTTTGATTCCTTAACAAAATTAACCAACAACGAATAAGAAACATCACATCGAGGATCCAAATCTACAAATTACAAGAGAAGACAAGAAAAAAAAAATACATATGCAAGATCACATGGCTACCAATGATCTGTAATTAATATTAAAAAAGAAAAAGAGTTAACGCATTATGTTATTTTACTAATGTATGACCTCAAATAAATTAAATCAAATCAATTATAATTACTTTCAAATGAATCAATAATAACCAATCTCATATATTTATCAAAAATGAAAAAGTTAGAGATCTTAACATAAACTTAAACAAATCATTACCTTGATGTATGCCACTGATCAGTTACTCAACAAAAGGTAGTGGTGGTGATAAGCAACAATCTATCCCACTGGTCAGTTGGTTTCTTCGATGTGCTTGGAGGCAAGATACTCTTTTGTCAACATCATAATATAGCCAAACTAAAAACTATACAATGATGGACCCATCAAACTTGCATTAACAAAAAAAAAATATTCAGGTTATAAGGATAAGTGGGTGGGTGCGGCTAGGGTTTGGGAAGAGGAAGAAAGTGATAAAAAAATGAAATGCTTAGATCTAGTGCCTAGTGGGACGGTTTAGAAGAGGGTTAGATGAAATTCCAATAGTACCCTTTTAAATTTACAAATAATGGTCCAATCTTTTGGTTAATTACATTGATGACACAATTCACTATAACCATTGATCAAATAATCTAATGGTTTAAAAGTGGTTCTCGCAGTTCTCGCAGTTAAAGTAGGTTCTGAAAATAAAGTTTCACATGATTTATAAGCCTTTAAGTGTACTAGTTATATATATATGCTTAACCTATTCTAGTCTAATTGTTTATTCCCTTTTTCTTTAGTGACCAAATGCAATACCCTCTGACTTCATTTAGATTGACATTAACACACTCCCACCAAAGATAAAAACGACGAACATGCATACATTCACACAGCTTGACACACCTAAACGTATATACACAAATCATGCATACACAAACACGCTTTAACAAACTAGATATCCATGTTATACTTTACTCCATGCATGCACTACCCACGACCATACACTTTATACTTACACGTTCACACTAGATATCCACGACACTTAGGTTCGATTAAAACGGCATACAATAAGACCCAGATATCCAAAAGCATGACTCCTACCATACGCATATATGAATATCAAGGCACATATCGAAGTAAGACAAAGCTTAATAAGATGCAATAAAAGGACCGGTTATTAAACGTGTTTTCCAAGCTGTCTTTAGTCATGGTTAGACTCATTTTGACTGTCTACATATCGACAAAATCAGATTATAGGAACCAGTTTAGTACTTGATCTAAAATTCACATGACACAACTAGATTATACACAACACACACACCAGATTTCTCTCGACATGTATCAGGTTATATTTGATAAATATGGGACACACACACCAGGTCACACTCGACACCATTGACACGTGATCTATAAACCATCTCTATACTTGTTCCAAAACCCACACGACATAATCATATTACATGTTTTATGAACCAGTTAAATGTTTGTTCCAAACCCACACGACAAGATCAGATTATACTTTGATAAACCAGTTTAACATTTGTTCTAAAACTCACACGACAAGATCATATTATACGCGAACATACATCAGACCAAGACAGTAATTTCAGACCAAGGTTATCACATACAAAGCCACGCTTGTAAACATACATCATATTGAGATACATAACGAGCCATAAGTTTTAATCAAGACCCTTATCAAAATTTACCCAACCCATGACGTATCTCAGATGTTAGCACAACTAGCGATGCTCTAATCTGGTTAAAGGAGGCAAGAATATGACCAGGTTGACAAGGGGAAATTTAACATCCACGAGTTTATGCTTTCAAGCTTTATATACGAAGGGCATACAATCAAGTTATGAACTTAGTTGACCAAGGTTTTCAAACAGAAGTATAGTGCTATGATATTTAGGTTTAAGTGTCTCTTGGATGCCCAGATTACATGAATACACGCGAAGAGAGTGGATTAAAGAGACTATGGAATGAGGATACCTGCTGATGATTGAGACTAGGGCAGAAAGGCAACGAACAAGAGGACGAACACACGAACTAGTCTCCTTCCAAACCCTATGCTACAGCAGTCGGCTAAGTGATTGTTCTTGCGTTTTATTTGCTTCAATTTATGGGGAAAGAACAGGAAAAAGGGCGAGTTTTATAGAGTAAATGGAGGGAGGAGCGTATAGGCATGTATGGAAAGTTATAATAGCTGTAATTGAATGAGATGGGACAGCATTTGGTGGTGATTGATTATGGGTCGAAAATTGTGGGATTTGATTGAAGTTTCAAGTTTATTTTTGGAACAAATTGGCTGGACGTGTGATCGCATAGATTTAGGAGTTTATTATTATTTCTCTTTTTACACAAGAGTTTATTAGTAAAATAGTTTAGGTTAATTTTTATTATTTTGTTTTATTTTATTTATAATGTAGAGAATGAAAGTAAATTAACTAGGTTTAGCTTCGAATTGATTATTCACGTGACTAGGGCTTAGGGTTTCACACGCATAATGTTTAGAAAACGGAAAGTCGGGTCAAAGTCACCGCTGACTAACGTAATTAGATGACGGTTCTCACATAGTTAGTAAACTTCCTCCTAAGTGGATCACGCTTAGGGAATATGGACCATAATTTTCAGCAACCACCGTAGTGGTATGAACCGTTTTGAGGCGTTTTGCGCTTATCGGCAAATTATGCCTTAATCTTTATATGGCAACCACGTTTAGGGTATGAACCATTCAGCTTGTTTAGTTATGGCAACCCTTTTTGGAATGAACCATTCGGCGAGCTTAGTTATGGCAACCCTTTTTGGGTATGAACCATTCGGAGAGCTTAGTTATGGCAACCCTTTTTAGGTATGAACCATTCGGCGAGCTTAGTTATGGCAACCCTTTTTAGGTATGAACCATTCGGCCAATTTAGTTATGTGTAACACCCCAACCCGGCAAAGGTAGAAGTGTCACATTCTGGTGTCATATCAGAACATACAAATGAAATCTTTACAAACGGAAACCTTAAAAATGAAGTATCAAAACATATACACAATTGATTGACAAGAAAAAAAACAATCTCTAGAATAAATTAAAATCCCAAAACAAAAGTTCTTCAAAATTAGTCCCAAAGTAATAAGGTGCTAGGGTTGGTCCACTCGATACTCTAACTATCACCCATCGAAGTCCATCTTCAAACCTAAAACCGCCGCAGAAAAGAATGCGCTGAGCTTAAAAGCCCTGAACAGATATAACAAAACGAAAAGCTAAATAAAATCGAAATGCAAAATGAAACAAAGGAACTGAACAAAGGTCGCAAATAAAAGAGAACAATGAGTCAAAGAGGAACCTACAGAACGCAATTATACAGATATCCAAAAGGAACATATAACAAGGAGAACAAAGCAAAGCAAAGCATCGATGACATAAATACAAGCACATACAAACCAAGCGCATAAGTAATGAAACATAAGCCCAGAGAAGACGCCGCAACCACACAACATATATATGGCATACGATCAATTCAGGAAGTCAGAAGACATACAAGTCAAACCGAAATCTAAAGGAGGCGGAAGCAATTAATTATTGTGAGCATGGCAATCACACAGTCAAATAACCCACAGTTAAAAACATAACCAGCATTATAACGAAGTACTAACAAAGAATCAACACATGGTCACACATAACAAGTAGGAATACAGTATGACGATAAACTTGAATGAATTAAAGACATAGCAGGGCAACTAAACAAATGAACATGCCAGAAGTCACAAGTTGAACCATTTATCCAATTGGACAAGAGCCTAAATAGCAATGTACACATGGCGATCAACAATGAGCGATAAGGATACTAAGATATTCGTAGTCCACGAGGTTAACCGAACGAAGTTTACATGATAAACCGTCAAAACAATTGTTACATACTAGCATGGTCACCGAGACAAATCAAAGGGTCACATAAAAGAGGATAACATGTAATCGATGACAACAGTGGATCATAAAATCGCGCATAATCATATCGTAGCAGTGTAAACAGTAGTCACATAAGACATGCAATAGCACAATCAAATTCAATAATCATATAATAACCCAGTACGTGAATGGAACGATGGTCTGAAGTAACGGAACCAGAGTATGACAGATCAATGAAATGGAGTATATATAACATGGTAGTAGAGTGAGTCACATAAGGGTACTGGATAAAGATAATCAATACAGAATATGATGTGTTGGGAAATATAGAAGGTATAATATGGGTATATCAATAGTGTAAGGTCTGTCAGAAATCTACCACGAGCCAACAAAACAAACCAATATCAATAGTGGCAATAGCAGCCAAGTAACCAATAGTAACCATTGTACTCGAAGGGGTGACCTCGGAATACCAAAATAATAGAGGGAGACCTCAGTAACCAAAGGAGTAGCTAGCTCCCAAAATGTGAGGGGGTGTAATGCACACACGCACCGCATCACCAAAACATATCATATCATATCAAATGCAAATCAAATCAAATCTAGGATGCATCCATACCTGAAACAATAGTGGCCATACAATATATCCGCGCATAATCAATACAAAATAGGGACGGTGTGGAACATCACTCATCCACACTGAGTCATGCCATTGGTGCATCAATGACACGGACATGGAACCCCCATGCCGAGTTAATGGCCTCGTATCAAACTCCAGTGTCAAAACAAAAGGTCTAAAGTGTAGCAATATATAAGTCTTCATAATCAAAGGTTCAATATAAATGGTTCCCAATTCAGAGGTTCAGCAGCAATAGTTCAATATCAAGGTCCAATATCAAAGTTTCAATATCAAAGGTTCAATATCAAAGGTTCAATATCAAAGGTTCAAGAAGAAAGTGGATCAATAGTTCAAAATGAGCCAAGGTTCAATATCAAAGGCTCAAATAGCAAAGGGTCAATAGCAAAGCAAATGTTCAATAACAAAATGGCAAGAGATCAAAGATGCAAAGAGATCATGAGAAACCTTATGAGAAAGGTCGGAATATCTGTACCTCAATCGAAGAAAGCAAAATAGAAACGTAAGTCACACGATGCATCAATCCCTCCATCCGGAACCTATATGAAGTTGGATAATGCTTATTAAAGTCGGATTACTCATTTTAGACGGCTTTTATTTTTAGCGTGTTCCCACTTTTAGTAACTTTCTATTTTAGGTAACTTTCTATTTTAGTCGATTCAATTAACAAGACCTGATACGTATATTCAAGGCTCATTTAGTTCGATACAAGAAAATAAATAAAAGTGTGTACAGTCGGTATAGTAGCTCCAAAACAGATTCGGCCAATAGATTAAGTGCCCATTCATTCGACATAAAATGTTTAACCATATCATGATTTCTTGTGTAAAAAAGGTGGTCATTTTATGTGATAAGAGTTTATCCTTTCATGTGTTAGTAACTTTCATATATACCTTGATTCCATTTTACTTGACACGAAATAAGTGAAACATGCATGTGATGAATATGATCGAATATACTGGTATTTCATTATATTTCATGGCTTCATGTGATTCATTTATTCATGCAAGGTATTTGTTGGAGACCCACACGACAAGAAATCAAAAAAAAAACGGTAATGAGGGAAAATGAAACGAGATATATGCTACCATACCCTCGAAACGTGAATGAGACGAGAACTCAAGGGTTTTACAACCCACGACCACATCAGAAATAACCACGCACATCAGCAGCAAAGAAAGGCCACGGCATCAGCAGCAAGGTAGTAAAACTCACGACAAACCAAACAATGCAGCCCTTCTTCTTGTCCAAGAAACCCATGACCAGGAACAAGTAACCCAAGACTCCATGAGCAGCAACACAGCCCACGACAAAGCTTCTTTCTCGAACCACACACGATCACATCACCTTCACACGATCACAACCTCCCTTGGAAACCTTTTTGCTTTGGAATTTCGTGGAGTGGGAAGATGGTTTTCTTGCCGTCATTTTAGTAGATATATTAGGGTTTCTTTTGTTTTGTTTTTATTTTGAAAGGTAAATATAATGAGAGTAAATGAGATAATAAATGGTGATTAGGAATTTGATTAGGCGTGTAAATAGGGGCCGACCAAGAGGGAGGGCTATTTTTGGTTTGACAATGGGGAAGATAATTGACCAATTCATTGTTGATTATCTTACCTTAATTTTAGTTTAAATATTTACTAACACTTGTACATGTAATTTAATCCAAGCAACTTTATAATGTGTGATCTTTATTCTGAGACATAAGTGAAGTATTTTAATCATAGTCTTGCATAAATATATTTTTTTTCTCAATGCTAAGCGTATTTAACGAGGTTTTTACGCGGTTTTAATGTTTAATTATTTCACTTGAGGGGCAAAATAGTCATTTAACACGCTGCGATTTTTAGGTTTTACAACTCTTCCCCTAAAAAGAAAATTTTCGTCCTCCGAAAATTGAAGCCCAGAGGTACACCTGAGACGCATACAAGTTTAGGGCAGACGTAGCAATCCATAGTTTCGCATTTATCAAAACGATTCCGGCCCAAAGCGTACAAAAATTATAATGCAATGCATGTAGGTGAGAATCTCGTAAAGAGGTACAGGATTTCAAACGAATATGAGGATCAAAGGATAACGGATATTAGCCCTAGTCCATTCACATACCAACCCCAGGCAATTCCCAAGATGTCGTATGGTTTCAATAAGTTCAAATTATATGATCTCGGTATTATCACGTTGATCAGGCGTCATAATACTTGCATTACATAACAAGTTCTTATTGTCATCATATTCGCCTCGGTCATGGCAAACCACATAACCAAAATCACACAAAACATATCACATATAGATATCAGTAACATATCAAAAAGCACGTGATTCACACATATGCAACAAATAATACAACAAGCCAACTTACCATACCACAAAATAAAGGAGGCCACCAACTTGCATAAAACGGTTCCTTATGACTCATTATCGACGATTCAAAGGAAAAGCTGAGATATCACCAAAATGCTAAACGATAAAATTTCACGACTCAAACCGAGTTCTGAACGAATCAAAGAAAAGCAATACTGATCAAAATCACTTAACAAAATATCAAACCGCCTCAAAACGCATGAAAAACGAATATGAGTAAAACAAGTCGCGCCCAGATCACATGAAGTAGCCGAACCTTCTCGCATTAATCGGTTGGATCTGCCCCGCTTTCAAGGCTCGTTGATCCGCATAAAATTTCTCCAACAAAGACACCCGATGTCTCCAAAGAAGACGGGCACGGTACGGCCGGCTTCACGAAGCCTCTCCAAACCAGTGGATCAAGGTGTTAACGCTAGGTTGGCACCATCACCTTCAATCCACGAAAGCAGCCTCCACCTAATCGATCGACACAAACGGATGTACCGAAGACAAAATAACAAATTTCGATGTGAAAGAAGAAGGCCAATCATGAAGACAAACTAATAACAATTCTAAATCAACGACAATCAAATGAATCTGAGAAAATCGTAATCAGATGAGTTTCCTAGTTGTCTACCCAACCTCACAGTCAATCCTAAGGTCAACAAGACGAAACTCCGGGCCCCGATACTCATAATTGTAAATACCCCAAACGCTAGGGGTAGAAGTGTCACATTCTCGGTGTCATATCTAACATACAAATGAAATCTTTACAAACTGAACCTTAAAAATGAAGTATCAAAACATATACACAATTGACTGACAAGAAAAAAAAACAATCTCTAGAATAAATTAAAATCCCAAAACAAAAGTTCTTCAAAATTAGTCCCAAAGTAATAAGGTGCTAGGGTTGGTCCACCGCATACTCTAACTATTAGCCCATCAAGCCCATCTTCAAACCTAAAACCCTCACAGCAGAAAGAAATGCTACTGAGCTTAAAAGCCCAAAGGAAATTGATATAACAAAACGAAAAGCTAAATAAAATCGTAAATGCAAAATGAAACAAAGGAACTCTGGACAACAAGGTCGCAATGTTAGAACAATGAGTCAAAGAGAACCTTAATCCAATTATACAGATATCCAAAAGGAACATATAACAAGGAGAACAAAGCAAAGCAAAGCATCGATGACATAAATACAAGCACATACAAACCAAGCTGCATAAGTAATGAAACATAAGCCAAAGATAGAAGACGCGCAAACCACACAACATATATATGGTATACAATCAATTCAGAAGTCGGCGACATACAAGTCAAACCGGAATCTAAAGGCAAGCGGAAGCAATTAATTATTGTGAGCATGGCAATCACACAAAGTCAAATAACCCACAAAGTAAAAACATAAATCAAAGATTATAACAAGGAAGTACTAATGCTAGCCAACACATGGCAGCCACACGTAACAAGTAGGAATACAAGAGGACGATAAACTTGAATGAATTAAAGACATAAAGGTGGCAACTAAACAAATGAACAAGCCGTGACGTCACAAGTTGAACCATTTATCCAATTGACAAGAGCCTAAATAGCAATGTACACATGGCGCATCAACAATGAGCGTGATAAGGATACTAACAACATATTCTGTGAACCATGCAGGTTACCGTAACAAAGTTTACATGATAAACCGCCAAAACAATTATTTACATACTGGCATGGTCACCAGACAAATCAGTGGGTCACATAACAAGAGGGATAACATGTAATCGATGACAATGTGGATCATAAAATCGCATCAATCATATC
>OU343223.1:87383032-87468754 GCA_910596185.1 Chrysanthemum makinoi | reverse complement strand
CATCGGTCCGGATGTACGCGAATTCAAGCCCATTTAAATGTCCATTTCTCAGCGAAGTGAAGTAGTTATGTAAGGTCAAACGCTAGTGTCAATGACAAAGTCCCTCTGCAAGAGATTGTTGTTGTTTGGTGAAATGGAGCGTCAACAAGCAGAAGGGAAGATGTTGTAGCCGTAATGTTGAGGTTCGATGGGATTCAAATGACAAAGCGAATGCTGGCACTTAGATAAAGATTTGCTTTGCTTAAATCTTTTGCAGCCATGGTTGGTAATAGAAGAAGTTGAGTATTTGCCAACTCTTATGTGAAAGGCTACAAAAAGAATTGGTAATTGATGTTTAGGAATAAAGCCAAGATGATGTTGGTGAGATTAAGGTAAAGCATTTGAATTTTTGTTACTTCATTCCACCAAAATGGTCTTTGAGAGTGCTCAAGTGTTCACTTTTACGTTGTCGTGGATAGTGTTGATGCCAAGAAACGCTGGCTACTCATGAACACACCCCAACCTAACCAACGGGGATCCGATGACAAGCGTAGTCGGCATGTATACCGATTCCGATGAGTTTACCGCCTATGACCCAAGTTATGAAAGCTTTAACGGGAGGCCCCGACGATGCTCATCATTCCAACAATATAATGGTGATAACAAATTTGATTTGTCATTTCTTTACCAAATTTGAATGATGAGTTCTCGCATTATTATGATGGGTTTGATCCAACTCCCGACATACGATATATATATATATTGTTTTTCCTTCTTTACTTTTTCTATTTCAATATTAAACCCACATACCTTTATCTAGGAATCGATGGAAACGAATGGAAGGAAAAGTTCAAGCGGTAAAGTTCGCTGCCACTTTATTGGGAATGGTTTGGTGCGCATTACGCAACAGTTAGAACCGCGGCCGCAGCAGGGGCTTTACGGACAACGCTATGATCCTCAATACCCATAAATTACACACCGACATGGAGGTTGAGGAACGGCATAGCGGGTGGAGAGCATACCCGTTAGAAGTGATATGTTTGATGATGAGGGATGGTAGATAAAGTTGTCAAGGCGATTAATTATCTTATCATTTGTTAACAACGATGTATAGTAGTACAATCCTTAAGGCACGGCAAAATAACTTGACTTAAGACACATTAGCAAACAATTCCCCGCTTTTCATTTGATTACTATATACATTATACATTGCATAGATAGCACATAAACACATTAAAACATTTTTCACACCTAAAAACAAATATGATAGTTAAAATTACAAATGACCATCATCAAAATCACATTTTAGTTCCAGAGCTCTCTCCCTTTTTTCATATTTGTTTTGACTCGTTGAAACAAGATTTCAAGACTAGTAATCCTATTTTCCAAATTATAAATATTTTCAAATAATGTAGGATTATTCACATGTTGCCCACTTTTATCATCTTCCTCACACGCACCAATTTCTTTTCACCTCACTTTCCTCACCTCTCTACCTCATTTTGTCGACTATCCGACCTTTGCCGCACCAATTCTCGCCTCCTCACTCTCTCTAGATCTTCCTCATCTTCATATTCTTCCTCCTCTTCCTCATCAACTCCATAAATCTCATCCCAAGAGAAGTCTCGCACGCAGCCCAAGCAAGGATATTTGTCCTCATCCACATACTCACTGCCTATATGAACTATTCCTCGACATGGTTCTTCCCCAAAAGCATCTAACAGCGCCAAAAAGCAAATCGTGTTTAAGACAAACTCATACTCTTCTTCATCATTTTGAAAGTTCCATTTGTGCCACATTGTTCTTGAGCAAGAATAAGAGAGAATAAAGAGTGAGAGTTGTGATAATAAGATAGCGTAAACTAGGAAAATTTTATGTAGTAGGATGTAGCAAGAATCAAGAATCTTATCTTTACATTGTGTTGTATTTGAGTTAGAATAAAATACGCTTTTACACTCGTAAAGAATCCTATCTTATCTTTATAATAAATAGCTTGATATAATTATTAAAATATCAATTTTTCTTTTTCACTTATTTGTATTTAATACATTAATACATCACTTTTACAAACTAGGAAACATGCAAATTTTTTTCATTATGGTTGACTTTTGATTGTTGTTTGCGACAACGAGCTTTATTAGCGATGGCTAGCCGAACATTTTACGATTGGGTCCCAATTTGTGATTGCTTAGAGTTACTTCACGCCAGGATTCTATAACTTGTTTTTTTCAATACCGTATATCTCTCTTCTTATGTCTTCTAGCATTCTTAAATTGTAATCGGTAGTAGGTTCAAGATTCGTCCATATAATTTATATTTCGTGAAACATACCTCTTCTCATTTTATCGACTACCTTTATCGTGGGTTTTCCTCAAACCAACTCCTTTAGAACTCGACATAAATCAATTAATGTTATGGAAATATGGTTATGAAACTCAGAAATGAATAGAGCAAATATTTGATGGAAATATGGTGAACAATAAGATCATGGTCCCACCACCCAACACGAACCACATGACATATTTTAACAGAGGATTTACTTTTGAATAAATAGTTTTATTTATACAAGATTTGTTGTAAATGTACTAACATAGAGTCATTGTGAAAAAAATTTATGCCGTAGAATATCACTGAGTATAGTTATTTAATTGTTGGATAGTCGAGCTATTTGTTAAAAGATGATGAATTGATTTTTCAGTTTAAATATGATTAGTTTTCAAATTTCAAACGTGGAAGCTGGGATATTGCACCTCACCTTATACTCACCTACCACTACCCTTGGTAGAAGGCGCTCAACACGGATTAATTGTCAAACCCCAACCTCCTAACGCCCGCATTTTGATGATACATTGGAACCGCTGTGGAGGTATTTGACTCATTAACGTAACGTTCATATGTCTTTTACTTTGTAATACAAACACAACCGTTGAGTTAATTTGTTCTAATTTAGAATCGTCCGAGAACCCAAAAACAAAAAACAATCCTATGTTCCTTCCAAAATTTTTGTTATAGTAATATACTAGGTTTATTTTCCCTGGGGCAAACACACTATTGCCCATCCCGTGACCCACCAAACTGCCACCAGGATTCCAGCACCGATGCTTAAAATGCAGCTTGTTAGTATTCTACCATAAATGTTTTGTGATTCCCACTTGTTTTTAATAATGTGCCCACCTATAGTAAACAACACCTTGACCTATGGGTAGATTTGTGGCATTTACTTCATTGGAGGCCACCAAGGCAGGGTCCCTTTTCACTTTTGTGTTAATGAATGGTAATGAACCTATTGCAAATGGTGTATGTTGCTTGGTTGAGGTGCCAGGCAAAAGGTATTTATTGCCGTAGTATGAGATTTTGGCTGTGGTGAGGTCGTGATGTCGTAAATGATGCAAAATACCAATAAACGAACCCCGACAAGCACCGGGCTTTGAGGAGAGCCGAGATCGCATGTTTTGACATTGTATGATTCGCTTCCGTGCCTTACAAACAAACGGATTTGGTGGAAGGATACCATGCTCGCAAATTTCAATATTATCGCCAAAATTACTAGACAAACGGAGTCTTTGCGAAAGGCATAGATATCAACGCTATCGATTAGCTTTCAAAAATGTGTTGACGTCCCCAAACAAATGTGTCAATACGGTTGATCAAGGATATGGTCTGCATTAACCTATATAGGCCGAGTCATAACATGCCATTAAAGTCCGACGATCCCCGCAGAATGTACTCTTGCCTATCGCAGAATGTTTGAGTACTATGGAAATACAAGATCGAGTATGCCGGTCATTGACTATATTTATTACAAGTTGTGGTATCGCCAACTCATTGACTAAGTATGTATATAATTGGTACGTAAAGGTGTTGGTCTTATGAATGGTCATTCTTCAGGTATGTATAATCAATTGTAGTAACTATTGGAATGATAAATCAGAATATCCAAAATGTTTTGTGAATGTTTGTAAATATTATTAGTTGATATTAGTATTGCTTGTTTAAATCATAATAATCACTACCAAAACCGATATATATAAATTATGATATTACATTTAAAACCAAACTTCCAATCTTCTAGTATTGCTTGTTTAAATCATAAGAATCACTACTAAAACCATTATATAAATTATGATATTACATTTAAACCAACTTCCAATCTTCTACTAGCCGTGGTTTATTCTAAACTAGCCACAGATTCTCTCAACTAGCTGGTTTCAATAAAGGTTATAGTGGTTTCTTCTCAACTAGCGCGGGTTTTGATCATACTAGTCGTGGTATCTTTTCAACTAGCCGTGGTTTCAACAGTTATTCTAAACGTGGTTTCTTCATACTTGTTGGTTCCTAATAATCAATCCATGACCCATCACCATTCCTCTTATTAGATACACCACCCATTCTACTTAACCTTCTGAGAGTTTTATTGCAAAGGACCTCAGAAATTTTTGAATCTTCAATAGCAATTGATCTACCATTGGGTTTGTTGATATGGTTCCTTTGATCGTTGCCGCTTCCAACATTTTCGCAACAGCTTTTGGACAATGGATAGGGTTTAATAAACATGAAAAACTTATCCTTAGTAGATTGTACAAAGATGTACTCGAATGCTCATAAAGCATCCATTCAACTACTTTAAATTGTTTCATAATTTGTCCGATGGATTAGTTGACACATGTTTTCACCGATCTCCACACCTAACCTTGCTAATCTCTCCACAATATATGTTTTCCATATCTAAAATCAATGACTTCCATAACCGCCCAAGCTTTTCGATAGAAGAACAAGCTTCCAAAATCTAGATATTTTTAGATCCATCTGCGCTTGTTATTTCATCATTTTCACCATTTTCGATTATTTTCAAATCATGAACCGGCCGACTTGCTCTTAGTGTGTGTATTAATCGCTCTTGTATATCACTCACCTTTAAGATACATCCATTTTTCTTTTCCTCTCCATCCTTCTTATCCACTTTCGTTTCTAACCATATTCTCCTCAATTTCGCTATTCGCTTTGTTCGTTTCTTGATCCAACTTTTATCGGAATTCATAGGAATGAAATCATCTTTCATTCTTAACCAACGCTCACAGCTTCAATCTTCGTCCGTGCATTTTTTCAAATCCTTGCCTTGCAAAATTCCATGCGTTTGAGAATCGTGATCATGATATCTTTGAGTCTCTAGTAGGAGGTTTGTTATTCTTACTATTATATGGTACGACACTCTTTCGCCGCATTTGTCTGCTCAACCCCATAAACCCTGATGGAACATCTAACTGTCCATTCTTCATTACCCATTCCAACTTTATCATTTGTAAGCCTGAACAAATGCTTGTTTCTTGTTCCATCGCTCAATCACTTCTCATACTAGCTTCATCTTGTTCTTTTTTTTTCAGCATATTCAAAATTTTAAAATTTTCATCCATTTGTATTGATAATTCATGATCATGTGAAACGACCTCCTTACTATCAAATTCAAGTTCATTTACTTGTGTTCAAATAGCCACCTTTCCTATGTTCCTGATCTACTTTACTTTATTCATCGCCCCATTTTCAGTATTATTAATTGTTTATTTGGTAGGTTCAATTACAATGAAAATAGGTGCAATAATAGAATGAATTGCTAAGGAAATAGCTAGCATTTCAGAACCTCCTTCTCAACTTCCTTCAGCCCCATGATGGTGTTACGCCAGCTTGATAATCGTACCATCGCGTTGTAGTAGCAATATGTGTATCCTAAGTAACCGTCGATGAAATAACCTCGAGGTTACATCGCACGCTATTTGTAGCATCACTAGATACAGATGCACAACTTCTTCCTCTTCGCCTTCAACTCAAAACATTAAAAGGTTCTACCATTTGTTCTTTTCCTTCTACCAATTCGCTTTTCAACCTTCAAACCTTTAGCCAAAGGTTTAGCTAAGGGTTTAGGGAGCTGGTCTAAGTATAATAGGAAAATGTGCAGTCTGATCCAACCACCGGGTAAGCTTTTACATAAGTTCATCAAGGTACCGGCAACCTCTTTTACAACTTCCTTAGAGTTGGGTGCTTGTGTGACCGTGGTTGTCATTAAGGTCGCATCGCGATTTCATTTGTAATACCGGGATTCAAAGAACAATCGGAGTGGTTGTTTCAGGCCCCACTAAGAAGCACATGATATCCACTATCAAATCCATCTCAACATCCATGTTTACATCTCCTCGGAACCAATGCTTTTGCTCATCCCCTTTGAGGACATGCCTTTCTTAGTCATCTTCGTTACTCTATTAGATGCACCAAACCTTGGTCTTCTTACTCTCTCCAACACATAAACCCTGCTAGAAATAAGAGACTCAACCAATTCGTAGAATTCACAATTCTTCCAGCCTCCACCGTTCTTCCTCCTCTCTCCTCAACCTTAACCTCTTCCAACAGATATTCTCGAAAATGTGATGCATTTAAACTACATTTAATACTATACTATGGCAAAAGTGTACATTTGGAAATCACATTACGTAACTACATCATCCTCATCATCACAATCACCTCTCAACGACCATTAGAAATAAGAGACTCAACCACCAGAGAATTCACGATTTAGTTGGTCTCAAAACTCATATTGAGGTGGGAAAAGGAAGCAAAGAAGTCCAATTTATCCCGAATGGAAATAAAGTTTATTGTTAACCAAACGGATAGTTTAAAGAAATAAAGATAATATATCGATGAACCACCTACCCGAATCCAGCAAGTTCTTTCACATGCAAGGACCTACAAAGTAATAAAGGGTATTATCCTTAACAATAATTCTAATATAAACGTATAGTTATTATTTAACATTGACTAGTAAATAACCTGAATAATAGCCTCGAGTTTGAAAACACTAGAATTCAACTCTTGAATGACACAATCCTTGGAGGCCGATTCTCTAGAAGACTACCAACTGCACTTGACACAATTGGACCTTTTTCTCCGTCACCACGTTTGCAAGCCAATTTAACTTTCGTAGATACACATCGTAATTGGCAAGCAGAATTTTGTTGAAGAGTCCTCAGGTGTAAAATTCCCTAAATTGAATATACCAATCCGATCGGTGCTCGCCTAATGTTGGTTTCGTGATCATAAATTATCTTCGAGTCCCAAATAACATCATCAACAACAAGGAAATTAAATTGCAAATACCGGCCTGACCGGTGCTCGCCTAATGCATTGAAACATTTGAATGTGTTTTACCTTGCCAAATAGCAATCCATAATCCGATCTTGTAAACATTAGTTTTCTTGACCACGATACGCTTGGTATGACATCCGGACTTTATTCCACCAACGACCGCCACACACCCCCAATTTACTGCTTGGCGCCGAATGGAATTCTCGGGGCTTGACTCGTCATAGCACCACAATCACAAGCATTTAATCCACCTAAAGTGTTGCGCCAAAACAATAACGCGACGCTCAAATGTTAAACATAGGTCCCAAAAGTTAACAAAGTTTGCGGAAATACAAATATATTACAAGTCCAAACGATGGTTTTGAAAGAAAGTGCCATAATGTACATGATGTAAGTCGACGCGACACCAAAGGTGGTTCTTTAACCATGCCACGATGATAATGCCTTAGTTACCGAAAATACATTGCTAAAACGGTCAACAATAATGTTGGTGAGAAATCATAGGTTTATGTAAATGTTTTATACGACCACGCAAGTATGATCGTGCATGACAATCATGTCACGTAAAATGTTACTGCATGACAATTATGTCACGTGAAAATATGTATGACAATTATGTCAATAAAATAAGATGATACCAGTTCGACATAGATATGGGTCTTGAACAACTCTAATGTTTATGAATGAAATGCATCCATATGACTAGTTGGGATTCACCAACCCGGATGGAGGTGTCACCCTCGATAGATCTATCCACTCACACACGCGTCTAGAAAATTAACGGCTCATGCATTAAAGTGGGGACTTTTAATCGGTAACGTTGTAACTCAAGCAATGTAAATGAATTTAACATACTTGGTAACGTAATAAAAATGTTGTGCAATGTATTCTCCCCCGTAGGTTTGAAATAATGTAAAAACTTGTAAACGGGCTATGAAAACTCACTTGATAAATCGGTATGATGACAAGAGTGAGTACACGAGGTATAATGTGATGCTTTAACCGACCTATTAATGATATGATATGTAATGAGTTGCAATGTAATGTTATGCATGCATTTCGTATGTTATTTATACCATTTGTGAGTTTTGAAAATAATAATTATCGTTTAAAAATACTCTTTTGACGCCCTGGACCCTTCAAAATGACTTTACAAGTTTTACGCCAAAATGTCATCCTACAATGGTTTTATAATGGTTTATGGTGAAATTTTCACTTTTCGTCGTAAAACAATGTCGCTGAATTTTCTTTAAGTGACAAAATGGCTTTGGAAAACTAGTTAATGGTGTAATGCCGAACGCGGAAACGAATCGACGGTTTTGGAAAGTTTGCATCGAAATCTAGAAGTTTCGGGCCAGGAGTTTTCGCCAAAAGGTCTCAATAATAAGGGTTAAAGATGGTGATTTTGTCTAATTGTTGTGTAAAAGTGAGTTTCGCCAATTTTAAGCATCCAGAATAATTTATAACAACTCCGCTATACAAACGGTTTGTCGTTTTAGAAAATATGCTTGGTGATCTCAATTTTATTAGAAGACAATTCGTTCCCAAAAGTTCCACATCATGGTTAAAAACAACCCTCAACACGACGCCGTACCAACAGTAACACTTGTCTCAGAAAAAATAATATAGAAAATAATAGTTACGGCAATTTTATGAAAAAGTGCATATCTTTGTCGTTTAAATCTTTCTAATGATACATGTCCTAGTTCAGATAATACTAATATATTTTTGATAAGTTATAATTTAGAAATGGCTGCTTTTGACTCGCATAAAAGATAAATATACGAAATTTCAAAATAATATATTTCGTCGTCAAACTTTAAAATTCATAACTTCTTCGTTATAACCTCGCTTTAACTGCTCAAGCTGCCACGGATTCGCTTTTAAAGTATATTTTCTAAATATCAAGGCCAAAATTTCGTGCCTACTGTCGGATTTTCCAGAAAATCAAAACAAGGACAGACCTCTTTATAGTTATCAAAAATAGTTTTTCGCACTCAAACCTATTCTAATCCTCTTCAAATCAACTCCAAAGCTAATCTAATCCTACCATACACCTTCTTAGGGTGTCATGGGTTCCTAAACATCATCAAAACCAAAGTATACCAATAATATAGGATGACCTTATATATATATATTTCTAAAATCATGAAAAATGGTATAAACACACAAAATCATGCATGCTTGCTCCAAAAATGAAGAGATACTTATGAAATGATAAGGAAAATGTAAAAATGAAAGAAACATGCTTACAAGTTAATATGATGAGGTGCAAGGAACAAGGTTAAATCTAAACACCTTGGTTTTATTTCAAACCTTATAAAGAGTGTGATTCTAGATTGATTTATCTTGAACTTGAAAAATTTTGTTGATCCCTTGGGAAACCCTGATGGCCGGGTTGGGAGTGAAGAACAAAGAGAGAAAAAGTGATTTTTGTTACTAGTGAATTATGAGGTGAAAGATTGAAGTAGGACTTTAAGTAAATGTGCATATCTAAACAATCTAAGAAACCATACCTCAATTAATTGCCACCTCCCTGGTCAGCCAAGGAGGATTGGCAATCTTTTTTTTTTTTTTTTTTAAAACTTGTAAATAGTTTGTCAATTATGTGTAAGAAAGTGTAGGAAATATGTTAGTATTAATAACTTGTAGAGTAAATGGTACTTTTAGGTACAAGTAAAATTTTAATAGATCAAAATAGAGTATAATGATATTATAAAAATTGTAAAAGTACATTCCTTGTAAAATTTGAGTGATATAAAATTTTCGTAGTTTTTAAGAAAAACGCCAGTAATAATATAACTTTAACGATTTATGTACAAAATAAATTTAGAACACTAGGTAAACTCAAAATATAGTTTTATAAACTAAATGTAAGTATAAAAATATATCGATCATTTTGAAAGTAACGGATTAAATGCTCAAAATAATAACTCACGCATAACGCTATTTAATATAAAATTCACGCTAAGAATGTGAAATGAAATGTCATGAATGAACTAATATGATGCAAATGATGCAAATGAAATGTAGACTAAACTTAGTCCATATGAAATGTGCGATGATATGATCAGAATTGCCGCTAAAACCATAAAGGTTACGCTGATTTGGAACACGAAACCCGCCATTTATAAATGTTGAAATTGTAAGTATGAATTGTCGAGAAATGACAAAGTACGTTGTCACATTCTACCATCTAAAAAGGAATTCGGGTCCTCGAATTCGCCTGTTATGTCTATCGAATTTGAGTTTGTGATGAATATCAGGAGAGAAGACATGGAGAAGTGTCACGGGTTATCGATGATTGAGAGTGTACAAAACATCGTAGTAAAGAAAATATCGGATGAATCTCTCATAAGTAACACTTTGACTTTGAAATATGTGAAGATTTTGTTTGCAATATTTATAATAATCGCCCAACAACGGATCCCTCCCAATTAGACATAGTTAGCTGTATGCTATAATAAATGAAACGATGACGGGACGCCGGGTTTAGTTGTTATAACTCATGTTTACGATTTAATCTGAGTCGTTAAAATGATAGTTGAAGTGAAGGAATTTAAATTCTCGTAAGTAATAACAAATCGAAAGAAATAAAAAGCACGATAGATGAGAATATTTGGGTAATTGGTTCGTTCGGTGTTTTAATTGCATTTACGCCTTTCCAAGACGGTCCTTGTGCATAATTTGTTGCCCACCGAGGTTCTAATGGTTTTGGGCTTACGGGATATATCTTCAAATTTTGCATCGTATAACGATGTAGCTTATCTAGCTATATGTTGTTACTTGTAACCGATTCTTGATTTGTATGACTTCTTTGTTTGTTTCATGAATGGGTTATAGACTAATGAATCGGACTTTCCCTCATTTTAATCCTTGAATAAGTGATTGATACTCAACCACGCCTCAAATGGTGTAGTCAATATGTTCATGAGCTAACTATTGGTAAGGAAACTTGTCGGATGGAGAATGATTTTCCCTAACCATTTCTAGAAAGCACCGGCTTGAGCATATTATCTAACGTGGAATCTCGCCCAACCATTGGTGAGGATAGTAGGCGTAATCATGTCCTAGTAGGTTTCATGGAACCCCAAAATGACCGCCGCCAGCCTAAGAATCAATAGCTTATAATAGGTACAACTTGAATTGACACCACGTGTCTCACGTTAGATTTCAAAATTTTAAATTTGTCGAAAAGGACCTTATTGAAAATAATAGATTATAGGTAATAGCTATGTATTTCTCGCTTAGTCCTATCGGAGGTCATGACTCGAGCCTTACTTGCCTGTGCTTAGTCTCTATGATTAAAATGTTTATTGTTTGATTATCGGTGTTTCCATGCTCATGTTGAAAAGTCACACGCTTTAAATATTTAAGGAAGGTGGTGTAGTGGTTGGTTTTCAAGATTTGTTCCGATATTGAGTTCCGTCTCACTAATATTGTTATCATGCTAGCAAGAAAATAGATATCACCAAACTATGTCAAATAATGTTTGTTCTAGTTTCACTTGTAGATGGGGAGTCATTGATTGTCCACATGTTCACACCGCGGCATCTCTTGATATGGAAGTGAGGTTACTTGGAATTTCTAGAGAACACAATGCCTTAGGGAAGTTTATATTGATAACCTTAATTTAACCATATTTTTCCTTTGACACTCATTGTAGGAAAGTTCACCTATTGTTGAAGCTATGTTTAGTGAAATGTTCTGTAGTCTCGATTAGAATATTTGGTTTATCCCTATAGTGTTGGTTAGTGTGTATTCGCCCATAGTAAATCTCAAACTCGGCCTAACTAATACTTTTGAATGATAGAGTTTGGATTCTAATCCAAAATAGTGGTTCTAAGGTCTCGTGATGTCTTAAGATTTTTGTTGAGTTTTGAATCATCCTACCACCTAGTTCTAGTCCTTGTTGGTAATTCCAAAATCCTTCCATTGTTTTCTTGTATCGAGGAATCCTCCTCACAGATGGTATAGGAAGTCTTTCCTAAAAGGTCATTCATCAAATCCTAGCTTATCTGGTTGAATGAGAGACAAATGGCGAAGCATCTATAGAGTGTTAACAAAAGAAATGTTTATGCACTATATATCCGATTATAAAACTTTGCTTTTAAATGAGAATTGTTTTAGGAGATTTGAAATGATGCTTGTTTTTGTTGAAATGGTATTATGTTCCTCCGAAGTTTTAGATGGTATTCAACGTTTTGTTTTGTAAGATAATGGCTCAATGATTTTTCGTGAGTAACATGAAAATCGTTTTGCATGAGGATATTAAATAGTTGATAAAATAACTGAAACCAATTGATATGTTGGTAATAAAACAACTTGCGTTAAAACTTTATGAAACAACGTTTCTAAGATGGTGATAAAATAGTTCGAACTAAAATCAAGTGAAATAATTTCATGAAATAGTAGCAGGATAAATTGGAATAAAGTTTGTTGGATGGTTTGTAGGATACATAGGAGAACCTTATCGAGTAGTAATAGTCTACTAATTGGTCGAGAATAACGTTGGCCTAACCCCTAGTAAGATAGTGATATATCGTCGTGAAATGATGGAAAATTGGGCAATTGGAGTAAGGAATGAAATAAACAAGGTGGTGATTATCGTAGAGATAATAAATGATAAAGATTACATTAGCTAGGGAGGTACTTATTATCTGCTCCGCTGGTGGTCTAATCGTTTCAAGTGTAGAGCAAAGAGGGCGGTCTAGCAACGATAGCCCTAGAACTCTCACAGTCCTCAAACCTATGAGATGGTGTAGTGTTTATAGTCTTAGTGGTAGGTGGTAATGGTGTGTCAAATCATGCACGCTTCCCAAGCTGCAAGTCGGGTGTATGAGTATCGGGTATGAGATGTGATGGTACGGATGGTGCTCGAAATGATAATGATGATGAAAATAATGACAATGATGATAATAGAATCCCTGTGGTGAGTTAAGAAAATAGGTTCATTAGGACTAAGCCTATAAGTTCTACCCATTGGTATGATCTGTCCCAACCGAAAGTGATAAAAATTGTTCTGATCCTACAAAGGAATCAATAGTGATCGCGATGGTGTAGGTGCAACTTCGTCCTCCTAAAAGGTCTCAGTGTCATCATCTGATGTTATCGGTGTTGAGTCAACTGATGTTAAAATTGTGATAGGGAATGACAAGGTATTCTCCATGTCAAAGTGATGTGAGTATAATGGGATGGGTATTTGAAGGCATCAATGTGACAATCGATTTCGAAATAAAAGTAATAACTCGTAAAATGTGCATATAAAACCGCATGTATAGTGAACATGCACTTATTATGAAATGATGAGATGCTATGATAATGTAGTTATAGTCTAGGGTCAATGATGCAACCTAGTTCTCTATAACTGTAGCTCTGATACCAATCTGTCACACCCCAATTTACCTGTTTTGCAGCGGAATGGAATTCCTCGGGGCTTGATCCATAGCACCACAATCACATACATTGAACGACCTAAAGTGTCGCTTTAAAACACATCGTTGGATATTTAATAAAACGTTCAGAGTTACAACATAGGTCCCAAAAGTTTACAAAGTTTGCGGAAATACAAATATATTACAAGTCCAAACGATGGTTTTGAAAGAAAGTGCCATAATGTACACGATGTAAGTCGACGCCGCGACTCAAAAGGTGGTTCTTTAACCATGCCATGATGATAATGCCTTAGTTACCTGAAAATACATTGCTAAAATGGTCAACAATAATGTTGGTGAGAAATCATAGGTTTATGTAAATGTTTTATATGACTACGCAGTATGGATCGGCATGACAATCATGTCACGTAAAATGTTACAGCATGACAATTATGTCACGTGAAAATGTTACGGCATGACAATTATGTCACGTAAAATGTTACAATTGCTTAAGCGCATGATACCGAAGTTCGACCGATGTATCCCCAACAGAGTGTCTTGCCAAACAACTCTAATAATGTTTATGAATGAAATGCATCCATATGACTAGTTGGGATTCACCAACCCAGATGGAGGTGTCACCCTCGATAGATCTATCCACTCACACACGCTTCTAGAAAATTAACGGCTCATGCATTAAAGTGGGGACTTTTAACTGGCAACGTTGTAACTCAAGCAATGTAAATGAATTTAACATACTTGGTAACGTAATAAAAATGTTGTGCAATGTATTCTCCCCCGTAGGTTTGAAATAATGTAAAAAAAACTTGTAAAACGGGCTATGAAAACTCACTTGATAAACTGGTATGATGACAAGAGTGAGTACACCGAGGTATAGTGTGATGCTTTAACCGACCTATTACTTAATGATATGATATGTAATGAGTTGCAATGTAATGTTATGCATGCATTTCGTATGTTATTTATACCATTTGCGAGTTTTGAAAATAATAATTATCGTCAAAAAATACTCTTTTGACGCCCTGGACCCTTCAAAATGACTTTACAAGTTTTTACGCCAAAATGTCATCCTACAATGGTTTTATAATGATTTATGGTGAAATTTTTCACTTTTCGTCAGAAACAATGTCGCCGGAATTTTCTTGAAAGTGACAAAATGGCTTTGGAAAACTAGTCGTAATGGTGTACGTCGAACGTTAGGAAACGAACTCAACGGTTTTGGAAAGCTTGTATAAAAATCTAGAAGTTTCTTTCAGGAGTTTTCGTCAAAAAAGGTCTCGAATAATAAGGGTTAAAGATGGTGATTTTGTCTAATTGTTGTGTAAAAAGTGAGTTTCGGCCAATTTTAAGCATCCGTAAATAATTTATAACAACTCCGCTATACAAACGGTTTGTCGCTTTTAGAAAATATGCTTGGTGATCTCAATTTTATTAGAAGACAATTGCCCAAAAGTTCCACATCATGGTTAAAAAAACAGCCCTCAACATGGACGTTTCAGCTACCGTAACACTTGTCTAGTAAAAATAATATAGTTTTTCTGAAAATAATAGTTACGGCAATTTTATGAAAAAGTGCATATCTTTGTCGTTTCAAATCCGCTTTCTACGATAATACGCCCCTAGCTTCCGATCAAAGTATACTAATATATTTTGATAAGTCGAAATAATTTGCAAAGCTTAAGGCTCGCTTTTGACTCGCATAAAAGATAAATATATTGCTGAAATTTCAGAAAATAATATATTTCGCGTCAAACTTTAAAATTCATAACTTCTTCGTTATAACTTCGCTTTTAATCCGTTCAAGCCGCCACGGATTCGTTTTAAAGTATATTTTCTAAATATCAAGGCCAAAATTTCGTGCCTACTGTCGGATTTTCCAGAAAATCAAAACAAGGACAGACCTCTTTTTATACTTATCGAAAATAGTTTTCGCTGCATTACCAAACCTATTCTAATCCCTTCAAATCAACTCCAAAGCTAATCTAATCCTACCATACACCTTCTTAGGGTGTCATGGGTTCCTAAACATCATCAAGACCAAAGTATACCAAGGGGATAATTATAGGATGACCTTATATATATATATTTCTAAAAATCATGAAAAAATGGTATAAACAACACAAATCATGCATGCTTGCTCCAAAAATGAAGAGATACTTATGAAATGATAAGGAAAATGTAAAAATGAAAGAAACATGCTTACAAGTTAATATGATGAGGTGCAAGGAACAAGGTTAAATCTAAACACTCTTGGTTTTTATTTCAAAACCTTATAAAGAGTGTGATTCTAGATTGATTTATCTTGAACTTGAAAAATTTTGTTGATCCCTTGGGAAAACCCTTGATGGCCGGTTTTGGGAGTGAAGAACAAAGAGAGAAAAAGTGATTTTTGTTACTAGTGAATTATGAGGTGAAAGATTGAAGTAGGACTTTAAGTAAATGTGCATATCTAAACAATCTAAGAAACCATACCTCAATTAATTGCCACCCTCCCCTTGGTCGGCCAAGGGGGAGGGATTTGGTAAAAATCTTTTTTTTTTTTTTTTTTTTTTTTTTTAAAACTTGTAAATAGTTTGTCAATTATGTGTAAGAAAGTGTAGGAAATATGTTAGTATTAATAACTTGTAGAGTAAATGGTACTTTTAGGTACAAGTAAAATTTTAATAGATCAAAATAGAGTATAATGATATTATAAAAATTGTAAAAGTACATTCCTTGTGAAATTTGAGTGATATAAAATTTTCGTAGTTTTTAAGAAAACGTCGTAATAATATAACTTTAACGATTTATGTACAAAATAAATTTAGAACACTAGGTAAACTCAAAATATAGTTTTTATAAACTAAATATAAGTATAAAAATATATCGGGATCATTTTTGAAAGTAACGGATTAAATGCTCAAAATAATAACTCACGCGATAACGTTTATTTAATATAAAATTCACGCGTTAAATGTGAAATGAAATGTCATGAATGAACTAATATGATGCAAATGATGCAAATGAAATGTAGACTAATCTTAGTCCATATGAAATGTACGTGATGATATGATCAGGAATTCGCCGCTAAACCATAAAGGTTACGCGAATTTGGAACACGCAAACCCAGTTTACGATAAATGTTGAAATTGTGAAGCATGAATTGTTTCGAGAAATGACCTGAAAGTACGGGTTGTCACAGCTTCTTTCAAACGACTCAAGAATCCATATCTACAATAATAAAGATGCATTACTCTCATACATTGGGTTCAATAATATCTAAGAATAGATAATATAAATAGGAATAACCTTGAATGCCCAAACAAATCCAAAGAACGTGTATGTTGGAACATACTTCCGGTCTCTTTCCGCACCCTTTAGGTGTTCCCACTTGTGGTTTGATACAACATCTAGTATCCGGTCGCACAAGTGCCTCCAAATGTGTCCCATGGAAAGGAATTCCATGAATCTAGGTCTTCGACCAAACGAATGAGTGAATCATCCACCTCTTCTACCAATAAGCGACCCATAAAAATAACCTCTAACGATAACAATAGACACACCGAATGCCTTCATCGGTTAATTTACCGAACAACTCTTCATCCTCAATAACACCAAGAAGATCTAAGTTGAAAAGTTTTACCCCTATTTTTTTTGGAAATACCCTCAACTTAAATGTTAAATCCCCTGAACTAAATAAATCAAAACTTGCTGTCCTAAAACGAAAGCCTGTTATAAGAGAAAACTCGGTTCGACCAAAATGTAGACTACGACCATCAATAGTATATATAAGGGGCATGTCATAGCTTGTTTTATCCAGAAAACCTTGTTTTTGTAAAACATAATCTAACATGTGTGGTTCATGGTCAAAAAAGAACATATCCAACCACCCTCCAAAACAAGTTGTCCTAAACAATTTCCTTCGAGTATGATTCAGCTTTTCTTTAATTATTGAAAAGTATTTCAATTTGCTCCTAATGATGACATTGGCTTCAGATTCCTTACAAGAAAAAAAAGAAGTTAACAACAATTAACAAGTATCTTAGCACAACTACAATCAATAAAAAAAACGTGATACGACTTCCTAATAATGCAATCAAATTTAACAAATGAATTATTTGTATCATACTCACACCAAATAAACAATAGCCCAATTTTAGACAACTTTTTAAACTTTTGAATGAGGCTCAGATCTGTATAAATCAATAGTTTACAAAACATCAGGATATAACCGCCATGGCTGCAATAGTATAAAGTATAGAATTGCCACGCCAAGATACGGAATATCGCATCACTTGCATGATTTAATAAGATACATGTCGTCACAACCTCATACACACACACCACGTATGTGTAATTTTGCTATGTTTTTAAAAAGAAGAACAATTTGATATACTTGCGGATTCAAAAGAAGTTCAACAAACCAATGTGGCAGCTACTTTGTACATGTGTATGGAATTTCAACTTAGTGAACCCTTCTCAATCTTCTACAGCACCTTTTGTCGTTTCAACTCCATTTGGGCAAAGGCCCGCACAGGCGAATTGCTAGATCGTTGAAAAAACAAAAGGCACTGTTTGGGAATTTAGAATGGGTCGCTATGCTGAAATTACCTACGCATACACAAAGTAACGTGGCCACCTAGAAATGTTCTACTTCCCTTTCAATCCACAAGTATATCAAATTGATCCTTAACTTTTTTAAAAACAGAGCAATAGTCTATAACAAGTATACCGCACTCATATAAACTTCCAACCCGAGGTGTGCAGTAATATGCATTAGCAAGGCTCGGATCTCAAAAAAGTTGGATAAACACCGAACATCGGATATAACCGCCATGGCTGCAATATAATGTAATTAAATTTCCATGCCAACATACGGTAAATCACATCATTTGCGTGTCAAATAAGATAATGGTCATCACAGCCTCTTGCATATCACAAATTTGCACGTGTCCCAAAATAAACCAACTACTTCAAACAATTACCAATGTAAAGGAGTTGGTTAACAAAGTTGCTTGTCAATATGTTATAAACAAGTGGATAAACTTTAGTACTTTGACCCTCCACTCGAAATCCCATTGGCATGTCAAAACCCATTGCTATGACAGTGACATGGGAATGGGTTTTCGAGGGAAGCTCAGTACCAACGCCTTTTCTACAATTCGCGGATTCTAGAAAAGCATTTCAGTTGGATAATCATGGAGTGTGGCGTGTCATGAACAATACACACTATCGTGATCATCGAGATATTCAAAGACAATTTGAATGTATGAAGTTGCGTATGGCCACATTCTTACTTTCAAATTGACTTTGAATCCACAAGCATATCATATTGTTCCTTCTTCGTTAACTAACTCCTTTACATATATCAACAGTCTATAACAATTATATGACACTCATTTCTTGTTACGAATACTCTGATGATGAGGGTTGAATCTCGAAGGGTAGAAAGGTGGTGCAAAATGGTTTAGTTTACTCTACGAGTTCATAACCATGTATGTGTTTTAGTGTGTAATTCTTGGTGTGAAACTTGTGATGTGTGAGAGAAGAGAAGAGATGATAAGAAAAGAGATGAAAGGGTTTGTAATGATAGTGCTACAATAGTGCAGAGTCAAGTGGGGTTAATGAGGCACCCTCACAAACCCTTCCATATCTCTCGCCACCATTCCACCACTATCCTTACCATCCTTTTCATCTCTTTTCAGTATCATCTCTCGACCTCTCTTTCTCACACACACAGAGTTTCACACCAAAAATTACACACTAAAACACACACACAATTATGAACTCTCAGAGCAAGCTAAACCCTTTTGCACCACCTTTCTACCCTTCGAGATTCAACCCTCATCATGAAAGTGTCTACTTAACCAAGTCATAATATAAAGTAACAAAATATCAAAATATGAAAAAATTAACTTCCCTAAATGCCCCATTGGCAACAATCGGCTTTGACATTGGTGTAAAGCTCCTCCATATACTTGTTTGTTCACTGCAATCCAGTTTGGTGATTGAATAGCATGTCGATCTAGGTTGATTTATGATTCACACAAATGATCCAGTGTCGACATGCCATTCAATCAAATGAATTGTAAGTAAACAAAGTATATACATTTGGTCAACCGGCGCATCTAAGATATAACGTTATGGCTGCAAACAGTACATCCATCTTTGATCATTCATATTTTAGTTTCGTAACATAATACGGAGGCTCAGATCTGTATAAATCAATAGTTTACACTACATCAGGATACAACGCCATGGTGCAATACTATAGAATTGCTGCGCCATGAAACGGAATATCGCATCATTTGAATGATTTAATAAGATACTTGTCATCACAGCCTCTTACCAATTAACATCATATATACATAATCGAATTGTTTGAAAAAGTTACATGTCTAGTTTACTAACATAAATGATACAAATCTTTGAGCCAATCATGGTTCATTGGGACCACGCTGCTAGGAGAAATGATTATATACTCTCACAGACAATATATATTCATGTGTTGCCATAGGATGCCAACCACAATGAAACATGATTGACCCGAAGATGTTAATCATCTATGTGAGTATTAAAAATGCCATGTGAGTATTAACTAAGGGTTGATAAACACAATAAACATCAGGATATATGCATTAGCAAGTCTCAGATCTGTAGAAGGGTTGATAAACACAAAAACATCAGGATATAACCGCCGTGGTTGCAAAATAATGTATTAAAATTGCCATGCCAACATACGATAAATCACATCATTTGCTTATCAAATAAGATAATCATCATCACAGCCTCTTGCATGTACTAAATGCTTAATTAAATAACCAAAAGCATGCCCAATAAATCAACTATGTAACTACAATGTGGGCCCATGTCAACTATATGGGAGAGGTTCCTCCTGCACCACATTTATTGACATATTAAGGGTAATAAATTTTCAAACTTACCCACCTTATAATGTGAATTTAAATTAAAGTGGTGTTGGTAAATAGGTTACAAATTTTTATCAAAAATGTCTACAAAAGACTTCAGCCAACAATTTCCGGAATCGTTTTCGGAACAAAAGACTTCGCCAACAGTTTCAAAAAAGACTTTGGCCAACAACTTGATGAAGAACAACTTTTACTAGAAATGGAGGAGGCTGCTATTAAGGAAGAAGAATAATGGGAGAAAGCACAAAGAGAAGCTGCTCTTAAGGAGGAAGCCGAAAGGGAGCGACTTATGCTCCGTGATGAAGAAGTGTCTGTTAGAGATGGATCAAGCTGCCTTCGTATGGATCAAGTCTAAAGAGAACAACAGAACGTCGGACAGAGAATTCAATGCATTGTATGCAGAGTGGGATGAGAGCAGATTTGAAGGTTGCTCTGAGTATCTTTACGACGATGGTTACGACTCTAACAACTCTCAAACTTGGGATCATCCGGATTATATTTAGTTGTGTCAGTTTATTTTTCGTGTATTTTGTTTCGTGAACCCAACCAGTTTGCACCATCATCAACTCGCTTTATTCAGTTAGTAGCACTTATCTTACAATGGTTTAGTGACTTACTCTACAACAACATCCATCATTTTGTTTGTCAAACTTAATAAGTACCAACAAATCACTAAAACCACAAGAACAATTAATCACCCAATACGTTAACCCTAAAATATCGAAACCCAAAATCAAACAAGAACAATTACGTAAAAGTTAACCCTAAATTAGCGAAACCATAAATTATCGAAACCCTAAACTAGCGAAACCATAAATTAACAAAACCATAAATCAATAGATGAAAATACGTAAAATTACTTACCCTAGCCCAAACGTTTTTCGATAGACATTAGATCGGACACTATGGTGGCGATGTACAGGTCAGAGTAGTGTGTTAGCTCTTGCTGAGAAGTGTGTTAAGGAAGATTGTGTTGATAAGTGTGGTGGTTTCAAATAAGAAGTGTGTTGAGGAAGTTTCACTGTATAAATGTATAAAGGTATAAAGGTTAAAAAATTGCTTATACCTTTTTTTAATTTCTTTTATACATTCAATGCCATAAAAATACTTTATACATCATAAGTTGCCCAAAGTACAACCTTGTGGGACCCAGTTGCCCAATATTTATGTACTTTTTAAGAATAAAAAAAGACAATACTTTTTGGCAAAAAGACAAAAATTGTCAGTTGACCAACATTGAAAGTCAAAGTTGCCCAACTATAGCTCTAGTACACTTGTACTAGATAATTACAAGGTTGCCCCACAAAATGAGACACATGTCATCTATTTAGGATAGTTGCCCAAATATTCAGTTGGGAGAGTTGTCCATGGGTCATTTTGAGAAGTGAAAAAAAAGTGGGGCATTTAAGATAATAAAGTTGGGCAACTTGGGGCATTTAGAGAATTTTCCCTTAAAGAAAAGCGACAAATCTTGTCAAACTTTTATATAAAAACGTTGACCGTTTTTAAGACATTCTCTTGCTCATTAAAGCAGCTGAAAATCTACTGGACATAATGTGGAGTAAAAATACTTCAATATTTAATTCATTATCGAGACATGGTAACATGTTTCTTTTTCATGTTTTTGTGAACAACAAAATGTATTTTATAAAAACATCAAGCGCTCAATAGAACATCATTCCTATTTTTTTGACAAACTATTTAGTTTATATTAGTGCAATACTAGTTAAGGTAACTCATTTTAAGTTTGAAAGTTTAAACCCTTTAGCAACAAAATTGGTCATCTTAATCGTAAAACCAAAGCTAATAAGGTCATTTTGACAAGAATCATTCAAAAGAATGAGCTCAAATGCATTAATAAAATGAGTTGTGTTCTAGCGATTGAGCGTAATACTTTAAACTTGGGTGTTATATCCCGGCATTGCATGTTCGGGGGTCATATGTCACACCTCGATGTTATATATTTTGGGACATATTTTGGTTGGCATCTACCTCCTTTTATCCAATGCAAAAAGGACGAGTAAGAATACTTGTAAAATACCGTACGTTTGATAACGTCTACAATACTTGTTCACACCAAGTTTAGTAGCTCGCCAAGTATGAGAAAACACCACGTGTTTGATATTTAACATTCATGGCCAGCTTTGTTGTTAATTGTTAATTATGTTATATAATATTTTGTTTTATTTAAGCTCTTCGAAATCGAGTCCATAAATCTCTTTACAAGAAAATGGTTTGTTTTGATGATTTTTCGGGTTTCAAACTCCGTTTGGGTCCTATTCAATAAAAGACATGGAACATTGGGCAAAACATACGTGTCTTTTTGGATACGTGATGAAGAGAGATAAACGGGTTTATCGCTATTTTCTACCCCGATTGCACGGGTACGTAAAATCCGTTGTGGTCTTTCGTCCCAATCACAGATTTGTAAGTCTCCATCTTCCTTGCTTCTTTGCTATATGTTCTTAGATTACCGGTTTATAGCACCCTGACATGAACTTATCATTGGTCTGAATGCATATCAATACATGCACCATTTAATTTTGCAAAGGCCAGTAACGATATTGTAATACACATACATGATCACAAATTTACATATTCATGTTATGTAGTTTTCTGTCTGAAAATACAAATGTACATCTCATAATAAAATTATAAGCTCTAGTGAATAACCAATAGTTTAAGCATACTTGACTATATGCGTGCACTGAAAGACATGTTGGCTAAAGGTTGTACTATTAGTAGGTAACATTTACCTTCATGTTGAGTATTGGAGTCCTAAGTTAAATACTATACTATTTGACAGTAAAATTATTTTTACTATTGTTAAGACTAGTTTCATTCTATAAGAAATGGCAAAAGATGAAGTGACATAGGGTTTGTGGAAAAGAGAATAACTTTGTTCTTTCTCAAAACATAGAGGTACTAGTTTCATTCTACCATTATATTTTTACTTCAAATGTTATTAAAATATTAAACTACATGCTACATTTCCACAATAGCAAAATCTTTACTTCCATAAAAATGATCACATGTGATTAAACATTTTATGGTTCACAATAAATAATGAACAAATTAAAATACATAGTTGGAATATTATATTGGGTCATACTTTTAAATAAATAAATAAATAAATAAAATGTTTGGAGTTAGAATACATGAGTCACTTTAGCCAATGATTCGACGTATAGGAAAAATCATATGTGGTTAAACCTGATAAGAGTAAGACGTGCATATGTACATAAATGTTTGTGACATTTTTTTTTGCTTCATACACGATTTCCCTTTAAAATATTAGATTTGAAATTTGAGATAAATATTTTGCTTATCAAAGTTCAACGATACTATTACGCTCTAGCACCGTTGAACTAGGGGGAGTATAGGGGTATGATACCTCCATCGGTTGTGTTACGGTTTGGTTGTGACATGATTTCTATATGGATACATGCGAAACATAATATTTCTTTACATCTAACAGGAAAAAACAAAAGAGATTTCATGTTTTACTTTGCAGGGATAATCGTACGAGGTTCCTGATGCATAATAAGTACAAGTTTCTGAACATAAGTTTAGTGTGACCCCCTCGGAAGGCTCGCGACCTCCGGGGATCGATGGTCAGTGTTCAAAGATGGTTCATACCCAAAAAGGGTTGCCATAACTAAGCTAGCCGAATGGTTCATACCCAAAAAGGGTTGCCATAACTAAGCTGGCCGAATGGTTCATACCCAAAAAGGGTTGCCATAACTAAGCTCGCCGAATGGTTCATATCCAAAAAGGGTTGTCATAACTAAATTGGCCGAATGGTTCATACCTAAAAAGGGTTGCCATAACTAAGCTCGCCGAATGGTTCATATCCAAAAAGGGTTGCCATAACTAAATTGGCCGAATGGTTCATACCTAAAAAGGGTTGCCATAACTAAGCTCGCCGAATGGTTCATACCTAAAAAGGGTTGCCATAACTAAGCTCGCCGAATGGTTCATACCTAAAAAGGGTTGCCATAACTAAGCTCTCCGAATGGTTCATACCCAAAAAGGGTTGCCATAACTAAGCTCTCTGAATGGTTCATACCCAAAAAGGGTTGCCATAACTAAACAAGCTGAATGGTTCATACCCTAAACGTGGTTGCCATATAAAGATTAAGGCATAATTTGCCGATAAGCGCAAAACGCCTCAAAACGGTTCATACCACTACGGTGGTTGCTGAAAATTATGGTCCATATTCCCTAAGCGTGATTCACTTAGGAGGAAGTTTACTAACTAATCCCAAATAGGAAGGTGATGAACGACGACTCCGTAGACAAACTAAAAGCGGCATGTGTGTCGATGTCTACTCCGGAAAACCTTGGTGCTAAAACACCGAAAAGGCAAAATGTTTGAGTGCAAAAACGCTCTGGAAGATCTTGGTGTGATAACACCGGGAAGGCAAAATTTTCGAGTGCAAAAACACCCCAAAAGACCTTGGTGCTAAAACACCGAAAAGGCAAAATGTTTGAGTGCAAAAACGCTCTGGAAGATCTTGGTGTGATAACACCGAGAAGGCAAAATTTTCGAGTGCAAAAACACCCCGAAAGACCTAGGTGCTAAACTACCAAAGGATTTTGCTCCAAGTTACTTAGGAAACAAAGGAATGATGGAAAGGACATGTATGGCTTTCATTTTCAGCCTCCGGCTAACAATGCACCTTACTAGTGATCCACGACCATTCAGAAATAATTATGAATAATGTATATATAAAGACAAGACAAATTTAAGTATAGTATCATTGACTATATGTCAACAATACTATACTTGGGGGACATGTTAATGTATGTGTCCGAAGGACACGCGCCGGAAGGAAGACGATACACTTATGTTGTATAATACAAGCCGAAAGACCATAAGGTACTATTTAAGTATTACATCATTAGTCTTTTACTAATAATGCAATACTAGGGGACATGTTGACGTATATGGCCGGACGATCCACGCCGAACGATAGGTGCCGAAAGGCGTAAAGACATTCTTTAAGTATTGCACAATCGGTCTTCAACCAATAGTACAATACTGGGGGGACATGTTGACGTATATGGCCGGATGGCCCACGCCGAACGAATTAACATTATTACTGTCGAACGGCCTATGCCGAATCACTCTAGCCGAACGATAGTTTCCCGCCTAAAATGTTTCCCACCTAAATTGTTTCCCGCCTAAATATGTCGCCATCAGGTATATGGACAAGGAAGTTTTCTTACACCTACCTTCTCCTATTTCTATATATAAGTGTAGCATCATATCTCATATAGAAGATATACAATACAGTAAATACATCTCAATACCACATCCATACATATCATAGTGCATACATAATATGCTAAATCCTCTACCTACGAGGTTCTGACTTAACCGTCGGAGGGTGGTTCCCGGGGCTTCGGCCTCGGGTCCCCTTCTAACGGATTCTTTCATGTTTGTAGTATACTTTCAAGCTCGGGATAAAGATGAACGGCACGTGGAAGCCATCAAGATCAACCCGACGGAAATATGCTTCAACAGAGGACATGCAATGTAAAGCGGAGATCGTGAGTTCATATTTTACCTCATGTACTTCTAACATTATGTTGCGTGATTGACTTATCCCATGTTGTTGTGGGTCAAGTCAGTTTGGGCAACTAGTGTTCTCATTATAATATTAGAGATAAAGCTATTTACTTTTTTACTTTGTGTGTCAGTAAAATTATACAAATCCTAAGGTATAAGAACTAAGGCTGGTCACAATGGTAGGTGAGGGTCACCATTACCCTCACCTCACTCGTGATTCACCATCAATATCACCCTCATCACCTTTATTTTACGCACTTAATGGTGGCCACCCTCACCATTGTTTTTTTGTTTGTTTGTGAGAGAGTGAGTATTTTGTGAGATGTTTGTATAAAATGGTTGGTTATTTTTAATAGTGATGACCATTGAAGCTGAAAGGTGATGATAGTGATGATGTGTTGAATAATGATATGACGTTTATGTGAAAGTGACAATATAGATGACCATTGTGTCTAGTCTAGACTCAAAGGACTAGGATCCTCTAATGTTCAAAATGAACATGATTGATCATGTTAAATTTGTTGTGAGTGAGAAAGAAAGAGTAAAATTATTGTGGGACCTTTGCATTATTTTAAATCAAAATATTAACTCACAACAAACTAGCATTACCTATTATGTTCATTTTAAACATCAGAGGATCCTAGTACAAACTCAAATACTTTTTGAAAATTGATACATAAGCAAAAGATTTTCAATCATGTTGATATCAAAGGAGGCACTATCAAGTCCTTTATCGTTCCTTAAAATAAACTTACAAAGGATCACTTAAACCAAAGTCAGTTAGATAATGAAATTTTATTTTTGCAAGGTTAGTGAAATGCTAGATGAGTCGATGGAACTTTGATTCACTTGGTCTAACGTGTGTGTGCATGTAGAGGTACGAGAGCTCCTATCAAGTCGGTTGTGCAAGAGAATATGAATTAAGATTTCATGAACTGCCTCTTAATAACACGTAGAAGGCGATAGCACATACAATAATATGTTTTTCAAATAATCAAGACAAGTAGGTGAGATTCAGGTCGAATTGGTCAATAATCTGATGTGACATGATCCGATTAAGGGAATTGTGATTAAACATTTAAATCTCAAATACAGCAAATCTTTTATTTATTTTCTTTGAAAAAAAATAAAAATAAAAAATTACAGTAGTTCAGAAGCTTCTCTTTGGAGTTCATTCAACTATGATTACAATAAACAACAATTATCATATTTGAAGTACAGTAACAACTAGTTGAAGCAAGTTTACGGAACTATCTATATGCAACACAAAATACAACACGTATGCAAAGACTTTTTGCAATTCCCAACATCTTTCCTAATCTGTAATAGGATTGAGATAATTTGAGCCAGTTATGCAACTGTTGTTTACTAAGAAGCGACTGTTTCTTGGTCCATGGTCCTAGCCAATTTCGCTTGTACAAGTCTATCTAGGATTGCTGGCTCCAGCGGACAAGGATCAAGACAGCGTTCTGCAGAAGCAACTATCACCTGTTCAAGGAGAACGTTTAATGTTTAACTTTTGCTAATCATTGACAGTAACAAAAGGGGATTAGCAAGAAACCGCTAATTCAAACATCAACTTTCTTGCGTCATATTTTAGAGCTAGTGAGGTGGCAATTTCGACCCATATATTTATGAATGGGTCAATTTGACTTGTGTTTATCTCAAACAGGTCAAAAATAATTTAGCTAAAAAAAGGAAACCGCCAGAAAGTCGCTAAAAATATATATTTTTATGCATAGAACTTCCTAAATTGTTCAAAAAAAACTTTATAGTATTATTTTAACAATATGTTGCTTAAAGATGTACAAGGAGGCCATCCAGCTACTGAAACTACACTCAAATATGCAAATGGTTCCGTTTATACCAAATCCGACATAATATAGGCTGTATGACGGAAGATAACTTGAGTTCATGAAAGAAACAAAACACCCTTTGTCAACTTTTTATTATGTAAAGTAAAAACTAGTGAACAGTCAAAAAATTGAATAATGTTTTTGGCATATAACAGGTTTATGATCAAATCTGGAAACGCCATTTATACTTGGGGTGGCCTATAAAGTTGTTTTACTGGTTAGGTGGCATTTTGAAAGATATTGAATAGTCTGGTGACCTACTTATACATGATCCTTTTTTATATTGATTACCGTCATCAAGTATTGAAGAATCTGTTTACCTCGTCAAGCAGAAATTCAACAGCCGCTTCATCTTCAGCGCTGTCTTTGAGTGTAATTCTAAGGTACTGCATGTCCAACTGAATCTGCTGAAATCCACTGCGATTAAATGTATGCAGCCTAACAAACTCTTGCATACTTTTGAGGCAAAGTTTTACAATAGTCATCACAACAGATTCCTGCAATATAGATATTCTTAGTTCACGTGTACTCACTTTTAATGTTTAAATAGAATAGAAATATAGAGTCGTACCTGTGTATGTAGAACTTTTGTGAAGATTTCCATTTTTTGTTTGAACAACTTTGCTAGATGCGTTTCCAGAAGCTGACTGCGGGCCCTGTTGGTGTTTGAACGGTTATCTCTTAATGTGTTGCTGCGTGAAGAGCTTGTGCTTCCATTGCTCTCTGTGCGAGAATGTTTACGAGTAAGCCCTGGAGGTAATATCTGTTTCACTTCACTTCCTACTGCTGCCAACTGCCACAACATAAATAACTCACTACATTAATCATTTGCATTCACTTAGTCCAAAAAATATTATTAGCCCTTTAATTCGGATGTGCAAAGAATAAGTGAAAATCCTACCTCTTGAAGAAACAAATCAACGAACATATGAACTTCTCTGGGTTCTTTATGCTGAAAAATAGAAAACATTTGTCAATATCAAAGATAAATAAACATTAAATTCATGTGAAACCCGTACAAACCTTGATCCAGTTTGGAGTTGTGAGCCTCTTCCTCAGAAGAACAGAGATTCTTTGGGTTCTCATATTAATATACTGCAAAGGAAACTCCAATCAATAAATAGAACAAGAAAAATGTAAGATCTCGAGAGCTGATATTATACAAAAGACGTACACGCTGCAAGAACTTTTCACCAGCTGATCTAAAGGTGTGACGGATTTCAGCAGGAACAAAAGCGGGATTGTATTCATAACCACCGCCAGACAATGAAGAGCCAATTTCCTGAATAGCAAATACATAATTTGAAAATCGAGCTTGGAAAATATATGCAAAATAAAACATTAAAACAGTTCTTGCCTCGGTAATTCTTGAAATGGCATCTCGTTCAATGAAAATAGATAGCTCGGATATCACAAGTACAAGCCCAGCTGGAACCTTATTAGCTTGTAACTTCTCTGCCAAAGACTGTTCTTGCGCGATTGAAACATTTTTTCCAGAAAGTAAGAGTAATTGATCATTAAGTTGTTTAAAAAAGGTTTGGAACCCTTCTTGTACCCAACTGATAATTGTGCCTCTTAACTTCAATATCAATCCCAAGTCTTCATCAAGAAGATGACGGATATCCTATATAATAAATTACTGTAAGCTCAAATAGAAACTATAATAAAAGATATATGACAGAATCATTTTAGCAATGATACTGTCAGATCAAATTCCAAGGCTACTGATTACGTTTTATTGTTTATATGAATATCTGATCTCTTAGATATGAATCAAGACAGTTGACATGATTTACCGATAGGACTTTTGTACTGCCTTGAATCAAAGTATTTCTACTGGCATCAAGAGCTGTCTTCAAAGGATGTTCCTCTTTTTTGCCATCCTTTTGAATTTGCAGAAGAGTGTCTAACAATTTAAACAGATTTGAGTCAGAAAAGTCAACAGTAAGATTCAGGTGCACCAGCTCAACAAGCATGCAGGCGAAATTACTTTATCCTGGTTTATATTTCTATCATCTGCATCTTAAAGCATTTAAGTCAATGCAGATCTACAGTTTTCATGTATATTTAAGCCAAAGAGAAGACTAACCAGATATTTCATGAAGAAGATGAGAAAATGCGCTAGTGACATACTTTTTCAAAGCAACACGAGCAGCCTGAATCCATAAAAATTTAACTTCAATCAGAATAATCACTCATTAATCAAATGATTAGTTTTTCAACCACAGCTTTATAAAGATAACAATTAGTGAGGAATGGCAACCTCAAAAGCAAAATCTTGTAGAGCAGCCTCTGGTAAGACTTCGTCAATCAATAGGACATCAGTCCAAATAAACCCTGTAAAAAGGGGGCCACCACAAAAGACATTAAATTGATACCATGTGGTAAATGGAAATACTAAAAAAGTGAAAAATGATGCTAGAGGTTGCAATTTCTACTCTTTTACTTATAAACAGGTTGATTTGGGTTGTGTTCTATCCAAAAAGGGCCAAATACAAAAGCTAGCTAAAAGAGGAACGGGTCATAAATCAATAAGTCACACAGGTATACAGTTGCCTGACGTCTATGTTTGTGCATACAACTTCATAAATGATTCTATTCAAATATTTATATTATTATTGTACCAAGACTATTTTCGTAATAATAAATAGAGCCTTAATTATGTGAGTATAGAAAATGGACAGAACCCAACACGAGCTAGCCCATTATAAATCTGTTAAAGAAGCCGCCCATTATGACACCTCTAATTGATGTTTGTCAATGTATAATAACAAACTCTAGTTCTGTAAAACTGAATAAAAAGTTGCACAAATTATCCCCAATTATGCAATCGTCGCTTTAAATTATACACATACAAACTAGTACAACCTAAAAGGGCCAGCGACATTATCTGCCACATGTTCAGGAAGAAATGATAATATAAGGATCTACGCAGATGATAGCATTAGTAAGCATGTTACGTGCAGTCGGTTGGATAGCTTTGCCGAAGAGATCTGATTATGTATCTCTTGGTTGGCAGCTTCAAAGTGCCTATTAAAGCAAACGTCAATCAGGTTAACAGCAGCTAGTCAGAAGTAGATAGTGGTGCTATGGGAGAATTAACAAAGAGGCACACTAATACCTTGTGGTCAGATCACGCACGAGTTTGACCAGCTGCTCCTCCGAATCAGGAAAAATTACGTGATAAGCATGAACAGCTTCCACGAATTCACGAGTTGGAACCTATTTATAATATTAGACAACTGAAAGAGCTCATATATATGATCAAGTGACAACTGTAAACAGTGAAGATGTATGTTAACAATAGATATGCACAACATTATGTACATAGTTACATACACACCTATGTAGATGTGTGCGTGTGTAAACATTTTCATTCAAAGCTAGTTGAGGAAACCAAAAAGACAAAAGGATAGTATCAAAGATGATATACCTCAGAAATAGGACTAACGGAAACAGATTGACTTCCTCCATTGGCGGATTCACTGGAATCTGCAGTACCCTTGCTTATCTCTTTAGAGAGATCAAGTTCCACAAGAAACTGCTCTAACTTTTCAAGCAGCTTTGACTTCAAGTTTTCAACCTGTCACAGTTATGTAACATAGATAGTTAATAAAATACGTTCTACATACATTTCATAAGAAAAATCAGAAAGTCTTTTACAATCCACTGGCCACATTACATTTGTTGCTTCCGTAACAGCACAGATTCAATATCAAAAAAGCATATTAACTACATGATTTACAGACCTCCAAAACAAGGTTCTGCGAACAAAAATACTTTTGCGGGATTCCCAAATGTGTTTCAAATTTCCCCTTACAACTAACTTATTATTCCTTTGAGCGCGATTCTTTCTTTCTTTCTGATATTGGAGTAAAGTAAAATAGTCCTAGGAGATCATGAAGACATGTATGTATTTATGTATATGCCATTCTTTATGTAGGATAGATTGAACTTTCAATTAAGCATGAATCGAATCCAGAAAATTCGTATATTTATTTCTTCTTTGGCCTTTTGCTTTTATATCAACGCATAGCAGAGGTGTAAATGAAATTGAAGTGCCAAATTATAATATGTAAGGGGTCAAAATATTTTCAAAGGAATGACATTTTTTTATGGAAAATAATAAACTAATACAGTACTAAGTAACCAATGTGGCAAATGACTATGAAACGAGTTTAAGAATCTATAAAACATGACATGTTACACTTACAGGCACATGAAATGCAAACTTCTGTCTATATTGTTGTTTTCATGGTCATGTGTTGCATGTTCTAGCTAAAGATTTGATGCATGTTTCATGAGTTGACTGTGCTATCTTGTATATTCAATGCATACATTAGAATCATCACTAATATGAAATCCACATAATAAACGACTCAAAAAGTGCAGGATGCTTAAAATCATAATGATTGCAAAACTTAGAGTTACAAACCGGGAAATCCAACTGCTTAAGAAGCAACACAGCCTCTGCTCTTGCTTGTATAGATTCAGAGTCGGAAGAAACCTTGTCCTGGAAACAAATGTGCACAATATCAGATCTTTTTCTTTACCTTCATTGTTTATGCTAGTATTATCGAAAAATATACCAATAGAAAATAATAAACTCGTCCTGAAAGCATGAAAAAAGTGTGATTGGATATGCGGCATTTGATTGCTTCTCAAAAGTCAAATTGGTACAAGGGAAAAACAAAGAGTAACAGCGAATGTACCTGAAGCTTGTTAATAATGACTGATATCACTTCTTCAGATGCTTTCTTACAGTCCTGGAAAGAGGAGTCCCCATATGCCTGGTGAAGTTGTCACACAAAAATCACAAGCAAGGTCTCTTGAGTGTCAGGCAGGCAGAACACATAAAACTTGATATAATGATCAAATGACCAGTAAACTGACTTACTGACCTTAAATATAGGCATCGCTCCAGTGTAGAACCTCACTGCATCACCATATGCTTCAGTTTTAATACATTTTTGGAGTGTAGTTGGAAGATCGTAAATAAACTGCCAACATAAGATGAAAACTGTGTAACTCTCAACATGGCCAAAGACCAATTTGCATTATGTATAGAACTTCACATAAACTTAAGCCATATAGGTGGAATGGAAACATTGAATGACTTTGTTCTACATTGATGATATTTCTATTAACTTAAGAGTTAAGACCCATATGCCATGTAAAGAAGGGTGCACAACTATATGATTTGAATAACACACAGAGGTAATAAGTCGATACAAAAGTCAGGCGAAACAATCAGTCTCATGCACAATACTACTCTACAGGATACGCTTGAAACTCATATTGATACCTGAACTTTGCGCAAAAGATTACGCGTGCGATGTAATTTCTCTATATGCTCTCGCTTTTCAAAGAGTGAAGTGTTGACTCCGTCACTTCGTGATTGCACTGACATTATCTGACAAACGTAATTATGATAAGTGAGTTTCAAGACTTTCTTCTAACCTACTTACGTATTCTTGACAACACTGTCAACAAGTACAAAAAAGGTGTTGGTGAAGTACCTTATCAAGGAGTTGCTCCATATTTACTTCCATACCAACTATATTATTCTTCATTCTGTCACAAAATAAATATATATTGACACATGTTATAATCACAACAGTTCTATAAAACAGCCATAAAAAAACTTCCATCGGCATCTAATATAGGATAAAAAGTTCCCAACACGCCAATAAAACAATGGCATGGGGCAAGGGACCGTAAAGCAGATGGAAGTAAAATGACAATCAGTAGGCAGTAGCTAAGAGACAGTGTTTTACCTTTTGATCGTATCTGTAGCACTGATAAACTTGTTATAGTTTTCATATACTAGCATTTGCAAGTCAGTGTCAAGATTCTTGATCTCAGCAGCCATTTCGACATGTCTCTGAAGGAGGCCCTCAAGATTAGACTTTTGTACCTGATACATTAGCGGGAGGAAACATCATCAAACTTTTACCAGGAGATCAAAAGTGTAAGGAACAGAAAGATTATTCTGTTTTAAACATGCTCTTTTCCCTCCATTTGTGCGCAACAGACAACCAGACTTATCCAATAACAGACAAGAAATCCTTTCTGCCATGGAAAAGGTTAAGTAACTCCCTTCTAAAGAACCAAGTTTAATTATACTACATGTGCTCAGAACTAAGCCCAAGATCAGCCAACATTGCCACTCAATATAGGCATGGGTGTGCAAAAGTTATGTCGGGTGATTTCCTTATCACTCGTCATCACAGTAAGTTACAGATAGAGTTTAATGGAACTTCCAATCCTCAATCTATCGACATCATTAGTTATTAGAAAAGATCTCCAAACATAATGATACCTGCCTCAAGGAAATACTAATTTTTCCCTGCCTATAAAGGTAGGTTTCTGGAGGTCATAACAGGCATGATAATGCAGTGGGTCTTGAAAGTACAGAAACTAAGATTGAGACATAAGTCACAACAGATAAGAGCTCACAGTGATAATGAGCCTTTCAGAGTGATTTCGGTTCATCTTCTGACAGCATATACAATTATAGCACCCATTTGTGTAATTTATAGTCAGAGGCATAATTTAACTACATGTATCAGAATGTGGATTATGTATCTCACAGAGCCATAGGAACCTCTGGCACTATCTAAAGCCTTAATCTTGTAACGCATTTGAGAATATGTTGAATTTTGTATTAACATACAATAGTTGAGAAATGTTATTTTGATACCGAAGTATCAACGAATTACCATGGGACACCACTGCCCTGTCTTATGTGTAACTAGGCAGACCAAAAAAACAACATTACTAAGGTCTCTACATAAGTATATTAAGCAATTATGCTTTACGTAAAACCATAATCATCTTGCTACGTGTGGGTGCTTGCGCACAAGGTTATTTAGGTCTTAGGTCCCTTGCATCCCATATTTCCCATCGTTACATTTGTAACCACGTAATATTAACTGTGATTCAAAAATAACACCTGCCACTAGTATCTATGCTATTATACTCTCGTCCCAATCTATATATTCTAACTTAAACCATAAGTCCATAATGGCTGGGTATATTTATGATGCAAATATCCTGCGTGAGGACCTTAATGTTTGTTAAGCATGTCTCGTCTAGTCGAGTAATCCAATAGGTGAATGATAATCTTGTAACTCCAACAAGTCCTCTGAACGAAGTATTTTTTAGAGATAAGAGGCTCGAGAAACTTCCGCTTTACAGGCAAGCCTACTCTAATCGAATCTCATTTTGCACTTATATGCTGTAACTTTCCAATAACACGCAACTAAATTACCACACATTTCACAATTAGAGCTTCACTTGATCACAATTGTCCTCGATTCGAAGACTTACAATCACATAACACCTTATTTCACATCCTGTTAGCTAAATCAATTACTACGAACAATATTAATGAATGATTTACTATACGAATTAACTGTATGTAACACAACGATTAATTGAACAAATTATTTATGGATCTGAGATGAGAAACAACATACAAGCAGATTCATATACTGATCGGCATCAAACGACGTCGTATTGATCGTATCAAGCGTCGCGAAACGTGACGTGGCATTAGTCGGAGCAGATGTCTGAGAAGAATCCTGTGAATAGAAGCTTGATAACAGATCTCTCGTTCTTTTCACCTTATCATCCACCGGAGCATCATCTACCGCCATTACAAAATGTGCAGGTGACGATCGGAGTTTGAATTAATTTCCGGTGATCGGAGTTACGCCGGGGACGGAGGTGTGAGTTGAGTTAGTTTTTTAATGGAGTTAAGGAAGTGAATCTGTTTGAAATGATCGATTGACAGAATGTACCCTTATACTTTCATGGTTTTTTACTTATTTTAATAAGTCCGCTTTGACTCTTTGAGCATTCGCAATGCCTAAAGGGTGTCAAAAAGGCCGATCCGACCTAAACCCGAACCCGAATTCGAATTAAACAATTTGGATCGGTTCAATTGGGTTTCAAATTATATTCGGATCAATTTGGGTCAACTGACTAACCCGAGTTCTAAATAGGGACAGGTTCAGGTCTAATATATGTGTTTTACTCGGGTTCGGGTCAACCCAAGTGACCCTAGTTTTTTTTTCTTCTAAGTTTTATGTACTTTCAAGTGTAAACACCAAAATTGTATAATTCTTAAATGACCTAGACCCTGAACTGAATAGACCCGAACCCGAGTAACCAGAGTTTTAAACAAGGTCGGGTTCGAGTATTTTTTTTTCCTTTACCCGACCCGACTGACTCGAACCTGATCAGGACAACCCGAATTGACACCCCTACTCACTATAATATCACTCCAATGACATTTTTTTTCCTTATTATTTTTTATTATTGTTATCTTCAATAGTTTGTCACTGTCAATAAAATCACGTGGTACCATAGCACCAGATCCAAAGCCAAGCCTTTGATGCGCGGCGTCAAGACTGCGACACCCTTCTCCTATACAGTCATGCGCTATCAAGTAGGTCAAAATATTGGTGTGGTTATAACGTGTTTGTGTGTGCGTTCTTTTACATTTTTTATTAAAAATTGAGTATTTGTGGGGACTAAAAAATGGATGTTATGGCATGTTATGAGGAGGGTGATTTTAATTATGTGAGTCATGGTGTTAAAAGTAATGTAGCATAACGTGACACCAAAATAATGTTATGAGGAGGGTGATTTTAATTACGTCAAGGACGGAGGTGTGAGTTGAGTTAGTTTTAATGGAGTTAAGGAGGTGAACCTGTTTGAAATGATGGATTGACCGAATGTACCCTTATACTTTCATGTTTTTTTTACTTTTTTTAATAAGTCCTCTTTGACTCTTTGAGCATTCGCAATGCCTACGAGGTGTCAAAAAGGCCGATCCAACCTGAACCGGAACCCGAATTCGAATTAAACAATTTGGATCGGTTCAATTGGGTTTCAAATTATATTCGGATCAATTTGGGTCAATCCGACTAACCTGAGTTCTAAATAGGGTCAGGTCAAGGTCTAATATATATGTCTTACTCGGGTTCGGGTCAACCCGAGTGACCCGAATTTATGTTTTTCTTTCTAATCTTTATGTACTTTTAAGTGTAAACACCAAAATTGTATAATTCTTAAATGACCTATACCCGAACCCGAGTTGACCTGACCCGAACCCGAGTAACCAGAGTTTTAAACAAAGTCGGGTTCGGGTATTTTTTTTCCTCGACCCGAATTGACTCAAACCTAATCAGGTCAACCCGAATTGACACCCCCTACTTACTATGATATCACTCCAATGACAAGTTAGTTTTTTTTTAATTCTATTATTGTTATCTGCAATAGTTTGTCACTGTCAATATAATCACGAGGTATCATAGCACCAAATCCGAAGCCAAGCCTTTGAGACGCGCGTCAAGTTGGCGCTACGACACCCTTCTCCTGTACAGTCATGCACTATCACGTAGGACAAAATATTGGTGTGGTTATAACGTGTTTGTGTGTGTGGCCTTTTACACTTTTGATTAAAAAAGGTGTATTTGTGAGGACTAAAAAATGGATGTTATGCCATGTTATGAGGAGGGTGATTTTAATTATGTGAGTCATGTTGGTGTTAAAACTAATGTAGCATAACGTAACCAAAAATAATGTTTTGGCATGCTATGGTTACTTATGCTCTAAACATTTTTTAGTTAACGCACACAACACATAACAAAACTATAAAATAAAATAGGTAAGGATGCTCGTCCCCAACCACATTTGAAGATGTTAAAAACTTGTAGATGGCAAGGGAACGTCGACTAAAGTGGATGTGTATGTGCATGTGTTTTGTATGTCTTCATTTTGTATAATATACCAAGAGAGGTGAATGATGAGAGGTGTTTGGAGCTTCGGGTGAGGAATAAGAAGTCGATGCGGTAACCTCTCTATTGTTGGCGCGTGAAGGGTATATCACACCATGAAAAGGAAGAAGCACCGCATACTTTTATAGGGTTGTCAGGAAGAAAATATGGTAAAACTAACGGTATGTAATTTTACTATTCTGCAATTATGTATTGACTTGGTTCATAACAATGAACATAGATCTAAAACTTAAGTTATGTAGACATGTAGTAATATGTTGAGTGATGTTTGAACGACATGTACGGGTATATTCAACGGGTATAACAATCTTTTTAACCAAAAAAGGCATGTAAAGGGCATGACACGAAAATCAGCTAACAATTTCAAAAAGCCAAATACCATCGAACTAGTATGTGAAGTTAATATTTGATATTTAAACAATGTTAAAAAAAAGAAAAAAAGAAAAGAAAAGAAAAAAGGTGTTTGACTTAGATATTTAAAGTTTAAACACATCTAAAAAAGGATGTTTGACTTTCATATTGAAAGCTAGCTTATGAGATGTATGCCAATTATTTATGTTTTTTTTTTTTTTTTAAGTTATTTTGCGTATTTGTGTCTTACTCTTTTGATGTTGTATGATGAGGTGGAAATAAGGACACGTGTAGCATTTTATGTGTATAACAAGGAATGTGAAAAAACTTACATAGAATAAAGAAAAGGGAAAAGTCCAAAATTGAATAACATAGTGGTTTTTTTGTATCCAAATGCATAAGGCTAAACGCAATAAGGCCGGAGATCTATTGGTCGATCGATCGCCCTTACTGTGGGCAGTCAATCGTTGGGTTTTTTTTTTTTTTTTTTTTTGTTTCGACCATTAAAGACTACATTCTTTTCCCAAAAATATAGTCGTTGGGCTGTATAAAAATAACTAAAAAAGTAATAATTAAAAAAAAAAACTTTTAAATTTTTAAAAATTTATATATTACACTATAAATACACCACATAAACCTCCATTCAAACCACAATTCAAATTACTTCTCTTATTATCATGTCTAAGAAAACATCCCAATCAAAAGACCGAAGATCTCGATTGTAACAAAAGGTTCTGCATTTAACACCGAATCCGAATTTCCAATTAACCGGTGTATCACCAACTGTGAATTTTTTACCCGCTAGTTTTTATTATCAATCGAAACTACCTCCACAACCACAAAATCAAAACATATTTTATCAAAATCGTCCATTCATCCCACCGGGCCAACATCTTATTTTCCAATCACGGGAAGAGTTGTATCGTCCAACTTTTGATTCATCGATGTCATCCCAATCAAATCGTCAAACATTTTCTCTGATTAACTGCATGAATCTTGATATAGATTTTACCGAGCAATTATACAATAATCCATATTTTTATGTGGGAACTGGTTTGGGTTATCCGACTCAAGATTATTCTATGGGTCAAGGATTGGTTACGGATCATTTCACGATTCGGCTCGAGTTAATGATGATGACGACGACTCTCATGTCGAAAAGATGTCACCGGTCAAACCTAATAAAAAGAATGTGAAACGAGCTGCAAAGGGCAAAAAAAATGATGCCAAAAATGATTTGTCGAATTGGACAGTTCGGGAAGAGGTGGCGTTGTGTAAAGCATGGTATGATGTGTTAGAAAATAGCGAAAGGAAAGCGCTATGAAGGCTAAGGGATTTTGGGAGAAGATTATTAATTACGTTGAAAAAGAAACGGATTCAAACAGATCGCCCTAGAGTTGGTGCATTTTGTGCCATTCTTAACAATACTCAAAAGAATCATGGAAGTGGTGAGAATGACCTCAATACTTACCAAAAAGCATGTGCAGAATACCTGATGACGCAGGGGCATCCTTTTATATTGGATCAGTGTTGGAAAGTTTTGAAGGATCATCCTGCTTGGCAGAATGTTGAGATGCTAGCTTTTCAGAAAAATGATACGAGTCGAAAGAAATCCAAGACTTCTGAAACCACCTCGTCGAGTGGTTTCAATTTAAACGAAGATGCGACCGAGGAAGAGACTTGGCACAAGAGACCAATGGGTCGTGATCAAGCTAAGAAAAATAATAAAAATAAATCATCTGCCTCAGATCAATCCAAGACTTCATTTACTGATAAGGTAGCTGAAAAAATCTTCAGCTTGAAGTCGTTCAAATGGGGAAGGAAAAAGTCGACAACAGACGAATATTTCGAGTTGAAGAAAAAATAGATTGGAAAGGGCTGAAGCGTAGCGTCGGGAAATGGCGGAATTGATGAAACAAGAAATTGAATTAGAATGTCGAAAATTTTCATTTTTTTGAAAATGAGAAACGAGAGGAGGACATCATATTCAATAACACACCAATCGACCAAAATTTGCCCCTAATCCAACAACAAAAACTCTAAGAGATCAAAGATGTAATTAATGCACGCTATGAGTTAGATTATTAGTTTAAGTTTTTAATTAGTAATGTAATGTTTTTAATTTTATTTGAACTTTATTGTAATGTTTTAATTTAGTTATCAATGAAATTTTAATTTTGTTGTTAAAAATATTTAAAAAAAAATGATGGTTGCCTTACTGTGGCAAAAAATGGCTTGGTAGTCGCCGGAGAGAGAAAAATGATGTAACATGTGAAATAGTAGTCGCTGGTAGTCATTACTGTGTCCAGCCTAAGGTACTATTTTTATGCGAAAATTACATGGGAGGACACTGTCCTCACCATGTGTCTTGCAGAGGAACAAAAACTTCTCATTTACCCAAATGGACATGTTGGTCACGAAAAAAATAGCGTGACCACCCAACTTAACACGTGTAGCCTTTGGAACAAAACTACTAAAAAAAAAAAAACCTAATGTCAGGTAGCGAAGTATACAGGGTCACTAAGGTTTTTTCTTTTTCGCTACCAAACCAATCTGCATTTACTACTTTGATTTTTGGATATTAAATAAGAAGAATCTGAGAAAAGTGCAAAACTTACCCTTAAATTTCTTGATATTTACAATTTTTTTATATAAGAAACTTTATTCATCAAATAGCTAGCAAATTCGCTAATAAAAAATATACCGTTTCTAAGAGCTCTAGATTACGAACAAAACGAGCCCAATATCGATATGCTTTTGACGTGCGTACGATTTTGTAAAAAATGTTGAAGTTTGATATATTTTAAAAACAAAATAAACTTTCAAAACACTCTTAAACCACAGGGACCAAAGACGTGCAATTTTATAAAAGAGGAAAATCGCTTGGAATGACCGGAATATCGTTTGGAAATAAAAACGTAAACATTCGCTAAACACTATGCCAAAGCTTTACTTTGTTGGAGTAGAATAGATGGACTGTGGGAAAGAGAAAACATGGTGTTATAGGAAAACTTGGCGGGAAATATAAGCGGAAAATGAGAACTCTTTTCCCCTAATTTACAAGCTTTAAAGTATAGGGTTGATTTTTATTAAATAAACGCTCTATTACAACTTTAATTGCGGGAATATACATTACATAGACAATAAATTTGAATCTTTCTAAAGGGTTGTGGTTTAGTTTAATGGTTTACAAAAAAGATCACACGTCTTATGAATAAAATGATATCGTAAAACCCTTTTTTTATATAGATTTGTAAATAAAAGTTATAGTTCTATATTAAAAAAAGTTGGCGGTTTTAGTTTTATTAATAAAAGGATACCGTGTTTAGTTTATTAACGTTTACATTTTTATTTCTAGACGATATTCTGGTCATTCCAAATGATTTTCCACTTTTATAAAATTGCACGTCTTTGGTCCCTGTGGTTTAAGAGTGTGTTTTGAAAGCTTATTTTTGTTTTTTGAAAATATATCAAACTTCAACATTTTTTATAAAATCGTACACATGTCAAAAGCATATCGATATTGGGCTCGTTTTGTTCGTAATCCAGAGTTGTTCAAACGGCATATTTTTATTATGGAATTTGCTAGATATTTGACGAATAAAGTTTGTTATATAAAAAATTTGTAAATATCAAAAAGTTTTAAGGGTAAATTTTGCACTTTTTTTATTCTTCTTATTTAATATCAAAAAGTCAAGGTAGTAAATGCAGATAGGTTTGGTAGCGGAAAAAAAAAACAAAAACAAAAACTTTGTCGAGCTATATTCTTCGCAACCTAACACTACGGTTCCTTTTATTATTATTATTATTATTATTATTATTATTATTATTATTATTATTTTGGTTGTGGTTTTGTTTTAAAGGAGACAGATATTTTGTTCGCGATCAACACGTTCGATTGGATAAATTAGAAATTTTTTGTCATTTGCAAGACATATGGTGAGGAAAGTGTCCTCCTATATAATTTTTGCTATTTTTATTATCAATATGCAAAACCAACTTTTAAATTTTATACGTAACATAACTAGTTTATTCAATGTACCGATGATGTGGCAATTATGTGACATTCAAATGCATTTTATTTGCAGACTTGGCCGTCTTCTTTCATCAAAACTCCGAACAACATCTTATTTTTCGATAAAAACGTGTCTTTTTAGATATCTCGAAGCTTCTTCAGGACCCCATTTCATTAAAACTCAAACCAGTCAAAATCTTTGGCCCAAAATCGGGCAAAATTATAAGTAGACAAATCTTCACTTCGTAAATTGACCATTTGTTCCTTTAGACATGAAATAAAATTCCTTTCCTTTTACCCATAACCCCTACTTCACTTTGTCACCAATTTCATTCTATTATCACAGGCCCACCAAACTCTACTATTTATGTAGCATACGTAAGTTTGTGTAGAAGATGTGACTTCACTTGCATTCCGTATCAACAATTCGTGTGTCGATATAAAAAAGAATTATACTATTGGTTTGAAGCAATTTATTATTCTATAAATTATTCGTTTTTATCAAACATGTATATTTGAATGTCAAAAAGCACTTGAAATGTGTGTGGTGGTAACCGGTGATGATGATGTTGTGGAGTGGTGGTGACTAGTTTTAAGGACCAACTGTTTGGAGTGTGGGTGGCGGTGGTTGTGGTGGTGGTGTTCATAGGTCCTGTTTGGATTATGGTTGGTGGTGGTGCTCGCCAAATTCGGTTGTGGAGGTGATGTGAATTTTGTGGTGAAGACAAGATTTCGCCCGAAAAATGAGTACAATGCCACATAATCAGCTGAAAATAAAGAGAAAAACCGTTTTTATTAGCTAAAATTGTAATATGTTAACAAATTAGTGATATTAGGACTACTTTGGAAGTTGGTTATGCATATCGTTAATAAAATTAGTATATTATGCATTTCGGTACACCAAAACAACCATGTTATGGATTGTGTAACTTTTCCCTAAAAAAATTAGTCCTCAAATTAATGTAAAGCATGAAAATACTTAAGATAAGCTTTGTCGTGAGAAGATGTTTGAGGTAGAAGAAGCGGCTAATGGTGAGAACTCGAGGCTAGTTCTTTTCGAGTGAAGAAAATGATGTTGACAAAATTTAAAAAAAATGTAAAGTTGTCTAGAAGTAAGAATGGGTGTTTCGATCGTATGGATCGGGGAATGAGTGTTTTATATATAAGTATAACACATATGTCAATAGGTAAAAGTTCAATAGATCTAATGAACTAATCACAGTCATTCATTTTTCTAATAAAAAAAATATATATATAAACTTTCACCTTTTAAAAAAATATATATATCTTGCAAATCGTTAATCATTACGCGAAAAAAAATTATACCATCGCGACGAGAATTAAATTATCTTTCTACAGATATGCACTTCTATATATTTTTAACATATTTTTTTCAAAATTTCGGCCCAGAAAAATAATATGTGATTTGTGAAAATCACATGTGATTCGATTTTCATAAATCACATGTGATTTTTGCAAATCATATGTGGTTTGTAAAAATCATATATGATTTGAAAAAATCATATGTGATTTGTAAAAAATAAATCACACGTGATTTTTGAAAATCATGTGTGATTTTTCTGGGCGGAATTTTTGTAAAAAAAAAATTGTCGAAAACATAGAGAAATGCATATTTATAGAAAAATAATTTAATTCTCGTCGCGATGGTGCATTTTTTTTTTAATTTGAAGATTTACTGTTTGCAAGATATGTTGTTTTAAGTGGAAAATGACTTTTTTTTTAATTAATTTTGATAAAAAATAAATGACTAAGATTGATTTATTAAATCTATGGTAAATATGAGATAGGGGTGAGCAAATGGATCGAGAACCGATCGGAACCGAACCGAATTTTAGAACCGCGGTCCGGTTCTCGGTTCCTCGTTATTGAAAATTACGGTTCTCGGTTCGGTTTGGTTCGAAACGCGGGTATCGGCTCCGGAACCGAAGAACCACCCGAATATGAAATACATGTATTTGTAAGTTTCATTACCCATATTTTACTTTTTCTATTTACTTAACAGTGATGAATCTATGGAATTTTCTCAAAAGTATATATAACTTTTACTTAATTTCGAAACTGTACTTAGTATTCGATTTTATAAATCAAACACTTTCTCCATTCTTAAAGGGAAGTAAAACAGCAAATAATGTGTAACAAGAGATTCTACGCACCATCTTCAAGGTTCCTTGCAAGTGATACAAAACATGATGATTGTCATGCAATTGGCCAGAAATTGAAAAGTTAAAATACGTATGTAGCTAATAGAAACCGTTCCTTCATTCAATTTTTTTGTCCCAAGTGGATGAGTTTGAATGTATATTACTCAATTCACCTAATTAATTACGACCAGACTTCTCGTTGAAAAAAATGCATTTAAAAAAAAAATTAGGTTCCAATTGGTTAGACCCGCAAGGAACCGAACCGGACCGAGAACCGAACCGGAACCGAGACATGTTACTCGGTCCGGTTCTCGGTTCCTCGTCCATCCGTTTTTTGGTTCTCGGTTCTCGCAGTTAGGGGTGTTATCGGGTCGGGTTAACGGGGTTGTCGGGTTTATCGGGTCGGGTTGAGTCGGGTTTTGAGTTTTAAAAAAGTGACCCGCAACCCGATCCGATAAGAAATCGGGTTCGGGTGTTTATCGGGTCGGGTGATTCGGGTTGTCGGGTTATAAGATCAATTCAACTCTACACAAATAAACCAATAGACAGACAACTTATATAGTTTTTGAACCAAATTTGGAACAGCTTATATAGTTTTGTCATATGTAAATGAAAAGCTAAGCTATCTACTGCATTATATCTTGGAGGTAATGAGGGTGCCTAGTATGTAAGTTTTCATGTCATCAATATAATTCGTATACTTCTTCTCATTAAAAAAACTTATTACCATTGTTCTCGACTAAATATAGGTACCCGAGCTATATCAGTTCTCTGTCTTTATGTGAGTGTGTAAAATAAGTACTAAACCTTGAATAATATTAATTGTTGAAAGATGGTGAAATTTTCATCTTTATAAAGTTAATACGTTACAATTACATGCATGTACAAAGCATAATATCCGAGCGTGATTTAGCAAGGAAGAGTAGTTGTCTTTATAAACTACTACCTCCGTCCCAAAATTATAGTCCCCGTTTGACTTTTTCGGTCTTTCCTTTTCAACTTTGACCTTAAATATTTTTATTTGTTTTATACAATAATTGATAAAAATTATACCAATGAAAATACATTTAAAAACCCAATCAATTCATATATATTGCATCAAATATTATATAACACAAACAAAAATACTCAAGGTCAAAGTTGTAATAGAAAGACCGAAAAAGTCAAAAGGGGACTATAATTTTAGGACGGAGGGAGTAAAAAAAAGAAATAAGTAGCATTTTTCGGGTCTTGTCGGGTTGACCCGATAACCCGATAAGAAAAATATGTCAACCCTAACCCGACCCGATAACAATACCGGGTTATCGGGTTCGGGTCAAACAAACCCGATTAGTTTTATTAACCCGATTAACCCGACCTGATAAGACCTTATCGGGTTCGGGTTCGGGTTCGGGTTCGGGTCGGGTCAACCCGACCCTATTGACACCCCTACTCATGAGTTCCGGTTCGGTTTTGTGCGGTTCCGGAACCGCGCTCACCCCTAATATGAGATATATATTGATCTCAACTCTATGTCAATAACCTTTAGATAGATGTTTACTTTTATAAAGCACCTAGGTACTACTTGGATGATGAGTATTTTTGTGTATCGTGACTTCTGTGTTTAGAGATGATTTTAGAATTGACTTTTTTCATTAACTACGAGTATAACTGTTTAGGACTTCCTCGAATTTTATCACTCCATGTTGATATGAAAAGGGCAAATCGTATAAAAAGGCATCACACTTACGTTCAATTTCAATTTCAATTTAAAGTATATGACTTTTTTTCTTTTAATTTAAGGTACCGAACTTATTATGTTGTGCAATCTAAGGATTTTTGTCACAATTCTCAATTTCCGGTCATTTCTCAAATTTACTATTCATCTCGGGAATTTACTATTCATCGGTTACTATTCATCGTTTTACTATTCATCATTTTCGGAGTCGACTTAATATTTTGAGAACGTATTTCAAAATTTTACTATTCACGAAACACTATTCATTCCCGGAGAAAATCACTATTCATGCTTCACTATTCATTGTTTATCGTAAACTAGGTTTCACAGTATCAAATTCGCGTAACCTTAATGATTTAGCTGCGAATTCATGAACAATCATCAATGACATTTCATATAGACTAGATTTAGTCTACATATCATTAGCATCATTATCATCATATTAGTTCATGCATGGTTTTGCATATTACATTAAACGTATAATTCTTATTAAATAAACGCTATCGCGTAATTAATTATTTTGAACAATTGATCCGATACTTCCAAAAATTATCCCTATATATTTTTATACTTATATTAAGATTATAAAAATAGTATTATGAGTTTACCCAGTGTTTTAAATTTATTTTGTATATAAATTATTATATTTATATAATTACGACGGTTTTCTTAAATACTACACGATAATTATTATTTCACTCAATTTTTGTAAGGAATGTATTTTTATAATTTTTATGACTTCAATATGTTTTATTTTGATCCGTTAAAATTTATTTCTAGTTAACGTTACACTAAATAATTAATTACGTGTACCAAATACACACTATACTTAAACTTAAATGTATCTAAATCATCAAAATATAAAATCTTGCCTCATTTTATCACTTGGCCGACCTCCTCCCTATGAGTCACCACAATCTTGATATTTCATACACTAAAAACTACACCTATGCATTACAAACAAATATCTAATATCAAGTGTTAGTTTTTAGTTATTTTAGAATATACATACAACACTTTTCAAAAGGTGCAAACATCTAGCAAATCCCTTCTTTTCCTCCATGTGGTTCGGCCAACACTAGAACAAGAGAGAAAACACAAGATTTTTCAAGCTACAATTGATTCTGAACACTAGATCACTTCTAATTAGGTTTTGAAATAAAAACCTATGAGTAATTAGGAAACCTTGTTCCATAAACCTCATCAAGTAACTAGTAAGCATTTCATATTCATCTTTCATATTCATATTATGTTCATTTCATCATGCTTGAGAAAAACATGCAAGTTATATGGATGTCTATACCACTTTAATTGTTTTTAAGTACTATAAATTTATATATGTTATCCTATAATTACTCCTTGAAACATATCACTTTTGGTGATGTCTAGGAACCCATGACACCCTAAGAAGGTGTATGATAGGTTTAGAATAGCTTCGGCGTTGGTTTGAAGTGGTTAGAATAAGTTTTACGCGAGAAAAACTCATTTCGATAACTATATTTAAGGGTCTGATCATATTTGTTAATTCTGGAAATTTCGACAGTGAGTAAAAATTATTGGGCTAGATATTTAGAAAATATACTTTAAAAGCAACGTGGCCGCTTGAATGGGTTAAAACGAAGTTATAACGAAGAAGTTATGCTATTTTCAAGTTTGATGACGAAAGCTATAAATTCCAGAAAATTCAGCATGTTGTTTTACCTTTTTACGAGTCAAAAATGGGTCTTAAGTGTTATTAAATGTGTCGATTTATAAAAAATATATTAGTATACTTTAACACGAAGCTAAGGATATATAAAACGTAGAAAATGGACTTGTAACGATTAAATTATACGCGTTTAAATAAAGTTGCCGTAACTATATTATATAAGCAAAACTAATATATTTCTATTAGCCAAACATTACGGCCGCAAATGACCATGTTGAGGGTCGTTTTTAACATTGATGTAGTACTTTTTATAACATGATGTCTTATAGTAAAAGTAAGTTAAGCCTAGCATATTTTCCAAAATGTGCAACCGTTAGATCAAGCGAGTTGTAACGAATAAAATACGGTCACTTAAACTTTGCCGAAAACCACCCTTAAACGATATTTTGGACAAAAGTACCATACTTAACCTATATTTTACTCTATGATCGAGACCTCTAGGATGAAAACTTAAATGTTAAAACTTAGAGATAATGATACAAGCTTCCCAAAACCATTGAGTTTGTTTCCTAACACTCGATGTGCACCATTTTAGGACTAGATTTTCAAGGCCGTTTAGTCACTTTCATGAAATTGTCAAATGACACTATTTTACGACGAAAAGTTATAATTTCTTAATAAATCACTAAATGATTATCGTAGGATATCATTTCGACGTAAGTACTTGTAAAGTAATTTATAACTTGATACGACGTTATAAACTTATTTTCGGCGATAAACTTTATTTTCAAATGTACAAGTGGTATGGATTTCATATGAGTTTGCATGCACGACATTGTTTCATGGCTTACATTAGAGCACATCATTCATATTAGGTTGCAGATAGAGATCGCACCTCATTTCAGTGTATCTACTTTTGTCATCATAATCATTGCATCAGGTGAGTTTGTAGCCCCACTTTTACTCGTTTAATTGTTTTATAAACTCTTTGGAGGAGATACATGCTCAACTACTTGCTTTTACTTTACGCTTATATGAACTTAAATATCTTTTGTTTCACTCTATGTGCGCGTAAGTAGATTATGCCCGAACTAAATTGATCACTATCTTTTGAACGCTATTAGTTGAAACACTTTCCTTGATTTTGAACCCTTCGACATGTATATTTGAGCTCTTTTAAATTGATTCGGACCCTTTAACATATAAGTGAACACTTTGGACTTGATATGAACCTTTTGACATATTGTTAAACTCTTTTAACTTGTACAAGGACCCTTTTGATATATTTTAAACTTGTTTGACGTGATTTTGAACGCTTCGACTATCTTGAACCTTTTGATATTATTCGATCTCTTTGACTGTTCTGAATTTTTGAACTCGACTTAAATCTTTGAACTTAATTACGAACTTTTGAACGGAACCCTTGAACTTAAATACGAACTTATGACTTGTTTGAACTTATTGAACCAGACGTGTTATGACCTTGAACTAAAGTCTCCTTGTTGAACATCACTATAAAGTCTCCCATGTTGAACATCACTATAAAGTCTCCCTTGTTGAAGAGCAACTTAAAGCCTCCCCGTCGGGCGAGGCGTCTCACTATGTTACGGAGCACTATGTTACGGAGCGTTCTCAATAATTCTCGCCTTATTGGTGGAGTGTGCAAAGTCTCGCCATATCGGTGGAGTGTTCTAAAGTCTCGCCTTATTAGTAGAGCGTTCTCAATAATTCTCGCCTAGGTGGTCGAGTGACAAAAGAGTCTCCCTTGTTGGAGCAGTGCAAAGTCTCCCATATTCGGGGCATCCCTGAATTATTATATACGTGGTGCAATATTGTGAATTAATATGGTATCTTATACTCGACTATTAGACACACTATATTTTGGCAGTGGATTGTAAACACACAGGTTGCAAGTTTTGTATGGGCGGAACTTGGAACTGAGTGGATTTACAATGCCTTTGCTTTGTGAACTCTTTTGACAACGTGTGCATGAACATAAACTAGACGTATTTTGGCAGTGGGTTGTGAACACACAGGTTGCAAGTTTTGTATGGGCGGAACTTGGAACTGAGTGGATTTACTATGCCTTTGCTTTGTGGACTATTCTAAATGACCAAAAACTTTGCCTTTGTTGCATGAACGCTCTTTAAAAGCTTTACTTGTTAACCAAACTCTATGAACTCACTCAACCATTGTGTTGACACTTTTTAGCATGTTTTATCTAGGTATCTAAGGCATTCACTTCATGGCATGCATGTGGACTTATCATAGAGTCGCGGTGTCGACGCATCTCACCTATATTTTATGCACTTAACTATCGTTTGATTGTAACAAACTTATTTTGGTACCTTGGAAATCTATTGGGACCTATATTTTGTAAACTCTGATTATTTTACTGAATCAAACGATATTTTCAAAACGACACTTTAGGTCGTTCGATATAACTGTAACTTTGATGCTATGACAGTCCTCCCCAAGGTATTCCATTCCGCTGTAAAACAGGTAATTTGGGGGTGTGACAATTTTTTAACCTGCTAACCAAGTAACCGGTTGCTAAACTTAAATCCAAACACTACCTTTCTTCAACTTCCATCCACCCTCATCAACCACCTTGCCATTATCAAAATTCATTATCGCAAGTTCTTAACAGGTGAAGTCAAGTATTTATTAACCTAACTTGGACCCGGCCACAATTCTCATATTTCTCAATTGGTATAAAGATGTTTTCATAATTTTTGATAATAAAAAGGACGTGACTTGTTTTTGATGAGTTTACAATAAACTATGAAAAATTGATGATCTGGATAACTTTGAATATAGTTTGCTATCACTAAATTTTATGGTAAATTGATAACCAAACTGGAATTTTGAATCAGATCGTTACTATATTTTGATAAATCTGATTACATTTGATTCATTTTAAAGTAGTTTTTTATTGGAAAAAGGCTAACAATGCATGAGTGACAATGCAATTGAATATATTAGTGAGTCCAAACATTTAGGGTATGTTTGGTTTGTTAAGGTATTTGGATTTGAATTAGGATTTGGATTTGATGTAAGAGAAAATAATAATATTTAACTAAAAAGATATTATTTAATTGTTGAATAATAAAATATTAAAAAATGTACAAATAATATATTTTTTTATTGATTGGTTCAAATGTATTGTGAGAGAAGAAGTAATGTGAGACCCACCTTGATTGCATTCATTTTTTCTACCAGACATGTAATAATGAGTGTCAAACCATTACTTCAATCCAAAAGTAGTATAACAAACGGCTCCTTAGAATCAATGTGTTGTTTGGAATGTAACTTACACATTAGACTTTAATAACCTGAAAACTTGTTAATTGACTAAGATGCAGAAAAAAGATCTGTACGTTAAATTGTGAGAAAAAAATATATGTACCTTAAATTGAAATCCAACATAAGTTTCATACCATTTTATGCGATTTGCCCATATAAAAACTGTTTTAATTGTAATTTGTATTTTTAATCGATTAATAAACTACTTGTTTTGAGAGTTATATTTGTTAAAGCTTTACTCTTTTTAATTTTCATTATCGACTTAGATTAAGGTTTTTATCAATCGCTTATGCTATATATCATTGTATGACTATTATCTATAAAAGAGATCGTTCAACACGTCTAAAAAGCCGTATTCGCTATTTTTTTTCTGACATCAAACATTTAAAAGCATTTTGAAGCAAGTAGTGACAAACGGTCAACGGTTTGGTGGCAAAACTTGTTTCGCAACAAGCAATTAACTAATGAGTTAACAAACACAACTCAAACACCTAAAACGGTATGTAATGTACACTGTTTTGAAGATTCGCAAATTATGTAAAGTTGTTAATATGATTGGTGTCAACTCTCTCGTAGATACACAAAGTTACAAGATCGGTCCATCATATGTTATTAACAAATAGAAGTATTTCCATCATATGTTATTAAGCATCAGGAGATCACCTCACATAAAAGGCTAAGATACGCAATTTCGTCTTATAGAACGTTATTAACAGACACTGATAAGTCGGCCAAATGGTTATAAACCATGGTTTAAAAAAAAAAAAAAAGTCATACGTAACAAAGTAAGTGATCTACAATCCACACTCGTGGTTACTTATCCCTGTGTAAGATAAACGAAGCGAGGTTGATTCGTAAATAGTTTATGTTTTGATTATAGACAATATAACAAAAAAGCTGGCTTCACAAATCATAACCTTTGTATCTTGATTACAGACACTATAAACAGTTTATGTTTTAATTACGGACACCCGTTGGAACTAAAAGTTCGATCTTGACAACGTCTTTAAGCGTGCAACTCAGAAGTTGAAAATTGCATTTTATATTTGTTAATTTCTGACAAAATAAGTAGCAACTCAGATGGTGAAAATTTTGTTAATTTCTGACAAAATAAGTAATTAGACCAAGTTACAGTCTCCTTATTCATATGTTGATTTCTTTTTAGGTTCATGTATCGCATATTCGCATGACATGCCAGAACGCGACAATTGCACCAGTTGTATACTTAAATTAAATATTACTTATGATTACTTTATAATACTACATATTGAAATTGAACATCAAAGTTCGATGGACCATCTAATAAATTTTAATATACTTTCGAGTATTTTATAACATGATTATTGTAATGTAATGGGTTATAAAGTCCGTCTTATATATAAAAACAATTGAAGGCTAGTGTATTTCAAAAACAGAAACAGAACCGGTTTATAACTTCATGATTTATACAAGTCATTAATTAAGCACGTGTTAGTTGAGTATCTGTTTATCAATGATTTAAAGCCGCACAAAAATAATCTATATAAACTTTAAGATTATGGGATAGGATCCTCTCAAATAACTTGACTAAAATTAGAAGATACTTAACTTTTTTTTGAACGGTAACTTTCATTTTTGGATTAGAGTCGCGCCTGCCCTAACAAAGCCGCCCTCATCCACCACGTACTGAACAATGTTGTCTTAACCGGATCCATGTAGTGGGGATTAATAAAGGCGTCCGCCCGGAAACCGTACCGCCTCCACACGATAATTATCGCTGGAGTAACGGTCGGATGAAAACCGGGGTCGGCTTGGATTCGAACCTGCGCAGCTAATGGCTTACAAGCTCTCATCTTCATTTGAATGGATTAAAATCAAAACTTAATATGATATAATTTCACTTTTAGTCTTGACATTTGATTTTAATTCACTTGTTGATGATCTTCTAAATTGAGTCAAGTTGTCCCACCAACTTGAGAGGATCCTCTTCCATTATAAAATACTAGTTGGATACCCGTGCATAGCGGCGGCGATAAATATAGTTATATAATAAATATAGTAAATGAATTGCTAACCTAACTCTCCCCGCAATTCCTTACCCGCTTAGTGAATTCATTTCACAACATTTCAAATGTATATGTGTTAGTTGTATGTGTTTGTTTAGGTTTTCCGTATCTTTCACGTGACATCATATTCCCACATATAAAAAGAACTTCACAATCTCTTACCCGTTAAACACTCTTTCAAAAGTAAATGATTTTGATACATCAAGTTTGTATTGATTGAAATAAATGTTAAAGTTATAAAAATTTGAATCAAAATAAAATAAACCTACTAAAAATGTAAAAACTAAACACTCGTAAAAATATATCAAAATGGATGTTGAATTAAAGAGCACAAAATTTTAGAAAATATGGTGAAATTAGATCATAAAAAAGTTAAACTAATTAAAAGATATTTAAATTTAAAAATAAAGGTGATTAATTAGTTAAAAAGAGACATGTGTCACCCCATTATTAGAGCTCATTATTTTAGTTTGTTAGAGCTCATTCATTTTTGTTATTTTTTAGTTAGAGAAGTGACATATGTCACTCAATGATTGAAACTTCTTATCTTAATTTATTGTGGAGCCCACAACTTAAATGCTTTATATAATAGTATAGATGAGAGAGGATCCAATCAATTAACTTGGCTCAAGTTAGAGAATCCTCGACCATTGAATTAAAATCAAATGTCAAAGAATATATGGTTTCACTTTTAATCTTAGGTTTTGATTTTAATCTAATAGTAGAGGATTCTCTAATTTGAGTCAAGGTGTTTCACCGACTTGAGAGTATAGCTTCGTCAAACATGTTTTGGCTATGTTTGACACATGAGATTATGGAGAGATTATGTTTTATTTTTTCAAAATTAAGTTACTTAAAAAATAATTTTTGTTTGGCAGACATAACTTATAAAAAATTATTAAAAAAATAATCTTTAATAATCTCATAAAATAAAATGTTACTTCATATAGCTTATAAAAATAATCTTTTTTTATAATACTTTTCAGACAGTAACGATGTACAGCACAACCACTATCAGCAACAACATCCGCACAATTTATTTTTGTCAAACATACCCTTTACGTAACAACTAAAATATGAGACATTTTTTTTCTTCATAAATCATAAATGTAATAATAACAAATTATAGGTATTAGCTGGTACTGTAGTAATTAAAAAAGAGTGTATTATGTTTGACTAATTAAAAAGGGTTTTGCTAATGACAGTTCTAAAGGCTGTGATTAAAATAATATTTTTATTACATGATCACAATGAATGATTATGATTAGATGAGAATTTCGAGAAAAATGGAGACAATCTTTAAAATTACGGATTTACAACTAACAGTTATTTTTATTAGTTCGTTTTGTTTCATACAATCAATTGTAAAAAAAAATCCATTCTTAACCATAACTCATGAATGTTATTAGCAAAACCCAATTAAAAATAGCACGTTTATAAGAAAAGTAAAATATTTGAGCAATTAATACCTTTTTGTGAATTGGAACTAGGGGTGTGCACGGTTTGAAAACCGGACCGGACTGGCCAAGACCGGACCGGACCGACACCCGAGTTCGGCAAAAATCCTAGACGAGACCGGATGAATGTGGTCGTCCGGTCTCGGTCCGTGTCGGTCGGTCGGTCATTGGTCGGTCCGGTCAACAAGGCCAAATTCGTCGGTTTTGGTCCGGACCGGACCGAGTACCGAATTAGACCAAAAGCCGAGCCGCGGATCGGACCGAATGTGGTCGGTCCGGTCTCGGTCCATGTCGGTCCGGTCCGGTCGGGTCAAATGCTCACCCCTAATTGGAACGTGAAAGAAACCTAGCATGGTTAATAATAGCAAGCAACTAAGCAAGTGAAATATAATGAAGATAAATGAAAAATGGTTAATTATTTGGGAAAAGATCTACACCTATCGCATGTTGAAGGATCGATCTACAAATGTACGCCAGAAATCAAATGGCCAATGGCGTGGCTTTGCTGTCAGCCAACCATTCATCATATTTACACCGATGCCACTCCTTCTATAAAATTACCCAAATTTCACTATTAAGTCCTATATGTTTATCTTATTATTGATAACAGCCCTCCACACTTTGAATAAGTGCAATAAAAATTCTTGAACTTACAATTATTTATTATTATTTTTAAGTTGATAACTTTTTTTATTAGCAATACATGAACTTGAAAGGCAAACGAGCAATAAGCTGCGCCGCTAGATTTTTTTGAATCGCAAAACTAATTATTTTAAAAACAACATTTATAGATCTTGGTGTCATAACATTACTATGCATAACACGTTAACCTCTGTTGAGAAGCTCCACTGCTTCAGGTGCAAGAAAACCAAAAGTATCAAACGTAAAAGGAATAAAAACATGTTAATTTTCAATGCACGTTTTTTTGTATCTTGCCACTTTGTACAAGACGACTTTCAAAGCAGATCTGTTCCACTTTGTACATTTTCATGTTGTTCATGCTTGTCCACGAAAATATTTGAGTAATTCATCACTTGGATGACTAAAATCTCAAAGATGATTGCTTAAACGATACACAACTAAGTTTCAGGCCAACTTGTAACATAGAAAACCAAAACTCTAAACAACATTTTTTGTTACAAAATACTAGGGGTGTGCATGGTTCGGTTTGGGTGAGTTTTGGCTAAAACGAAACCGAATCACAATGTTCGGTTTTTGTAGAACCCAAAACCTAAATCGTTCAGTTTTTAGCGGTTCGGTTTTTGGTTTTGTTATCGGTTTCGATTCGTTTTTAGGTTTCTAACCGTTAATATTTTTGGTATGGCCAAATTATACCAACAAACTTGTTTTACGTACAAAATTAGTTATTCTTCTTTACTTTTTTTCAATCTAAGCATAATTATGTTTCATTGCATAATGATACACATACATGTAGTATAATCATTATCGAATACTTATTGATATATTCACACAAAACACGCGACACGACAAACACACATATAAATATAAACGTTAAGATAAATATATAATAAATCCACTCACAAAATGAATATGAATTTATAAATTTGACTTATTTAGTTATTTAATTATATTATATTAATTAGAAATTCTTATATAATAAAACTAGTTCGGTTCGGTTCGGTTTTTGCGGTTTGATTTTTGGACGAAAACCGAAACCGAACCGCATTTTTCGGTTTCTAAAAAAGTAAAAACCGAACCATCGAATTTTAGTTTCTGTCGGTTTTTTCGGTTCGATTTTTTCGCTTTCGGTTCTGTTTCGGTTTTTTCGGTTTGTTTTGCTCACCTTACAAAATACTTCTAGTTTGTAAACTTCGTTAAACAACTTAATATGTAATATGCATAGATTTACATGAAAATAAACTATAATTTTATTTATTATTAAAAAAGTTCGCAATATCTATTGTTAAACATGCATTTTTTTTAATCAAACAATACAAATTTTAAACACTGGGTTTGTTTGTTTAAACGCAATGAATTGACAACGAAATGTAAATGTAATGAAATAAACATTGTAATTAAATGAGTTGTTACTATTTATTTATAACATTTACTTGTGATATTGGAACGAAATGAACTCTTTTCTTATGTAGTTTGGTACATCTTGATGAGTGTTGGAAATAAATGAAAAATGGCAAAAATGCATTTCCAATTGAAATGAAATGACAAAAAGTAAAGGTGCTTATGAAATGAAAATAGCGATTACAGACGTAATGAAAACGAATCAAGTAATAAGTAGTTAGATTTCAAAACTTAAAACAAACAACAAAATTTCCATTTAAATTGTAATGATGTAATAATCTATTACTACATCCGTCCCATATTGACTGTCCTGTTTGACTTTTTTAAGTTTTTTTTTTGTCAACTTTGACCTTAAATATTTTTATTTGTGTTATATAATACTTGATGAAAGTTATATCAATGAAAATACATTTAAACCCCATTCTATTCATATATTTTGCATCAAGTATTATATAACACAAATAAAACTATTCAAGGTCAAAGTTGAAAAAGAAAAACTTTGAAAAGTCAAACAGGACAGTTAATATGAGACGGAGAGAGTATGATTTTGATTCTCACTAACCAAACACTACGCTATACTTGATTCCCACCAACCTCAAAGGTGTGGCCTAGTAGTGGGGGATTGGGATTCTTTACTATAGGTCTCAAGCTCAAATTCTACAGGTGGCAACTTTGTGGCCAACTTTCGCGTTATTCTCCCAACGTAAATGTTTTTTTAAAGTCAGAAAAAAGAGAGACTTTGGAGAAATGAAACAGAAAAGGGAGGGAATTTGGAGAAATGAAACAATTGAACATTGCGTGAGGATGGTCATTTGGGAAAGGTTAGTCGACACCAAAAGGTATACAGAGTTAGCGTTTCTCCGATAATTTGAACTTTTTAGAGTTATGCATGCTTTATACAAGTAGCTTTGGTATACTGTCATCTCACCCACTAAATTTTGACGCTTATGAAGATGATCAAAAACTAAAGAAAAAAGAAAATTAATAGATAAAAATATACATATTACAAGGATTAATAGAAGTATTTAATTTTTGTTGTGCATAGTTTAAATTCTCAACCATGTCAAGGGCTTATTTGCAATAAACAAACTCAAAAGGGCTGATCTTAAAGGATCATAAAAGTAAAACTATGTGCCGTATTAGTGAGTACCAAATTGCAATTAAACTAATCAAAGAAATTTCTCGGAACCCACACCCTCCACCCCTATAAAAACCCCCTCAAACTCCTCTCAAAAACCTTCTTTCGCTCATTTTTGGCTCTTACACCCCACCTACCCTCATCCACCACCAGGTATATTCCATTTTCTCTCTCTTGTTTTCATCGTTCATTTCATCTTATTTTTTATTTTATTTATGCTTATCATTTCCATTATTTATTCCCCCTTTTTTGACTTTATCATATTGTTATTATTATCATTTTAATCAATTGTTTGTAATATTATAATAATTATCTAATTGAATTATGTTCATGTTTGTTCATCTTTGCAGATATCCATCAACCTTCTGTTACATAAAAAATTAATTGATTTTTAGTTGGATTAAAATTAGGGTTTTGAATTGAATTGGGGCTTTTGTTTATATATATGATATAAATCTAATGAGTCCTTATTATACATGACGTATGCTATATTAATGCACCGGATCCGAATCCTACACTCCTTTTCAGTTGTTTTCCTCTACTGGTTTCACGAGCTTTCATGAACTTCACTTGTTTGATAATACTTTAATTAATCGCTTCTCGGTTATTCGAAAAAATATCATTTTATTTTTTTAATTAATTATTCACTTAGAAAACTAGTAAACTTTTTAAAATTAATTTGACGGTGATTAAATGGCGTCACCGGGATCAGATGGAGACTTGCGTTACGCGAACCTTGACGAAAGGAAGCGTAAACGAATGATATCGAACAGAGAATCAGCTCGCCGTTCACGCGCAAAGAAACAGAACCGTTTGGATGAGTTGTTAGGCGAGATTAACAATTTGCAGAATGATAACAATATGATAATGAAGAAGATTGATGGTGCGACGCAGATGTTTGTTGGTGCGGCGTCTCAGAATAATGTGTTACGGGCGCAGCTGACGGAGTTGACTGATAGGTTGCATTCTTTGAACTCGGTTTTGCATATTGCGCAGGAAGTTAGTGGTTTGACTATGGATATTCCTGAGATACCTGATATGTTGCTTGAGCCGTGGAAGTTGCCTTACCCGATTCAGCCGATTACTGCATCAACAAACAATATTAATATGTTTTAGCGCCGATGAAGTCTTTTGATTGTGTTTTCGTGGTACTTGTTTCATTAAGTTTGTTTGGTCTGGTCTATGTATTTGTCTCTGTTTGATGGTTGTTTAGTTATATAAGTATGTTAAGTAGCCTATGATGTGTAGTTGAAAGTTATGTTTTCTATTGAACCCCTTGATTTGGGTTGGAATAATATATTATTGTTTTTCGGGTTTTCATGTTCTTGCTGATGTGTTGGTAATATAAGTATTGTTATTGTGATTGTTTGCTGTTGTTTATCATAGTCATAACAGCTTATTTGCTTTTTGCATTTTGGGACCTGAAATGAGCAACTTGAAAATGTATCATATCTGAATGAAATGTCCATATTGAGGTTTATGTCACACATCAAACTGCAAAACATCAAACAAACTTTATACGCAGTATATATTATCGAAAACATGCTTTAATAACATTGTACTGGTATGTTCATATTGAGAAATACGCAAATATTCAAGTTTTAGTACATATGAAGCCATACATGCCTGTGTAAACATCAAACATGTAAATCAATTTTATTAAACAATCTCTAACATTAAGACAATTCTATTAAGCAATCTTAAACGTGTGGGATTTGGTAGTCCATCAATTTTTGTTAGTTGGGACTATCACATGGTGTTGAACAGGTGTACTATCATGGATGGTAAATATCTCCTATTACTCATTTGACATTGTTCTCTGGTTTCCCTCTAGTTCTTTACACGTGTGTTATAACTATTTGGTGGCAACAACCTGTCAATTGAGTTCACAGGAGAAAAAGATTGTCCTAAACAAAATACAGTATATCAAAAGCCAACATCCAATTCCACAAAGTAGACTAAAACAATTGTTTGGGTTAATGGGAAGCATGTATTTAGGGTCAAGTATATCAAAATAAGACTTCATCTTTAACAAGCTCTCAAAATCAAGGTCAAATGTCAAAACAAACATAGCATTTTTTTTTTTTTTTTCTTCTCTCAATTTTTTGTGATATTCCGGTCAAAGACAAAGCACCCAAACAACTTAGGTAACCTCCACAACCCATTTGGTCTGGTTGCATATTAAGCGGTGCTTCATACCCCTCTGACCACTTACCGACCCTCACCTCAAAAAAATGTTTGTTTGGAGCTGCGTCTTTGAACTCAGTTTTGCATATTGCGCAAGAAGTTAGTGGTTGACTACGCATTTTACTGAGATACCTCATACGCCGTTGGACCGGTGGAAGCTTCCTTACCCGATTCAGACTATCACAATGCACAAAGTCAACAAATGATATGAATATAATCCAAGTTTGTTTGGAGATTCGAATATGTCGTTTAATCATTTTTTCTTCCCCAGTGGCAGAGAAAAACCCAATATCATCTTCAGTATAATCCAAGTTTGCTTCGACTAATGAAGTCACATCTAACAACATAAGCTGACTTAACAGCAAACTTCCTTTGATTGTTAATGAAATAATGTTAGGTGCATTTACTAGTATTTCAAGGTATTGCATCCTAGCTGCAATCACTGAAAATTGTTACAGTTAGTTTTAACGCTATGTCATAACTCACCTCCAATTTTCTATAACCAAAGACCAACACCGAGAAAGGTTGTAGGTGTACCCACATAGATTTGATAGGAACCATAAGGATTAGTGGTGCTTATTTTGACCAATTTATATTACGTAGTATAAATTTTCATAGATAACAGGCACTCGATCAGCAACGTGACACTGGACTGAAAGACAAAAGACAGGAAGTGAAACATAGAGTAGATGAAGGGAACAACAAGTAGAACCTATACTTAAAAACCAATTTGTGAAGCTGCTGGTAAGCGTGAAACCATTCGAAAGACTTGAGCGCACACACAAGATAACATAAAACATAACTCATTCTTTTGGAAATGCATGCACATAAGATAATATAAAACAAACTCTGAAACAACTTACAATTAGAAAAGAGTAACCATATCTAGGATAAACATGAATTTAAAGTGCGATTATAAAAGGTCATCATCGCAGCATCATCTACTCATCCGATCCTTCATCATACTCATAAAATCCTCAACATACTCATCATAATAGTCGTCATCCTTAGGGGGACCTTTAGCTTCCAAACGGGAGCGAACCTATCAGCAAAAGATAACAATGAGTAGCCAGCAATCACATCCCTTCAAAACAAAACACATGCCCTAGAAAAATTAAAAAAACAGTATAAACTCCAAGGATGAGTTTTGAGCGCACAATAAAAGAAGCAACCAACAACAACGACCAACAACAAGAAACCACGTCATTGTCCATAGCAAATAATTATGGAATGGGTTCATAGTTCTTCTCCAATGTAGTTTCATTATAATTAAAATTCGTTGTGATCCTAGTTAATGCTTGTAATGCTTTTGTTGAACAATTTATTTAGTTTGTATATGTATGGGTCAATATGGGTCAAAAGGGCTGTGTAATGTTTGGGTCAAAACTGTTAACCCAAACAGCCCTTTAAACAGTTAGTTATTTCGTTGACAGTTATTGTTGACAGTTAGAAAACGGTTATGTGTGAATCGACTATAGTGGATGGATGCTCTTAGCATCTATCATAACACACCGGGACATTTATAGAGTGAGGTTCTCGCGCCAATGATAAAGTGAAGGATTTCGACAATTCTTGAAACATATATACTAAGTTTTGGTTTGTTAAATAAAGATGATGAAGTGTAATTTGATAACGATTTTAGGGTCATTTACCTCATGTTTCTATGCATTTTACCTCATTTTATCTCTATTCTGGCTTAAACCATATTTTGTTTGTAGGTCAAGGATTATGCATTTGCTGAAATTGGACAAGTTTTGGGCTCGTTTGGATGAAGTTTGAAAGAAAAAGACAAATGTTTAGATTCATGACCGGGATAGCTGACGCCATCACCAAGTGTCTAGAAAGTGAAATTTTCAGTTTTTTTATGACCGGCGTGTGTGTGGAGATGTCGTCACCTCGCCATTGTTACTTCGTCACCTCCATAGCTTGATGTAGTCGGCCCGAGTTCGGTGTAAAAAACCTTAAATTGAAAACGGCAAGCTGACTCCGTCAGCTCCAGAATCCTATATATATTTTTGTAATTTTTCATAATTCGTGTGTAAACTTTGGGACACAACTCATCCGTTTACACTTCCTTTCGTCAAGGTTCGCGTACCTTAAAGTTTGCACACGAATTATAAACATAAAATGAAGACAATGATAGCAATCATTTTACAGACAACTTCCATTACAGTTTATCTGATAAGCATGTGATGTCTCAAACTGATACAGCAACAACAGACCAACGCGTCATCATCCTTAACTTTCAATTTGGCTTGAATTAGTCCATATTTGAGTTCTTGACACTGTTAGGTTCGGAAGGTTTTTCTTAAGCAACTGAAGTAATGGACTTTGTAGTTGGTCCTCGCTTATGATGAGGTAAACGCGTAGCAGTAAGTATTTTTCAATTTCCACATCATGAATTGTCTTGATTGCAACACTCTGGTGCTCAACTGAATAATTACTCAAAGTAAGAGAACATATGCAGAACGAAAGAGCAATCTAAAAACAATTAATTATCAATAATCAAGAAAGCAATCAATATAAATACTCTTGTGTACACGGGACTATAAACTATTGTCTCCATTTATATTACAATAATAAGTTAAAAAACATATTATATATATACATAACCTGTACTAAAAACTATTTATTCATAATAATAGTATTCATCGTCTTCACTGAGGAAGTCATCATCATCGTCATCATCCGACACAATGCCATTTAACTGAGTAATAAGATTGGCCGTCTCCAATAGGATAGGTGAGGGGAATTCTGTCACGTTCTGTAAAACCAACTTAGAATCCACCACGTCACCCTCATACATCAAACGTAACCCACAACTTGAAACACTTACTGGATCGCCATATTCAAGAAATTGGAGTAGCACAATGTCAGCGGGTTCCACTCAGTGGCGGAGCTTGATCGTCTTGATTGGGGGGGCCAAAAAATTTCAAGAAAAAAAATATGACATTCTGATATAAGAGACTATCCTTATCGTCATACGTATAAATTTTAAGATAAGAAATAAAACACTATAACAAGTAAACTATCATAAGTTCATACATGATTACCCAAGATTTTTAATTGACAACCGATTTATTGAACTCTTAAAAGCAAAAGACATCCATGTCTACTCAAATTATTGTGAATAAAACTATCTTCTAGTGAAAAAATAATAATAATAAAAATAAAAAATCTTTTAGGGAAGAAAAAAACAGATACAAATAGGAAGTTAACAATTTACATATTTACAAGTTCCTTTATATTTAAAAGTTGACCTCTTATAACCCACGTCTCATTAGCCAAGTCTGTTACCACATTTCTAGCAGCCCACAACCATAAAAGTCGCTAATTTTGACCAAAAATTTAGGGGGGGCCAGCACCCCTTCCTGCCCCTTATATCCTTCGCCATTGGTTCCACTACAAGTGTTGTATCGTCAAGTGGGTAAAACATGATACATGTGCAACACTTCGGAAATGTCATTACTTTGAGACGATGACTTGTTTTTCTCGTTTTATTGAACATTTTAGGAGTAAGGTACCGCTCACTGACGTTTTTGAACTCTAAGGTTGCACATAAGATAACACCACAGATTTTGTTACGAAAGTGGGTTGGTGCGATAAAAGATAAAACATCTCCCCTGTTTCTATAACTGCACCACTTAGGAACCTCCTCCACTGAGAGATGTATCTCTAATCGTCTAGTAAATGGTGATTCCTGTTGCATTTAAAAAGGTGTTACAAAAATGTCGCCTACCTTAATATTACAATATATATGTCCCAAAATAATTTATACGTCTATAAATAATTAATATATCATTAATTAAGTTTATCACCCCAAATAAAAGTTATTATCACTTGAAAAAAAAAAAAAAAAAAAAAAAAACTTCTATAATAGATTAAAGGGTAAAACTATCATCACACTAAATGAAAGTTGCAAATGATAATGTTTTTCTTAAGGTGTGTATTTTTTCCCGGTGGAAAATTATTATGGGACGGAGGGATGGAGGAGGGATCGCGTACCTTGCACACTTTATATCGAAAGTAATAAGTCATTTGCAATGAATCAAATGTCATCAATTCTAATAAGCAGCACCCAGATGCTTCAATATTTGTCAACTTTGCTAGAAGAAGTGGAAGCAACAATAATCGTGAACAATCATCTATCTCAAGGTTAACCAATTGCGAGAGGTTGCTGAAGCTGCCTGGAAGGCTAGAAAATGTGTTTCCTGAAAGTCCTAAACTCTGTAAAGATACCAAATTGCCAACTTCCTTGGGTACATGCGACACATTGCAATTTTTCATGCTTAAATCACGTAGGTTTGTTGCTCCTGTAATTTCCATGAGACCTTCAGATGCAAGTTTGACGCAGCCATCCAACATAAGTTCTCTTAGAAAGCGTAACTCAGACATGTTAGAAGGAAGATTCACCAAGCTTATACAATCATTTGCTATAACATATTTAATTTTTGGTGGAAGCTTTGAAATCGACTGTAAGTTGGCACACCCAGATAATTCTATCGTGCTCAATTCATGGTGTTGGTCAAGGCTATCAGGAAGAGTAGGGAATCTGTTTTCACTTAAATTCAAATATTCTAGATATTTTAGTCCCCCAATTTCACCTGAGATCTTACGTATGTTGCATCCGGCAAGTTGCAGCTGAGTTATGCTACATCCTTTTAAAGACGACAGGAAGTGATCAATTACCTCATCATGTTCGAACCCAATGTTGGGACAATGGCTGAGGTTAAGGTTTTGAAGACATTGTAACTTTCCTATCATTTCCCAAGGGAACTGCTTTAAATGTGTGCAACAACTTATATCTAACAAAACAAGTTTTTCAAGGTGACGAATAGAGTTATGCAATTCTTCTATGTTTCTGCAATCACCAAAGTGCACTTCCTCAAGATTCTCAAGCCCGTCGAAATTACAACTCTCTTTTAGTGACAATGAACCACCAACATCCAAAATCCTTAGCTTCTTGAGATTCTAAAAATCACATGAAAGTAAACACATAGAACATCATTTTAGCAGTACGTAGATACTACACAGTAAGTTGAAAACAATACCTAGAGCATAGAGGGAATGTATAATCTGTAACTAGAGGAGCTGATTCTACTCATATTATATTTACACATACTCATTTCAGGTATTAGATTATATATTATTTTTCTAGGTTTTATCTGGTTTTTTATGTGTACGCTTCATTTGATCTGACTGAATTATATAAAGTAGTAGGTACTAAGGTGTATCTGCACTCTGTCTCATCATAGGCCTGTTATTTCCGTCATATGACACCAAAAGTGGTTAATAGTGAAAGATAGTAGTCTTTTATAGCGATAAAAGAAACTCATACTTCCTTCTGTCAAAATGGTGCACCAAAGTGTAACTAGCGCGACTTGAAAAAGGTTCACTTACTTATAGTGGAAAGAAAACACGGTTTTTGCAAAATTTAGGCTTTTTTTCTCATTCTTGCTAAATTTCATTTTGATGGTTTTCAATGTTGATAGATAAAAGTGAGAAGCTTTCAATATCTACACTTCCCATATAGGCACATAGCACATAAAGGCGTCCATATAAGATAAAGATTATCCAACTATAAAAATATGAAAATGGAAATATTAAGTTGGCATGTATTTCCAATATGAGAATTAAAAAAGTACCTTGACTCCATTCCAAAGTATTTCCAATTTGCTATGTTGCAATCGAATAACTGCTACGTTGCTGCCTATATCAAAACTAAGATGTTTGCAAGGGAACCCATACCATTCCAAGTATTTCAACTTTTTGAATGAAAAGGAAGACATGTCATTATTGATGGACGAATACCATAGGTGACTATCAAGAAAACGAATCAGTCTCAGATTACTCATCTTTCTTAAGGCCTCTACTTCCACAATTACTCGTTCTTTTGTCTCCAATGTGTCCAATCTAAAGCTTTCAACTGAATCTGTTCCCTGTTCAGACAATGTTAGAGAGTTATTATTGCTGGCTGCAATAAACTTTGTATGTATTAAACTAATGTATATACTTTGATATCATAAATTTGAGATAAAATATTACTTACCGAACATTCTTTCAATACATGATATACATCTCTGTGATCCCTCAATCTGGTACGATGTCCGGGCTCATCCTCATTTTCCTGACGGACAACTTCCAGTGCCATTTCTTTAATAGCATGATGCATCAACAATTCAGAGTTATGTCCTATTTTAACTAGCCCTTTATCAACTAAACGTTGAATTTCAAGATCTGCATAGAATGCCAATTCTTGATTGTTTAATACTTTGACGACTAAACCCCTTTTCATGCCATGAAAGGAACAAGCAATATCTAGAAATAACTTCTTAGCTCTATCCTTAAGCAATATCTAGAAATATCTAGAAATAACTTCTTAGCTCTATCCTTAAGCAATATCTAGAAATAACTAACGCTTCCAACAGCTCAAGGTTATCAACATCATCAAGAACCAGCAATATCTTACGATGACTAACCAACGTTCTTATTTTTGTAATTCCATCATTATGATTGTTTAAGATTGGATACCTGTCATCTTGTGTTAACAAAGAAATTAACTCCCTTTGCAACGCAACCCTCCCAGTTGGACTCCTAGAGTACCGACTGATATCCCCAAAATAACAACTCTTTTCGAAATTCATCTTTATGTCATTATAAATAGCTTTCGCAAGAGTCGTCTTACCTGATCCACTAATTCCGTGAATAGCAACCATTTTAACATCCTCAGAATCCGACATTAAACTTGAAGTTACTTCTTCAGCTCGAGCTTCTAACCCAACAGGGTGGTCTGCAACATACAGATCTCCTGGATTTTGCATCTTTTCAAGTTCTCTAACAATTTCTGACACGAATTTCTCCTCGTCCCTGCCATATAATACAAGGTTATCGACTTATTGTAACACTGTTCCAAAGCAATTAGGTACAATGTCAGTGAAGATTTATTTTCACTGTTGAAGTGTTGATAAGCTAGCTGCTTTACATGCATACAAAACTGAAGACGAGGAGAGATGGTTTCTGTTAGAAGTTTGACTTCTTAGGATGATACTCGTGATTTTTGAGTGATTAAGTATTTGATTGCGGATGAGAAACTTGTGTGCATGTGGTGTTACGCGTGTTGCGACAGCAGGTACCTTTTAATTGCAATTTCCGACGGACAATATTTTTTCATGTATTTTGGAGGTAGTATCTTTTGTTATTTTGGGGGCTTAAAAACTCTCGAGATCTGTTACTTTTTGTGTTTCCTGAGTTTATATTATATGTTTATATGTAAAAAGTTGTATTATTTAAAAACTATTCATGAAATGTCTTACAAATTTTAGTAAGATAGTATTTAACAGCTTGTTTTGTTTGTACGTTGTGTTTTATTAATGATGCTTTTTATTAAAATGGTGTTTTAAATATCACATTAATTACAAGTGTTGACTAGTCAATATGTGTAGGTGTTGATGCATAAATTCTCCAAAAGGTGAAGATCGGTGGGATCACCCTGGTACCATGCATCCTAAGGATGCCAACCGGACCCTCCCCCAAGGACCCGGCCCCAGGCAATGAGCACCGGTGTGACACACGGTAAATTTCCACTAAAATTTAACTGATAATTAGTAATTTATTATTACTAAGCCTAATTCATTAAGCATGCATAAGCTTTGCCTGAGCATTTGAGTAGATAACTCGCATACAATAAAAATTTCACCACACTTGCATTCATATCATTTTATGATATTTCATTTTTGTCTTATGATTTAAATTATAAGACGAGAGGTTATCTCGTTTTCCCCAGTGACCGACACTGCACGTGTACCGACACTATGATAAGGACTAGATAAAACAAATAACAAATGTCCGCGACATGGAATATTACAAAGATAAAAATATTTCAGACACGTAACAATAAAATACTACGAAGGAGGAAGTTATCAAACAATGAAACTTTGGCCACAATATGATTTCGCGGGACACAAAATATTTAACACACTATCACTTAAACAATAACTTTTATAAGGCTCAAGTACAAACATACATAAGTATAATGTATGGGCATACATTTTATACAATAATTTACCTACATACATATACTTACTCAAACAAATTAAAAGTCTACAAATACCTATACTCTCATTTTTGTCACTTACACACACACTTTATTTTACACTTATGTGTATACAAAAAAAATACAATTACAAGAGGAAGATATTATAAGAATTAAAGTGCCCTTGGTCCTTCTCATCCACACACGACAAACAAGGTACAAAACCAGGAAAAAGGAAGATATCAATCTTCATCCTCTTCCCTAGACCTGCTTCTCCTCTTCACACGCCTCCTAGGCCGAATCTCTCCAAAGTGGTAAACCCACACTCCTCTTCCAAATATTCTTCATCTAACCTTACCAAATTCATGTAAGTTTTGCTTCCCAAATCTCTCTTGATGCGCCTGCCATGGTTCGAACGAATCCAAGGGGAATCAAAATAAGATCATTCAAGAGAAACATATCTCTACTCCAATCTATCTTGAGCCAATTCACAAGATTCGTCTATCCTTGGAAGCTAGCCAATTTCGGCTTCAATCCAAACACCAAGAAGAGAGAGAGGTCAAGCTCCTTCCCAAAGTACTTCTATATCTCTTGTGGAGATGCAAAAACCCCAAACTCAGTTTCAATTTCAATTTTACCTAAAAACTAGGGTTTGTGAAAGTTAGGGTTTTCTAAAATTGATTTGGGGGTTTTGCAATTGGAAGTATTTTGGTACTAATTCAAGATTTATTTGGTTCGAATCCAAGAAAACAACCCCTTGTTCATCACACGCCATTTTCGGATTTAAGGTTATTATCCCTTCTTGATGTAATGTTTTGTGTTCTTTTCATGATATGATGTTGGAAAATCTTTATCAATAAGATTGTTATTTTTGTTTTGGTCCTGTCGATTTATGTTTGAATTTGGAGGACATGTCGATTTTGTGAATATGGTTATGTGAGTTTTGTTTCATGCGAGATGTATGAGCCAAAGATAAATGTAAGTTAAGTTTTATAAAATTCGAGTCACATTGGTTTTGAGTCTAGGACTTGTTGTTAACTTGATTGTTGCTTAATCTAATGTTGTCAATGTTGAAATGAAAGTTAATATGTGAGATCCTCCTAAACCCCTGTCAAACCTTTGGTCGAATCGAGTCAATCGGAACATAAGAAAACTTGCAATGCCAAGGTTTATAAATGCTTAGTTTGGTAGGAGCAATATCCTAAAAGTTGGTATAGTCAAATTGTGAGTGTCGTTTCTAGCCGAAGCTAAAGTGACCTCGGGGAAAAATGTGTTAGTCGAACCTCGTTTGAGACGGGTCTAGTCACAGTCACTTCCTCTTGTTAACTTGTTTTCACTACTTACGTACTTGTCATCGAAATCGGTATGTGTTGGGATCGTGTGAGTGAGTCGAAAACCTCACTTTGGTAGTACCACAGTGACGGGGTCACATACTCCTTGGCCAAGAAATCTCGACTTCACATGCCATAGTCGAGTGGCACCTTAAGGTCAAAGCCGCTTGTGTTGGAGTTCCGTGTCGAAACAAATCTTTTAGCATCACGTTTTGGTAGGTATTATGAGCTCTAAGAACATTGAAAATAAATCTGCTTGTGAAGCATAGTAGCACTAGGCTACTTTCCCTTTTGCGTTAATATTGGCTCACTAGTAATAAAGTTCTGGAATGTGACATATTATCTTAAAGAAATTAGTACAAGTCTACTTGTAAAACTATACTAGTACTAAAACTTTGAAATGGAAATATGCTATACTAACAACCTGTGTAAAGGTACCTCTACCATACTTTGGGCCGCAGCCCAGAAGTCCATCCAAGGAGGTTTCATTAATCCTTGGGCCGAAGCCCATTTCTCATTTGCATACCATTTCAAACCTGGGTCAATGTATTATTTTTCCACTGGGCCACAGCCCATCCGCTCATCATGAGTTGTCGGCCAAAAATTTAATCGAGTTGTCAAGTAAAACCCGAAGTGTCTAAACGATAGTCAAACAACGGGACTCATTTTCGCCTACTTCCCCTCCTTCATTTCGTACATATTCCCTTAACGCCAAAAGTCTATTTTTTCTTTGACAACGATTGTTTTAAAACATATCTCACTTAATATTGTCTACATTAACGCTTAACGCCGGCATGTAAACAACTGCATGTCAAGTAAAATTCCATTTCGAACTATATATTAAGACAAGTTTGACAAATAACTAAAGACCGCAATGTCATTTCACCATATATATATTCAAATTTAAAGTTTCAACTTAACATAAACATTTTCTAACGGTAATTAGAAAATGAACCCAATTAGTTATAAACTTTGGCAATACCATTTTGTGTCAACTAAAATAAGTATATGCATATTTATATACTTACTAGTTAAATGCTATAAATATTTTTCATATCAAACTTGAAAGTTAAAACCATATCATTGTCAACAAGAAAAGTATATATACTTCATATACTTGTTAGAAAAATTATTTTTACGAATTTTACAAATTAAAGTTTAACTTTAATACAATTAAACTATTTTGAGTAAGCAATACTTAAAACAATGAACTAAAACGTTACCCTCCTTATCTAGGTCGCGTGTCGGTGCCGCTCAACAACCATCACTAATCCCACATTTGGATTTGCACATTTGCTAAGGTGAGTTTCATAGCCCCACTTTTACTTGATAAACTGTTTTATACATTTTGGGGTGAGAAATATGCAAAACATTTTATGGACCAAGACTATCACATGATTACTATTACGTGGTTTAGCCTAAGCCCTTATGTCCCTAGAGAATGCCCTTTTTCATGAACCGTCAATTCCCCATTGGGAAACGCGAATGTTATAAATAGATCTATTGAGGGTGACTCCTCCGTTCGGTTGGCCATGCTTAGGCCAAAGCGAAACGTATACCATGTCGGAACCAAGTGTTGAGGGACAAAACACTTGCCATGGGCCTTATATTGTATGACATCTTTTAGCATACAGAAGCTGTCGTAGTATCGGTTGCATGAACTTAGAGCTAACGTAATAGACTTTCATCCATAGATCATTATATTCGTTGTGTGATTATATGACTTTGCTTATGGTCCAATCTTACTATTTTAACTTAAACCTATGAACTCACCAGCTTTTAGCTGACCTTTTAGCATATTTTCTCAGGTGTTTAAGTTATGCTCATGAAGGCAAGGCAAGAAGCGGACAAAGGGTCGTAGTAGTATTAAAGAAGTGTTTTTACACAAAAATGATGTTTTTACTTTGGGACCACTAAAATTAATGGGATGTGCCCATTTATCTAAACAATGTTGTAAGATATTATTTTAAAATATTTTATGGAATTAAACAGAGTGTGTATTCCGTTCTTTATTACTTTGTGTTATGATTTGATCCGTAACGCTCCCAAATAACACGTATGCTTCCGCTAAACAAAATTTGGGGGTGTACAGATTGGCATCGAGCCAGGTTATAGAGAACTAGGTACATATAAACCCTAAACTATAACTACTTTTCACTAAAAACATCATACTACGACCGCCGACTGCCGCTTGCCTTACTTGCCATTTTACTTAGAGTTTATTTAAATAGGACTACATGTTTTATTTCCTATTTACTTATACACTACTTCATATTCATTATGAGCATATTTTCCACATACTTACACATATGCACCGTCTTGTCACAGACTATGCCTTCACCAGCCTTCACTCACGATGTTCAGGAGGATATCCTACTAGCTCACTCACCTACCACCAGCCGGCTTGCACACTTAGCCATGATCCGTATATTCAGGCCACATTAGCATCTCGGCGGTTATTACACCTACTCCATCTATACCTACCCTTACCACCACTCCATCAGCTTTGTTGACGCGGCAAAACCCCATGATTGTGAGAGTGCTGGATATCGAGCGGTATTCATTTGTGCACTAGCTTCGAATGACCGAGCTGCTTACATGGGTCCTTCTTCTACTTGAGTCAGCGACACCATCACCTACTTGAGTCACCACCTCATCGAGAGACTCAGGAGATCTACTAATTCCTACTCAGATGAAGACCCGGAAGAAGATCCGGAAGAGGATCCTGAGGAGGAACTACCGAGCCTATGCCTCTTTGAGTGCCCCTGGACATGTTAGCACAGGGCAGATATGGATATAAGTGCGGAGATTGTCCATAGTATTCAGGAGCTAGGACAAAGCTCGAGGATGGCTCAGAGATTGAGCGATGACATGGACATTGATGCACCATTTGGATTGGGACGAGTGCTTTCCTCCATAGCGGGAGGAAAGTAATGAGATTACTTGGAGATATTGATTGTGTGATCAGTTCGCACCACATCGCCAGTCCGAGCTATAGTCCATCATCACCCTCATTCATACCATCTGCAGCGTGACATTTGGCGACCACTAGACAGAGACCATTGAGGAAGCTGCGGTTGAGGCACGGTCCGAGCGGACTTATCAGGATCTCCGATGGTGATCGACCCTCCTGAGAGGATATTTATTCATGGACTCTCATGAGACTCTAGGAGTCCATCTGAGTCAGCTAGAGAGTCGATCCAACATGCTTGCAAGCTTGCGAGCAGCGTGTTGAGGGTTTGGACCGAGTTACTGATGTATTGTTCGAGAGCATGGAGCTCGAGAGACACGAGCGGATTCGCGGGTTTTAGGGTTGAGACTCAGGTCGAGGATGTTAGAGAGTTGGATAGCAGGACACGAGCTTTGGGCAGAGGTCAAGCCCAGATGCACGGAAGATTAGAGGAGCTAGGCGTCCGGTTGGATGGCTAGAGATCTGCCGAGAGAGGAGTGGAGAGGACTCTGGGTTTAGAGTCTATGTTAGCATCTCAGATGAGACGTATCACGAGTTTGGAGGATACGCAGCGAGAGTTGATTGCTACCATTGAGCGACTCCGTACCGAGCATGGACATCCTTAGATATGATTTCATGATGTATCACACTAAACTGGATTTATAACAGTTAGTGTTAGTTATCACTCTTGAACTTCAGTTGTATTTCCGTTGTATTTCGGTTGTATTCCAGCTAGTATCTCATCATGTACTTTAGAAACCTTGTAACCGAAGTTCTATCTATGTCAAACTTATTTTCCTATCCAATTGTCTCTTCTTTTATAGATTGCTCATATGATCTACAATATTTACACTATTACTTGGCACTTACCTTGTTTAAAAGGTTATGTATCTCATTACCCTCTACTTACTGAAATGCCGCCAAAACGAAGATCGAAGCACCAACCACGGTGGAGCTTCCAATGCTCCTATTCCAGCGAGGGTTACTCGCAACCAAGCTGCAACGACTGCTATTCCAAACGAGTCACACACGATCGAGGCTGCGAAGCCATTACCGGCTAGGGCTACTCCAAACCAACCTATCATGAATCAAGCCATGATTGACCAACTAGTCAATGAGCAGTGAAGCGCGCTTTAGCTGCGGCAAATCACTCATCTACTAATCTTTGGAACGAGACCACCTACTCACAGCGCGCACGCCTTCGAGGACTTTATCGTATTTCTGCATGCCATGGGAAACTTCAAGGAAATGGTACTTAATCTTTGTCCTCGTAATGAGATTAGAAGCTCGAGCATGAGTTTGGAACCTCAAGGTTCAAGGCACCAATATGGCTGCTTATAATCAGCGATTTCAAGAGCTAGCCTTATTGTGTCTGAAATGGTTTGAGACCGATTGTTGGAGAGATACATCGGAGGACGCCCAACCTATCAAGAACAACGTAACCACTTCTAAGGCTGGCGATCTTCATGAAACTATCGAAGTAGCCAACAAACTCATGGAACAAGTGATTGAGGATTCCATGGACAAAGTGGTTGACAATAAGAGGAAATAGGACGACCATTCTCAAAGCTACAACAACAATGTATACCGTGGCAACAACAGTGGAAACAACAGCAACAATCGAAGCAAGAGGCAAAATGTTGCTAGAGCTTATCACGTGGTGTTGGGAAAGGAAACGTACTCAGGGACGCACCATTGTGTAATCGATGCACACTGCATCACAAGGGCGTCAGTGTCAAGAATCGCATGGCTGTCGGAGAAAATCGGACACTTAACCCGGAACTGCAGGTCCAAATCATTGGCGACGGTTCAAACAGCTCCAGCTCAAGACCCAAAAGTTAATATAACTTGCTTTGGTTGTGGTGAGAAAGGGCATTATAAGAATGAATGCGAAAGACCGAAACAAGGCCATGGAGGAAACCAAGGAAACCGAGGAAATCCAGGAAGCCATGGGAATGGCAGGATTCAAGGAAATGTTGGACAGGCGAGTAATCAGGGAAATGGCGAAAGGCTCGTGGGAGAGTCTATGCCGTAACCAAAGTGGAAGCTCGGAAGACCGAATGTTGTGACGGGTACATTCCTTATAAATAACCGTTATGCATCCATATTGTTTGACACGGGGCCGATAGGAGTTTTGTTTCTAATACATTTAGTCCACTACTCGATATTGCCCCAATTGCATTAGGAAATGCATACAACGTGGAACTAGCTAACGGTAACGTAGAAAGGTGAACACCATCAGAGGTTGCACCCTTAACCTGTTAAACCACCCATTCAATATCGACTTAATACCCATAGCATTGGGTAGTTTCGATGTCATTGTCGGAATGGATTGGTTAGCAAAATATCATGCTGCCATCATTTGTGACGAAAAGCTCGTTCGATACCTATGGAGATGAAGTCCTAACAATAGAGGGAGACAGAAGTGTGAAGAAACGCATCAAGACTGCATGTCATTTCCTGTACCAAGGTGTTGAGGTGTATCGAGGAAGGATGTCACATTTTCCTAGCACAAGTCACGGAAAGGGCCGAAAAAGAAGGGGAAAAAAACGCGGAGGACGTGCCGATGTAAGAGAATTTCTGAAGTCTTTCCGAAGATTTGCCAGACTCCCGCCGGCAAACGAGTTGAATTTCAGATCGAATTAGTGCCCGGTGCCGCGCCAGTGGCAAGAGCACCTTATCGATTAGCTCCAACGGAACTCTAGGAGTTATCGAACCAGTTGTCAGAACTTGCGGGAAAAGGATTCATTAGACCAAGCTCATCACCATGGGGAGCACCAGTCTTATTACTCAAGAAGAAGGACGGAACTTTCAGAATGTGCATTGACTATCGTGAATTGAATAAACTAACCATTAAGAACCGCTACCCACTACCGAGAATCGATGACTTATTCGACCAACTTCAGGGTTCAAGCGTTTATTCAAAAATCGACTTAAGGTCCGGATACCATCAACTAAGAGTTCGGAAGAAGACATTCCCAAAACCGCCTTGGGACTCGTTGGACATTACGAGTTCCAAGTCATGCCTTTTGGGTTAACCAACGCACCAGTTGTGTTCATGGATCTCATGAACCGAGTGTGTAAACCCTACTTGGATAAATTTGTGATCGTTTTCATTGACGATATCCTAATTTATTCCAAGAGTGTGAAAGAACACGAAGAGCATCTTAGACTGATCTTGGAATTATTGAAGAAGGAAGAGCTGTATGCAAAGTTCTCAAAGTGCGATCGGATACCGACTGTACAATTCCTAGGTCATGTGATCGACAGTCAGGGTATTCATGTAGATCCCGCTAAGATCGAGTCAATAAAGGATTGGGCGACACCCACTGAAATACGCCAATTCTTAGGACTCGCTGGATACTACAGAAGATTCATTGAAGGTTTCTCAAAGATTGCCAAATCTTTAACCAAGTTAACCCAGAAGAACACCAAGTTTGACTGGGGAGAAAAGAAGAAGAAGCTTTTCAACTCCTTAAAGAAAAGTTGTGTAGTGCACCTATCTTGGCCTTACCAGAAGGTTGTGAAGATTTTGTTGTTTATGCGGCGCACATAAGGGGTTAGGGCGGTGTTAATGCAAAGAGAGAAAGTAATAGCACGCCTCTGCCAGATTGAAAACTCATGAGAAAAACTACACAACGCACGACTTGGAGTTAGGATCGGTTAGCACTCATAATTGGAGACACTACTTGTATGGCACGAAGTGTGTCGTATACACCGATCACAAAAGTCTACAACACATTTTGGATCAAAAGAGCGAACATGAGACAACGCCGATGGTTGGAATTACTCAATGATTACGACTGCGAGATCCGTTACCATCCGGGTAAAGCGAATGTAGTTGCCGATGCTCTAGTAGAAAAGCGACCAAAACCTCTTAGAGTCAGATCCTTGGGTATGACAATTAGTTCACCTCTTCCAACCAAGATTTTGGAGGCTGTCAGAAGCACTCAAAGGAAAATCGTCCGAATGAGAACCTTTACGGAATGCCAGAAAGTGAAAATGGATTCGTAAAAAGGTCGGATGGAATTTTGTGTTTCAAAGAGCGAAGTTGGATACCACTCTACGGAGGAATTCGCGACATTATTATGCACGAATCCCACAAGTCTAAATACTCCATACACCCAGGATCCGACAAAATGTACCTTGATCTGAAGAAATTGTACTGGTGGCCAAACATGAAAGCCGACATTGCAACATATGTCAGCCGGTGTTTAACATGTGCAAAGGTCAAAGCTGAACATCAGAGACCCTCAGGCCTACTAGTACAGCCCAAAATCCCCGAGTGGAAATGGTAACGTATAACAATGGACTTTATCACTAAGTTACCTAAAACCTCTAAAGGCTACGACACTATTTGGGTAATAGTTGACCGTCTTACCAAGTCAGCACATTTTCTGCCGATGAAGGAAAGTGATGGAATGGAAAAACTTGCACAACTATACGGAAATCATCGCGCCGCCATGGTGTACCCATTTCCATCATTTCAGACGAGATAGCCGTTTTACCTCAAACTTAAAATCACTTTAAGATGCTTTAGGGTCTAACCCGACATGAGCACGCTTACCATCCTCAAACTGATGGACAAAGAAAAGAACAATCCAAACCTGGAGGATATGCTAAGAGCATATGTGATAGACTTTGGAAATGGCTGGGATAAGCACTTGCCACTAGCTGAATTTTCTTACAATAACAGCTATCACACAAGTATCAAAGCCGCACCATATGAAGCACTCTATGGTTAGAAGTGTAGATCACCTTGTGTTGGGCGAAGTTGGAGAAAGTCAACTTATTGGTCCGGAGTTAATCCAAGAAACTACCGAGAAGATTGTGCAAATCAAAAACCGACTGCAAGCAGCTCGTGACCGTCAAAAGAGCTATCGGATAAAAGAGGAAAACCACTTGAGTTTCAAGTGGGAGATAAAGTTATGCTCAAGGTTGCGCCATGGAAGGGTAATCCGTTCGGAAGCGTGGAAAGTTAAATCCTCGTTACATTGGACCATTCAAAATTCTCGCGAGAATCGGACTGGTAGCATACCGACTTGAATTACCACAAGAACTCAGCTCACTTGCACAACGTGTTTCCGTGTGCAACTTGAAAAATGCCTTTCCGACGAAACTCTTGTCATTCCTTTGGAAGAAATCCAAGTTGACGAAAGATTGAATTTTGTCGAGGAACCCATTGAAATTATGGATAGAGAAATCAAGCGGCTTAAGCAAAGCCGCATCCCGATCGTCAAAGTCCGTTGGAACTCTCAAAGAGGTCCCGAATACACATGGGGCGTGAAGATCAATTCAAACGCAAATACCCACACATTTTCTCTACTTCACCAAGTAATCCTAACGAAAGGGGACGGTTTTTCTCTTCCAAGGCGGGGAGGATGTGACACACGGTAAATTTCCGCTAAAATTTAACTGATAATTAGTAATTTATTATTACTAAGCCTAATTCATTAAGCATGCATAAGCTTTGTCTGAGCATTTGAGTAGATAACTCGCATACAATAAAAATTTCACCACACTTGCATTCATATCATTTTATGATATTTCATTTTTGTCTTATGATTTAAATTATAAGACGAAGGTTTATCTCGTTTCCCCAGTGACCGACACTGCACGTGTACCGACACTATGATAAGGACTAGATAAAACAAATAACAAATGTCCGGGACACAAAATATTTAACACACTATCACTTAAACAATAACTTTTATAAGGCTCAAGTACAAACATACATAAGTATAATGTATGTGCATACATTTTATACAATAATTTACCTACATACATATACTTACTCAAACAAATTAAAAGTCTACAAATACCTATACTCTCATTTTTGTCACTTACACACACACTTTATTTTACACTTATGTGTATACAAAAAAAAATACAATTACAAGAGGAAGATATTATAAGAATTAAAGTGCCCTTGGTCCTTCTCATCCACACACGACAAACAAGGTACAAAACCAGGAAAAAGGAAGATATCAATCTTCATCCTCTTCCCTAGACCTGCTTCTCCTCTTCACACGCCTCCTAGGCCGAATCTCTCCAAAGTGGTAAACCCACACTCCTCTTCCAAATATTCCTCATCTAACCTTACCAAATTCATGTAAGTTTTGCTTCCCAAATCTCTCTTGATGCGCCTGCCATGGTTCGAACGAATCCAAGGGGAATCAAAATAAGATCATTCAAGAGAAACATATCTCTACTCCAATCTATCTTGAGCCAATTCACAAGATTCGTCTATCCTTGGAAGCTAGCCAATTTCGGCTTCAATCCAAACACCAAGAAGAGAGAGAGGTCAAGCTCCTTCCCAAAGTACTTCTATATCTCTTGTGGAGATGCAAAAACCCCAAACTCAGTTTCAATTTCAATTTTACCTAAAAACTAGGGTTTGTGAAAGTTAGGGTTTTCTAAAATTGATTTGGGGGTTTTGCAATTGGAAGTATTTTGGTGCTAATTCAAGATTTATTTGGTTCGAATCCAAGAAAACAACCCCTTGTTCATCACACGCCATTTTCGGATTTAAGGTTATTATCCCTTCTTGATGTAATGTTTTGTGTTCTTTTCATGATATGATGTTGGAAAATCTTTATCAATAAGATTGTTATTTTTGTTTTGGTCCTGTCGATTTATGTTTGAATTTGGAGGACATGTCGATTTTGTGAATATGGTTATGTGAGTTTTGTTTCTGTCGAGATGTATGAGCCAAAGATAAATGTAAGTTAAGTTTTATAAAATTCGAGTCACATTGGTTTTGAGTCTAGGACTTGTTGTTAACTTGATTGTTGCTTAATCTAATGTTGTCAATGTTGAAATGAAAGTTAATATGTGAGATCCTCTTAAACCCCTGTCAAACCTTTGGTCGAATCGAGTCAATCGGAACATAAGAAAACTTGCAATGCCAAGGTTTATAAATGCTTAGTTTGGTAGGAGCAATATCCTAAAAGTTGGTATAGTCAAATTGTGAGTGTCGTTTCTAGCCGAAGCTAAAGTGACCTCGGGGAAAAATGTGTTAGTCGAACCTCGTTTGAGACGGGTCTAGTCACATTACTTCCTCTTGTTAACTTGTTTTCACTACTTACGTACTTGTCATCGAAATCGGTATGTGTTGGGATCGTGTGAGTGAGTCGAAAACCTCACTTTGGTAGTACCACAGTGACGGGGTCACATACTCCTTGGCCAAGAAATCTCGACTTCACATGCCATAGTCGAGTGGCACCTTAAGGTCAAATCCGCTTGTGTTGGAGTTCGTGTCGAAACAAATCTTTTAGCATCACGTTTTGGTAGGTATTATGAGCTCTAAGAACATTGAAAATAAATCTGCTTGTGAAGCATAGTAGCACTAGGCTACTTTCCTTTATGTTAATATTGGCTCACTAGTAATAAAGTTCTGGAATGTGACATATTATCTTAAAGAAATTAGTACAAGTCTACTTGTAAAACTATACTAGTACTAAAACTTTGAAATGGAAATATGCTATACTAACAACCTGTGTAAAGGTACCTCTACCATACTTTGGGCGCGCCGAGAGAAGTCCATCCAAGGAGGTTTCATTAATCCTTGGGCCGAAGCCCATTTCTCATTTGCATACCATTTCAACCTGGTCAATGTATTATTTTTCCACGGGCCACGGCCATCCGCTCATCATGAGTTGTCGGCCAAAAATTTAATCGAGTTGTCAAGTAAAACCCGAAGTGTCTAAACGATAGTCAAACAACGGGACTCATTTTCGCCTACTTCCCCTCCTTCATTTCGTACATATTCCCTTAACGCCAAAAGTCTATTTTTTTTTTCTTTGACAACGATTGTTTTAAAACATATCTCACTTAATATTGTCTACATTAACGCTTAGCTTACGGCATGTAAACAAATGCATGTCAAGTAAAATTCCATTTCGAACTATATATTAAGACAAGTTTGACAAATAACTAAAGACCGCAATGTCATTTCACCATATATATATTCAAATTTAAAGTTTCAACTTAACATAAACATTTTCTAACGGTAATTAGAAAATGAACCCAATTAGTTATAAACTTTGGCAATACCATTTTGTGTCAACTAAAATAAGTATATGCATATTTATATACTTACTAGTTAAATGCTATAAATATTTTTCATATCAAACTTTGGAAGTTAAAACCATATCATTGTCAACAAGAAAAGTATATATACTTCATATACTTGTTAGAAAAATCATTTTTACGAATTTTACAAATTAAAGTTTAACTTTAATACAATTAAACTATTTTGAGTAAGCAATACTTAAAACAATGAACTAAAACGTTACCCTCCTTATCTAGGTCGCGTGTCGGTGCCGCTCAACAACCATCACTAATCCCACATTTGGATTTGCACATTTGCTAAGGTGAGTTTCATAGCCCCACTTTTACTTGATAAACTGTTTTATACATTTTGGGGTGAGAAATATGCAAAATATTTTATGGACCAAGACTATCACATGATTACTATTACATGGTTTAGCCTAAGCCCTTATGTCCCTAGAGAATGCCCTTTTTCATGAACCGTCAATTCCCCATTGGGAAACGCGAATGTTATTAATAGATCTATTGAGGCTCCTCCTTCGGTTGGCCATGCTTAGGCCAAAGCGAAACGTATACCATGTCGAAACCAAGTGTTGAGGGACAAAACACTTGCCATGGGCCTTATATTGTATGACATCTTTTAGCATACAGAACTGTCGTAGTATCGGTTGCATGAACTTAGAGCTAACGTAATAGACTTTCATCCATATAACATTATATTCGTTGTAATGATTATATGACTTTGCTTATGGTCCAATCTTACTATTTTAACTTAAACCTATGAACTCACCAGCTTTTAGCTGACCTTTTAGCATATTTTCTCAGGTGTTTAAGTTATGCTCATGAAGGCAAGGCAAGAAGCGGACAAAGGGTCGTAGTAGTATTAAAGAAGTGTTTTTTTTACACAAAAATGATGTTTTTACTTTGGGACCACTAAAATTAATGGGATGTGCCCATTTATCTAAACAATGTTGTAAGATATTATTTTAAAATATTTTATGGAATTAAACAGAGTGTGTATTCCGTTCTTTATTACTTGTGTTATGATTTACCGATCCCGTAACGCTCCCAAATAACACGTATGCTTCCGCTAAACAAAATTTGGGGGTGTTACAACCGGCCCCAGACAAAGGTGTTGATGCATAAATTAATTGTACATATAGCTTAATTAGTTGTATTTGATGGTCGTTTAAGTGTTTCGGTTATTGTTATTAACAATAGATGATTAATAGCTTGCTTAGATTGTATAATCTTGAAATATAATTGTACATGTGAGTAAGAGGTAATTATATCTCTTGAATTGATATATTTGTGCATTAAATAGTTGTAAACATTGATTTGTTACTTGTAACGCTTAAAAACTATTTATGAAAATCTTAAAAAAATTTAGAAGGGAAGTGCTAAAATGCTTTACAGGTTATATAGATAAACCCATCTTAATTTTTATAAAAAGCTTTTTCTTTGTTTTTGCAGTTACTTTAAAAATGAGAAAGCTTTTTGTGTTATTAGTTTGTACCATAACTGATGAGCTTAATAACTTATATTTTCTTTTTTGTAATTTTCATTTAGTGATGTTTTTGTTAGTTGTATATTAACTGTATAGTTAATGTGATTAACTAGTGATTATCATGATTTATGAGTGATTAGCAATTTACCCAAAATAGCCCGTATATATCCACTATATGTATCATTTCATTTGTGAATAATAATCAGAAAACCAAATTACATTGCATAACATACATGGTATCACAAGAAACCCTACTCACGTTTAAATTTCTCCCGCTGTTGTTTTTGTTCTAAAAATGTCGATCGTTGGTTTTGAATATAACTAGTCGGCCCAATTTTTGGCTGGTACAGTTAATCGTTGGTTCAAATATATAACCAGTTGACTGTTATTGATTTTATTTTTCATTCTTGTGGTGCTACTGCCTCACGTAAACACACCCTAAACACATACTCCCAAATCAATTCGACCCCCACTCAATCACAAATATGACCGTCATTGATACTCCCCCACGACCACTCATCCTACTTTCCCCGAAAAATTAATGACCATAACCAATCTCAATAACCTAATTCCCGTAAAGTTGGACATTGAGGAGATGAATTATTCATCTTGGGTCTACTTTTTCCTCAATCTTTGTAGGGGTCGTTCCCTTTTGGATCACATCCTGGGCAAGGATAAAGATGACACATCCTCGAGTACTAAGACACCTCCCGATGCCGAATGGCTAAAGATATACACCATCATTCTTTCTTGGATCTTCGTCACAATGTCCAAAACCCTTCAATAAAGACTTCTTGTTGAAAATCCTTAATCGGCTAAGGAAACATGGGACATACTTGCCGATATTTTTCATGACAACAAACGTACCCGCTCTATTGCTTTGAAGGCGGAACTACGTTCCTTGAAACTTGGGGATTTGACTATCGATGCATACCTTCGCAAGATTGAATCCATTGCGACCATCTTGACTTCTCTAGGGTCGCCCATGAATTCGGATGATGTGGTTACTTTCGCACTTGAAGGATTGCCTGCAAAATATGACAGCATCTCCACCATAATTGCTCATCGAGGGCCGTTTCCAGATCTCAAGACTGTTAGATCTATGCTCACTACAGAGGAGATGCGGTTGAAGTCAAGGGGTCAAGACACTTTTTGAGATGTTATGATAACATCAAATAGTCCTGACTTTTTAGTGTCAATTTCCCCCGGTTATGCTCATATTTTATGTCATTTATATGAATTTACGCTTGTATTCCTTTATATTTCACTTCCAGGTAAATTATGAGCATTGGATCTTAGAGACGCGGATTTGGAGATTTTCCTAACGGTTTTATGATAGTATGCTACTTATGAAGAAGCTACAGCGTAACTCATTCTCTCAAATTATGCCGTAGCTAGTGTTTTATCTCAGAAGACAAACTCAACTACAATTACGGCGTAACTCTCAACTAAGGTTACACCGTAATCATCTAGGTCATGAAGCATTTCGCGCTTCCATCAACTACGCCGTAATATCCTCACAAGCATTACGACGTAACAACTTTCTGATAAGAGGTTACGGCATAACTCACACCAACTGACGACCTTTCCCCTCTTGTGCGAACTGACCAAATGATCACCGTTCATATGAAGAACTTAAGAAGTTAGGGATGAGTGTCTAAGATGCTAGCACCCGGGCACTCATTATTTCGAATCTTGCATGTAGGGTACTTAATGACTTGGCTTAGGTGACTTAAGACCCTCGACTCCCCAAAGGGTTGGCCTTTGACATCGGGTAGGAGCCTTTGTTGATAGGTTAGGACGAATTGACCAAATGATGTCCTAGCGACTTAAACCCCCACTTGAATCAATTGGAAGTAATTTAGAAAACATTGACATTACATGATAGGATGATTAATTAGGTTAGCACACTTTCTCGCCACTGTTCACAACCTCTATTTATTTTGCGCATTTCATTTATTGTCTTTAGTTTAATTAATCATTTCAACCTCAATACCAGTTAAAACAAGTGACACTTAGACTTAATAGGATCCTCATCTACATAGCTCTTAGGAACGACCTTGGCTTTATCATTCTCTATACTGCGCATGATCGGGTTCACTGCTCGTTAGTGCATTAGGTAGACCTTAAGTAGACGAGACTTATAAATATTAAATCCTGGTCGGAATACCTGCATCATGCTACCTCATCCTCACCGGTGGTTTTATTGGCAAATTCTGATTCTAATGGTCGTCACCTTACTTCATCCATGGATAAGGTAAATAAGCCGTGTTTCGACTTTAATAAAGGTTCATGTCAATTTGGTGTTTCTTGAAAATTTCTACATAATGGAGTGCATGGTTTAGCTACTCATAGGACTAGTTCAAATGCTATACAACCCTCACAGTTGACTCAAACTGATATACAAACCTTAAAAAATTTATTGGCCCGTTTGGGATGTCATGGGACTACTAATGTTGCAACCTCAATAGGCTTTTCTAGTGCTTCTCCTAGCCCCACCAGTGGCCTTATACACTAATACTAATAGTAGCCCACCTAGATTTGTAAACTCAGCAGCTTATACGTCCTAAACTCCCCTGACCCAATAGTTTGCACTGCCTGGATTTGGTAACCCAGCCCAACCGATCAGCACACAACCTGGGCAGCTCACTTACCCCTCGGCCCAACATATACCCACTAACTACTTTGGCCCGGGTCACAACATTTACCCAGGTCAAAATACTTACCCGGGTCAGGTTTATTCAGCTGCGACAGGTCAGTTTCATTACCCGGTTCAAACCGGGCACACGGGTCAGCCCGGTCAGCTAAGTGCGACAGGTTAGTCGGGTCTCATGGGTCATCTTGAGGGTCAAGAAACTACTTTTCCACATACCTTTGTTGCTGGAACACTTCAGGATCCTGCTCCTGGTAATTGGAACATGGATACATGTGCGACCTCTCATTTAAATGACTTAGTAACTAATCTAAGTGATGTTTTTAATTCTAGTATTTACTCATGTGTAGCCGTTGGTGACGGGCATTCCATTCCCGTTACCAACTCTGGCCATAGTATTTTGCCTACGCCTTATCGTCCTCTACATTTAAATAACGTTCTCATTACTCCTAATATCGTAAGAAATTTGATTTCTATTCGCCAGTTCGTTTGCGACAATTGTACTATAGAGTTTGATCCTTTTGTTTTTTCTGTTAAGGACTTCCAAACTCATCGGGTGCTGTTGTGATAGCACTGGACCTCTCTACCCTGTTACGAATCCTTCTTACATTCCTCAAGTCTATTTCACCAGTCAGTACACGTGGTATCAACGTCTTGGAGATCAAGGAAGTGAAGTGCTACAGAGTGTTATTTCCAATTCTATATCATGTAATAAAGATAAGTCGTCCGTGCTTTGTCATGCCTACCAGCTTGGCAAGCATGTGCGACTTCCGTTTGTTAGTTCCTCTACTTTTGTTCAATTTTATTTTGACATTATTCACTCGGACTTGTGGACTTCACCAATTCCGAGTCTTTCTGGATTTAGATACTATGTTTTATTTATAGATCATTATTCGCAGTTTGTCTAGGTTTGTCCTTTAGTTAATAAATCTGATGTTCTGTCCAAATTTACGTTGTTTCGTTCATTTGTTAAAAATCAATTTAAGAGTGATATAAAATCATTTCAGTATGACCATGGTGGTGAATTTGATAACCATGCATTTTATAAATTATTTTCTAATAATAGAATTCAGTTTCGTTTATCGTGTCCACGCACTTCTCAACAGAATGGAAGATCTAAAACAATGATTCGCACCATTAATAACATTATTCAGACATTATTGTTTTAAGCTCACCTTCTCCCTAATTATTGGACTGAAGCCCACAATATGGCCGTTTACTTATTAAATATTTTACCATCACATGCCATTAAAAATGAAGTCCCCTTTACCCGCCTTTATGGAACCGAACCTGACTATAGCCTCTTACATGTCTTTGGTTGTCTTTGTTACCCTCACCTTGATATTGAACACAAACTTGGAGCCCGAGCTACACCTTCCATATATATGGGGCATGCCTCTAATTATCGTGGTTATCGTTGCCTTGACCTAAACACAAATAAAACTATCATTTTTATTTACATGTTACATTTGATGAAA
>OU343223.1:87350333-87382932 GCA_910596185.1 Chrysanthemum makinoi | reverse complement strand
ATGCCAATTATTTATGTTTTTTTTTTAAAGTTATTTTGCGTATTTGTGTCTTACTCTTTTGATGTTGTATGATGAGGTGGAAATAAGGACACGTGTAGCATTTTATGTGTATAATAAGGAATGTGAAAGATATGTGAAAAAACTTACATAGAATAAAGAAAAGGGAAAAGTCCAAAATTGAATAACATAGTGGTTTTTTTGTATCGAAATGCATAAGGCTAAACGCAATAAGGCCGGAGATCTATTGGTCGATCGATCGCCCTTACTGTGGGCAGTCAATCGTTGGTTTTGTTTTTTTTTTTTGTTCGCTTGGTCGACCATTAAAGACTACCTTCTTTTCCCAAAAATATAGTCGTTGGGCTGTATAAAAATAACTAAAAAAGTAATAATTAAAAAAAAACTTTTAAATTTTTAAAAATTTATATATTACACTATAAATACACCACATAAACCTCCATTCAAATTACTTCTCTTATTATCATGTCTAAGAAAACATCCCAATCAAAAGAACGAATATCTCGATTGTAACAAAAGGTTCTGCATTTAACACCGAATCCGAATTTCCAATTAACCGGTGTATCACCAACTGTGAATTTTTTACCCGCTAGTTTTTATTATCAATCGAAACTACCTCCACAACCACAAAATCAAAACATATTTTATCAAAATCGTCCATTCATCCCACCGGGCCAACATCTTATTTTCCAGTCACGGGAAGAGTTGTATCGTCCAACTTTTGATTCATCGATGTCATCCCAATCAAATCGTCAAACATTTTCTCTGATTAACTGCATGAATCTTGATATAGATTTTACCGAGCAATTATACAATAATCCATATTTTTATGTGGGAACTGGTTTGGGTTATCCGACTCAAGCTTATTCTATGGATCAAGGATTGGTTACGGATCATTTAACGATTCGGCTCGAGTTAATGATGATGACGACGACTCTCATGTCGAAGAGATGTCACCGGTCAAACCTAATAAAAAGAATGCGAAACGAGCTGCAAAGGGCAAAAAAAATGATGCCAAAAATGATTTGTCGAATTGGACAGTTCGGGAAGAGGTGGCGTTGTGTAAAGCATGGTATGATGTGTTAGAAAATAGCGAGCTGGGAAACGCTATGAAGGCTAAGGGATTTTGGGAGAAGATTATTAATTACGTTGAAAAAGAAACGGATTCAAACAGATCGCCCTAGAGTTGGTGCATTTTGTGCCATTCTTAACAATACTCAAAAGAATCATGGAAGTGGTGAGAATGACCTCAATACTTACCAAAAAGCATGTGCAGAATACCTGATGACGCAGGGGCATCCTTTTATATTGGATAAGTGTTGGAAAGTTTTGAAGGATCATCCTGCTTGGCAGAATGTTGAGATGCTAGCTTTTCAGAAAAATGATACGAGTCGAAAGAAATCCAAGACTTCTGAAACCACCTCGTCGAGTGGTTTCAATTTAAACGAAGATGCGACCGAGGAAGAGACTTGGCACAAGAGACCAATGGGTCGTGATCAAGCTAAGAAAAATAATAAAAATAAATCATCTGCCTCAGATCAATCCAAGACTTCATTTACTGATAAGGTAGCTGAAAAAATCTTCAGCTTGAAGTCGTTCAAATGGGGAAGGAAAAAGTCGACAACAGACGAATATTTCGAGTTGAAGAAAAAATAGATGGAAAGGGCTGAAGCGTAGCGTCGGGAAATGGCGGAATTGATGAAACAAGAAATTGAATTAGAATGTCGAAAATTTGCATTTTTTTGAAAATGAGAAACGAGAGGAGGACATCATATTCATTTGCCCCTAATTTGCCCCTAATCGACCAAAATTTGCCCCTAATCCAACAACATATTCATAACACACCAATCGACCAAAATTTGCCCCTAATCCAACAACAAAAACTCTAAGAGATCAAAGATGTAATTAATGCACGCTATGAGTTAGATTATTAGTTTAAGTTTTTAATTAGTAATGTAATGTTTTTAATTTTATTTGAACTTTATTGTAATGTTTTAATTTAGTTATCAATGAAATTTTAATTTTGTTGTTAAAAATATTTTTAAAAAAATGACGGTTGCCTTACTGTGGCAAAAAATGGCCTGGTAGTCGCCGGAGAGAGAAAACTGATGTAACATGTGAAATAGTAGTCGTTGGTAGTCACTACTGTGTCCAGCCTAAGGTAGCATTTTTATGCGAAAATTACATGGGAGGACATTGTCCTCACCATGTGTCTTGCAGAGGAACAAAAACTTCTCATTTACCCAAATGGACATGTTGGTCACGAAAAAAATAGCGTGACCACCCAACTTAACACGTGTAGCCTTTGGAACAAAACTACTATCAAAAAAAAAAAAAAAAAAAAAAAAAACAAAAACCCTAATGTCAGGTAACGAAGTATACAGAGTCACTAAGGTTTTTTCTTTTTCGCTACCAAACCAATCTGCATTTACTACTTTGATTTTTGGATATTAAATAAGAAGAATACAGAAAAGTGCAAAACTTACCCTTAAATTTCTTGATATTTACAATTTTTTTATATAAGAAACTTTATTCATCAAATAGCTAGCAAATTCGCTAATAAAAAATATACCGTTTCGAAGAGCTCTAGATTACGAACAAAACGAGTCCAATATCGATATGCTTTTGACGTGCGTACGATTTTGTAAAAAATGTTGAAGTTTGATATATTTTAAAAAAACAAAAATAAACTTTCAAAACACTCTTAAACCACATGGACCAAAGACGTGCAATTTTATAAAAGAGGAAAATCGCTTGGAATGACCGGAATATCGTTTGGAAATAAATCGCTTGGAATGACCGGAATTGGACAGTTCGGAATATCGTTTGGAATGACCGGAATATCGTTTGCAATTTTAAAAAAAAAGTCACTCGTGGTTACTTATCCCTGTGTAAGATAAACGAAGCGAGGTTGATTCGTAAATAGTTTATGTTTTGATTATAGACAATATAACAAAAAAGCTGGCTTCACAAATCATAACCTTTGTATCTTGATTACAGACACTATAAACAGTTTATGTTTTAATTACGGACACCCGTTGGAACTAAAAGTTCGATCTTGACAACGTCTTTAAGCGTGCAACTCAGAAGTTGAAAATTGCATTTTATATTTGTTAATTTCTGACAAAATAAGTAGCAACTCAGATGGTGAAATTTTTGTTAATTTCTGACAAAATAAGTAATTAGACCAAGTTACAGTCTCCTTATTCATATGTTGATTTCTTTTTAGGTTCATGTATCGCATATTCGCATGACATGCCAGAACGCGACAATTGCACCAGTTGTATACTTAAATTAAATATTACTTATGATTACTTTATAATACTACATATTGAAATTGAACATCAAAGTTCGATGGACCATCTAATAAATTTTAGTATACTTTCGAGTATTTTATAACATGATTATTGTAATGTAATGGGTTATAAAGTCCGTCTTATATATAAAAACAATTGAAGGCTAGTGTATTTCAAAAACAGAAACAGAACCGGTTTATAACTTCATGATTTATACAAGTCATTAATTAAGCACGTGTTAGTTGAGTATCTGTTTATCAATGATTTAAAGCCGCACAAAAATAATCTATATAAACTTTAAGATTATGGGATAGGATCCTCTCAAATAACTTGACTAAAATTAAAAGATACTTAATTTTTTTTTTTTTTTTTGAATGGTGACTTTTATTTTTTGGATTAGAGTCGCACCTGCCCTAACAGCAGGCCCTCATCCACCACGTACCCAGACAATGTTGTCTTAACCGGATCCATGTTAGCGTAGTGGGGATTAATAACGGCGTCCGCCCGGAAACCGTACCGCCTCCACACGATAATTATCGCTGGAGTAACGGTCGGATGAAAACCGGGGCCGGTTTGGATTCGAACATGCGCAGCTAATGGCTTACAAGCTCTCATCTTCATTTGAATGGATTAAAATCAAAACTTAATATGATATAATTTCACTTTTAGTCTTGACATTTGATTTTAATTCACTTGTTGATGATCTTCTAAATTGAGTCAAGTTGTCCCACCAACTTGAGAGGATCCTCTTCCATTATAAAATACTAGTTGAATACCCGCGCATAGCGGCGACGATAAATATAGTTATATAATAAATATAGTAAATGAATTGCTAACCTAACTCTCCCCGCAATTCCTTACCCGCTTAGTGAATTAATTTCACAACATTTCAAATGTATATGTGTTAGTTGTATGTGTTTGTTTGGGTTTTCCGTATCTTTCACGTGACATCATATTCCCACATATAAAAAGAACTTCACAATCTCTTACCCGTTAAACACTCTCTCAAAAGTAAATGATTTTGATACGTCAAGTTTGTATTGATTGAAATAAAAGTTAAAGTTATAAAAATTTGAATCAAAATAAAATAAACCTACTAAAAATGTAAAAACTAAACACTCGTAAAAATATATCAAAATGGATGTTGAATTAAAGAGCACAAAATTTTAGAAAATATGGTGAAATTAGATCATAAAAAAGTTAAACTAATTAAAAGATATTTAAATTTAAAAATAAAGGTGATTAATTAGTTAAAAAGTGACATGTGTCACCCCATTATTAGAGCTCCTTATTTTAGTTTGTTAGAGCTCCTTCATTTTTGTTATTTTTTAGTTAGAGAAGTGACACATGTCACTTAATGATTGAAGCTTCTTATCTTAATTTATTGTGGAGCCCACAACTTAAATGCTTTATATAATAGTATAGATGAGAGAAGATCCAATCAATTAATTTGGCTCAAGTTAGAGAATCCTCGACCATTGAATTAAAATCAAATGTCAAAGAATATATGGTTTCACTTTTAATCTTAGGTTTTGATTTTAATCTAATGGTAGAAGATTCTCTAATTTGAGTCAAGGTGTTTCACCGACTTGAGAGTATAGCTTCGTCAAACATGTTTTGGCTATGTTTGACACATGAGATTATGGAGAGATTATGTTTTATTTTTTCAAAAATAAGCTACTTAAAAAATAATTTTTGTTTGGCAGACAGAACTTATAAAAAATTATTAAAAAAATAATCTTTAATAATCTCATAAAATAAAATGTTACTTCATATAGCTTATAAAAATAATCTTTTTTTATAATACTTTTCAGCGACAGTAACAGCACCAGCACCACTATCAGCAACAACATCCGCACAATTTATTTTTGTCAAACATACCCTTTACGTAACAACTAAAATATGAGACATTTTTTTTCTTCATAAATCATAAATGTAATAATAACAAATTATAGGTATTAGCTGGTACTGTAGTAATTAAAAAAGAGTGTATTATGTTTGACTAATTAAAAAGGGTTTTGCTAATGACAGTTCTAAACGCTGTGATTAAAATAATATTTTTATTACATGATCACAATGAATGATTATGATTGGATGAGAATTTCGAGAAAAATGAAGACAATCCTTAAAATTACGGATTTACAACTAACAGTTATTTTTATTAGTTCGTTTTGTTTCATACAATCAATTGTAAAAAAAAATCCATTCTTAACCATAACTCATGAATGTTATTAGCAAAACCCAATTAAAAATAGCACGTTTATAGGAAAAGTAAAATATTTGAGCAATTAATACCTTTTTGTGAATTGGAACTAGGGGTGTGCACGGTTTGAAAACCGGATCGGACAGGCCAAGACCGGACCGGACCGACACCCGAGTTCGGCAAAAATCCTAGACCGAGACCGGACCGAATGTGGTCAGTCCGGTCTCGGTCCGTGTCGGTCCGGTCGGTCCTTCGGTCGGTCCGGTCCAACAAGGTCAAATTCGTCGGTTTTGGTCCGAACCGGACCGAGTACCGAATTAGCCCAAAAGCCGAGCCGCGGACCGGACCGAATGTGGTCGGTCCGGTCCGTTCGGGTCAAATGCTCACCCCTAATCGGAACGTGAAAGAAACCTAGCATGGTTAATAATAGCAAGCAACTAAGCAAGTGAAATATAATGAAGATAAATGAAAAATGGTTAATTATTTGGGAAAAGATCTACACCTATCGCATGTTGAAGGATCGATCTACAAATGTACGGCAGAAATCAAATGGCCAATGGCGTGGCTTTGCTGTCAGCCAACCATTCATCATATTTACACCGATGCCACTCCTTCTATAAAATTACCCAAATTTCACTATTAAGTCCTATATGTTTATCTTATTATTGATAACAGCCCTCCACACTTTGAATAAGTGCAATAAAAATTCTTGAACTTACAATTATTTATTATTATTTTTAAGTTGATAACTTTTTTTATTAGCAATACATGAACTTGAAAAGCAAACGAGCAATAAGCTGCGCCGCTAAATTTTTTTGAATGGCAAAACTAATTATTTTAAAAACAACATTTATAGATCTTGGTGTCATAACATTACTATGCATAACACGTTAACCTCTGTTGAGAAGCTCCACTGCTTCAGGTGCAAGAAAACCAAAAGTATCAAACGTAAAAGGAATAAAAACATGTTAATTTTCAATGCACGTTTTTTTGTATCTTGCCACTTTGTACAAGATGACTTTCAAAGCAGTCTGTTCCACTGTACATTTTCATATTGTTCATGCTTGTCCACGAAAATATTTGAGTAATTCGTCACTTGGATGACTAAAATCTCAAAGATGATTGCTTAAACGATACACAACTAAGTTTCAGGCCAACTTGTAACATAGAAAACCAAAACTCTAAACAACATTTTTTGTTACAAAATACTAGGGGTGTGCATGGTTCGGTTTGGGTCAGTTTTTGGCTAAAACCGAAACCGAATCACAATGTTCGGTTTTTGTAGAACCCAAAACCTAAATCGTTCAGTTTTTAGCGGTTCGGTTTTTTTGGTTTGTTATCGGTTTCGATTCGTTTTTTCGGTTTCTAACCGTTAATATTTGGGTATGGCCAAATTATACCAACAAACTTGTTTTACGTACAAAATTAGTTATTCTTCTATACTTTTTTTCAATCTAAGCATAATAATGTTTATTGCATAATTCTACAATTACAAACATATAAATGAGAGATACACATACATGTAGTATAATCATTATCGAATACTTATTGATATATTCACACAAAACACGCGACACGACAAACACACATATAAATATAAACGTTAAGATAAATATATAATAAATCCACTCACAAAATGAATATGAATTTATAAATTTGACTTATTTAGTTATTTAATTATATTATATTAATTAGAAATTCTTATATAATAAAACTAGTTCGGTTCGGTTCGGTTTTTGCGGTTTGGTTTTTGGACGAAAACCGAAACCGAACCGCATTTTTCGGTTTCTAAAAAAGTAAAAACCGAACCATCGAATTTTAGTTTCTGTCGGTTTTTTCGGTTCGATTTTTTCGTTTTCGGTTCTGTTTCGGTTTTTTCGGTTTGTTTTGCTCACCTTACAAAATACTTCTAGTTTGTAAACTTCGTTAAACAACTTAATATGTAATATGCATAGATTTACATGAAAATAAACTATAATTTTATTTATTATTAAAAAAATGTTCGCAATATCTATTGTTAAACATGCATTTTTTTTAATCAAACAATACAAATTTTAAACACTGGGTTTGTTTGTTTAAACGCAATGAATTGACAACGAAATGTAAAGGTAATGAAATAAACATTGTAATTAAATGAGTTGTTACTATTTATTTATAACATTTACTTGTGATATTGGAACGAAATGAACTCTTTTCTTATGTAGTTTGGTACATCTTGATGAGTGTTGGAAATAAATGAAAAATGGCAAAAATGCATTTCCAATTGAAATGAAATGACAAAAAGTAAAGGTGCTTATGAAATGAAAATAGCGATTACAGACGTAATGAAAATGAATCAAATAATAAGTAGTTAGATTTCAAAACTTAAAACAAACAACAAAATTTCCATTTAAATTGTAATGATGTACTACATCCGTCCCAAATTTATAGTCCCCTATTGACTTTTTCGGTATTTCTTTTTTAACTTTGACCTTAAATATTTTTGTTTGTGTTATACAATAGTTGATGAAAAATATACTAATGAAAAATAGATTTAAAACACAATCCATTCATATAATTTGCATCAAGTATTATATAACACAAACAAAAATATTTAAGGTCAAAGTTGTAAAAGAAAGACCGAAAAAGTCAATAGGGGACTATAATTTTGGGACGGAGGGAGTAATAATCTATTACTACCTCCGTCCCATATTGACTGTCCTGTTTGACTTTTTTAAGTTTTTTTTTGTCAACTTTGACCTTAAATATTTTTGTTTGTGTTATATAATACTTGATGAAAGTTATATCAATGAAAATACAATTAAACCCCCATTCTATTCATATATTTTGCATCAAGTATTATATAACACAAATAAAACTATTCAAGGTCAAAGTTGAAAAAGAAAGACTTTGAAAAGTCAAACAGGACAGTTAATATGGGACGGAGAGAGTATGATTTTGATTCTCACTAACCAAACACTACGCTATACTTGATTCCCACCAACCTCAAAGGTGTGGCCTAGTAGTGGGGGATTGGGATTCTTTACTAGAGGTCTCAAGCTCAAATTCTACAGGTGGCAACTTTGTGGCCAACTTTCGGGCGCTTATTCTCCCAACGTAAATGTTTTTTTAAAGTCAGAAAAAAGAGAGACTTTGGAGAAATGAAACAGAAAAGGGAGGGAATTTGGAGAAATGAAACAATTGAACATTGCGTGAGGATGGTCATTTGGGAAAGGTTAGTCGACACCAAAAGGTATACAGAGTTAGCGTTTCTCCGATAATTTGAACTTTTTAGAGTTATGCATGCTTTATACAAGTAGCTTTGGTATACTGTCATCTCACCCACTAAATTTTGACGCTTATGAAGATGATCAAAAACTAAAAAAAATAGAAAATTAATAGATAAAAATATACATATTACAAGGATTAATAGAAGTATTTAATTTTTGTTGTGCATAGTTTAAATTCTCAACCATGTCAAGGGCTTATTTGCAATAAACAAACTCAAAAGGGCTGATCTTAAAGGATCATAAAAGTAAAACTATGTGCCGTATTAGTGAGTACCAAATTGCAATTAAACTAATCAAAGAAATTTCTCGGAACCCACACCCTCCACCCCTATAAAAACCCCCTCAAACTCCTCTCAAAAACCTTCTTTCGCTCATTTTTGGCTCTCACACCCACCTACCCTCACCCACCACCAGGTATATTCCATTTTCTCTCTCTTGTTTTCATCGTTCATTTCATCTTATTTTTTATTTTATTTATGCTTATCATTTCCATTATTTATTCCCCCTTTTTTGACTTTATCATATTGTTATTATTATCATTTTAATCAATTGTTTGTAATATTATAATAATTATCTAATTGAATTATGTTCATGTTTGTTCATCTTTGCAGATATCCATCAACCTTCTGTTACATAAAAAATTAATTGATTTTTAGTTGGATTAAAATTAGGGTTTTGAATTGAATTGGGGCTTTTGTTTATATATATGATATAAATCTAATGAGTCCTTATTATACATGACGTATGCTATATTAATGCACCGGATCCGAATCCTACACTCCTTTTCAGTTGTTTTCCTTTACTGGTTTCACGAGCTTTCATGAACTTCACTTGTTTGATAATACTTTAATTAATCGCTTCTCGGCTATTCGAAAAAATATCATTTTATTTTTTTAATTAATTATTCACTTAGAAAACTAGTAGACTTTTTAAAATTAATTTGACGGTGATTAAATGGCGTCACCGGGATCAGATGGAGACTTGCGTTACGCGAACCTTGACGAAAGGAAGCGTAAACGAATGATATCGAACAGAGAATCAGCGCGCCGTTCACGCGCAAAGAAACAGAACCGTTTGGATGAGTTGTTAGGCGAGATTAACAATTTGCAGAATGATAACAATATGATAATGAAGAAGATTGATGGTGCGACACAGATGTTTGTTGGTGCGGCGTCTCAGAATAATGTGTTGCGGGCGCAGCTGACGGAGTTGACTGATAGGTTGCATTCTTTGAACTCGGTTTTGCATATTGCGCAGGAAGTTAGTGGTTTGACTATGGATATTCCTGAGATACCTGATATGTTGCTTGAGCCGTGGAAGTTGCCTTACCCGATTCAGCCGATCACTGCATCAACAAACAATATTAATATGTTTTAGCGCCGATGAAGTCTTTTGATTGTGTTTTCGTGGTACTTGTTTCGTTAAGTTTGTTTGGTCTGGTCTATGTATTTGTCTCTGTTTGATGGTTGTTTAGTTATATAAGGGTGTTAAGTAGCCTATGGTGTGTAGTTGAAAGTTATGTTTTCTATTGAACCCCTTGATTTGGGTTGGAATAATATATTATTGTTTTTAAGGTTTTCATGTTCTTGCTGATGTGTTGGTAAATTAATTATTGTTATTGTGATTGTTTGTGATTGCTTATCATAACAGCTTATTTGATTTTTGCATTTTGGGTCTTGAAATGAGCAACTTGAAAATATATCATATGTGAATAAAATGTTCATATTGAGGTTTGTCACACATCTAACTGCAAAACATCAAACAAACTTGAATATTTCTATTAATTTCTCGAATACATGCTTTAACAACATTGTGCATCAGATATGTTCATATTGACAAATACGCAAATATTCAAGTTTCTGTGTAAACATCAAACATGTAAATCAATTTTATTAAACAATCTCGAACATTAAGACAATTCTATTAAGCAATCTTAAACGTTTGGGATTTGGTAGTCCATCAATTTTTGTTAGTTGGGACTATCACATGGTGTACTATCATGGATGGTAAATATCTCCTATTACTCATTTGACATTGTTCTCTGGGTTCCCTCTAGTTCTTTACACGTGTGTTATAACTATTTGGTGGCAACAACCTGTCAATTGAGTTCACAGGAGACAAAGATTGTTCTAAACAAAATACAGTATATCAAAAGCCAACATCCAATTCCACAAAGTAGACTAAAACAACTGTTTGGGTTAATGGGAAGCATGTATTTAGGGTCAAATATTCTAGAATAAGACTTCATCTTTTAACAAGCTCTCAAAAGCAAGATCAAATGTCAAAACAAAGTAACAAACATAGCATGCTCGTACTAAAATAGTTTTTTTTTTCTTTTTCTTCTATCAAGTTCCTGTGGTATTCCAGTCAAAGACAGGACCCAAACAGCTTAGGTAACCTCCACAACCCATTTGGACTGGTTTCATATTAGGCGGTGCTTCATACCCCTCTGACCACTTACCGGCCCTCACCTCACAACTGTTTGTTTGGAGCTGCGTCTTTGAACTCAGTTTGCATATTGCGCAACAAGTTAGTGGTTGAATATGCATTTTACTGAGATAACTCATACGCTGATGGACCCGTGGAAGCTTCCTTACCCGATTCAGACTATCACAATTCACAAAGTCAACAAATGATATGAATATAATCCAAGTTTGTTTGGAGATTCGAATATGTCGTTTAATCATTTTTTCTTCCCCAGTGGCAGAGAAAAACCCAATATCATCTTCAGTATAATCCAAGTTTGCTTCGACTAATGAAGTCACATCAAACAACATAAGCTGACTTAACAGCAAACTTCCTTCGATTGTTAATGAAATAATGTTAGGTGCATTTACTAGTATTTCAAGGTATTGCATCCTAGCTGCAATCACAGAAAAATGTTACAGTTAGTTTTAACGCTATGTCATAACTCACCTCCAATTTTCTATAACCAAAGACCAACACCGAGAAAGGTTGTAGGTGTACCCACGTAGATTTGATAGGAACCATAAGGATTAGTGGTGCTTATTTTGACCAATTTATATTACGTAGTATATATTTTCATAGATAACAGGCACTCGATCAGCAACGTGACACTGGACTGAAAGACAAAAGACAGGAAGTGAAACATAGAGTAGATGAAGGGAACAACAAGTAGAACCTATACTTAAAAACCAATTTGTGAAGCTGCTGGTAAGCGTGAAACCATTCGAAAGACTTGAGCGCACACACAAGATAACATAAAACATAACTCATTCTTTTGGAAATGCATGCACATAAGATAATATAAAACAAACTCTGAGACAACTTACAATTAGAAAACAGTAACCATATCTAGGATAAACATGAATTTAAAGTGCGATTATAAAAGGTCATCATCGCAGCATCATCTACTCATCCGATCCTTCATCATACTCATAAAATCCTCAACATACTCATCATAATAGTCGTCATCCTTAGGGGGACCTTTAGCTTCCAAACGGGAGCGAACCTATCAGCAAAAGATAACAATGAGTAGCCAGCAATCACATCCCTTCAAAACAAAACACATGCCCTAGAGAAATAAAAAAAAAAAAAAAAAAAAAAAACAGTATAAACTCCAAGGATGAGTTTTGAGCGCACAATAAAAGAAGCAACCAACAACAACGACCAACAACAAGAAACCACGTCATTGTCCATAGCAAATAATTATGGAATGGGTTCATAGTTCTTCTCCAATGTAGTTTCATTATAATTAAAATTCGTTGTGATCCTAGTTAATGCTTGTAATGCTTTTGTTGAACAATTTATTTAGTTTGTATATGTATGGGTCAATATGGGTCAAAAGGGCTGTGTAATGTTTGGGTCAAAACTGTTAACCCAAACAGCCCTTTAAACAGTTAGTTATTTCGTTGACAGTTATTGTTGACAGTTAGAAAACGGTTATGTGTGAATCGACTATAGTGGATGGATGCTCTTAGCATCTATCATAACACACCGGGACATTTATAGAGTGAGGTTCTCGCGCCAATGATAAAGTGAAGGATTTCGACAATTCTTGAAACATATATACTAAGTTTTGGTTTGTTAAATAAAGATGATGAAGTGTAATTTGATAACGATTTTAGGGTCATTTACCTCATGTTTCTATGCATTTTACCTCATTTTATCTCTATTCTGGCTTAAACAATATTTTGTTTGTAGGTCAAGGATTATGCATTTGCTGAAATTGGACAAGTTTTGGGCTCGTTTGGATGAAGTTTGAAAGAAAAAGACAAATGTTTAGATTCATGACCGGGATAGCTGACGCCATCACCAAGTGTCTAGAAAGTGAAATTTTCAGTTTTTTTATGACCGGCGTGTGTGTGGAGATGTCGTCACCTCGCCATTGTTACTTCGTCACCTCCATAGCTTGATGTAGTCGGCCCGAGTTCGGTGTAAAAAACCTTAAATTGAAAACGGCAAGCTGACTCCGTCAGCTCCAGAATCCTATATATATTTTTGTAATTTTTCATAATTCGTGTGTAAACTTTGGGACACAACTCATCCGTTTACACTTCCTTTCGTCAAGGTTCGCGTACCTTAAAGTTTGCACACGAATTATAAACATAAAATGAAGACAATGATAGCAATCATTTTACAGACAACTTCCATTACAGTTTATCTGATAAGCATGTGATGTCTCAAACTGATACAGCAACAACAGACCAACGCGTCATCATCCTTAACTTTCAATTTGGCTTGAATTAGTCCATATTTGAGTTCTTGACACTGTTAGGTTCGGAAGGTTTTTCTTAAGCAACTGAAGTAATGGACTTTGTAGTTGGTCCTCACTTATGATGAGGTAAACGCGTAGCAGTAAGTATTTTTCAATTTCCACATCATGAATTGTCTTGATTGCAACACTCTGGTGCTCAACTGAATAATTTACTCAAAGTAAGAGAACATATGCAGAACGAAAGAGCAATCTAAAAACAATTAATTATCAATAATCAAGAAAGCAATCAATACAAATACTCTTGTGTACACGGGACTATAAACTATTGTCTCCATTTATATTACAATAATAAGTTAATAAAAATATTATATATATATATAACCTGTACTAAAAACTATTTATTCATAATAATAGTATTCATCGTCTCCACTGAGGAAGTCATCATCATCGTCATCATCCGACACAATGCCATTTAACTGAGTAATAAGATTGGCCGTCTCCAATAGGATAGGTGAGGGGAATTCTGTCACGTTCTGTAAAACCAACTTAGAATCCACCACGTCACCCTCATACATCAAACGTAACCCACAACTTGAAACACTTACTGGATCGACATCTTCAAGAAATTGGAGTAGCACAATGTCAGCGGGTTCCACTACAAGTGTTGTATCGTCAAGTGGGTAAAACATGATACATGTGCAACACTTCGGAAATGTCATTACTTTGAGACGATGACTTGTTTTTCTCGTTTTATTGAACATTTTAGGAGTAAGGTACCGCTCACTGACGTTTTTGAACTCTAAGGTTGCACATAAGATAACACCACAGATTTTGTTACGAAAGTGGGTTGGTGCGATAAAAGATAAAACATCTCCCCTGTTTCTATAACTGCACCACTTAGGAACCTCCTCCACTGAGAGATGTATCTCTAATCGTCTAGTAAATGGTGATTCCTGTTGCATTTAAAAAGGTGTTACAAAAATGTCGCCTACCTTAATATTACAATATATATGTCCCAAAATAATTTATACGTCTATAAATAATTAATATATCATTAATTAAGTTTATCACCCCAAATAAAAGTTATTATCACTTGAAAAAAAAAAAAAAAAAAAAAACTTCTATAATAGATTGAAGGGTAAAAGTGAAAAACTATCATCACACTAAATGAAAGTTGCAAATGATAATGTTTTTCTTAAGCTGTGTATTTTTTTTTCCGGTGGAAAATTATTATGGGGCGGAGGGATGGAGGAGGGATTGCGTACCTTGCACACTTTATATCGAAAGTAATAAGTCATTTGCAATGAATCAAATATCATCAATTCTAATAAGCAGCACCCAGATGCTTCAATATTTGTCAACTTTGCTGGAAGAAGTGGAAGCAACATTAATCGTGAACAATCATCTATCTCAAGGTTAACCAATTGCGAGAGGTTGCTGAAGCTGCCTGGAAGGCTAGAAAATGTGTTTCCTGAAAGTCCTAAACTCTGTAAAGATACCAAATTGCCAACTTCCTTGGGTACATGCGACACATTGCAATTTTTCATGCTTAAATCACGTAGGTTTGTTGCTCCTGTAATTTCCATGAGACCTTCAGATGCAAGTTTGACGCAGCCATCCAACATAAGTTCTCTTAGAAAGCGTAACTCAGACATGTTAGAAGGAAGATTCACCAAGCTTATACAATCATTTGCTATAACATATTTAATTTTTGGTGGAAGCTTTGAAATCGACTGTAAGTTAGCACACCCAGATAATTCTATCGTGCTTAATTCATGGAGTTGGTCAAGGCTATCAGGAAGAGTAGGGAATCTGTTTTCACTTAAATTCAAATATTCTAGACATTTTAGTCCCCCAATTTCACCTGAGATCTTATGTATGTTGCATCCGGCAAGTTGGAGCTGAGTTATGCTACATCCTTTTAAAGACGACATGAAGTGATCAATTACCTCATCATGTTCTAACCCAATGTTGGGACAATGGTTGAGGTTAAGGTTTTGAAGACATTGTAACTTTCCTATCATTTCCCAAGGGAAATGCTTTAAATGTGTGCAGCAACTTATATCTAACAAAACAAGTTTTTCAAGGTGACGAATAGAGTTATGCAATTCTTCTATGTTTCTGCAATCACCAAAGTGCACTTCCTCAAGATTCTCAAGCCCGTCGAAATTACAACTCTCTTTTAGTGACAATGAACCACCAACATCCAAAATCCTTAGCTTCTTGAGATTCTAAAAATCACATGAAAGTAAACACATAGAACATCATTTTAGCAGTACGTAGATACTACACAGTAAGTTGAAAACAATACCTAGAGCATAGAGGGAATGTATAATCTGTAACTAGAGGAGCTGATTCTACTCATATTATATTTACACATACTCATTTCAGGTATTAGATTATATATTATTTTTCTAGGTTTTATCTGGTTTTTTATGTGTACGCTTCATTTGATCTGACTGAATTATATAAAGTAGTAGGTACTAAGGTGTATCTGCACTCTGTCTCATCATAGGCCTGTTATTTCCGTCATATGACACCAAAAGTGGTTAATAGTGAAAGATAGTAGTCTTTTATAGCGATAAAAGAAACTCATACTTCATTCTGTCAAAATGGTGCACCAAAGTGTAACTAGCGCTACTTGAAAAAGGTTCACTTACTTATAGTGGAAAGAAAACACGGTTTTTGCAAAATTTAGGCTTTTTTCCTCATTCTTGCTAAATTTCATTTTGATGGTTTTCAATGTTGATAGATAAAAGTGAGAAGCTTTCAATATCTACACTTCCCAAATAGGCACATAGCACATAAAGGCCACCATATAAGATAAAGATTATCCAACTACAAAAATATGAACATGGAAATATTAAGTTGACATGTATTTCCAATTTGAGAATTAAAAAAGTACCTTGACTCCATTCCAAAGTATTTCCAATTTGCTATGTTGCAATCGAATAACTGCCACGTTGCTGCCTATATCAAAACTAAGATGTTTTGCAAGGGAACCCATACCATTCCAAGTATTTCAACTTTTTGAATGAAAAGGAAGACATATCATTATTGATGGACGAATACCATAGATGACGATCAAGAAAACGAATCAGTCTCAGATTACTCATCTTTCTTAAGGCCTCTACTTGCACAGTTACTCGTTCTTTCGTCTCCAATGTGTCCAGTTTAATACTTTCAACTGAATCTGTTCCCTGTTCAGACAATGTTAGAGAGTTATTATTGCTGGCTGCAATAAACTTTGTATGTATTAAACTAAGGGGTAATTATGAGAATGCATCTTTTGCTCAAGGTGTCATCACTTTTTAGAAAAAAAGTTTGGGTATTTCCAAAATAAACTTTGAGACTTGCGACTTTTTCCTTCCAATGTAAGAGTGACAAGTGTCCTGACACTTTTCAGATTCCAATCATTTTCGTACCTATGATTTTTACTCGACTAATATCCAAATGAGTTTTTAAGATTCGAGCGACTTTTTTTTTTGAAATTTTAGAGGAAAAAGTCAAACTTTAAAAAGTAATATTTTATTCCTTTTGCTCCTTCCCAATGTCGAGCGACTTAAGCGAATTAATTTGAGCGTTTTTAGGCAAATAGTACCTTTGTACTGTTATCCAATTTTTACACCACGGTAAAAATAGTTTTTACTTATCACATATCTTTCGTAACAAATGAATTAGAATAACACATACATTACACCCCCATTACAAAATTTCTCCTAGAAGTCAAGAACCATCGTCTTCTCGAAATCCTGCAAAAAAAATGTTTCGTATTCGGGTATGTATTTTTATGTTGATATATATAAATTGTTCGTATATTTGTTTTCCCCTTATTTATTTGAAATTAATCATGTTTAATAGTAGTTTTGCAACAACAATTTTGTTTATTTAAGTTAGCAAAAGGTTTTAGATTGTGTTTGGGTTTGTAATTTATCTGGTGTCTGATATGTGATTCTTTGTTGTTCTAACTTTTTGAAAATATATTTGGTATTTGTTACAAAATTATAGTGTGAGGCTTGGATGATTGAATGCAGTTTTGTTACTCATTTTATTTTTTCATTTGTAGGAATATGAGGCGAACATCATCATCAGAAGTAAACCAAACTACTTTTCTTTAATAAAATCCAAGTTGGATAAAAATCGAAGGAAGTTGTTTCGGGCAACTTGTTTCGGTAAATGGTTGGACCTTTCTTATTTTGACCACGAAGCACATATGATAGATTATGTTTTACAAAAACAATGTTATCCGAATGAAAATCATTATGATATGCCGATTGTATATTATATTGAAGACCGTCCCTACATTTCGATTAGTCAGAGTTTTCGGTTATCACTGGTTTTAATTTTGGAAAAGTAAGTTTTGAAAAATATGGATCTGGACACCTCAATTTTATGTCAAGGGTTTTCCCAAAACATTCAGGTTCAAAAATTACAAACTTAGATATTCTTGGCTTAATTGAGGATGAAGAGGCATTTGGTATCATATGCGACGAAGATGCAGAACGTCTTTGTCTATTGTTAGCTTTGGAGGTTATCTTCATGGGCAGATTATTGGTTCAGGAAGTTGATGTTTCTCTCATGCGATTAGTTGAAAACCTAGATGATTGGGATGCCTTTCCATGGGGAGAGCATATTTGGAGGCATTTGTATGATGAAATTTTGGATGTTGCAGATAAACACAAGTGGGATTTCCTTCAAGGTATTAACAAAGACCACAAGTTTGTTTCAACCTATACACTGTCGAGGATTAGTTTAGCGGCTTTCAAGGTTAATATTTTATATATCAATATAAACTGGATTCATTTTGTGTATCAATATTTTATGTTATTATTTTTTATTGAAATTCCAAAATCCGTATAGATTTGGATACTGGAGTCTTTTGAAAGAAGCATTCTATGGTGGAATAAAGTTCCTGATATTATGCCAAGAGGAGTAACGTGGTCAAAGAATACACCCTTCAAAAGATCTGATTATAAGTTTCTTTTTGGAAAGGTAAAAGTAATATATAAAATTTTCTTATTAATGCAATCTTTATTTCTACATTAATGCAATCTTTTATTGAACATTATTATTTGTTTTTTAAGGATTCGAATCCTGTCAAAGAACTGACACCGACAATAGCTGAGAGGAGATCTGATTGGTATATAAAGTTTACGGCATTTTTCCATGATTACATACCTAGAACTCCACCAGTGAAAACAACACATCTCTATGACGAGTGGTTGAAGAAGATGGCCGTAGCACGCAAACGTGGCAAGGCGAAGGAAACATTTACCTATTATACGCAGGAGTGAGAGCAGTATAATAGAGATCAGCCTAACACAGGATCGTGTTATTACAGAGTTAAATAAGCGTTTGTTCAAACTTGAGACAATTATTCAGGTTATTTAAGCATTTGTTCAAACTCATAGACCCATCAATAATCACACGACTACTGATAATAATAAACGTACCTTTTTCAGGTTCTTGCTCGAGAAAGAAATGGGGTAATATATCCTTTTCTTCTTATTTTTTTTTTATCGTATATATACTTTGACATTATCAGGAAGCTGCTAGCAGTGGATTGAAAACCACTAGCAGTGGTTTCATATACTCTAGCAGTGGATACACGAATTTTACACAAAAACGCCCTTCCATTATCCATTATCGAAGGCGCTAGCGGTGCATTGAAAACCACTAGCAGTGGTTTCATATACTCTAGCGGTGGATACGAAATTTTCAAAACAACCCTTCCATTATCCATTATCGGAAGGCGCTAGCGTGGATTGAAAACCACTAGCAGTGTTTTCATATACACTAGCAGTGGATACACGAAATTTTCAAAACAGCCCTTCAATTATCCATTATCTTTCGTATATATCCTTTTTATAAATACTTATTTTCATTCTTAGGAGAAATTGGAGTTAAGTAATGATCTACGACATCTTAGTGCACAGTTTTGTGATGAGCTTAATCATGATTTTCTTGCCTTGTTTGAGTCAAGTCATCAAGTTGATACTAGTTCATCGTAGCGGCTAGATGAATTTTTCGATGACGATCTTGCAAAGGTAATGTACAAAATCAGTAAACAAGTGTAAAACTCTTTCGTACCATAGCGTATCATAACGATAGGTTATTTATAAAGCGTGACGAGAATTTATTATCCAAGAAGAATTAAGGTTGCGACATGAAGAATTAGAAAGTCTTGGCGGTTAAAGAGCAGCATTGATGCAAAAACGAAGAGGTTAAGGATGGAAGAGGACAAGTTGATAATGAGGGAAGAGGAAAAGAGGTTGCAGTATGAAAATGAGCGAAAGAAAAGAGGAGAAGCAATCATGAACTCGGATCATATGAAAGCCGGTAAGCGCGTTTTGCGGTTTCCAAGAGGAGTGAACAGCGTTCTGGTGAAGCTAATTCGTATTATTGGACCAATGCATATCTTTGAAAAGAAAAGGCGATGCTCTAGCTTACTCGATCCAGGATATGAGTGAAAAACTTAAATTTGTCACGCCTTGGGTTGAGGTATGAAAAATACTTATTGACAACCTTTTAAAATATATCTTGTTAATGACAATTGATTATAAGTTTAATTGTTTCATATATTAGGATCTTGCACGCTCCACCAATGCTGCCAACAACGTTCATTTTACAAATGAATTTGACCAATTTCTTGGACAAATAGGACCACTAGCGCAAGTTTCCTTGGTCTGACGATGTGTGTGTGGATAGAAGGTTTTGGGAAATTTTGGTTTGCTTAGACCCGCCTAGGAAAGGTTGGCTAAGGGATGAGGCAAGTACTCATACAAGTGTACCTCTGGAATTTATTTCTTATAACGTTTATCACACTCATTCATGTTTGAAATTTCTGACACATAGAGTTGTGGGTTAATTACCTTTGGCATGTTAGGCCGACACGGCTAATTGGGCGATGGTTAGTGCTATTTTGTTCACTTACTGTTACAAAATTCTTTGCCGTTGTGGTATGCTAATGGTGAAAGATACTCTATTCCATGGTCGGCGTTAAGCACGTAAGTAACGATATATATATATATATATATATATATATATATATATATATATATATATATATATATATATATATATATATATATATATATATATATATATTTCATAATACTGATTAGCTTTTGCCATATATTGATATTATGTTTGTGACCCAAACGTTGTAGGTTTTCATGCCTATTAATGCCCTGAAGCTCATTGGTGTCTTGCCCGTTTGGAGATAGACACAGGCATTGTTACCTTTTATGATAGCGGTCAAACTTTTGAAGAGGAATTGCGAGAGTTTTATATCAACTGGGGAGTGTTTAAAGGTTTAAGCTATTTATTCATATGTCATAAGAATTAATACATGACTGTTTAACCAGGTTTTAAAACATTAGATTTTTAAAAGCGATGCTACTTTTGTCCACAGCTACAATTACCCGAGGTCCTAGCACAAGCGCAAGTATTTGAGAAGAAAGGCATTGATCCGGCTAGTTATTTCATTACATTTACTATCGCTGAACAAGTACGAAGCGGCAGCCGGGATATTTGGTGATTGTGGTATTTGGGTATGTATTTTTTTATACCGCTTGGCTTTTGGTCTACCATTGGATGTGAAGGATCGTATTCAGGCTGCGCTTTCATACCGTGAACAAATGGCTAGTTTTTTTTTTAAACACTGTGTTTGTGTTTAGCTATGTTCTATTTTTGTTGATGTATTACTTGAAACAAATTGAAAACTATATGCTCCCTTGAATGGTTTTGTATTCAACATTTTGTATTATAGTTGTGTTCAAACTAATGTAGAGACATTCCAAATTTGTTTACTAGTAATATTTTTCTATAAAAATAAGCAAAAACGTATTAACCACACACCAAATTATGGATATACAAAGTAGGCCAAACCCATGCATGCTAGTTTACAAGTACTGTCCATTTGGTATGCATTATCCAACATTACATACTAGGCGACTTTTTTTGGGTGAGTTTGACTATATCTTAGATATATCATTTGAGTATGGCTGTAATGTACTTTTTAGACACTTTTTAACTGTTCACTTTTTTGTACCTTTTGTATATTTTGTACCTACTATTAACAAAACTACCCATATTTTATCTTACATATATTTTACTGTTTTCAGACTTCTACTAAATATGGCATCGAAAACAGAATCAAAGGGCTGTTATTAATTATGGTATCAAGAATGGGTGTAAGTTTGTCCATTTTATTTTTCTCTGTTAAATTTTATCTTAAATATATTTTGTTTTGCTGAATTATTTCCATTGTTACACAGAATAATGAAAACAGTCAAGATCTTGGGTTTGATGTTTATCATGGCAGTCAGTTTTTTTTTATCCCTTAAGTTATTTAGGTGGAGATGTTTTACATTTGAGGTTACCTAGGTTGACTAGGTTATCGTATTCTCAAATATGTGACATCTTTGTTGAAAGAAATTAAGGAGGATATTTGGGCTTGGTATTTTGTCTTCCAGTAGTAGTCCTGGAGGAAGGGTTGACCCTTGTAGAAGATGATAATGATGTCCAGAACTGTATGACATGGTGAGCTCCATGGTCTAGTTGAGATCTATGTTTTTCATCAGCCACAGGTTCATTTAGTTAGCTACTATCACAAGAACTGTCTTTGATTCCCAGACGATGATCGACATTTAAAATTATAAGTCACGAAAAGAAAAAAAAGATGTCGCATGCTGTCGTTTGAAGAACTAATGGCATGGGAAGAAGAGGAAAAAATTCACCAGCCTACCTTAGGACACCTTATATCAAGCCTTTTGTTGAAGCTAGTTTATTAGGAGGAAAGTCTTGAATTTGGTGGTATTAATGACCTTGACTACATTCCTCCTTGTTTAAGGACTACAGTCCGACCTTATGTGTCGAATGACTTTGAAGATTCTTGGACACAGAACTCCACTGTTATTCGGTGTTTGTCAAAGCGAGCGTGGGTTGGAGATTAGTCCGTTAAGAGGTAAGAACCTTTTAACGACTTTGAGGGCAGCTGATAATCATGACCTTCAGGATCCACATTCAACAATATGTATACTCCCATCTACTCAAAACAGCCCTTTAAAGTGTAAGAGGTTTTTTAATGACATTGATGGCCTTCCTACAGTTGGAAGCTCAACTGTAGTTCATTATGTGTCCAAGAAAAGTCGTTTTGAAACTGGTACCTTGAAATCTAGGAGATTATTTGATGAATTTGAAGAAGTTGGTAGTAATCAATCTGATGATATCAAGGGTGATGAGGCAATCAGTTTGGTTAATGATCAAGTGATAGTTGCGATTCCACAACTGATGGTTCCATGTCATACCCGGACCTCTCCTGATCCAAGTAATTCAAAGGTATGATGAAGGCTACCATGTGGTAGTTATTTGATCTTCCAAGGTGGTATGTACCCTGTTAAACAATTTGTATTTTTGTTCCTTTCCATGCATGATGACTAGTTAGTGTATGTTACAAACTACACTAGTCATCATGATGACAATTATTTTCAGTATGTGGTGAAGGCTTGTTAGTGTATGTTACAAACTAGTATGTGATGATGGTTCTACTACCATGTGTATGTTACATTGCTATTATTTTGATTAAATATGCTGATGTCTATCAGCACAACTATCTCGATAACAAAACTACAACAATCATCTCAATTTTATACAATTTTTGTGTGTACTTTTTTGTCTATGCATTTATATAATTTTATACAATTTTTGTAATTGTTGCACACTAGGACATTCAGACCATTTTCTTGAGAATCATCCTATGCATTTTTATCAAAATGCACTCTTTAGGAATGATGAAGTCGAATACATGATGCAAATTCAGATTGACTATCATAGAGACAATCCATTCCGGGTGAATCATGTGAATGCATTAGGTGATTGGAACTACTTTTTGAAGATTGTGAGTTTGATCATGGAAAGATGATAAGGTTTAAGTTCATGTATGTAGAGTCTTATGATGGTTTGGTGTATCCTGTTTTCCATATTTGTTAGGAAATCGGATAAGGTTTAATTTCATGTATGTAGATTGTTATGACATTTTCTCTATTTATTTTGTTGGGTTACATGAACAAACTTTTCAGTGGTGGGTGTGTATATACTTGTATTCGATTGGATTTGTTTAACTGTTACAAATTTTAACAGTTTATGGTAAGGACTTTCACAACACAACCATTATGTTGTAATACTTCATATTAGTTCATAATATCACTATTTTTCGACTACTTTTGGTAGATGTAATCTTGGTGAAGAGATTGGAGTGTGGTTGGTGTATCCACTGCTAGGACATTTCAAACCACTGCTAGAGTTGATGAAACCACTGCCAGAAGAATGAATCCAATGCTTGAATTAAACCACTGCTAGAGTTGATGAAACGTCTGCTAGAGTTGATGAAAACACTGCCAGAAGAATGAATCCAATGCTTGAATTAAACCACTGCTAATAGTGTTTTTTAACCACTGTTAGTATATTGTAAGGCTGGTCCCAGTCGCGACCTAGGACGAACTGGGACAACCTGCGCCACGTCATTTTTAACATAAACTAAAATTTCATTAATAATTAAAATTTTACAATGCTGAATAAAAACAATCCGAAATACATAAATCATAAATCTAATCTGAATGCTCTCCGCATGCATAGTCATACGAGGGTACGAGAGAACGAGCAAATCCTCGAACCGAGCCAAATCTTCCTCGTCTACACGATCGTCTACACCATCGTTTTTGTTCTCCCGATAGCTCCAATTGATTTTGGTGCTGGCGTTGTTCGTTATATTCAAACACACGCCACAAGTTGTGAGCAACCTCGCGATATTTGCGTGCTTGATCTTTCAAAAATTTGTCGATCACAGCTTTTCTTTCAGTAGTAATGTCGTTGCAACTATGGTAGTTTTGTCTCATTTGTTCCTTTTCCGCCTTTGCCTGGTCAAACAATTTGATGACGCTTATAATAGCGTTTTTCGGGGCCTCATCATCGATATTGCATTGATTTTGAACGTACACTTGCATATCTTCAACAGAATGGGGGAGACGGCAAGCCATATTAAATCTTGTGTTGGGAAGTATTTTGAGCTTCAATTGTGTTTGAAATTGTGTGTTAAAAAATGTGTTTGATGTGAAGTTGGTATTTATAGAGTGGTAAAAATTGTTTTGAAAATGTTTTTTTTTGTTTTGTTTTTTTTTTTTAAATTTAATGACCAAACTGTAATGTACTATCACATATCCCAAAATATTCTGTGCAACTTTTTAAAAGCGCCTTTTTTCAATTTAGCGATTTATGATACACTAATACTGTGTCTTTTATCTTTTTGTTCCCACATTCACTTCCTACCGAACCAACCCTATCTTCTTAATAATCTAATACAACCATTATTCGTTCGATTATTAAAATTGAATTGTGCGAAAGGTTCGTCATACTTTATTGTCATGGTCCCCCATATCAATTTTGTCTATATTTGATGTTTCAATATTCGAATCTAATTAGGGTTTACATTTAAAATTATTTATATTTTTTAAAGTATTGTATTTACGTGTTCACAATAACAGATGGCACCTATTTGGAGTTCAGATCCTCGTTACTGTTTGGACGTTCATGTTTTGGGGAGTTTTATTTCCAACCGTTGAGGTATGAAAATGGGGTGTTTTTATTGGAGTGTGTCCAAGGATAGGAAGGTGGACTATAATAGTATGTGCGGTTCTGAAAGAACATCTTGAGCTAAATTTCCATTCGTTGTTTTTCTGTTTACCACAATGTCAATTAGAGGTAGGATTGAAACTAATAGAGTGTGATAGGGATGTGGTTGCCATGTATGACCTTGCTGATCGATATGGGAAGTTAATGATGTATATGGCACATAATCCCCAAAACTTATTTGATTTTTATTATAAAAATCTAACTTTATGATTGAAGATGATTATACAACCAAATTGATTATACATGGAAGAAGATTAAAAGATGCAAGCAATATGACATATGATGAGCTTATTGCTTGAAAGAAAAGCAAGCATCCTTATTGATGTTGATGTCGATATGCATTAGCCATAGGGATGTAGTTGCTAAGCTGAAGGTTAAGCGTAAGTTGGTTTTCATTGAAGAGCAAGATAAAGCAGCCTACGGCGATGGATAAAAAATTAAGGTGGTGCAAAAAAAATAAAAAATAAAAAATAAATAAAAAAAAAAAAAACGCTATTTCTGATTTGTTAGATCCTACTGTGACACATAAATCTAATAAACGGGCGATATATGTGTCACAAAGTAGCATTTAGCGACCCAATATCAGCCAGTTTTGTTTTGTTTTTTTGTTTTTTTTTTGTTTATAGCGGACACTTATATTTTACAGTGCGTAAAAGTTGATTAATTCATATCACCTTACCACGACCGTATCCATATCGATTATACTTTTTTGATGATGTAGGTTATGTTTCAACACTCGTTACAAGCCCGACATATCAGGGAGCGGGTTATAACCGGCGGTATGTTCCACAAAATTAAGTGCCAGACAAACATAAATAAGTAGAGATGCATATATTAAAATATCCAACAAATTAACCTTAACAGGTTTTATACAGAACATCCATAAGCATAAACATAAACATCATACATTCCTAAGCATATATTAAAGCGAAAATACATATGAAAAAAACCGAAGAAACCATTCAGTACACCATAGACTTGAGCTTCTCAATGAATGACATAAGCTCCCTTGTTCACTTCTGCTTGTTCACAACCTTCACCAACATGTTTGCAATGTCTGCCAAATTTTCATTTTGCAAAATATTCAACTGTGAAATACTTTGGACACCTGAATCAAAGGGATACAAAAGCTCCAACTCTGCAATCACGAAATCCCTCTCAGAAACACGAGCCCTAATATCTTGGGCTTTTTGGTTAATTCTCTTCATCCACCCTAGTGACAGTAACCTCCCTACTGAAACTCTCCACCATCATGTCTCTAACGAGACTAGAACCAGCAGCAGCAGCTAACTCCCGCAGAAAAGGCATTTTTTGTAGTCATTTTTTTTTTTTTTAAAACAAACAACAGTTATATTTTCGACCTTGGTTTATGTGTGTTTTATATTAGTTATAAGCTCTTTTGATTTGATAGCCACGCATAGTTATGTATGCGTTTTGACTTATAAGCCATATTCATTTGATAGCCAACTTGAACCAAAATAAGTATACTAGACTACTTGATGAATTTGTTTATAAGCCATATTCATTTGATAGCCAATTTGAACCAAAATAAGTATAGTACACTACTTGATGAATTTGTTTAATTGAGGAAATTTTGAACCTTTGTTTTTCTTTAATTTGACAGGTTTCCATGCCTGGCAGTAATCGTGACATTAGGAGACGTGTTTAAACGTATTGCAAAAGTGCATGGACTCACAATAGTTGTATTGCTAAATTGTATATTCGACAATTGTATTTAAGTGGCCTAAATTTATATGTCTTTATTTAGTTTAGTTCCCTTTATTTTAAATTGTTAATCGAATAATTTTACTTAGTTTTTTAAACAACTTTTTTTAAGCGTTATTTTATAAGCAATAAACTTGTTTATAAGAAAGTATGATCTTTATAGGGGTCCCATCTTTATATGCAATAAGACATTTTTGGTACCCAAAAACATATATGAAATAAGACATGTGTTTAATAGTACTATCACGTAATCCAATATATTGTGAGCGACATTTTTTAAAGCGCCTTTTTTCTTCTTACCGCTTTCCACTATCGTAACCGAAGGCCGACAAGAACTCTACATTTATTTACAAGTCAAATGCAAATCTTTTCCGATTTGAGGTCAAACAACAATAAGTGTAAAAAAGTATTATCACACAAACCAATGTATGTATCATGTCAAGTACTTTCACATAAACCGATGTATTCCAAGCGACCTTATTAATGCGCCATTTTCATCTTACCAACTTAAACCTAGTAGACAAACATATTTTGTTTTACTAACCAAAAATTGCATACAAGGATTTATGTGGTTACTATTTTATTTTATGTTTTAATTTTAATTATGTCGATTATGCGATATAATTTTGCTTTTTAATTCAACGTCAATGTAGGTTGTTTTGTAAAACACAAAGACAAATAAGATTAAGATTGACAACGACATAAACAAAAGTAGTTACACTTATGTAGTACACACATAACCCACCATAACTAACCTAAACAAAACATAAACCTAACATGAAGGGTTCAAATTCAAAGGACCATTGACTCAAGATGTTCAATGAAGGATAACAAAGAAGAAACGCGAGCACGCCTTTCTAAGATGGAGGTCTGCTTCCTTACAATCTCAGCCCTATCTTCAATTTGCATCCTTCTCATGTCAAATCGGCAACCAACAGACGAGTTAGTTGGACCCACAAACCAACTCTCCAATAAGCACATCCCTACGTTGTACACGAGCAGTTAGCTCGTCAATCTTCTCTTGCAGATCTAATTCATCCCGAACAGTATCCCTAACTTCTCCCCAATATTCCACAATCATCATAGACTTTACAGATCGAGAGTTTGCTGTACGGGATAGTTGATCCAAGAGGGGAAGACGTGGGTTGGACATTGTTGTTGTTTGTTGAGATACGTTTTTTTTATAGAGGATTAAAAATAGAGTGTGGAAATATAGAGTGATAACCACAAAATGTGTTGGTAGTTGTGATAGGAGTTGTTAAATAGAGTGGAATTATAGTTGTTTTAAAATAGAAGTGTAAAATGTATATTGTTTAGAAGAAAAAAATTGTATACTGTTTAGAAGTTATCATCATTTATGTTTTGACTGTTAATTGATATTTGTATATAGTTTAGAAGTTTTCATCATATACGTTTTTGTTTTGTCACAACAACACAAGTTCGTTAAACATAATTTCTTATATAAGCATCAATCGATAACATAAAATGTGTTTACAAAATCACCAATGGTCCGAAAACTATACCTAAGCTACATATAAGCAAATGTTCAAAAACTATACCTATAATCCATTTAGCGGTAATCCTAACCAAGTTATTCTCTACAAACATATCGTAACACATAAGGCGCGAACTCGTGTTAACCAGGGTCTTTTGTCAGACTCCGATGTCTCCTCGCTTCGAGTTTGACCAAAGCTTAAACCGCGTATTTTAAATAGCTTAGGGTTTTAAGTAATGAGAACTATGCAATCATCGGGTATTTTAAATCCTTTAAACCATTAAGCTCGAGTGGGTCATTTTAACAATTAGGGTAGGAGGGTAGGATGGTGGATTTTTTGGGACATAAACCAAGTTCTTAGGTGGTGTTGGGGTCCAACCCCTTTCATGTGTAATAGCACTTTAACAAGGATAATGAGATCATGTTGTGTTCATATGCTTGTGATACACGAAATTTGATCGTGTTTGCATGCGACTATTTGAACAGTGTGTATATGGTTGAGGGATCCTGAAAACAAAGGAATGATGTTAGTGTTGCTAAAGTTATATTATACCATTGCCCGACACCATTTCCTTATCCTTTTTACAATGATCACCCCAAAATCAAACCAAAAATTCTCTACTATATTATGAACCAACAAAATTGAAGTTTGCGTCTATGACACGTGGCTTCTTTGATGGTTCACGGCGACGAGGTACACGGTTTCTTGGTCCAGTAGATACGGGAAAGTGTACAACACGTTTCTTGTTACGGTTTGTAATGGTTACCTAATGATGAGAGTTGAATCTTGAAGGGTAGAAAGGTAGTGCAAAAGGTTTAGCCATGCGCGTAGAGAGTTCATAACCGCGTTCTGTTCTGTTTTTAGTGTCCGTTTGTTGTTGAGAAACTCCATGTTTCTGTGTAACAAAGAGATGTCAGAGATTATAAGAAATAGATGACATGGTTTTGTAATGATAGTGATGGCGAGTGAAGTGGAGTTAATGAGGCACCTCAAAAAACACTTTCTCGTATCGCCACCATTATATATATATATATTGATACCAACCATTTCTATCTATCTTGTTAATCATCTATGATCTCATACTACACGGAAATGGCTGCACCAATTATCTAAAATTATGATTACTATGTAAAAAACCATCGAGAAGCTACGCGGTCATGGCCGTTGATTTCTATATTGTTGTTTGATAATATAGGAGAGAATTGTTGGTGAGTTTTTGGGAAGATCATTGTAAAAAGGAGAATGAAATGGTGTTGGGCAATGGTATAATAGCACTTTAAGCATACACACTAACAGCATTCTTTTGTTTTCAAGAACCCTCAACCATATACACACACTGTTAAATAGTCGCCCAACAACGATCAAATCTTTTGTATCAGAAGCATATGAACACAACATGATCTCATTATCCTAGTTAAAGTTCTATTACACAAGAAAGGGGTTGGACCCCAAAACCCTGCCAATAATTTGGTTTATGTCCCAAAAATCCACCATCCTACCCTCATACACTAATTGTTAAAATGACCAACTCGAGCTTAATGGTTTAAAGGGTCTTTTAAACCGATGCTTCGATAGTTCTCTATTACTTAAAACCCTAAGCTATTTAAAATACGCAACGATTATATCTTACCTTTTGGCCCCGACCGCGGTCACTTTGGCCTCGATTGGAACCCATGACACCTAATCAATTTGAAACAAGTATAAAAGCAAATCATATATTCCTACAACTAATCAATTGCATATACTATATAACAATACCTAATAAACAAGAGATACCCAGTTAAGATTAAAACTATATAACAAAAACCCATGTAGCTTTTACGTAGTGCCGTATTTATAAAAGTAGTAAACGATACCTGCGCGGTGATGTAGTGGTGGTGGAGGCGGCGCTATGATGTAGTGGTGGTGCAGTGATGAAGATGAAGATGAAGAAGTTGAGGTGAAAGCAGTTGAGGTTAATAATTGGGGTATATGTGATATGGGTAGTATTGTTATAGGTTCTAAATAGAAGTATATGGAATCATAAATTAATGTGGGGAAGGTATAAGTTGTTGAGGAGTAAATTAATTGGTTGACTTTGGTATTTCATTAAGTGTTTGGTTATTTGACACGTTTCAAATTATTTAAAAATCGATATTACAAATTATTTTAAAAATTACAAAACGAGACACGATATTACAAATTATTTTTAAAAATCGTAGTCGTATATAAGCACGTGATTTTCATTCTTCTTGTACTTGACCCGATAATGTATACTTGGGGCTGTTTTGTAAATTTAATGTATCCACTGCTAGCTCTATGAAACCCCTCGCTAGTGGTCTTCAACCCGCTGCTAGCGCTTCCTTAATGTATCATTTGAGGGGCTGTTTTGTAAATTTGATGTATCCACTGCTACCGTCTATGAAACCCCTGCTAGTGCCTATCAAACCACTGCTTGTGGTTGTCAATGCACTGCCAAGGTTTTCCGATAATATATACTTGGGGGCTGTTTTGTAAATTTGATGTATCCACTGCTATACTTTATCAAACCACTGCAAGTGGTTTGAAATCCATCGCTATCAGTTGCATGGTAATGCATACTTCAAGGGGGTGTTTTGTAAATTTGGTGCAAACTTATTTCCAAATCACTGCCAGTTGAAGTAATTGATATTCAAATCACTTCCAATTGACGCTCCACATAAACCCTAACCACTCCAACCGGTAATTTCAAAATCCCACATCATATTCCAAAACAACTCACAATGCCGTCGCAGTATTCCAACACCCATAACCTAGTTGCTTACTTAATAAAAATAATCATTCGATGGTTTTCATGACATGATTGATTTTATCAACCACACTAAAATTCGGTTTGCACTAAGTGTAGCACCCACAATTCTTAAAGATTATATACATGCTTTTTGGGGTAATGCTGAGATACAGGACGAGATGGATTTGAGGTGTTTAGGATCGTGGATGATAATGAGATTTTGGTGGATGAGGAAGTCATTAGAGGTACGTTGATGTTCGATGATGCTAACGGACTAGTTAATCTTTCTGATAATGATATATTTATAGGTTTACAAAGATTAGGTTATGCAAGAAGGGGAGACAGGTAAATTTTTAAATGTATGTTTTCTCCTAATGGAAGTTTTTAATTCACACCTTGTGATGTGTGTCTGAGTAATAAGACCACTGGGTTTAATGAATTTCCCTCCAAAATTGCAAATGCTTTAATTTGTCTATCTGAAGGGAGGGAATTCAATTGGTCTAGCATGATTTTTGAAGGGTTTTTAGAATATTAGGAAGAAAGGTAAATATTACTTGTATCCTAGGTTTGTTCAACTTATTGTGGATAGCCAAATAGCGTAACCTGTGAACATAATACAAAGTATGAGGTGCATTATATGCATCCTAAGGTTTTTGCTCATATGAGGAACCAAAAGCCTAATTTAACAATCCCAATTGTTCCATTGTTCCCTCATATGATTAATTTACCTGTCATTCGTGAGTTTGATGATGTAAATGAACCCCAATTGACTGGATCTGAACCCATTAACAATCGTAGTTGCACCCACGTTAGTACGAGTGTAACCACTACACCAACCCCGATGCTATGATAACTTCACCAGTCGCACTGGCCACACTGGTCGAACTGAGGAGGGTACCTTGGAACATCAACATGAATGGACGGATAATGATGAACAACAACATGATGCCTTTTCCATGAACCACCTCTAGTTAACACATGTGTCGAGTTGGGGATGAAAATCTTGAACGATTAAATGAATTGACGGTTAAATGTACAAAAATGGAGAATACGATCGCATAATCAGCTAATGTGATGTTTGTGTGATGGAGAAAGTTAGGAGACATGGGCGTAGTGTTGTTAGAAGAAAGAAACATACTAAGAATGCGAGATCCCGTCAAGATGTGGTTTTGAGTGACCAAAAACAGGGACGATCAAGTATTTGATTGGGAGGATGCAGCAGTATATGGATGAGGATGCGGATATGGATAAGTAGATCACGGAGGGCAAAGAGGAGGTGTCAGTTAAAGATGGAATGAAGGCAGACTTAGATCGTGAAGACCGCTATTAGATGATATAGAGAAGGATTTGGTGCGCAGAAAACATCCATCGATAGTCTTTCGAACCCACCGCTACAACTTCAACTGAGGTAAACCCACCAAGTGATGTACAAGTTAAAGAGATGGAGGTGGTGCAGACACATCCACTGCTAGTGTTT
>OU343223.1:87334911-87350233 GCA_910596185.1 Chrysanthemum makinoi | reverse complement strand
AGAAAGGCATTGATCCGGCTAGTTATTTCATTACATTTACTATCGCTGAACAAGTACCGAAGCAGGCCGGGATATTTGGTGATTGTGGTATTTGGGTATGTATTTTTTTATACCGCTTGGCTTTTGGTCTACCATTGGATGTGAAGGATCGTATTCAGGCTGCGCTTTCATACCGTGAACAAATGGCTAGGTTTTTTTTTAAACACCGTGTTTGTGTTTAGCTATGTTCTATTTTTGTTGATGTATTACTTGAAACAAATTGAAAACCATATGCTCCCTTGAATGGTTTTGTATTCAACATTTTGTATTATAGTTGTGTTCAAACTAATGTAGAGACGTTCCAAATTTGTTTACTAGTAATATTTTTCTATAAAAATAAGCAAAAAAATATTAACCACACACCAAATTATGGATATACAAAGTAGGCCAAACCCATGCATGCTAGTTTACAAGTACTGTCCATTTGGTATGCATTATCCAACATTACATACTAGGCGACTTTTTTTGGGTGAGTTTGACTATATCTTAGATATATCATTTGAGTATGGCTGTAATGTACTTTTTAGACACTTTTTAACTGTTCACTTTTTTGTACCTTTTGTATATTTTGTACCTACTATTAACCAAAACTACCCCATATTTTATCTTACATATATTTTCTGTTTTTCAGACTTCTACTAAATATGGCATCAGAAAACACAGAATCAAAGGGCTGTTATTAATTATGGTATCAAGAATGGGTGTAAGTTTGTCCATTTTATTTTTCTCTGTTAAATTTTATCTTAAATATCTTTTGTTTTGCTGAATTATTTCCATTGTTACACCGAATGTCTGAAAACAGTCAAGATCTTGGGTTTGATGTTTATCATGGCAGTCAGTTTTTTTTTTTATCCCTTAAGTTATTTAGGTGGAGATGTTTTACATTTGAGGTTACCTAGGTTGACTAGGTTATCGTATTCTCAAATATGTGACATGCTGTTGAAAGAAATTAAGGAGGATATTTGGGCTTGGTATTTTTGTCTTCCAAGTAGTAGTCTGGAGGAAGGGTTGACCCTTGTAGAAGATGATAATGATGTCCAGAAACTGTATGACATGGCTGAGCTCCATGGTCTAGTTGAGATCTATGTTTGTCATAAGCCACAGGTTCATTTAGTTACCTACTATCACAAGAACCTGTCTTTTGATTCCCCAGACGATGATCTGACATTTAAAATTATAAGTCACGAAAAGAAAAAAAAGATGTCGACTGTCTGTCGTTTGAAGAACTAATGGCATGGGAAGAAGAGGAAAAAAATTCACCAGCCTACCTTAGGACACTTTATATCAAGCCTTTTGTTGAAGCTAGTTTATTCAGAGGAAAGTCTGAATTTGGTGGTATTAATGACCTTGACTACATTCCTCCTTGTTTAAGGACTACAGTCCGACCTTATGTGTCGAATGACTTTGAAGATTCTTGGACACAGAACTCCACTGTTACCGAGTGTTTGTCAAACGAACGTGGGTTGGAGATTAGTCCATTAAGAGGTAAGAACCTTTTTAACGACTTTGAGGCTGCTGATAATCATGACCTTCAGGATCCACATTCAACAATATGTATACTCCCATCTACTCAAAACAGCCCTTTAAAGTGTAAGAGGTTTTTTAATGACATTGATGGCCTTCCTACAGTTGGAAGCTCAACTGTAGTTCATTATGTGTCCAAGAAAAGTCGTTTTGAAACTGGTACCTTGAAATCTAGGAGATTATTTGATGAATTTGAAGAAGTTGGTAGTAATCAATCTGATGATATCAAGGGTGATGAGGCAATCAGTTTGGTTAATGATCAAGTGATAGTTGCAGATTCCACAGTTGATGGTTCCATGTCATACCCACCTCTTGATCCAAGTAATCGAAGGTATTATGAAGGCTACCATGTGGTAGTTATTTGATCTTCCAGGGTGGTATGTACCCTGTTAAACAATTTGTATTTTTGTTCCTTTCCATGCATGATGACTAGTTAGTGTATGTTACAAACTACACTAACTAGTCATCATGATGAAACAATTTATTTTCAGTATGTGGTGAAGGCTTGTTAGTGTATGTTACAAACTAGTATGTGATGATGGTTCTACTACCATGTGTATGTTACATTGCTATTATTTTGATTAAATATGCTGATGTCTATCAGCACAACTATCTCGATAACAAAACTACAACAATCATCTCAATTTTATACAATTTTTGTGTGTACTTTTTTGTCTATGCATTTATATAATTTTATACAATTTTTGTAATTGTTGCACACCAGGACATTCCAGACCATTTTCTTCAGAATCATCCTATGCATTTTTATCAAAATGCACTTTTTAGGAATGATGAAGTCGAATACATGATGCAAATTCAGATTGACTATCATAGAGACAATCCATTCCGGGTGAATCATGTGAATGCATTAGGTGACTGGAACTACTTTTTTGAAGATTGTGAGTTTGATCATGGAAAGATGATAAGGTTTAAGTTCATGTATGTAGAGTCTTATGATGGTTTGGTGTATCCTGTTTTCCATATTTGTTAGGAAATCGGATAAGGTTTAATTTCATGTATGTAGATTGTTATGACATTTTCTCTATTTATTTTGTTGGGTTACATGAACAAACTTTTCAGTGGTGGGTGTGTATATACTTGTATTCGATTGGACTGTTTAGACTGTTACAAATTTTAACAGTTTATGGTAAGGACTTTCACAACACAACCATTATGTTGTAATCCTTCATATTAGTTCATAATATCACTATTTTTCGACTACTTTTGGTAGATGTAATCTTGGTGAAGAGATTGGAGTGTGGTTGGTGTATCCACTGCTAGGACATTTCAAACCACTGCTAGAGTTGATGAAACCACTGCCAGAAGAATGAATCCAATGCTTGAATTAAACCACTGCTAGAGTTGATGAAAACACTGCCAGAAGAATGAATCCAATGCTTGAATTAAACCACTGCTAATAGTGTTTTTTAACCACTGTTAGTATATTGTAAGGCTGGTCCCAGTCGCGACCTAGGACGAACTGGGACAACCTGCGCCACGTCATTTTTAACATAAACTAAAATTTCATTAATAATTAAAATTTTACAATGCTGAATAAAAACAATCCGAAATACATAAATCATAAATCTAATCTGAATGCTCTCCGCATGCATAGTCATACGAGGGAGTACGAGAACGAGCAAATCCCTCGAACCGAGCCAAATCTTCCTCGTCTACACGATCGTCTACACCATCGTTTTTGTTCTCCCGATAGCTCCAATTGATTTTGGTGCTGGCGTTGTTCGTTATATTCGAAACACACCGCCACAAGTTGTCAGCAACCTCGCGATCTTTGCGTGCTTGATCTTTCAAAAATTTGTCGATCACAGCTTTTCTTTCAGTAGTAATGTCGTTGCAACTATGGTAGTTTTGTCTCATTTGTTCCTTTTCCGCCTTTGCCTGGTCAAACAATTTGATGACGCTTATAATAGCGTTTTTTCGGGCCTCATCATCGATATTGCATTGATTTTGAACGTACACTTGCATATCTTCAACAGAATGGGGGAGACGGCAAGCCATATTAAATCTTGTGTTGGGAAGTATTTTGAGCTTCAATTGTGTTTGAAATTGTGTGTTAAAAAATGTGTTTGATGTGAAGTTGGTATTTATAGAGTGGTAAAAATTGTTTTGAAAATGTTTATTTTTTGTTTTGTTTTATTTTTTTTTTAAATTTAATGACCAAACTGTAATGTACTATCACATATCCCAAAATATTCTGTGCAACTTTTTAAAAGCGCCTTTTTTCAATTTAGCGATTTATGATACACTAATATTGTGTTTTTTATCTTTTTGTTCCCACATTCACTTCCTACCGACCAGAACCCTATCTTCTTAATAATCTAATACAACTGTCGTATTCGTTCGATTATTAAAATTGAATTGTGCGAAAGGTTCGTCATACTTTATTGTCATTGTCCCCCATATCAATTTTGTCTATATTTGATGTTTCAATATTCAAATCTAATTAGGGTTTACATTTAAAATTATTTATATTTTTTAAAGTATTGTATTTTACGTGTTCCTGTAACAGGATGGCACCTATTTGGAGTTCAGATCCTCGTTACCTGTTTGACGTTCATGTTTTGGGGGAGTTTTATTTCCAACCGTTGAGGTATGAAAATGGGGGTGTTTTTTATTGGAGTGTGTCCAAGGATAGGAAGGTGGACTATAGTAGTATGTGCCAGTTTCGAAAGAACATCGAGCTAAATTTCCATTCGTTGTTTTTCTGTTTACCACAATGTCAATTAGAGGTAGGATTGAAACTAATAGAGTGTGATAGGGATGTGGCTGCCATGTATGACCTTGCTGATCGATATGGGAAGTTAATGATGTATATGGCACATAATCCCCAAAACTTATTTGATTTTTATTATAAAAATCTTAACTTTTATGATTCTGAAGATGATTATACAACCAAATTGATTATACATGGAAGAAGATTAAAAGATGCAAGCAATATGACATATGATGAGCTTATTGCTTGGGCAGAAGAAGAAGCAAGCATCCTTATTGATGTTGATGTCGATATGTCTGTTAGCCATAGGGATGTAGTTGCTAAGCCGAAGGTTAAGCGTAAGTTGGTTTTCATTGAAGAGCAAGATAAAGCCTTTGCAGGCGATGGATAAAAAAATTAAGGTGGTGCAAAAAAAATAAAAATAAATAAATAAATAAATAAAAAACAACGCTATTTCTGAGCTGTTAGATTCTACTTTGTGACACATAAATCTAATAAACCAGGCGATATATGTGTCACAAAGTAGCATTTAGCAGCCCAGCAATATCGCCGTTTTTTGTTTTGTTTTTTTTTTTTATTTTTTATTTTTTTTTGTTTATAGCAGACACTTATATTTTACCTGGTGCGTAAAAGTTACCGATTAATTCATATCACACTTACCACGACACGTATCCATATCGATTATACTTTTTTTTGATGATGTAGGTTATGTTTTCAACACTACGTTACAAGCCAGCATATCAAGGGAGCAGGTTATAACACAGGTATGTTCCACAAAAGTACTTAGACAAACATAAATAAGTAAGTGCATATATTAAAATATCCAACAAAATTAACCTTAATAGGTTTATAGAACATCCATAAGCATAAACATAAACATCATACATTCCTAAGCATATATTAAACTGAAAATACATATGAAAAAAACCAGAAGAAACCAGTTCAGTACACCATAGACTTGAGCTTCTCAATGAATGACATAAGCTCCCTTGTTCGCTTCTGCTTGTTCACAACCTTCACCAACATGTTTGCAATGTCTGCCAAATCTTCATTTTGCAAAATATTCAACTGTGAAATACTTTGCACACCTGAATCAAAGGGATACAAAAGCTCCAACTCTGCAATCACGAAATCCCTCTCAGTAACACGAGCCCTAATATCTTGGGCTTTTTTGGTTAATTCTGCTTCGTCCACCCTAGTGACAGTAACCTCCCTACGAAACTTCTCCACCATCATGTCTCTAACGAGACTAGAACCAGCAGCAGCAGCTAACTCCTCGCAGAAAGGCATTTTTGTAGTCATTTTCTTCTTTTGGTTTATGTTTTTTGTTTTTTGTTTTTTTTTAAACAAAACAGCAGTTATATTTTTCCTTTGGTTTATGTGTGTTTTTATATTAGTTATAAGCTCTTTTGATTTGATAGCCACGCATAGTAGTTATGGCGTTTTGACTTATAAGCCATATTCATTTGATAGCCAACTTGAACCAAAATAAGTATACTAGACTACTTGATGAATTTGTTTATAAGCCATATTCATTTGATAGCCAATTTGAACCAAAATAAGTATAGTACACTACTTGATGAATTTGTTTAATTGAGGAAATTTTGAACCTTTGTTTTTCTTTAATTTGACAGGTTTCCATGCCTGCAAGAATCGTGACATTAGGAGACGTGTTTAAACGTATTGCAAAAGTGCATGGACTCACAATAGTTGTATTGCTAAATTGTATATTCGACAATTGTATTTAAGTGGCCTAAATTTATATGTCTTTATTTAGTTTAGTTCCCTTTATTTTAAATTGTTAATCGAATAATTTTACTTAGTTTTTTAAACAACTTTTTTTAAGCGTTATTTTATAAGCAATAAACTTGTTTATAAGAAAGTATGATCTTTATAGGGGTCCCATCTTTATATGCAATAAGACATTTTTGGTACCCAAAAACATATATGAAGTAAGACATGTGTTTAATAGTACTATCACGTAATCCAATATATTGTGAGCGACATTTTTTAAAGCGCCTTTTTTCTTCTTACCGCTTTCTGCCCACTATCAGACCGAAGCCCGACAAGAACTCTACATTTATTTATAAGTCAAATGCAAATCTTTTCCGATTTGAGGTCAAACAACAATAAGTGTAAAAAAGTATTATCACACAAACCAATGTATGTATCATGTCATGTACTTTCACATAAACCGATGTATTCCAAGCGACCTTATTAATGCGCCATTTTCATCTTACCAACTTAAACCTAGTAGACAAACATATTTTGTTTTACTAACCAAAAATTGCATACAAGGATTTATGTGGTTACTATTTTATTTTATGTTTTAATTTTAATTATGTCGATTATGCGATATAATTTTGCTTTTTTAATTCAACGTCAATGTAGGTTGTTTTGTAAAACACAAAGACAAATAAGATTAAGATTGACAACGACATAAACAAAAGTAGTTACACTTATGTAGTACACACATAACCCACCATAACTAACCTAAACAAAACATAAACCTAACATGAAGGGTTCAGAAATTCAAAGGACCATTGACTCAAGATGTTCAATGAAGGATAACAAAGAAGAAACGCGAGCACGCCTTTCTAAGATGGAGGTCTGCTTCCTTACAATCTCAGCCCTATCTTCAATTTGCATCCTTCTCATGTGCCGAACAGACGCAACATACGAGTTAGTTGGACCCACAACCAACAGCTCTCCAATAAGCACATCCCTACGTTGTACACGAGCAGTTAGCTCGTCAATCTTCTCTTGCAGATCTAATTCATCCCGAACAGTATCCCTAACTTCTCCCCAATATTCCACAATCATCATAGACTTTACAGATCGAGAGTTTGCTGTACGGGATAGTTGATCCAAGAGGGGAAGACGGGGGTTGGACATTGTTGTTGTTTGTTGAGATACGTTTTTTTTTAGAGAGGATTAAAAATAGAGTGTGGAAATATAGAGTGATAACCACAAAATGTGTTGGTAGTTGTGATAGGAGTTGTTAAATAGAGTGGAATTATAGTTGTTTTAAAATAGAAGTGTAAAATGTATATTGTTTAGAAGAAAAAAATTGTATAATGTTTAGAAGTTATCATCATTTATGTTTTGACTGTTAATTGATATTTGTATATAGTTTAGAAGTTTTCATCATATACGTTTTTGTTTTGTCACAACAACACAAGTTCGTTAAACATAATTTCTTATATAAGCATCAATCGATAACATAAAATGTGTTTACAAAATCACCAATGGTCCGAAAACTATACCTAAGCTACGTATAAGCAAATGTTCAAAAACTATACCTATAATCCATTTAGCGGTAATCCTAACCAAGTTATTCTCTACAAACATATCGTAACACATAAGGCGCGAACTCGTGTTAACCAGGGTCTTTTGTCAGTAGACTTCCGATGTCTCCTGCTTCTTCGAGTTTGACCAAAGCTTAACCTGCGTATTTTAAATAGCTTAGGGTTTTAAGTAATGAGAACTATCCAATCATCGGGTATTTTAAATCCTTTAAACCATTAAGCTCGAGTGGGTCATTTTAACAATTAGGGTAGGAGGGTAGGATGGTGGATTTTTTGGGACATAAACCAAGTTCTTGGCAGGGTGTTGGGGTCCAACCCCTTTCATGTGTAATAGCACTTTAACAAGGATAATGAGATCATGTTGTGTTCATATGCTTGTGATACACGAAATTTGATCGTGTTTGCATGCGACTATTTGAACAGTGTGTATATGGTTGAGGGATCCTGAAAACAAAGGAATGATGTTAGTGTGTCTGCTTAAAGTTATATTATACCATTGCCCGACACCATTTCCTTATCCTTTTTACAATGATCACCCCAAAATCAAACCAAAAATTCTCTACTATATTATGAACCAACAAAATTGAAGTTTGCATCTATGACACGTGGCTTCTTTGATGGTTCACGGCGACGAGGTACACGGTTTCTTGGTCCAGTAGATACGGGAAAGTGTACAACACGTTTCTTGTTACGGTTTGTAATGGTTACCTAATGATGAGAGTTGAATCTTGAAGGGTAGAAAGGTAGTGCAAAGTGGTTTAGCCATGCGTAGAGAGTTCATAACCGTGCGTTGTCTGTTTTTAGTGTCTGTTTGTTGTTGAGAAACTCCATGTTTCTGTGTAACAAAGAGATGTCAGAGATTATAAGAAATAGATGACATGGTTTTGTAATGATAGTGATGGCGAGTGAAGTGGAGTTAATGAGGCACCCTCAAAAACACTCGTATCGCTCGCCACCATTATATATATATCATTACCAACCATTTCATCTATCTTGTTATCATCTATGATCTCATACCACACGGAAACATGGAATTTGTCACCAAAAAAGACACCACTAAAAACACAAACTCAGTTAAACAATCTCAAAGCAAGCTAAACCCTTATGCACCACCTTTCTACACTTCATGATTCAACCCTCTTCATCTGGTAACTTCTACATACCGTAACAAGAAATGGCTTTACACTTTCCGGTATCTACCGGACCAAGAAACCATGTACCTCCTCGTCGTAAACCATCAGAGAAGCTACGTGTCATGGCTGTTTGATTTCTATATTGTTGTTTGATAATATAGGAGAGAATTGTTGGTGAGTTTTTGGGAAGATCATTGTAAAAAGGAGAATGAAATGGTGTTGGGCAATGGTATAATAGCACTTTAAGCATACACACTAACAGCATTCTTTTGTTTTCAAGAACCCTCAACCATATACACACTGTTCAAATAGTCGTCCGCAAACACGATCAAATCTTTTGTATCCGAAGCATATGAACACAACATGATCTCATTATCCTAGTTAAAGTTCTATTACACAAGAAAGGGGTTGGACCCCAAAACCCTGCCAATAATTTGGTTTATGTCCCAAAAATCCACCATCCTACCCTCATACCCTAATTGTTAAAATGACCAACTCGAGCTTAATGGTTTAAAGGGTCTTTTTTAAACCCGATGCTTCGATAGTTCTCATTACTTAAAACCCTAAGCTATTTAAAATACGCAACGACATATCTTACCTTTTGGCCCCCGCGGTCACGGCTTGGCCTCGGATTGGAACCCATGACACCTAATCAATTTGAAACAAGTATAAAAGCAAATCATATATTCCTACAACTAATCAATTGCATATACTATATAACAATACCTAATAAACAAGAGATACCCAGTTAAGATTAAAACTATATAACAAAAACCCATGTAGCTTTTTACGGTCAGTCAAGCGTATTTATAAAAGTAGTAAACGATACATGCGCGGTGATGTAGTGGTGGTGGAGGCGGCGCTATGATGTAGTGGTGGTGCAATGATGAAGATGAAGATGAAGAAGTTGAGGTGAAAGCAGTTGAGGTTAATAATTGGGGTATGTGTGATATGGGTAGTATCTGAGTTATAGGTTCTTAAATAGAAGTTAATATGGAATCATAAATTAATGTGGGGAAGGTATAAGTTGTTGAGGAGTAAATTAATTGGTTGACTTTGGTATTTCATTAAGTGTTTGGTTATTTGACACGTTGCAAATTATTTAAAAAATCGTATATTACAAATTATTTTAAAAAATTACAAAACGAGACACGTATATTACAAATTATTTTAAAAAATCGTAAGTCGTACATATAAGCACGTGATTTTCATTCTTTCTTGTATACTTGGGGGGCTGTTTTGTAAATTTGATGTATCCACTGCTAGCGTCTATGAAACCCCTGCTAGTGGTCTTCAACCCGCTGCTAGCAGCTTCCTTTTAATGTATCATTTGAGGGGGCTTTGTAAATTTGATGTATCCACTGCTACCGCTCTATGAAACCCCGCTAGTGCCTATCAAACCACCGCTTGTGGTTGTCAATGCACTGCCAGTGGTTTTCCGATAATATATACTTGGGGGTGTTTTTGTAAATTTGATGTATCCATGCTATACTTTATCAAACCACTGCTAGTGGTTTGAAATCCATCGCTATCAGCTTGCATGGTAATGCATACTTCAAGGGTGTTTTGTAAATTTGGTGCAAACTTATTTTTTCCCCAAATCACGCGGTTGAAGTAATTGATATTCAAATCACTTCCAATTGACGCTCCACATAAACCTTAACCACTCCAAACTGGTAATTTCAAAATCCCACATCATATTCCAAAACAACTCACAATGCCGTCGCAGTATTCCAACACCCATAACCTAGTTGCTTACTTAATAAAAAATAATCATTCAGATGGTTTTCATGACATGATTGATTTTATCAACCACACTAAAATTCGGTTTGCACTAAGTGTAGCACCCACAATTCTTAAAGATTATATACATGCTTTTTGGGGTAATCTTTGAGATACGGAGCGAGATGGATTTGAGGTGTTTAGGACTGTGGTGGATGATAATGAGATTTTGGTGGATGAGGAAGTCATTAGAGGTACGTTGATGTTCGATGATGCTAACGGACTAGTTAATCTTTTCGATAATGATATATTTATAGGTTTACAAAGATTAGGTTATGCAAGAAGGGGAGACAGGGTAAAATTTTTTAAATGTATGTTTTCTCCCGAATGGAAGTTTTAATTCACACCTTGCTGATGTGTCTGAGTAATAAGACCACTGGGTTTAATGAATTTCCCTCCAAAATTGCAACTGCTTTAATTTGTCTATCTGAAGGGAGGGAATTCAATTGGTCTAGCATGATTTTTGAAGGGTTTTTGCAGAATATTAGGAAGAAAGGTAAATATTACTTGTATCCTAGGTTTGTTCAAGTTACTGTGGATAGCCAAATAGCAGAACCTGTTGAACATAATACAAAGTATGAGGTGCATTATATGCATCCTAAGGTTTTTGCTCATATGAGGAACCAAAAGCCTAATTTAACAATCCCAATTGTTCCATTGTTCCCTCATATGATTAATTTACCTGTCGTTCGTGAGTTTGATGATGTAAATGAACCCCAATTGACTGGACCTGAACCCATTAACACCGTAGTTGCACCCACTGTTAGTACGAGTGTAACCACCGACACCAACCCCGATGCTATGATAACTTCACAGTCGCACCGGTTCACACTGGTCGAACGAGGAGGTACCTTGGAACATCAACATGAATGGACGGATAATGATGAACATCAACATGATGCCTTTTCTAATGAACCACCTCTCGGACCGTTAACACAGTCGAGTTGGGGATGAAAATCGTGAACGATTAAATGAATTGACGATTAAATGTACAAAAATGGAGAATACGATCGACAATTGAAGCTACAGGATGTTTGTGATGGAGAAAGTTAGGAGACATGGGCGTAGTGTTGTTAGAAGAGTTAGGAAACATACTAAGAATGTGAGATCCTGTCAAGATGTGGTTTTGGAGGACCAAAAAAAACAGGGGACGACTGAAGTATTTGATTGGGGGGAGGATGCAGTTGTGCATATGGATGAGGATGTGGATATGGATAGTGTAGATCATGGAGGGCAGTATGTGGTGTCTGATAAAGATGGGAATGAAGCTGTACTCGAGATCGTGAAGACTGTATAGATGATATAGAGAAGGATTTGGTGCAGGAAACATCCACGATAGTCTTTCGAACCCACCGCTACAACTTCAACTGAGGTAAACCCACCAAGTGATGTACAAGTTAAAGAGATGGAGGTGGTGCAGACACATCCACGCTAGTGTTTCAGTAACCACGATAGTCTTCGAGAACCCACCGCTACAACTTCAATGAGGTAAACCCAAAGCTGATGTACAAGTTAAAGAGATGGAGGTGGTGCGGGACACATCCCTGCTAGTGTTTCTATAACCACCGATAGTCTTTCTAACCCACCGCTACAACTTCAACCGAGGTAAACCCAAAGAATCGATGTACAAGTTAAAGAGATGGAGGTGGTGCGTAACACATCCATGCTAGTGTTTCAGTAACCACCGATAGTTACTCGAAACCCATGCTACAACTTCAACTGAGGTAACGACACCAAGTGATGTACACGTTAAAGAGAAGGAGGTGCTAAAGGAGACATCCATGGCTAGCGTTTCTGTAACCACGGCTAGTTTGAAAACTGTAGTAGACAATATAGTAGTCTCACACACTGCTATTACTACCACATCTACAATTGTCACAACTACATCTATTTCACCACCTAAATCAAAAGAAGTTGACAAGGAGGCTGCCGGTTACTGATAAATTTAAGCAAAAGTTCATCAAACCCTACACCTACCATTGCACCGGCTCATATATTTCTTAAACCAACTGGACCTAAACCCTTGACTAAAAGCTTGACTATTGGTGAGCCTTTGAACAAGAAGGTGGCTCTACCAGATATTGGAAAGGGAAAAGGTATTGTTGAACCTGATATAAAGTTTAAGAATAAACAAGAGCAGATTGCTTATGATCATGACTTTGGTGTAAGAATCATAGCTGCAGAAAAAGCAGAAATAGAAAGGAAAAGGCTACAAGAGGAGGAAGCTAATCAGAGATGGATAGATGATTGGGAGGATTCACAATCCTTTCTTGAAGCTTCTACTAATATTGGGAATGAGTACACTCGTGAAGTGTGGGAACTATTCTCTAATAATCAAAAAGCAAGAATCTTGTGTGAATGGGCAACAAGGTTCAAAAAAGAGAAAAAGCAAGTCAAAAGAAAGAAACCTCCTACAAAGAGCGAGATGAGAAATTCATACATGAAGATTATCAAGAATTCAGGCATAAATGTTGGTGTAAATCTAACAACATGTTCATTGAGAGGTTTGAAGGAGCTTTGTCGGATGTGTATGAGGGTTAATGAAGATCACATTCCTATGGATTCGAGAAAGAAGCGAGAATGGTTAAAGAAGCAATCCAGTTATAAAAGACAAAAGGTGGATGAAGATTTGAAAAAGAAAGAAAGAACTAAACAGTATTTTAAGGAGACTAATAGTCCTAATCCTGAACCTATTAATCCTATTCATTTAAAAGCAGTTCATCCTATTATCGATTGGCAGATTGTTATACAAAGAGGTAGAGAAGTAGTTGAGATTACAAGAGGTGATGGATGCAAATCCACTTATTTCACATTTGGGATTGGTATGTGCTAAAACACATACCTTTTCTTTATCAAAACCGACCCAAAATAACCAAGAAAGAGCCGTTTATTGCTAATATTTGTGGTTTTCTTGAGTTTGTGCTTGTGCAGGTACGGATATGTAAAAACACGCAAAAAGGAACCAAATCAGACGTAAATCCGAGCACGAGAGATTAAGAGAGCTTAAGCTAAGCCGGAAGTTCAGAATTATGCATTTATGAAGATTTCTAATCTCTGAGGATGATTTGTGAAGATTTGATCAAGGTTTGAAGAAATGTCGAAATAGTCCTCGAACTTTCAGCAAATGACAAAACACCCTCAAGCTTCAAAGTTGGAAATTCAGTCCTCGGTCTATTGAAGATTGACAAAGATGGTCCTTGGAAGATGATTTCAGAAGTTGCATGATTGGTCCCTCAAATATCCGGATATACATATTTGGTCCCTATGGTTACTAATGGATCAAAAGCTAGTCCTAAACCAATCCTAATATTAATCCTAGTCCAAATCCAATTCACATGAACCATTAGGCCCAATCCATTTCCAACCAACCCGCCCAACAACAAAACCCGGCCACGTTATTAACACTATCCTACCCGAATCAACCTTTGACCCGGTATTTAACCCAAGTCAACCCAACAACCCGGTCAACCAAGCTTCAAATTAATATATTCTAATCCCAAACGCGCCCTATCCTCCCCTGTCCTTCTTCCCCAGCCAAACACACCCTTTTACCACCAATTCACCACACCCAAACACGAACCTCGTACTAAGAATCTATTCCACCTTCTTGACCCAGCTGACTTGTCAGATATATTGGCCACGTGGCCATTTGGAGCCCCTTGATTGGCCGAAACACCTCATTGATTGATTTGGAGCAATTTGATTGGTTCAAGTGACAAGGATTGAATGAGTGGCTCAAAATAGCTTCTAGGCCTTTCTGATGAAGAATCCAAGACCTCCATTCAGCTATAAATAGACCCTTAGCTCACAATGTATTGGCGTGTAGAGTAGTGCTTCATTTCCTTTAAAATTTAGTTTAAGTCTATTGTATTTTAAGCTTTTCAGAATGTTTTTTTAAGTTTGTTATAATCTCAAGTTATTTCTTGTACTCATTTTCAGTTTCAATAAAAAGTTTTTTAGTTTAATTTTTGATCTTGCATTTCATGATTTGAAAACTAAAGAAACTGTTTTTAAGATTTAAATAAGCTCATATAAGCTGTCTATAGCTTTTGTGAGCTTATTTGTGTTTACTTATTCCATTTAAATCACTTTCATTCACAAAAAGTCTCGGTCAACAAAAGTCAACAGGTTCTCATAATTGGTTCAGAAATGGATAATGGGTTGATTGTGATGCTTGATTTGGTTGTTGGTTGATGTGTTACACTGGTTTCATACTGTTACTCTGCTCAAATTTGGTTGGAATAACCAAGTGAGTAGTCATTTTCTCTTCTCAATACTGTTTTTTATAAATGATCATGTTGCTTGATAATTGGTGCTTGCTTTATGTTCTCTGATGCTTTTTGATCTCAGTATCTCAGTTGGTATGATGTTTGCTTAAGTAGGATCAGTAGTAGTATTGTAATCTGTTGTTAGAGTTATTTAAAGGAGTGTTTGGTTTAGCTTTAAAATCTGTGCTAGAGGTTGATAAATTGGATTAGGTTAGTTGTTTTAGACTTGATATGGTGTATTAAGTCCATGCCTGTCTTTGTTTTGCATACAAACACACTAAAAGTCAAAAGTTCAAGTCATCCAATTTCATTTGCATAAACTGTTGGAATCAGTTATTTAGATCTTGCATATGGGTTAAAAAGTTGATAAGCTAGCTTGACAAAGTCTCATTTCATCACATTTCATCTATTTCAGTCCTTAAAATTGCTTTCAAATCTCAAGAAAGTCAAAACACCAAACTGTTTTTAAAAAATCAAATCATGTCAAAGTCAGATTTATGCAGAAGTTGCAGCAGTTGCACAGAGTTCATTTCA
>OU343223.1:87273494-87334811 GCA_910596185.1 Chrysanthemum makinoi | reverse complement strand
GTCTGGATGGTTTTAGTTGACATCCTTGAGTCTCTTAATTAAAGAGTCTAGAGACTTTTTCTTCGGATTTGCCTTGTATCCTCGTGATCCAAAAGTTCCAAACAATCGCTCAGAAGGATCCTTTAGTTTCTCTGATATGATCCCTACTTTTCTGTAATCCAAAGCGTTGTAGCTTTTCTCCCTGATTACCGGATTCAAAAAGTTCTCTGGATTATTGCTGGTAAGCAAATTAACTAACTGCCTTGCCTCGACAAGTGCTTTCTTCAACTGTATAGCCTCTTCTTCGGATACAAGCGAAGCTTGGTTTTCAGCAAATGATTCCAACAATTTGATATCTACATCAATCCCCATCACAGCATTCAAGCTGAACCTTTTCACGGAATCACTAACTAAAAAGTTAACAATGGATTCCGAGATATGAGTGAGAACATCTTGCAACACCCGTTTAAGGACCTGACCCGGCAATATCTGCTGTGCAGTGGAAAGCAGAGTTTCCAGAAAGATTATCACCTCATTTACATATTCATTTTCAGTCTGAGGCGGCTCGTCCACCATCCAGTTCACGTTCTCGATCAATGTCATGAAACCATCTACCTTCTTTTTAAGCAAGCTGCTGAGCATTTCTTCGGCTGCATCACGTGCTTTGGTAAGCGGAAACTGCCGTCTACTCCTTTCCACCATTCTCAAAGGGATACCAGAAAGCTTTGCAGCGTGGCGAAAGAAGAAATCACAGGCTCGTTCAAGAACAGCCATATTAGCTGCAACGACCATTGCTTGATTAACCCCGCTAATTGAAGTGCTAATAAGCTTTAAAAGGGCATCGTCAAGGACCTCAGTCAAAAGCCGGTCCAAGTACTTCTTCACAACATCATAGAAATCAAGCTGTCCACCATGAGACATAAAACTTACCGAATCCTCGATAAACGACCTCACAATTCGACAACAATCAGGCACGGTGGACGAAAACGGTGCAATATAAGGAAACGCAGGTACAATATCAGAAGTTTGTATCTGGAAAGAAAGCACGTTCATCGAATACTCGTACTCCTTATTCATCCACATCTGCTCAAACTTATCCGCAGCAAGAGCTTCCGCAATTTGCTTCCGACAATCCGATAACAACAGCTCATGATACTTATCCCTATGCTTATTCAACACATCAAGCAACGCATCAACCGAGTACCCATACCTTCTCAAAGTAACACCAAGCAAACTCACATAATCCTTAATCAACAACAAATGATTCGCCGTACGCATCCTAGAAAACTGATCTTCCAACACCGAACACATCTTACTAACAGCCGTATCCCACAAATTCTCCACTTCCATTTTATTAATCAACCCACCACCAGTCCTCAAAACCCGATCCTCAACAATAAAAAACCCCGCAATCTGCGCGAAAAACGTCTGATGAGACTCCAAAAACGGCGTCATCGACGAAACCTGAAAATCCGACGTCAACTGAAGCTTCCTATTCTCGAAATAATACTTCTTAAACCCATCCTCAAGCCCTAACGTCTGATGAATATGATACGACCTATACAACGGAGTCAAATCAAACCCTAACGCACCACCACCACCACCATCACCTCCACTAACAACACCATCGTCATCCGCCTCCTCAAGCGCATAAACCGTATCCCTCACACTCAACCGACTCTGCTCCTCCGCTTGCCTCTGCCTAATCCTCAGCTCCTCCTCCCTCTGTCTCCCAGCGGACGCCTGACCAATCGCCACCTGCCCCAAATTCCTACTAACCGTCCGAATCTCCACCAACCAATCCCCAAACTCCTTCCCAATTCTCCGCTCAATATCCAACCTAATAGCCGGTATAACCTTCTCCAACATCCGCCTCAACGTACTACTCGGCACCTTCCCAATAAACTCCCTCTCAATCAAATCAACACATTTCAACGCCATATAAAAACTATCATTCCTCAAATGAAAATTAACGCGCGTGCATATCTCCATCACCTTAACGCACACATTCAAACTCTCAATCGCAAAACTAATATTCACACATTTATTCCTAGCCTCAATAAACTCATCTAACGAACTTAACAACGGAACCGCAACCGACTGCAAGAGAATGTTAGAGTTTGATATATTCGACTTAAGCGTTTCGACACCGGATAACAGAGACCTTAAATCATCAACAGCTAAAATGAAATCCTGATAATGAACTTTACAAACCTCTTCAATTTCTGACTCCTTAGATCTACAAAAGTGACGGAGATGATGAAGTAGGGTTTCAGGTTTACCTGTGGCGAATGTTTTGCGGATGAATGGTGATAAGTCTTCGTTGTTTTGGATTGCGGTTGATAGGAGGAGCTGATCGAGCTTGTCGCCGGAGTCTGTGGTGGTTTCCGATGAGGTCACCGGGATTTTCCGGCGGGATTTTACGGTGTTCATGTCGAGATTTCAGTTGGTTAGATCCGGTTGAATACGGCGTCGTTTGACTAGTTGTTGGTGTTTGTTTTGTATTATTGGATTTGGACTTGTATACGTGTAATTGTATTGTATCTTTTTGGAAATGGAACATGTTGTTGTTAGTTGCATGTTAAGTAGCCAACTTAGCTTATAGCTTTAAGTATGATTAAGAAGTAGTATTGTAATTATTGCCAAATGAGGTTAATTAAACTTATGTCTGACTTCTTCATCAGTTTTTTTATAAGAGCGCAAGGTATCGTAGATACCAATAACGGGGGTATGTCACATCAACGTCACTTCATCCTTTTTTAATAACACACCAATAATTAAAGGGTGATGATTTTCACATTTCATAAAATGATTGGGACACTCTAAGTTATGGTGTTTGGACATTTATACCCTCACATGGGTGAAAATGCAAGGGTCATTGTGAGGGTATAAATGTCCAAACACCATAATTTATAGTGTCTCAATCATTTTGTGATGTGTGCAATCACCTCCCATAACTAAAACACCCCTCTCTCATAACACATTATGACACTAATATGTTATTTAGTCCTACAAAATACTCCGCTAAAAATACACATTCACTCACAATACAAAATAAATAAGGTGGTTTTTTGCTTTTAGCGTGAGCCAGTTGATTGGTTGAATCTCATTTGGCATGCATTTGGCATGTTTGGTGGTACGATGATGGCACACCATATGTCAATTTTGGGAGCATTTTGCGAGTGAAAGCACTCCCATACCGAGTGCTCTAAGTGATGCACTTCATTTAAAGTATACGAGGCATTCAGACCCGTGAGATGCACACAAGTTGTACCTAATTCTTTAGTGCGTAATGTTCAACGTAAATCGTTAAAGTATAAATCTAATTGTGTATTCGCAAAGCATGCAATGTTCAACGTAGATCGTTGAAGTAAATTGTTGTAATGTTCACAAAGCATGGACTTTGTTCAACATAGAGAACATGGGGCATCCAATTGTTCATTGTGTAATCTTTGTGTAAACATCTTATATAATGTTTAAGTAGGTAGTTATGAAATAAGTTTAGTTATTAGTTGAGTTAAAGGGAGGTTAAACGGATACGGTTTTATCAAAAAAGAGTTATAATTAAGTGACATTCTAAAGATGCTGTCAAATTAAATGTTATGACACAATATAAAAATAATATGATTCTCGTTTGAGATCTAACTTCGCAGTATCGTAGCGTCATAAGTGATGGCTTAACTGTTATATATATTATGGTAAAAAAAACATAACCTAATATTGATTTAAGTTATTCTTTTTATAGTTATGGCGCGTTAGCGTTTTTTTTTTTCAATAAGGGTCGGAGCTTGAAGATGCCAAAGTTTCTTAAATTTGTTTTGGTTAAGAAGCGTTTTAGAGATTTAACATGATTAATTGATGAGCAAACAACACATATAGTATGCTAAAGCTAAAAAAAGTATCATCGAGCGAAAAATTAAAAGTTAATGCAAGAATGAAGTTGCTAGGTTCAGATATCATCAAACGTGATTCTCGTTACTCATTCGTGATTAATCAACAGGAGAATATATAATCAAAGTGTCATTCATTTTAATATTTAAAATGACATAACAAATGTCTTTCTACAATATGTTTTGGCATGTTAACCATTATTTTTCATCATACCAGCTCCTAAAGCAAAAAATTTGATGCATATTATGACAAAAACATAACATGAAAGTTTGTTATGTTTGTTAGCTTTTGTGCAATGTAAACTAATAAATTGGTATTGCAACTGTTATTAATTTATTTATTTGCACTTTCGCAAGAAATATGTATACAATATTGCTAGCCCCCTTCCATCATAACTTTTATCAACTCTAAAGATATCTCATTTTTGTTGGGATACATGGTTCATATTTCAACGAATGTTGTTTTTTATGGATAGCATTAGCAGCCTTTGTCTAATATCCCTTTGGATTAATGCCTTATATACTCGGAGTTCATCACAACCCAAAAGAAAACCAAGCATAATCCAAACCGGGTCCAAATCCATACATATCCTAAACTTAAAACACTAACCCTAGATTCATTATCATTTCAACCCTAATCACTCATATGTGTGCAACCACTCCTTGCTCCACCACATACAATAAATTGTCACCCACATATTTCTTCTTCTTGATTACACACGACAACCACCACAAACACAAATACAGCTCTTCTCAATTTTATTCTTACACGAATCAAAAAACCCTTCATACATTTTCTAGGTTTTTGCTTAAGGACCGAACACCCAGAAAAAACGTGTGACAATCCGTAAATTTCCCGGCTATTATCTATATCAGAATATGCGAGTTATTTATTTTCTGATCATTATAACTCAAAGACGAGAAGTCATCTCGTGTTTTCCGAAGTCTCGGCACCAGACGCGTACCGACACCATATTAGTAATGTTTAAATTTGATAATTATTCTTCGGAATCAATAATTTTGATTTTATATTATTTATATAAAAACGTTCCCAAAAATGTATTTCTCGCATTTTTACCAAACTAGAGTACCGCATTTACGCTTCAGCTCAACGGGACATGGGGTACACGAAATACACTCAACACAAATAAAACCTTTCTTTTTATTCTAGTTTTGACCGCACCTCCCAATGCTCAGTCATATGTCACTTTCTATTTCTTCTTCCCAAGCATCACATGTTGGCCTAAACATAACCTTTGATTTTTAGCTTCAAATGGTAAGCACACTTTTATCAAACTCACCAAAAGGCAAGTCAAAACCCACCTTCTTTGCTCCTATATTTTCTGTCGTAAAGACCACAAGCAAATCTACATTTCATTTACAAAATTTTCACACAAAATTTGTTGGCAAAGTGTTCTTGAACTAGCTTGGTTATTTTTGGGTTTACTTGGAAAGCTTGGGTTACCAATTTTTTCTTGGTTTTCTTTCTCTATTATTCGATACACACAAACCCATTGTAAGGGCTCATGCACATATCTCTTATCTTTTCTTTATTCTACATAATGTTGAATATGTTAATACTTGTTAATATGTTGTTATGATAAATATTTTGAAAACTAAATACGTGTCTTGGTTTTCTTTAGTACTCGACATACATGTACATATATTTACGAGGTTGTGTTTTGAATTTGTGTGGTGATACTTAAACTTGTTTAACACTAATAAGCATGTTAAAAAAATATAAAAATAAATAAATAAAATAAACTAGAGCTTAAATAGGCAAATCGAGACACATAAAATTTTGTGAGTTTATTTGAACATGCTAAACTAAAAATGAACTTAAGAAAACATATATCTAAATAAAATCATCAAGTATGGCTCGATAAAGGAAGGTGCTTATTTGGCGTGTTGATTATTTTGCTTATTTAGTAAATATATACTTAGCTTAATTTAAAACTTTGGGCTTAAAAGAGATCGACCCACCCTCATTTCCTTTTTGTTCAAATGGGTACAGTTAGGACAATTTGAAATTCCAACTCAGTAGGTATATAATTAAGTTTGTAATGTGTTTATTGTTTGTTTAAGTCAACAACAGTAAGGGTGCCATTTTGGTTTTGCTACTCTTTGCCCTCCATTTTGCAAATACTTTGTGAAACTAATATGGTTTAAGGTAATTTTGGATTTTAATTCTGTCATATGTGTATGTCAAGGGACTGTGGGGCGTGCCCACCAGGCCCCAACGGTGAGAACGTTCGGTTTGGTCTATTTGATTCACGACATACTTTCCGGCTTATTTGATTTATTTGACTCGACTTATATTCCGTTATATAATCATAACTTAATTGTAACTTAAATTTTTTTAAAATTTAAAACTATAAGTTTTAATATATTTGAAACTTAATAAAACTAAACTAAATTACAAAAAAAATCTAATTCGCGGCCTCTCTAGACTATTTTGATATAAATTATATAAACAAGTCATACCCAATTTCCGTCAAAATATACACACTTAGCATGTTTTATGCACACATTATATCCACTATTTTATTTAAATACAAATGTTTTAAATATGGCGATTACTCAAACATATATTTTGTAACTCATCGTCACCACTAGAAACCAACATGTATGCACGGGTCATGCCCAATTTTCTAAAGTCCTACGTTTATGACTGATAAAAGTATTTTAATATAAACACTTTTAATAAAGCCATTACTTAAAGTATGATTTTTATATACTTTTATCATCAACTAGTATTGATCATATATAAATGTATATACTTTCAATACTAAGTCTCAGATAGAGCAATACAAAGTCTCCTTTGTCGACAGGAGCAACACAAAGTCTCCCTTGTTCGGAGCAGGCGCGATCTATTATATATTGGGCATTATTTATCGTGGACTATTATGACCATATGTGTATTAATTACCGGGCATACTACTTGAATTATGGGAATGTATGTGAACTTATATGTTACAAGTCTTGTATGGGTGAGACTTGTAACATGGTGAGTTTACAGGTCATTTGCCAGGCAGACTTTCTAATAATGGTTTTTATAAAACCTGTGTACTCACCAACTATTTTCATAGTTGACCCGATTTTATCATGCATTTCAGGTGATCGTTGATTAGCATATTTTATGAAGAATTTAAATAAAGGAGTCGTCACAAGTCAACTGGGTCGTCATGTACTAAATTGTCATCTTTTAAATGTCAAACTTTATGTATCAATTGCCAAGGTCGGCTAGAACCTTGTTGTAATGTTACAATATTTCTTTAAATTTAAATTGTGGTATTGTACTATATCTCTTTGCGATGTATCTTGATTATGTTGCACCTCATGATTCCACTTCTGGCGAGGTGTACAGATTGGTATCGAGAGCAAGTTATAGTGAATGCCATTTTCTAAAATAAAAATCACAACTATAACCAAAAATAAAATTTTCTTAAAACACTAAACATCATACGAAGTCAACTAAAACCAAAGATTGCATCGTTATCCTAAATTATGCATAGCACATTACCTATGCATAATTTAGGAATAACCATACAATGATGGGATTAGCAGTCTCGAATCGTGTTTGGTCGGGTCTTAAGAGTCTGATCACCTGGAACTGCATTAGTCGCGTGAGTATGCGTGACATGTTTAAATGTCCACTATACCTTATATATATTTTATATATGCCTTCTTCTTGCTATATATTAGGGCCCGATAGACTAAGCACGTTCTTGTTCCCGTCACATTACACTCACTACCTGTCGCCGTCCCACACATCATCCGCCATTGTCCCTGTATGACTCACACCACCAAATGTTTTGGCCCATTGTAGAATTATGACTACAAGGAACACTCGTTAGAAGCATCAACAATGAAGCCCCAGAGACATCTTCTGAATTGGCGGATCTCCTCACTGTTGAAAGCACACATTGATGCAGACGCTAGCCAATGAGGGTGCTGGTACCTCGACCAATGGTCACGGATGCAGCTACAAGACCTTCATGCCATGCAGACCAAAGGAATTTCATGGAACCGAGGGCGCCATTGGCCTGCTATCCTGATTTGAGAATGTTGAGTTGAAGCTTAGCATCACTAAATGTGCTGAAGGAGATAAGGATGAGTTCTCTACGGGTCTACTTCAAGGTCGAGCACTGACATGGTGGAACAACCAGCTACCGAGCCGAGGAGAGAAGCAAGAAATGGATTATCTTGGGAAGAATTTAAGAAGCTACTAACTGAGGAGTACTGCAGGAAGGATGAAGTGCGAAACTAGAAGCGAATTCGGAACCATTTGATGGTAGGAGTAGAAGTTGACAAGTACAAACCCGCTTTCATGAGTGACGTAATGGTTCCCATGGTCTCCACTTGGAGAAGCGGTCGATCGATACATTTGGGGTTTGATCCCGAGATCGTGAAGGATGTCACTTCATCCAACCCAACTACTCTGCAAGCCGCTGTGGGAATGGCATACCGCTTGACTAATGATGTGATCAGGTCTGGAGGTCTAATAAAAGCAAACGACAATGGACGAAAGCGACAAGAGGATCACCAGGGAAGCCGAGACCAGGACCAGCAAGACAATAGGCAGCGAGTAACTAGGAACTATGGAGGCGACATCGGATCGCAGCGATATAGGTTCCACATCCTAAGTGTAGTCGATGTAACCTCCACCATTCAAGAAACTGCCCAAGGTGCAATATATCTAACAGACAGGCCATCTTAGTTGGAAGTGTTGATGAGTGTGTAAATACTCATCATTTTTGGTCAAATCTGAACTGCAAAACGTTTAAAAATGCTTTCGAATGCATCAAAATCTTGAAAATATCTCAAAAGTGCATTTTATATGTTTAGATGCAAAATGTTCAAAATCGATGAAAATTGAGCTAAGTTTGCAGGGCGCTTTCAGTCCCCCAAAGTTTCAAAAGTTGTCAAAAACAGTCCCTGAGCACATAATTTCAAAGAAAAATCACCAAAGGTCCTTTTAAAATCATAACTTGTCAAAATTAGTCCTTTGGTGAAAAATATCAAAAGTTTGAGAAAATTACAAAATTGGTCCTCCAAGTTTCAAATTTGGCAAAATGGCCCTGGAAAATTGGAAAAATGTCAAGATTGGTCCTTGCATTATTAAAACTTTTCACTTTTAGTCCTTGGAACATCTTTGAGAGGGCAGAATGGTCGAAGTTTGAGAATTTGCAACATTGGTCCCTATAATATTAAACCTTTAAACCTATTTTGGACCCTATCAAACCTATTGTGACCCTGCCTTAACCCCAAGTGACCCCCTGTCATTATGAATTTTGGACCCTCCTTCTATTAATAGACCCCTGTGGTCAAAAGTCAAACAAACACACCCCCGCTCTCCCTTTCCCCCATTTCCTCCCTTTGTCGCCCACCATTCAGTACCTAGCTCACCCAAACCACTCCTTGTTCCCCCCACCTCCACCAAACTCCAAAAGCATTAAATGCCTCTCCCCCATTTCACTCAAACCTCTCCAACTGTTGAAAACAAAATTTGGCGCCAAAATCGCGATTAACGCCAAGATGAATTCGGCATCCAATGGCCATGAAATCGATGGGAACTATTGAGGAGAGAGAAAAGAGTTTTGGATTATAAAAGAAGCCAAGAGGAAGCAAGAGGGGGAGTCCACTAGTTTTTAATTTTTCACTAATGTCGTTTTTAGTTTAAAAGATTTAGTTAAGTTTAATATTTGTAATGTTTTGTTGTTTTGTATCAAACTCAAGTTAAATCATCTATATAATCTACTTTAAGTTTCAGTTTCAAAGTTTTTTATCTCAAATTCATATTTTGTGTTAACTGTTGAAAACTTCCATCTCAAAATCTTGTATACAAGCTCTCATTAGCTTATTTTTAAGCTTAAACAGGTTTACATTAGCTTATTGTAGCTTGTTATAAGCTTGTACTCAAGTTTTAAGCCACATTGGACATTGGTCAACAAAAGTCAAAACGGGGCACAAATGGCAATGAATTGGACATGGGTGTAGCAGAGCTGGAATTGGGTTGATATATAGTCCATTGGGTTGGATTTGGATAGGTTAGAGGTTCTTTGGTTCATTGTTTCAAGCCATTGTGGCTAAGGATCCTTTGTAAGCAAATTTCAAGTTTCTTTGCATCATCTTAATTTGCAGTTAATACTGGTTCTATTCTGTTTAAAAAGTTGTATTTAGGACTTATAGACTTAGTTTGATCATTAATCATAGTTGGTTCAGTTGTTATCTCATTTAATTTTCAAGACAGTTGCATTAAGGGGTGTTTGGTTCTGTGATCTATCTGCATTAGGCTTATTCAGGGGTTAGAATCTATTGGTTCATGATTGTTAAGCATATTTTTGTTCATTTGAATCTTGGTTTGATGCCTGCTAGTTCAAAAAGTCAAAATCTCATTGAAATCGTCTCACTTCTTATCTTTGTGATTGTGGAGTTGCAAATCCTTGTTTTGTGTTTAGAAGTCTTAAACATTGCTTGCATTAGTGTCATTACATCATAACACTTCATAATCAGTGCTTAAATTGTGTCCAAATCTCAACAAAGTCAACATTTCAGTTTTTGTTCAAAAGTCAAAATATGAAAATCATGTTTTGAGCCAACTGATAAGGATTTTTCATGGCTTCATTTTTGAGCCATTTTCAGTGAAACTTGGCATTCTAAAAACTTCAACTGGTCTTTATCCTTATTACCATTTTAGTAGAATTTTACAATTTACTTAAAAGCTCCAAACAAGCTTCTCTTTTAGTACTAGTTGCCTGCTTCAAAGCTCAGCATTAACTGAGTGTTTCTCAGTTTGTGCAACCACTTGCACAGGGCTCATAAGAGCTTCCCAAGGTCTGAGTTTTGGTGTGTAAGGTCTCACCCAGGTCTTCATTAAGTTCCAATTTGTGTTTTTCGCTTTAGCTTAAATTGTGGCTTGTTCGAAGTCACACACTGTTATGGCATTGAACTCAAATACATCAAATCTGTGAATTCAGCTAAATAGAGGTTAAGGCCTGTTGTTAATTGTTGCATTTGGTCATTCTTAGTAGTTTATACCTTCTGTTAACAGTTGGTGCTTGTTGGTGTTCATTTAGCTTATTCAAGTGCTTATTTATAAGCACTTGGCTTAGCAGTTTCATATTCTTACACATAAGCACTTGTTTTTCCATTTTTCCTAGCTTTCTTATATAATTTTAGAGTTTCCCTGAAATTTTCAGATTTTTCTAAGTTGATTTGCTATTTTTCTTAATTTAAATTAGTTTTTAAGCATTTTTAATTAGCTTTTAATACAATTAATTAAGAAAAGCTTCAAAAAAATAATTTTTCATTTTTATTAAGTTGAGATAAATATAAAAAGACAAAAAAATATTTTTCTAGATTTTTCTTAGTTAAATTTGTATTTTTAAATAATTTAATTAGTTTTTAATAGTTTTTAATTCCTAGAAAATAGAAAAATAATCAGAAAAATACAAAAATAGTTTTGAAAATTCTCTTTTGATATTTTAGATTTTTCTAAGTCTTAATTTTATTTTTCTAGCTTTATCTCATATTTTCTTGTATTTTAGGCTAATATTAAATAGTTAAAAATAGTTTTTAATTAATAATAATTAGATAATTAGTTATAAAAATAATTTTCTTTTTCTATAAATTTTCTTTTAACATTAGGTTTGTAAAAATGTCACTTTCATATTTTTAGGACTTTTATTTTTTAGATCTCACTTTTTATTTTGGTACGTTTACGTAATTTTATTTAAACGTAAGTTTTAAGTTTTAAGTTTTAAACGCTCATCAATTTTAAAAATAGTGATAGCGTTTATTTAATATTTTTTATCTTTTTTAATTTCCTTTAATTTGCATTTAAGCCGTTGTAATTTGTTGGCTTTTCCTTAGTTATAATCATAATTCAAATCCCTTCCGTTCAAATTTCGATCACTATTCGTAGGGTGATCCATTGCATCATTTGGGACATAACGACCGAAACACTATACTCCCAGGATCTTCATTGCATTCGTGCTTAGGCGCTTTTAAGGTCGTTACGTTACGCCATTCACAAGTGGCGGACTTAGGTAAGCTTATTTGTTTAGCACGCATCAAATTTTATGCCGGCAGTGTTTGATCTATCTTCCTTTTAGCAGATTAGTAGTTTGAATACTCACTCTTTGTTCATATCATCCATCTATCTATATATATATCCATATTTTCTTATAAAAAATCCAAAACCCAAAAACAGCTAAAAACGTATAAAACACAAAAATATTTTCCTTTTGTTTCTATATATGTATCAAAAATAAAAATACAAAAAAGATTTGTCGTTTCTTTAATAACAACTTAAAAGATTACCACCATAAACCAAGCGTGCACTACCTAACTGGGGTGCGCCATATAAGTTCCCGAACTAAAGATTTAAAACTTGCCTTTGTGTTCTTGTGATTGGTGTACCTTTTCCAAAGAAGCCATTCATATTGTGATTATTGGTTAAGTTCACTGTTGTTTTGCCTCGAGTTTGTTTTAATTGATTTTGTTGTTATATACTTGTCGCGAAACCCATAAAGATTTTTCTCACCCCATTTTTATAATTCATCTTCATAATTCCCATTTCTCTCCTTAACTCTGAGTCTCTTAGAGTTAACTCTAGTCACATCTTTCGTTCTTCTAGATCATTGAGTCCTGCGTGATCTAGCGTAAATTCCTAGACGACGTTCTGAGCAGGCGTTACGCCCAATAGTCGAACCCGAGATTCGCACTATTTCAAGCAACAATATGGCGAGCAACTATACTATGGGAAATGCTCCAAGCACCCACCGAGGTTATGGAGATGCCATCGTTTTACCGATAATCAATTCGATCACTTTGAATTGAAGACACATTTGATCCAACTTGTGTCTACAAATCAATTCCGATGCGATCGTGAAGACATTATCATCCGTTGGTTTAACAAGTTGACTTCAACAATCAATTTCAAGGATGTGCCACAAAAAGTAATCAAGTTGATGCTTATTCTCAGGGAGGGCGGTTTGATTTGGAAAAAAAGAACCCTCGATCCATCGAAACTTGGGAGGATCGGTTCAAAAGTTTGTTAATTACTTTTCCTCCATCAAAGACGACTAATCTTAAAATGAAATTTCGATTTCGCAAAATTTCGATGAAAACTTTGGAGAGGCATGGGAGAGATTCAAAGATCTCCTGAGGAAATGCCCCCATCATGAATTCACGGAGCTTCAACAAGTCAATATCTTTTATAATGGGTTGAACTGTAATGATCAAGATTCTTTGAACGCATCATGGTGGCAATATCTTGAATCGTAGACCCTAAAGATGTGCTTGAAATGAAGTAAATCAAGTTCCTATTTCGAAACAAAGTCAATGTTCAACACTCCCCTTCTACATCCAAGAACTCTTCGAGTTAGCAGCTCGATAGCAGCTCTAACGGACATGAGCCATTGTATGATAAAAGAGGTAAAGGAAATCAAAAGCGAAATTCATAAGCCGAAACCAATCAAAGCCATAAACAGGGTGTGAAATTTGTAGTGGTCCACACGCGGCGTATTATGATTGTCAAGCAACCGCTTCTTTTACCAAGCTCCCGTAGCCAGAAACCACAATCAATCACAGGCCACAAGTGATCCTCACGCCGTACTTAAGCGGTATGACACCACTGTTTTTCCTCTTGCAAAACGGCAATCAAAACCATGGAAATCAAAACCATGGCAATCAAAATCGCTTTGTTTCGAATCAAGGACACAACTTCAATAACTCTCAAAATTTCAATCAAAACTGGAACAATTTCAACCAACCATATCAAGCTCCTAATCATCAAAGTTATCAACAACCTCCTCAAGCTCCCATGCCAAATGACTTCATGAAAATGATCGAGTCAAACATGCTCAATGCAAACTCAGATAAACAACATGAGAGGTGAGCTAAAAAGGGAAATTGATACCACATTATCTCGGCAGAAAAATGAGTTAAAGAATATGATGAGCAGTTTCATGAACATGAATATGAACAAAGCTTCATCTGAGGACTCCCAAGCAATACAATTCCCAATCAAATGCCGAGTTGAAAGCCGTCACCACTGTAGTGGTAAGGCGCGCAATGGACCTTCGACTCCAATGCCCCTCCTCCAGTAGCATTGAGTCAAGTTACCAAGATACAACGGACAAGTGCAATTCTCAAGCCCACAGTACGCGCATGTCCCCCGGTCCAAGCTTCAAGTCCGGACCGTTCAAGACAAATTCGAGCGAGAAAACACTTCCAGGCTCAAAGTCTAGTCACTTCTTACCATCAAGAATGAATGATGAGAAGCTCAAAGACAAAAACAAAAAGCAAATGGAAAAATTTTTCCAAATCTTCAATGAGCTTCACTTTGATATAAGCTTCGTTGATGCTCTCGCTCTAATGCCTAAATTTGCATCCACGCTTAAAGGCTTACTGACCAACAAAGATAAGTTATCCGAGATGGCTAAAACCCTCTAAATGAGCAATGCTCGGCCATTCTTAATAAGCTTCCGGAAGACCTGGCCGGTTTTAATCCCGTGTGATTTCTTGGGGATGTTTCAATGTTCGCCGCTTAGCCGATCTTGGCGCTAGCATTAACCTCATGCTCTCAGATGGGGAGAAACGTCTTCCTAAACTTACATCCACTTGTATGACACTCGAGCTAGCGGACCGTACCAAAACTACTCCACTTGGGATAGCCGAGGATGTCGTGATGAAAGTGGGAAAGTTTCACTTTCCTCCTGACTTTGTTGTAGTAGACCGATCACGATCCTAGAGTTCCCCTCATCTTGGGAGAGCTTTCTTAAGAACGAGTCGTGCTCGATTGATGTGTTTCTTTGAAGAGTTGACCACGGGGTTGACAACGAAGAGCTCACGTTAAATATCAACCGACTCCAAACCTCGTACAAACAGAGTGTTGCCACAATTGATCAAAGATCCGAAAGATTCAATGCAACACTCTCAAACTTCACGGTTAAGAGGAGTTTTCAAAAACGTCTGAGCTCAAACTTTGAAAATTACCCCTGGTTCAAACAAATGGTTTGAAAATGCCGTGGGAAGTCAAGAGTGTTCTTGATGATGATGATCTAGAATCGGAGATTTCATCGGAAGTGGTGGAAACTGCTAGCTCTAAGAGCACACCACTCTTGTCCCTCAGGGCTGGTTTGTCGCATCGAGATTGTTAACTCTGCGGATGAAACCAAACTCTCTTCGTTTCATCTCGAATGGATGTTGATGATTGTGATCCAATGGGAGACATTCTTCCCATTGATGAATTGCTCAAAAGAATCCATCATCTTCTAGTCTTATTCGACTATTCCATCCCTTCTACCCCTCCGATGAGGAAGATGATTTTGGAATGAAGTCGATGCATTTCTTGAGATGAGTCAATTCCGGGGAATTGACAATACTTACTTTGATCCGGAGGGAGACATCATTTTTGGAAAATCGTTGATTGAAGAACCGTTTACCACCCTCCCTCCCGGACATCTTATTGACAATCACCATATAAGCTTCAAGTTTAAGCTTAAAATGTCAAAACGGTGATTTGCTTCTCTCTGATGAGGAATGGACATGCAATCTCATGTACGTCTTTATTCGATTCTTCACAGATGGTGTGGTCGCTCCTTTCTCTCGGAATGAGGACACCATTTTTGACCCGTATCATCCTTATAGTTTCTACTATTAACAATACGGTTATGTCTCGTCGGTGTGGAACTTTCGATGTTCATATGTTTGTTAACACCGTGAACGAAAGTCCGATTGAGATTGGTTTTCCAATTTACTTTCCCCATGAACAAATGAATTGGGGATTGAGTCAAGCTTCATTCGGGAATCAAAACAAGTAGCATGCCATATGGGTTTTCACCCATATTTCACTTCTTTCTACTTTCTACCACCCTATTGGCCACATGTTGCCTGTATATATCAAAAAAAAAATCTTCAAATAATGGCGTAATTTCCCTTTTACGTTCTTTGTTTCGCATAATGAGTACTTTGAATATTGAGGGCAATATTCATTTCTAAAGTGTGGGGGGGAATTCTCACGAATTTTATCATGTAATTATCCGCCTAATTCCTTTTTTGGCAAAATTTTTTTTGGAGTAAGTGTTTTGCACTTACTCAATTGGTTATCAATCCGTTTACTAATAAAACAGGATTGGCTAATCCTAGAGCAAACGGCTCTTGGTAAAGATTTCTCAAATCCGTTTATATGGCTTGCAATTTGCCCAAAATTGTATGGTTCTCAACTCACCATGTCCTAAAAGGTGAAGAGTTGGCTAGCCCAAGGTTATGGCTTAATGGCGGTAAAGGCGATGAAAACATAATTATTCACACAAAGATAATTCGATAATTTATCTAAGAGTTGGCTAGTCCGAGCAAACGCGCGGTAAAGACACATCAAATCCGTTATATGGTTTATGATTTGCCAATAAATCGGATGGTTATCGGTGTACCATGGTTCTTGCTTGAATGAAACATTTGGCTACTCCAAATGGCTTTTGGTAAATAGATGCAAATCCATTAAGTTTTTCTCAAAAGATTGCTAGGGACTAGCAATAGTTTAGTGTGGGGATTGATGAGTGTGTAAATACTCATCATTTTTGGTCAAATCTGAACGCTAAGCGTTTAAATGCATCAAAATCTAAAAATATCTCAAAAGTGCATTTTATATGTTTCGGATGCAAAATGTTCAAAATCGATGAAAATTGAGCTAAGTTTGCGGTGGTTTAAGTCCCCAAAGTTTCAAAAGTTGTCAAAAAGTCCACAGCACATAATTTCAAAATTAAAATCACCAAAGGTCCTTTTAAAATCATAACTTGTCAAAATTAGTCCTTTGGTGAAAAATATCAAAAGTTTGAGAAAATTACAAAATTGGTCCTCCAAGTTTCAAATTTGGCAAAATGGCCCTGGAAAATTGGAAAATGTCAAGATTGGTCCTTGCATTATTAAAACTTTTCACTTTTAGTCTGGGGAATCTTTGAGAGAATGGCGTGATGGTCCTTGAAGTTTCAGAATTTGCAACATTGGTCCCTATAATATTAAACCTTTAAACCTATTTTGGACCCTATCAAACCTATTGTGACCCTGCCTTAACCCCAAGTGACCCCCTGTCATTATGAATTTTGGACCCTCCTTCTATTAATAGACCCCTGTGGTCAAACAAATCAAACAAACACACCCCGCTCTCCCCTTTCCCCCATTTCCCTCCCCTTGCCCCGCCCATTCGGCCGCCTAGCTCACCCAAACCACTCCTTGTTCCCCCCACCTCCGCCAAACTCCAAAAGCATTAAATGCCTCTCCCCCATTTCACTCAAACCTCTCCAATTTGCTGAAAATTTGGCCAAAATCGTTAAACGGCCAAGATGAATTCTTGGCATCCAATGGCCATGAAATCGGATGGGAACTATTCGGAGGAGAGAGAAAAGAGTTTTGGATTATAAAAGAAGAAGAGGAAGCAAGAGGGGAGTCCACTGTTTTTTTTTCACTAATGTCATTTTTAGTTTAAAAGATTTAGTTAAGTTTAATATTTGTAATGTTTTGTTGTTTTGTATCAAACTCAAGTTAAATCATCTATATAATCTACTTTAAGTTTCAGGTTTCAAAGTTTTTATCTCAAATTCATATTTTGTGTTAAGCTTTGAAAACTTCCATCCCAAAATCTTGTATACAAGCTCTCATTAGCTTATTTTTAAGCTTAAACAGGTTTACATTAGCTTATTGTAGCTTGTTATAAGCTTGTACTCAAGTTTTAAGCCACATTGGACATTGGTCAACAAAAGTCAAAACGGGGCACAAATGGCAATGAATTGGACATGGGTGTAGCGTAGCGGAATTGGGTTGATATATAGTCCATTGGGTTGGATTTGGATAGGTTAGAGGTTCTTTGGTTCATTGTTTCAAGCCATTGTGGCTAAGGATCCTTTGTAAGCAAATTTCAAGTTTCTTTGCATCATCTTAATTTGCAGTTAATATTGGTTCTATTCTGTTTAAAAAGTTGTATTTAGGACTTATAGACTTAGTTTGATCATTAATCATAGTTGGTTCAGTTGTTATCTCATTTAATTTTCAAGACAGTTGCATTAAGGGGTGTTTGGTTATCTATCACAATCTGTAAGGCTTATTCAGGGGTTAGAATCTATTGGTTCATGATTGTTAAGCATATTTGTGTTCATTTGAATCTTGGTTTGATGCCTGCTAGTTCAAAAGTCAAAATCTCATTGAAATCTGCTCCCTCGCTTATCTGTTGTGATTGTGGGTGCAAATCCTTGTTTTGTGTTTAGAAGTCTTAAACATTGCTTGCATTAGTGTCATTACATCATAACACTTCATAATCGCTGCTTAAATTGTGTCGAAATCTCAACAAAGTCAACATTTCAGTTTTTGTTCAAAAGTCAAAATATGAAAATCATGTTTTGAGCTAATCGATAGGGATTTTTCATGGCTTCATTTTGAGCCATTTTCGATGAAACTTGGCATTCTAAAACTTCAACCGGTCTTTATCCTTATTACCATTTTAGTAGAATTTTACAATTTACTTAAAAGCTCTAAACAAGCTTCTCTTTTTAGTACTAGTTGCAAAGCTCAATTAACGAGTGTTTCTCGTTTGTGCAACCACTTGCACCGGGGCTCATAAGAGCTTCCCAAGGTCTGAGTTTTGGTGTGTAAGGTCTCACCCAGGTCTTCATTAAGTTCCAATTTGTGTTTTTCAGTTTTAGCTTAAATTGTGGCTTGTGCTTGTGTCAGAGTCACCCCAGAACTGTTATTAGTTGAACTCAAATACATCAAATCTGTGAATTCAGCTAAATAGAGGTTAAGGCCTGTTGTTAATTGTTGCATTTGGTCATTCTTAGTAGTTTATACCTTCTGCTTAATTGGTGCTTGTTGGTGTTCATTTAGCTTATTCAAGTGCTTATTTATAAGCACTTGGCTTAGCAGTCCATATTCTTACATAAGCACTTGTTTTTCTATTTTTCCTAGCTTTCTTATATAATTTTAGAGTTTCCCTGAAATTTTCAGATTTTTCTAAGTTGATTTGCTATTTTTCTTAATTTAAATTAGTTTTTAAGCATTTTTAATTAGCTTTTAATACAATTAATTAAGAAAAGCTTCAAAAAAAATAATTTTTCATTTTTATTAAGTTAAGATAAATATAAAAGACAAAAAAATATTTTTCTAGATTTTTCTTAGTTAAATTTGTATTTTTAAATAATTTAATTAGTTTTTAATAGTTTTAATTCCTAGAAAATAGAAAAATAATCATAAAAAATACAAAAATAGTTTTGAAAATTCTCTTTTGATATTTTAGATTTTTTCTAAGTCTTAATTTTTCTAGCTTTATCTCATATTTTCTTGTATTTTAGGCTAATATTAAATAGTTAAAAATAGTTTTTAATTAATAATAATTAGATAATTAGTTATAAAAATAATTTTCTTTTTCTATAAATTTTATTTTATCATTAGGTTTGTAAAAATGTCACTTTCATATTTTTAGGACTTTTATTTCTTAGACCTCACTTTTATTTTGGACGCGTTTACGTAATTTTTTTTTTTATTTAAACGTAAGTTTTAAGTTTTAAGTTTTAAACGTTCATCAAATTTAAAAATAGTGATAGCGTTTATTTAATATTTTTTATCTTTTTAATTTCCTTTAATTTGCATTTAAGCCGTTATAATTTGTTGGCTTTTCCTTAGTTATAATCATAATTCAAATCCCTCTTCGTTCAAATTTCGATCACTATTCGTAGGGTGATCCATTGCATAGCTCATTGGGACATAACGACGGGAAACACTATACTCCGGATCTTCATTGCATTCGTGCTTAGGCGGTTTTAAGTTTGGTTACGCGTCGCCATTCACAAGTGGCAGACTTGAGTGATTTAGCTTGACTGTTTGGCACGCATCAAGTGTTCAAGCAGGAATGGAAACCAAGGACAGAAGCCAGCATGTTACGAGTGTGGAAGTATGTACCACCTTAGGAACACGTGTCCTAAGTTGAATAGGGCACAGAAGTCGGAGCATGGTAACATGACTCTCGCCGTAGCAATTGATGGTGATAACCCAACCCGTGGAGGCAATGTCGTGGCTGGGGTCGAGCACTTCTTGGGAACCCGTGGCTCGCTAAACACAATTGCTGTGTGGGTACATTCTTTTGATCACCCACTCTATTTCAGTACCTTCTAGTTCTAGTTCATGGCATTGATTAGTGTAGAACCTTGCATCATGAGCCTTAGTTTAATTGTTGCCTTCTCACTAATCTGGGCACCCCACTATTAGTATTGATTGGTTTAAATGATTTCAAACTCGAGCCAAACTTTCAAAAGGTCTCTTATGATATATGATAAGCCATCAACTTGTTTCCTAGCTTGATCTAGTGACAGTTCTTGTTTGATGAGTTGCAAAGATCAAGTTAGAATCAAGTTGTTACTCAACCTACACAACTTAAACGAATGGTCAGTCGACAAGTTGTGAAAAATTCACCAACTAAGAGTCTTTTGAGGGCAAAGTTCGAGAATGAGAAAATTTGAACCATGAGAATGTACGCTGTAGTGTAGACGATTTGAATCTCGAGGACCGAGATTCTTTTAAGGTTAAGCGGACTATGACGTAGAATTTCCGGCTATTATCAATATCGAGCGAGTTATTTATTTTCGATCATTATAACTCAAAGGCGAAGTCATCTCTGTTTTCCGAAGTCCCGGCACCACACGCGTACCGACACCATATTAGTAATGTTTAAATTTGATAATTATTCTTCGGAATCAATAATTTTGATTTTATATTATTTATATAAAAACGTTCCCAAAAATGTATTTCTCGCATTTTTACCAAACCAGAGTACCGCATTTACGCTTTAGCTCAAAGGGACATGGGGTACACGAAATACACTCAACACAAATAAAACCTTTCTTTTTATTCTAGTTTTGACCGCACCTCCCAATGCTCAGTCATATGTCACTTTCTATTTCTTCTTCCCAAGCATCACATGTTGGCCTAAACATAACTTTTGATTTTTAGCTTCAAATGGTAAGCACACTTTTATCAAACTCACCAAAAGGCAAGTCAAAATCCACCTTCTTTGCTCCTATATTTTCAAGTAAGACCACAAGCAAATCTACATTTCATTTACAAAATTTTCACACAAAATTTGTTGGCAAAGTGTTCTTGAACTAGCTTGGTTATTTTTGGGTTTACTTGGAAAGCTTGTGCTACCAATTTTTTCCTGGTTTTCTTTCTCTATTATTCGATACACACAAACCCACTATAAGGGCTCATGCACATATCTCTTATCTTTTCTTTATTCTACATAATGTTGAATATGTTAATACTTGTTAATATGTTGTTATGATAAATATTTTGGAAACTAAATACGTGTCTTGGTTTTCTTTAGTACTCGACATACATGTACATATATTTACGAGGTTGTGTTTTGAATTTGTGTGGTGATACTTAAACTTGTTTAACACTAATAAGCATGTTAAAAAAAATATAAAAATAAATAAATAAAATAAACTAGAGCTTAAATAGGCAAATCGAGACACATAAAATTTTGTGAGTTTACTTGAACATGCTAAACTAAAAATGAACTTAAGAAAACATATATCTAAATAAAATCATCAAGTATGGCTCGATAAAGGAAGGTGCTTATTTGGCATGTTGATTATTTTGCTTATTTAGTAAATATATACTTAGCTTAATTTAAAACTTTGGGCTTAAAAGATCGACCCACCCTCATTTCCTTTTTTCAAATGGGTACAGTTAGGACAAGTTGCAATTCCAACTCAGTAGGTAATTAATTACCTTTGTAATGTGTTTATTGTTTGTTTAAGTCAACAACAGTAAGGGTGCCATTTTGGATTTGCTACTCTTTGCCCTCGCAAATACTTTGTGAAACTAATATGGTTTAAGGTAATTTTGGATTTTAATTGTGTCATATGTGTATGTCAAGGGACTGTGGGGCGTGCCCACCAGGCCCAACAGTGAGAACGTTCGGTTTGGTCTATTTGATTCACACTTTTCCCACATTTGATTTTTTATTTCGACTTATATTCCGTTATATAATCATAACTTAATTGTAACTTAAAATTTTTTTAAAATTTAAAACTATAAGTTTTAATATATTTGAAACTTAATAAAACTAAACTAAATTACCAAAAAAAATCTAATCATGCCTCTCTAGCCTTTTTGATATAAATTATATAAACAAGTCATACCCATTTCCGCCAAAATATATACACTTAGCATGTTTTATGCACACATTATATCCACTATTTTATTTAAATACAAATGTTTTATATGATTACTCAAACATATATTTTGTAACTCATCGTCACCACTAGAAACCAACATGTGCACTGTCATGCCCAATTTTCTAAAGTCCTAATGCTTATGATCCGATAAAAGTATTTTAATATAAACACTTTTAATAAAGCCATTACTTAAAGTATGATTTTTATATACTTTTATCAACAACTAGTATTGATCATATATAAATGTATATACTTTTAATGACTTCAGATAATATTATGAGTAATTATTTTTGACATCGCCTTTCTGGTTGCCATCAAACCAAGATTCATTTCATTGATATTTTCTTACTATGTACTTATGTACTTCCAAGAGCCAAAATCTACACATATTAAACATTAATAATTACCACACAAGCAACAACAACACAAAAAAACTTCTAAACTCATTTAAAATTTTATGAGTCTTAAACTAGAACTATGGACTAAATTTGACATACTAATCTTGCCTGCCAGTGGTTTGTACACCCACTTTGACTCCACTGCTCGTGATCATGCAATCGAGTGTTCACACGCCCCTTTTTTTATCGCTTTTTATTATTTGGGGTGAAATGCATGAACTTAAATCTTAAACTATATTTTTGTTCTAAATTATGAATTTAATTGGACTATTTGATATATCTTGAACCCTGATCTTATTGTGACCTTATGACTTGTTCATCATCCCTTAGTATGCATAGACCTATAATGCTTTTTTAAGCTAAGTCTTAAAGTCTCCATTGTTCTGAGTTTTGAATTGATAATATATAATAGTTATGTAATGCGGCAAGTCTCCCTCTGAGCAATATTTAAGTATCCGATAGAGCAATACAAAGTCTCCCTTCTGTTTACGTGAGCAAACACAAAGTCTCCCTTTGTTCTGAAAGTGTGCATGATCTATTATATAGCATTATTTATCGTAGACTATACACCATATGTTAATTATTCCAGGTATATTTTGGAATTATGGGAATGTATGAACTTATATGTTACAAGTCTTGTAGGGTTAGACTTGTAAATGGTGAGCTTAGCCATTGTCATTTGCCAAGTGACTTTCTAATAATGGTTTTTATAAACCTCGGTGGTACTCACCCAACTATTTTTATAGTTGGACCCATTTTATCATGCATTTCAAGTGATCGTTGATTAGCATATTTTAGGAAGAATTTAAATAAAGGAGTCGCCACAAGTCAACCGGGTCGCCGTACTAAATTGTCATCTTTTAAATGTCAAACTTTATGTATCAATTGCTAAGGCTCCGGCTAGAACCTTGTTGAAATGTTACAATATTTCTTAAATTTAAAATTGTGGTATTGTACTATATATCTTTTGCGATGTATCTGGATTATGTTTACCTCGATTCATCGGTCAAGGGTATCACAGATTGGTATCGAGACAGTTTTATAGTGAACATTTTTCTAAAAATAAAAATCGCAACTATAACCAAAATAAAATTTTCTTAAAACACTAAACATCATAATGAAGTCAATCTGAAACCAAAGATTAGATTGCGATTTCCTAAATTATGCATAAATTGCATACCCTATGCATAATTTAGGAAGAACCATACAATGATGGGATTAGTAGTCTAGAATCGTGGTTTGGCTCTGTCCTAAGAGTCTGATCACCCGAACTCCATTAGTCAGCAAAGTATGCATGACATGTTTAAATGTCCACTATACCTGGATATTTTATATATGCCTTCTTCTTGCTATATATTAGGCCCCATGACAAGCACGCTCTGTCTCGCCACATTACACTACTATTGTCACGTCCCACCACATCATCCGGCCATTGTCCCCCGTATGACTCACACCACCAAATGTTTTGGGCCCATTGTAGAATCATGACTTCGCGAACACTGCTCGTGAAGATCAACAATGAAGCCCCAAGAGACAGCGGTTTACCAATTCCTGATCTCCTCACTCGGACAGGCATGCATGCGAGCCAATGAGGGAGCCGGCAATTTACCAATGTCACTGGCGCATCTACAAGACTTTTCATGTCATGCGCAGCCAAAAGGAATTTCATGGGAACCGGTGGTTTATCGGCCCTGCTATTCTCGATTTCAGAATGTTGAGTGAAGCTTAGCATCACTAAATGTGTTGAAGGAGATAACCGAGTTCTCTGGGTCTACTTGGCGTCGGACCATAATGGTAACGAAATCCATCTACATACCGTGGGGAGTAGTTCGCAAACGGATTATTCAGAATTCAAGAAGCTACTAACCGAGGAGTACCGAAGAAGCGAAGAAGTGTGTAATCGAAGCGAATTCGAACCATTTCTGGCGGAGAGTGAAGTTGACAAGTACACAACCCGCTTTCCGGAAGCCACCATAATGGTTCCCTCACATGGTTCCACCGGAAGTCGGTCGATCGATACATTTGGGGTTTGATCCTCGAGATCGAGGGATGTCACCTCATCCAACCCAACTACCGGCAAGCCGCTGGAATGGTATACCGCTGACTAATGATGATCGTGTCCGAGGTCTAACAAAAGCAAACGACAATGGACGAAAGTTTACGCGAGGATCACCAGTGAAGCCGGTGACGAGGACCAAAGAAGACAAGAGGCGCCGAGTATCCAGAACTACGAGACACCTGTGAGTCGTTAAAGACATGCATGCGTCCACATCCTGTACTCGATGTAACCCACCATTCAAGAACGCCTGCAGCATATATGCAAACATACGCCATCTTAGTCGGAAGTGCCTCAAGGTGAATGGACACCAAGGACGTAGTTTCCAAGTTACGAAGCGTGGAGTTCGGACCACCTAGGAACACGCGGTCCTAAGTTGAATAGGGCACATAAGTCATAGCATGGTAACATGACTCTCGCCGTAGCAATTGATGGTGATAACCCAACCCGTGGAGGCAATGTCTTTTCACTCGTAATGTGGTCATATACTTGGGAACTAAGGAAGCTCGCTAAGACACAAGCAACGGATCAGTACATTCTTTTGATCACCCACTCTATTTCAGTACCTTCTAGTTCTAGTTCATGGCATTGATTAGTGCAGAACCTTGATCATGAGCCTTAGATTAATTGTTTCCTTCTCACTAATCACGGAGCACCCCACTATTATTATTGATTGGTTTAAATGATTTCAAACTCGAGCCAAACTTTCAAAAGGTTCTTTATATATGAGAAGCCATTTCTTTCTCGACAACTTGTTTCCTAGCTTGATCTAGTGACGCTCTTGTTGATGAGTTATAAAATCAAGTTAGAATTGTTGTTACTCAACCTACACAACTTAAACGTAATGCCAGGTCGGCCCATTAAGTTGTGAATATTCACCAAACCAGTCTTTGAGGGCAAAGTTCGAGAATGAGAAAATTTGAACCATGAGAATATCAGAGGTAGATTCGACCAATCTCTCAGGACAGATCTTTTTTAAGGCGATCAGCTAATCCAGAACTCTCAAGGCTATTATCTATATCGAATAGCGCGAGTTATTTATTTTCTCGATCATTATAACTCAAAGACAGAAGTCATCTCATATTTTCTCAAGTCTCTATCCGACGCCAGCACTCACACCATATTAGTAATGTTTAAATTTGATAATTATTCTTCGGAATCAATAATTTTGATTTTATATTATTTATATAAAACGCTCCCAAAAATGTATTTCTCGTGATTTTTACCAAACCGAGTACCGCATTTACGTAGCTTCAACGGACACCGGGTACATGAGAAATACACTCAACACAAATAAAAACTTTCTTTTATTTTCCTAGTTTTGATCGCACTGCTAATGCACGTCATATGTCACTTTCTATTTCTTCTTCCCAAGCATCACATGTTGGCCTCAAATAACCTTTGATTTTTAGCTTCAAATGGTAAGTTAATACTTTTATCAAACTCACCAAAAGGCAAGTCAAAACCCACCTTCTTTGCTCCTATATTGTCTGCCGTAAAGACCACAAGCAAATCTACATTTTATTTACAAAATTTTCACACAAAATTTGTTGGCAAAGTGTTCTTGAACTAGCTTGGTTATTTTAGGGTTTACTTGGAAAACTTGGGTTACCAATTTTTTCTTGGTTTTCTTTCTCTATTATTCGATACACACAAACCCACTATAAGGGCTCATGCACATATCTCTTATCTTTTCTTTATTCTACATAATGTTGAATATGTTAATACTTGTTAATATGTTGTTATGATAAATATTTTGGAAACTAAATACATGTGTCTTGGTTTTCTTTAGTACTCGACATATATGTACATATATTTACGAGGTTGTGTTTTGAATTTGTGTGGTGATACTTAAACTTGTTTAACACTAATAAGCATGTTAAAAAAAATATAAAAATAAACTAGAGCTTAAATTGGCAAATCGAGACACATAAAATTTTGTGAGTTTATTTGAACATGCTAAACTAAAAATGAACTTAAGAAAACATATATCTAAATAAAATCATCAAGTATGGCTCGATAAAGGAAGGTGTGCTTATTTGGCTGTTGATTATTTTGCTTATTTAGTAAATATATACATAGCTTAATTTAAAACTTTTAAAGTAGGATCAACCCACCCTCATTTCCTTTTTGTTCTAATGGGTACAAAGGACACAATTGCAATTCCAACTCAAGAGGTAATTAATTAAGTTTGTAATGTGTTTATTGTTTGTTTAAGTCAACAACAGGGTGTTATTTTGGTTTTGCTACTCTTTGCCCTCCATTTTGCCAATACTTTGTGAAACTAATATGGTTTAAGGTAATTTTGGATTTGGCATAACATATGTCAAGTGGACCAGTGGCTGAGCTCACTGTGCCCCAACAATGAGAACGCTCGATTTTCTATTTGATTCACTATATACTCCCAACATTTGATTGATTTTTGACTCGACTTATATTCCATTATATAATCATAACATATTTGTAACTTAAACTTTTTAAAATTTAAAACTATAAGTTTTAATATATTTGAAACTTAATAAAACTAAACTAAATTACAAAAAAAAAATCTAATCCGCGGCCTCTCTAGCCTATTTTGATATAAATTATATAAACAAGTCATACCCAATTTCCGTCAAAATATATACACTTAGCATGTTTTATGCACACATTATATCCACTATTTTATTTAAATACAAATGTTTTAAATATGGCGATTACTCAAACATATATTTTGTAACTCATCGTCACCACTAGAAACCAACATGTATGCTCTGTCATGCCCAATTTTTCTAAAGTCCGACGCTTATGACTGATAAAAGTATTTTAATATAAACTTTTTAATAAAACCATTACTTAAAGTATGATTTTTATATACTTTTATCATCAACTAGTATTGATCATATATAAATGTATATACTTTCAATGACTTCAGATAATATTATGAGTAATTATTTTCCTCAGACATCGTCTCCTTTCGCCATCGAACCCAAGATTCATTCGTCATTGATATTTTATACTATGTACTTATGTACTTCCAAGACCCAAAATCTACACATATTAAACATTAATAATTGCCACACAAGCAACAACAACACAAAAAGACTTCTAAACTCATTTAAAATTTTATGAGTCTTAAACTAGAACTATGGACTAAATTTGACATACTAATCTGTATTGCTGCCGGTCAAGGCCACCCCACTTTGACTCCACTGCTCGTGACAAGCATCGAGGTGAGTCACTACCCCTTTTTATCAAGCTTTATTTATTTGGGGTGAAATGCATGAACTTAAATCTTAAACTATATTTTTTTTTCTAAATTATGAATTTAATTGGACTATTTGATATATCTTGAACCCTTGAATTATTGTGACCTATGGACTTGTTCCTCGATCCCTTTAGTGCATGCTATAATGTTCTTGCGCTAAGTCTTAAAGTCTCCATTGTTCTGAAAGAAATTACCTTGAATTGATAATATATAATAGTTATGTGTGCAAGTCTCCTACGAGCAATACTAAGTCTCAGATATAGAGCAATACAAAGTCTCCTTTGTCGGCAGGGAACACACAAAGTCTCCTTGTTGGGCGTGTGATCTATTATATATTGGGCATTATTTATCGTGGACTATTATGACCATATGTGTATTAATTACCGGGCATACTACTTGAATTATGGGAATGTATGTGAACTTATATGTTACAAGTCTTGTATGGGCGAGACTTGTAACATGGTGAGTTCTAGTGTCATTTGCCGAGCGGTGACTTTCAAAGAATGGTTTTATAAAACTTGTGTACTCACCAACTACTTTCATAGTTGACCCGATTTTATCATGCATTTCAGGTGATCGTTGATTAGCATATTTTATGAAGAATTTAAATAAAGGAATTAGTCACAAGGTGGCGGGTGGAGTCATGTACTAAATTGTCATCTTTTAAATGTCAAACTTTATGTATCAATTGCCAAGGTCGGCTAGAACCTTGTTGTAATGTTACAATATTTCTTTAAATTTAAATTGTGGTATTGTACTATATCTCTTTGCGATGTATATTGATTATGTTGCACCTCGCGATTCCGCCTCTGTGCAGTGTGGATGGTACCAGTATCGAGACACGTTATAGTGAATGCCGATTTTCTAAAATAAAAATCGCAACTATAACCAAAATAAAATTTTCTTAAAACACTAAACATCATACGAGTCAACGAAAACCAGCATTGCATCTTTACTCCTAAATTATGCATAGCCTGTACACCTATGCATAATTTAGGAAGAACCATACAATGTTTAAATGTCCACTATACCTTATATATATATTTTATATATGCCTTCTTCTTGCTATATATTAGGGCCCGATAGACTAAGCACGTTCTTGTTCACATTACACTTCCACTACACATCGTAGTCCACACATCATCCGCCATTGTCCTGTATGACTCACACCACCAAATGTTTTGGCCGATTGTAAAATCATGACTACAAGGAACACTCGTTCAGGAAGCATCAACAATGAAGCCCCAAGAGACAGTCTTTCTTTGGTGGCGGATCTCCTCACCGGATTGTAGCACACATGGATGCAGGACGAGCCAATGAGGGAGCTGGTACCTCGACCAATGGTCACGGATGCAGCTACAAAACCTTCATGTCATGCAGGCCAAAGGAATTTCATGGAACCGAGGGCGCCATTGACCTGCTATCCTGATTTGAGAATGTTGAGTTGAAGCTTAGCATCACTAAATGTGTTGAAGGAGATAAGGTTGAGTTCTCTGCGGGTCTACTTCAAGGTCGAGCACTGACATGGTGGAACAACCATCTACCGACCGTGGGGAGAGAAGCTGCAAATGGATTATCTTGGGAAGAATTCAAGAAGCTACTAACGAGGAGTACTGCAGGGAAGGATGAAGTTTAAACTGGAAGCGAAATTAAAACCATTTGATGGTAGGAGTAGAAGTTGACAAGTACACAACCCGCTTTCATGAGTGACGAGATGGTTCCCACATGGTCTCCAAGCTGTGGGAAGCTGGTCGATCGATACATTTGGGGTTTGATCCCCGAGATCGGGAGGGATGTCACCTCATCCAACCCAACTACTCGCAAGCCACGGTTTGTGGGAATGGCATACCGCCAACTAATGATGTGATCAGTGCGGAGGTCTAACAATAGCAAGCGACAATGGACAAAAGCGACAGGAGGATCACCGGAAGCCGGGACCGGGACCGAAAAACAAGAAGCGGCTAACAAGGAACTATGGAGTGACGACTCCGGAGCGCAAAGGATATGCAGGTCCACATCCTAAGTGTACTCGATGTAACCTCCACCATTCAGACGCCCAAGGTGCAATATATGCAAGCAGACGAGGCCATCTTAGTTGGAAGTGCTTAGCGGGAATGGAAACCAGGCGAGAAGCAGCCATGTTACTAGTGTGGAAGTGCGGACCACCTTAGGAACCGCGTGTCCTAAGTTGAATAGGAACGCAGGTCGAGACATGGTAACATGACTCTCGACGTAGCAATTGATGGTGATAACCCGACCCGTGGAGGCAATGTCGGTAACTCGGGGTCGAGCATACTTCTTGGGAACCAAGGAAGCTCGCTAAGACACAACCGTGATGGGTAACATTCTTTTGATCACCCACTCTATTTCAAGATTACCTTCTAGTTCTAGTTTATGGCATTGATTAGTGTAGAACCTTGCATCATGAGCCTTAGTTTAATTGTTTCCTCACTAATCGAGCACCACTATTATTATTATTGATTGGTTTAAATGATTTCAAACTCGAGCCAAACTTTCAAAAGGTCTCTTACATATATGAGAAGCCATTTCTTTCTGACAACTTGTTTCCTAGCTTGATCTAGTGACAGTTCTTATTTGATGAGTTGCGAAAATCAAGTTAGAATCAAGTTGTTACTCAACCACACACTTAAGCGAATATGCGGTCAATTAGACAAGTTGTGAAAAATTCACCAACTAAGAGTCTTTTGAGGGCAAAGTTCGAGAATGAGAAAATTTGAACCATGAGAATGTACGCTTTGTAGTGTAGGCAATTTGAGGATCTCGAGACGAGATTCTTTTAAGGTTGGCGATGTGCCAATCCGTAAACTTCCGGGCTATTATCTATATCGAGAATATCGAGTTATTTATTTTTGATCATTATAACTCAAAGCGAGAAGTCATCTCGTGTTTTCAGAAGTCCGACACCCAGGCGTGCTGCACCGACACCATATTAGTAATGTTTAAATTTGATAATTATTCTTTAGGAATCAATAATTTTGATTTTATATTATTTATATAAAAACGTTCCCAAAAATGTATTTCTCGCATTTTTACCAAACCAGAGTACCGCATTTACGCTGACTCAACGGGACATGGGGTACACGAAATACACTCAACACAAATAAAACCTTTCTTTTTGTTCTAGTTTTGACCGCACCTCCCAATGCTCAGTCATATGTCACTTTCTATTTCTTCTTCCCAAGCATCACATGTTGGCCTAAACATAACCTTTGATTTTTAGTTTCAAATGGTAAGCACACTTTTATCAAACTCACCAAAAGGCAAGTCAAAACCCACCTTCTTTGCTCCTATATTGTCTGCCGTAAAGACCACAAGCAAATCTACATTTCATTTACAAAATTTTCACACAAAATTTGTTGGCAAAGTGTTCTTGAACTAGCTTGGTTATTTTTGGGTTTACTTGGAAAGCTTGGGTTACCAATTTTTTCTTGGTTTTCTTTCTCTATTATTCGATACACACAAACCCACTGTAAGGGCTCATGCACATATCTCTTATCTTTTCTTTATTCTACATAATGTTGAATATGTTAATACTTGTTAATATGTTGTTATGATAAATATTTTTAAAACTAAATATGTGTCTTGGTTTTCTTTAGTACTCTACATACATGTACATATATTTACGAGGTTGTGTTTTGAATTTGGGTGGTGATACTTAAACTTGTTTAACACTAATAAGCATGTTAAAAAAAATATAAAAATAAATAAATAAAATAAACTAGAGCTTAAATAGGCAAATCGAGACACATAAAATTTTGTGAGTTTATTTGAACATGCTACACTAAAAATGAACTTAAGAAAACATATATCTAAATAAAATCATCAAGTATGGCTCGATAAAGGAAGGTGCTTATTTGGCGTGTTGATTATTTTGCTTATTTAGTAAATATATACTTAGCTTAATTTAAAACTTTGGGCTTAAAAGAGATCGACCCACCCTCATTTCCTTTTTGTTCAAATGGGTACAGTTAGGATAATTTGCAATTCCAACTCAGTAGGTAATTAATTAAGCTTGTAATGTGTTTATTGTTTATTTAAGTCAACAACAGTAAGGGTGCCATTTTGTTTTGCTACTCTTTGCCCTCCATTTTGCAAATACTTTGTGAAACTAATATGGTTTAAGGTAATTTTGGATTTTAATTGTGTCATATGTGTATGTCAAGGGACTGTGGGGCGAGCCCACCAGGCCCCAACGGTGAGAACGTTCGGTTTGGTCTATTTGATTCACGACATACTTTCCGGCTTATTTGATTTATTTGACTCGACTTATATTCCGTTATATAATCATAACTTAATTGTAACTTAATTTTTTTTTTAAATTTAAAACTATAAGTTTTAATATATTTGAAACTTAATAAAACTAAACTAAATTACAAAAAAAATCTAATCCGCGGCCTCTCTAGCCTATTTTGATATAAATTATATAAACAAGTCATACCCAATTTCCGTCAAAATATATACACTTAGCATGTTTTATGCGCACATTATATCCACTATTTTATTTAAATACAAATGTTTTAAATATGGCGATTACTCAAACATATATTTTGTAACTCATCGTCACCACTAGAGACCAACATGTATGCACGGGTCATGCCCAATTTTCTAAAGTCCTACGTTTATGACTGATAAAATTATTTTAATATAAACACTTTTAATAAAACCATTACTTAAAGTATGATTTTTATATACTTTTATCATCAACTAGTATTGATCATATATAAATGTATATATACTTTTAATGACTTCGTATAATATTATGAGTAATTATTTTCCGTACATCGTCTTTCGGTTGCCATCGTACCGAAGATTCATTCGTCATTGATATTTTCTTACTATGTACTTATGCACTTCCAAGAGCCAAAATCTACACATATTAAACATTAATCATTGCCACACAAGCAACAACAACATAAAAAGACTTCTACATTTAAAATTTTATGAGTCTTAAACTAGAACTATGGACTAAATTGGACATACTAATCTAGGTCGCGTGTCGGTGCCACCCACTTTGACTCCACTCTGTTCAGACTGCGTTACTGAGGTGAGCTCACAGTCCCCTTTTTTTTACTGTTTTATTTATTTGGGGTGAAATGCATGAACTTAAATCTTAAACTATATTTTTGTTCTAAATTATGAATTTAATTGGACTATTTGATATATCTTGAACCATTTGACTTATTGTGACCTTATGACTTGTTCATCATCCCTTAGTATGCATAGACCTATAATGTGCCTTACGTGCTAAGTCTTAAAGTCTCCATTGTTCGGAGCAGCCTTGAATTGATAATATATAATAGTTATGTACTGTGCAAGTCTCCCTCTGAGCAATACTAAGTCTCCGATAGAGCAATACAAAGTCTCCTTTGTCGACAGGAGCAACACAAAGTCTCCCTTGTTCGGAGCAGGCGTGATCTATTATATATTGGGCATTATTTATCGTGGACTATTATGACTATATGTGTATTAATTACCGGGCATACTACTTGAATTACTCGAATGTATGTGAACTTATATGTTACAAGTCTTGTATGGGCGAGACTTGTAACATGGTGAGTTCACAGGTCATTTGCCAGGCAGACTTTCTAATAATGGTTTTTATAAAACCTGTGTACTCACCAACTATTTTCATAGTTGACCCGATTTTATCATGCATTTCAGGTGATCGTTGATTAGCATATTTTATGAAGAATTTAAATAAAGGAGTCGTCACAAGTCAACTGGGTCGTCATGTACTAAATTGTCATCTTTTAAATGTCAAACTTTATGTATCAATTGCCAAGGTCGGCCAAAACCTTGTTGTAATGTTACAATATTTCTTTAAATTTAAATTGTGGTATTGTACTATATCTCTTTGCGATGTATATTGATTATGTTGCACCTCGCGATTCCGCCCCTGGCGGGGTGTGACAGATTGGTAACAGAGACAGGTTATAGTGAATGCCGATTTTTCTAGAATAAAAATCGCAACTATAACCAAAAATAAAATTTTCTTAAAATACTAGACATCATACGAGTCAACTAAAACCAGCATTGCATCGTTACTCCTAAATTATGCATAGCCTGTACACCTATGCATAATTTAGGAATAACCATACAATGATGGGATTAGCAGTCTCGAATCGTGTTTGGTCGGGTCTTAAGAGTCTGATCACCTGGAACTGCATTAGTCGCGTGAGTATGCATGACATGTTTAAATATCCACTATATCTTATATATATTTTATATATGCCTTCTTCTTGCTATATATTAGGGCCCATAGACTAACTAACACGTTCTTGTTCCGTCGCATTACACTTTCACTACGTAGCCGTCCAACCATCATCCGCCATTGTCCCTGTATGACTCACACCACCAAATGTTTTGGCCCATTGTAGAATTATGACTACAAGGAACACTCGTTGGGAAGCATCAACAATGAAGCCCCAAGAGAGATCTTTGCTGAATTGGCGGATCTCCTCACTCAGATTGTCACACACATTGATGCAGGACGAGCCAATGAGGGTCTTTGGTACCTCGACCAATGGTCACGGATGCAGCTACAAGACCTTCATGCCATGCAGGCCAAAGGAATTTCATGGAACCGGGGCCATTGGCATGCTATCTGATTGAGAATGTTGAGTCGAAGCTTATCATCACTAAATGTCTTTGAAGGAGATAAGGTTGAGTTCTCTGGGGTCTACTTCAGTCGAGCAGCGACATGGTGGAACAACCAGCCTGAGACCCAGAGGAGAGAAGCGCAAATGGATTATCTTGGGAATAATTCAAGAAGCTACTAACGAGGAGTACTGCGGGGAAGGATGAAGTCAAAACTAGAAGCGAATTCTTGAACCATTTGATGGTAGAGTAGAAGTTGACAAGTACACAACCCGCTTTCATGAGTGACGAGAATGGTTCCCACACATGGTCTCCAGCGAGGAGAAGCGGTCGTCGATACATTTGGGGTTTGATCCCGAGTCGGGAAGGATGTCACCTCATCCAACCCAACTACTCGCAAGCCCCTTGGGAATGGCATACCGCTGACTAATGATGTGATCAGTCGGAGGTCTAATAAAAGCAAACGACAATGGACGAAAGCGACAAGAGGGATCACCGGGGAAAGAGACCGGGACCATGGCAAGACAATAGGCAGCGAGTAACCAGGAACTTTGGAGTGACGACTCAGGAGCAAAAAAGGATATGCAGTTCCACATCCTAAGTGTACTCGATGTAACCTCCACCATTCAAGAAACTGCCCAAGGTGCAATATATGCAAACAGACATGCCATCTTAGTTGGAAGTGTTCAAGCAGGAATGGAAACCAAGGACAGAAGCCAGCATGTTACGAGTGTGGAAGTCTGGACCACCTTAGGAACACGTGTCCTAAGTTGAATAGGGCACAAAAGTCGGAGCATGGTAACATGACTCTCGCCGTAGCAATTGATGGTGATAACCCAACCCGTGGAGGAAATGTCAGCCCAGCTCGGGGTCGAGCATACTTCTTGGGATCCAGGAAGCTTCGCTAAGACACCTTAAGCAGTGACGTGGTACATTCTTTTGATCACCCACTCTATTTCAGTACCTTCTAGTTCTAGTTCATGGCATTGATTAGTGTAGAACCTTGCATCATGAGCCTTAGTTTAATTGTTGCCTTCTCACTAATCTGAGCACCCCCACTATTAGTATTGATTGGTTTAAATGATTTCAAACTCGAGCCAAACTTTCAAAAGGTCTCTTACATATATGAGAAGCCATCTTTTCCTCGACAACTTGTTTCCTAGCTTGATCTAGTGACAGTTCTTGTTTGATGAGTTGCGACAATCAAGTTAGAATCAAGTTGTTACTCAACCTACACAACTTAAACGAATGACCGGTCAGGTCTACAAGTTGTGAAAATTCACCAACTAAGAGTCTTTTGAGGGCAAAGTTAGAGATGAGAAAATTTGAACCATGAGAATGTATGCGCTGTAGTGTAGACGGTGAATCGAGGACTAGATTCTTTTTAAGGTTGGCGGTGACAATCCGTAAATTTCCCGGCTATTATCTATATCGGAATATGCGGTTATTTATTTTCGATCATTATAACTCAAAGGCGAAGTCATCTCGTTTTTCAGAGTCCCGACACCGCAGCGTCTGGACACCATATTAATAATGTTTAAATTTGATAATTATTCTTGAATCAATAATTTGATTTTATATTATTTATATAAAAACGTTCCCAAAAATGTATTTCTCGCATTTTTACCAAACCAGAGTACCGCATTTACGCTTTAGCTCAACGGGACACGGGGTACATGAAATACACTCAACACAAATAAAACCTTTCTTTTTATTCTAGTTTTGACCGCACCTCCCAATGCTCAGTCATATGTCACTTTCTATTTCTTCTTCCCAAGCATCACATGTTGGCCTAAACATAACCTTTGATTTTTAGCTTGAAATGGTAAAGACACTTTTATCAAACTCACCAAAAGGCAAGTCAAAACCCACCTTCTTTGCTCCTATATTGTCTGCCGTAAAGACCACAAGCAAATCTACATTTTATTTAAATTTTTTTCACACAAAATTTGTTGGCAAAGTGTTCTTGAACTAGCTTGGTTATTTTTGGGTTTACTTGGAAAGCTTGGGTTACCAATTTTTTCTTGGTTTTCTTTCTCTATTATTCGATACACACAAACCCATTGTAAGGGCTCATGCACATATCTCTTATCTTTTCTTTATTCTACATAATGTTGAATATGTTAATACTTGTTAATATGTTGTTATGATAAATATTTTGAAAACTAAATACGTGTCTTGGTTTTCTTTAGTACTCGACATACATGTACATATATTTACGAGGTTGTGTTTTGAATTTGTGTGGTGATACTTAAACTTGTTTAACACTAATAAGCATGTTAAAAAAATATAAAAATAAATAAATAAAATAAACTAGAGCTTAAATAGGCAAATCGAGACAAATAAAATTTTGTGAGTTTATTTGAACATGCTAAACTAAAAATGAACTTAAGAAAACATATATCTAAATAAAATCATCAAGTATGGCTCGATAAAGGAAGGTGCTTATTTGGCGTGTTGATTATTTTGCTTATTTAGTAAATATATACATAGCTTAATTTAAAACTTTGGGCTTAAAAGAGATCGACCCACCCTCATTTCCTTTTTGTTCGAATGGGTTGGACAGTTAGGACAAGTTGCAATTCCAACTCAGTAGGTATATAATTACCTTTGTAATGTGTTTATTGTTTGTTTAAGTCAACAACAGTAAGGGTGCCATTTTGGATTTGCTACTCTTTTCTCTCCATTTTGCAAATACTTTGTGAACTAATATGGGGTTTAAGGTAATTTTGGATTTGAATTGTGTCATATGTGTATGTCAAGGTACTGTGGGGCGAGCTCACCAGGCCCCAACGGTGTGAACGTTTGGTTTGGTCTATTTGATTCACGACATACTTTCCGGCTTATTTGATTTATTTGACTCGACTTATATTCCGTTATATAATCATAACTTAATTGTAACTTAATTTTTTTTTAAAATTTAAAACTATAAGTTTTAATATATTTGAAACTTAAGATAGGATATAACAGACTTGTTATAATTCTTTCTTTATTCTTGGATTTGAAATAGAAGTTTAACATTTCACATATCTATGATATTTTTTCTTTTCGTGTGTTTAAGATGTGTATGGTCTTGTAATCTATACTACTTATAATGCACGAAGACACTTCACTCTTAATTTTAAGACGTACAAGAAATTAAGCATGGTTTACAACACTTTAATGCACCTAATTTTCATAATTACAACAAAGTAAGCATATTGTACAACAAAATAAAGCGTGGTGTCATTTTAAGACCAAAATTCTATCAAACAACATTAATGCTATTAAAAACACCCCTTCACCAAAAATTACAACCATTTAAGCACAATGTACAATAGCTGCAACCAATTTTCAGATTTACAACAAAATAAGCATAGTGTACAACAAAATAAGCATGATATAATTTTCAGACTTGCAACATTAATGCTATTAAAGTGGTCAATGTTATTAATGATTATAATGACTACTACTTACAAGAAAAAAAACATAGTGTACAACACTTTAATGCACATAATTTTCAGACGTATAAGACAAGAAGCATAGTGTACAACAAAACACCACATTAATGTTTTTAATGTAGTCAATTATTTAACTGGTCAATAAATACAATTAATACAGTTATCAAAACACCCCTTACATAAGAAATACAAATTATCAAGCATATTGTACAACCGAATAAAACACAATTCATGCATTAAATTTCACTACTACAAATAAAGCACATTATACAAATATTCAAGCCCTAGGCTGGGCAATGAGCCAAATGGGCTTGACCCCTACGAGCGGACCAAACGGGCTCGAGCCGGCGGACATGGGCCAACGGGTTCGAGCGAGAGGCGACACGGCATCTGAAATTCTTGATATTCATAAATTTATTGTTAAAAAGAACATAATAAACTAAAATACATTATTCATCGAAATTTTTTATTTCAAGGTACATGTCGCTGCAACGCGCGGGTACCCCACTAGTCTCTTGTGAAACACGAAAGAACTTCTGAGATCTTGTTGTCATTTAAGTTTCGGATCATGATGGTAACTTTTTCGTGTTATAGATCTTGTAAATGTCTTTGGAATTTGTGCACAACACGAAAAGTCGACTGAGATATTTATTTTAGTATTGTGTTCTTCGAGTTTTGTTATAGATGAATGGAGATGGGATTTTTGTTGTTGTAGTTGTTGTTGTATGTGGTTTTTGACAACTATGTTAGATCTTGGAGTTGTTATGTGTTTCGTTTATGTGAGGTGGTGGAAGGGATTAGGATAGATGTGGATTTGTTTGGTTATATATAACCTTCAAAAATCTAATTGAAAAGTCACATTTAAAGATTTATTGGTGTAAATGGTTCAAATTCGTTTGCCTTTAATTGTAGAATGTTTGTATACCTAAAACTACAACAACAGCCCATGATTGAGGTTGTAAATCTGCAGTCCTTTTGTGTTTCGTAACCCATGATTGAAGGCATTCAATTGAAGCCTCCAAACTGTGAGTAACTTGTATTGTAGACATTTTTTTTTGCACAATTACACTTTCACAATAAATTAAGGTACATGATTTTTAGATATAGTAGATTTTCATTGTTAGGGCATTTGGTTTGCAATTAGGAATCACTATTGGTATTAGTTTGATAGTATGTTGTACTGGGTAAGGGAATAGATTTCTAAACCCACCTTCATAGGCAAGTATAGGGACACCTTTATTTGTGGGTTTCAAACCCAATATCAAAACCCATATTTCTCAACCAAACACCTTTTTAACATTCTCATTCCCATACCCTATTCCAAGACCCATGAACCAAACGCATCCTTAATAGATTTGTTTGCTAGATAAATTTCCGAGAATGACGAATTATTATACTTTGTGAGTATTTTTTTTATTGTAGTTTTAAAATAGTTTTAAATCATTAAGAATTCGTGTTTGTTGCATGAAACCTTTTAATACCGTTCAACTAAAGCTGGTATGAGAGATATCTAAAGAAGACCTATAATTATCTATAAAATTACTAACTCGGATTACTAAATAACAATTTATAACTTTCTTTGTTGCGTGTAACTCAAATTTTAAAGTTATGAAAGAATTTCAAACCTTTAATATTTTCATTTGTTGCATCAAAGTCCACTTTTGAACATATTAAAGTAATAACCTTATATTCGTCAACTTACAATTTATAACTTTCTTTGTTGCATGAAACTCAAATTTTTATTATCATTTATAAAAAAATTGCATCTTTAATGCTTACATTTCTTGCATGAAACTCCATGTTTTAACATGTTAAATAGTAACTTATAGTAAAAATCTAAGTTTTTAATACTCACATTTTTGCATGAAACTCGAGATGTGACTAGTTTCGCCCCTGTCACGGCAATGCAACCTCAATTTTCCACACTTTCACCACATCTACTACCAAACAGTCTTTTAATGACCTCAAAATAAGATAAATAACCACGTCTTGCTGAAAACCACAAAACATATGACAACACATTGATGCATACACCAAAACAATCAAAATTTCGTTCGAACAAACAGATGACCAAACTACCTCTACTTAACACAAAGGTTGGACGTGTAACACTTTATGATGCGTGAAAGCGTTCTTGAAATGTAATGATGAGATTTACAAAAAAACCATAAAGAAAATATAAAAATGAGAAGTAGAAGTGGTCGTGGAGTGGAGCTAATATTGTCGTATTTAACAAAGTATCTAACTAACATGAGATCCAATGATTTGGTATTGACATTGTATACGATTTATTAATGTCGTAATGTTAAAAGAAATGTTACGACATACATGTCGCACCAAAATAAGATTCATGTAAGTTGTTGCAAAAAGAAACCAATACTTTGAATCATGTAAGTTGACGAATATAAGAACATTGGTATGAAAACAAATGAATGTTTTATAGATGATGATTAAAAGTATCGGCATCACATAATTTCTAATACATTAAAAAAATGAAAGTGTAAAGAAAGTAGTTTTTAAAAATTGTAAAAAATTTCCGTTTTCTTTAAAAATAAAGAAAACCAAAGTTAATTTCTAATACATATATTGATTCAGGTAGCCGTAATTTATGACTAATCTTATAAGGCCATTCACTATGGTAGAGCTTTTAAAAGATTTAAATTTGTGTTATGGCATTGAATTATAAAATTTTTTGTTTATTAAACCTATCTTCACTATGTATAAACCTTTTCAAATTTTATAAATAACTCACATAATCAAAGACATTAAATTATGAAAAGTTTTAAATTTTTAGACCTCTTCATGACACATAGGCTTAAAATGGATCCTCCATAGTTTAAAACCTCTCCATTATTTTATACAGTAAACCTTTTCTTAAACTATCGTAGTAAATACCTTAACAATCAAAAGTCGTAATTAACATTTACGATACAAACCTAAAGTTATTGAAATAACAAATTATAATTTCCATAAAAATTAATGGAACCATAGTACGCAACACAAATGAGAAGAATATGCAACAAATGGGCCTTTCCAAATAGACTCCATTTCAACCGAGCTTAATACCCAGCCCACAAGCCCCCTTCATAATAAACCTAAACACACTTGACATATTCCTTTGTGTTGAAAACCCTAGCAGCAGCTGCTTATTTACTAACATTTCTTTTGCAGGCACACCAAACCGCCGTCGTCATGGTAACACAACAACCCTAACTACCTTTACATTCCATACCGTTAAAACAGATTCTTAACTAACTTTCTTTTATTATATTTCCAGGGTATTGATCTTATTGCAGGAGGAAAGAGCAAGAGGACCAAAAGAAACGCACCTAGGTCTGATGATATCTACCTTAAGCTTCTCGTCAAGGTATTTATTCATTTTTTTTTTACATTTTATATTTTTTGCTGTTTTTATTTATTTAAAAGAGGCTGATTGTTTTTTATATAAATGTAAAAAATAGCTTTACAGGTTTTTGGTGAGGAGGACTGGGAGTAAGTTTAATGGAGTGATATTGAAGAGGTTGTTTATGAGCAAAATTAACAAGCCTCCTATTTCTTTGTCTCGTTTGGCTCGTTACATGGCTGGCAAGGTATTTGTTGTTTTTTTATATATGGTTTGTTTCTGTTTTAAGGTTTTGTTTTGTGTGTATTTGCTATTGAATAAATATGGTAGATTTGCTCACACTTATAAATGTGTATGAAATTGTTTTCTTCTGGTTAGAAATGTAAGAATTAATAGCATTTTTAAGTTAAAAACCGTATTTAAGCAACTAAAAGGGTAAATGTTTTGTCCACGTATAAGAAGCTGCGGACCCATGACTCTTAAGTTAAGTTACAAGATGCATTTTATTAAAGTTACGAAAGCGTAAATGTTTTCGGATTCGTAAACGTGTGTATGTAATTTTTGTATTTCGCATAAAAATGTAAGGAATAGTGTTTTCACACTTTTAAGTGTGTAAAAGATGTTTGTAACCTTATAGCATAAATGTGGTGTACATTTATATGAAGTGGTAGACTCAGGACTCAAAGTTAAGTTACGATATGCGTTTAAAAAAAAAACTTGAAGGAAGATCTGTTTCATAGACATTTATTAAAATCAAAGAACATTTGCAACACAATTTTTGAAATAAGTGTTTTGGATTTTTTTTTGTTTCACAATAGTTTACATTCCGCTGCAAAGATCCGTGTGGTTCATAGGCACTCCGTTCCTTTTTTAAGTGTTTCAAAAAATGTAACTATTGTGGTTTATGAATTTAGGGCAGATATTGTGAAGACGTGTAGTGCATTTAGTTGTTATCTGTTATTGTGTGCACTTGATTTTGTAAATGAATCAAGGTGTTAACATTTGTTATTGTGCTTGTGTGGATATTAGGACGAGAAGATTGCTGTGATTGTTGGTACAGTTACTGATGATGTTCGTGTGCCTGAGATTCCTTGCATGAAAGTTACTGCTTTGAGGTTCACCGAGACTGCCAGAGCCAGAATTGAGAAGGCTGGTGGAGAGTGCTTGACCTTTGATCAGTTGGCTCTTAGAGCTCCTCTTGGACAGAACACGGTATGCTCTTTTTTTAGTTTTTGCATAATGGAACTAGGAAAGGTTATTGGTTTATGAATAATTGTATATGCATGTATTAGCTGTTATCACATAATTGTCTGTCAGCAGGCATTACGAGTAAACAACTTGATTAATATTTTTCTGTGTCTACTTATGCTCCTGTAGTGGTTAGGTGACTAAAGACTGTTGTGTCGGTTTGGATGAAAAGTTTACAATAGGATTGTATGAAAAACATTGTGGTCACTATGGAAAGTTGTGTTTTATCTTGACGTGTATCATTGCTTATGTGGGAACATAATCTATGGCCTTTACATCTCACATTGACTTAACTTTGAAAGCACTATTACACCTAGTCGAATACATAATACGTTAGTATCAATCTACTTGTCTTTTGTATCTTAAGCTGATGACAATGCACAACAACCTTCACATTTGCTTCTAGGCCACATAAAAATGAAGTTACTTGCAAGTGTTGTTGAATAGTGACATAAATAACTTGCATCTTTGTCTGTTATAGCTGCTACATATTTTGTAATCATTTTCACGGTCATAAGATATTTTACCAGAACATCATTTTACACCTAATATTAGTTATGTGGCTGGTGATGCTATACATATGGTTATTCAGCGATTGGGCACCTCCACCTTTGTTGACATGGTTTGTATCATCCCTTTTAACTGGCTCTTATCTTTCTTAACATAAGTATCTTTTATCTGGTGCAGGTTCTTCTAAGAGGACCCAAGAACTCCCGTGAGGCAGTTAGGCACTTTGGAAAGGCTCCTGGTGTGCCACATGCCCACACCAAGCCGTATGTGCGATCCAAGGGAAGGAAGTTTGAGAAGGCTAGAGGAAGAAGAAACAGCAGAGGCTTTAGAAACTAAGCCATTGTTAATGTCACTGCAGTGGTACTCCTTGACTTCATGTCAAGCTCTATACTTCTATCTTAAAATTTGGTCATCTGTTAAGCTGTTAGACATACTTGATATGATGAAAGTTTTTGTTGTTAGGCATCTTTTTCAGTATTGTTGGGGTGTTGTGGATCTTAAACTTTTTTATTCAGATTTCTCGTTTGGTTGCACTTGAACTGAATCTTGATTTGCTCTTTTGCTGGTTGTGTGACGTGTTTTGTACTACCAGGCATTCCTATGCTCTAGGCCTCTAGCACAAAAGTGGCATTCAGCTAAACAACCCATAACGAATTTTAAGTGTGTTTTTCCTGAAGTTATTTTTTGTGCTCTAAATCTCATTGTAAGGATGGGCAGTTATAACAAACCATTAATGAAGATGTATTTAAAGGTACCACAAGAATAAGATTTTTTGGTAGGTCCACCCAAATAAACCTGTTCCTTGACTTCCAGATCTGCCATGCAATAACGGCAATAGATTTGTGCAATTTCATTTTATCCGACTAAGTTGGCATCGTTTCTAAAAAGGCTCAAACCCGTGAGACTATAGATCCGTTTGTAGAATTAGCTCGAAGACATATGAGATCCGAACTACACCATTTTTGTCCGTGGGGACTGGGCACTCAAACAACATATGCTCAATCGTTTCAACCTGAGAAAGACAAATCGGACATAATGGTGAACAAGAGCAATTTCTTTTAAACAAATTCTCACGAGTGGCTAAAGCATTGGAACACACTCGCCACCATTTTTTATAGGTAAAGTTTTAGATGCCAAACTTGTCTCCAAAATTTTTTATCTAGCGAGGAAGATGAGGAAGTACGCGATGATGCAGCGCTAATCGGTATCCTCACTTTATCTTGTAATTACCTTTAGCTTCATAATGCCATACAATCTTGTCAGGAGAGCCCGTCCTTGATAAAGGTATTTTGGAATGAAATTTGATTCATCGGGTAGAACAACAGAGTGCAGTTTTGCTAAGTCCCAGTAACCAATCGAGTATAAACTCTGAAACTAGTGTTCTTGGAGAAAGGGCCCTGTGGAAAATGAATATAAAAATCTTTAGAATAAGGAATCAGTTTTTGGGTCCAAAATGAGATATTTGACCCATTTCCAACTTGCCACCTAACACCATGAAGAAGAAGATCTCTTCATTGAATTACCCTTTGGCCTTTGAAACTGTGAGAAAGTTCGAATGAGGAAAATAGATACCTTTTAACAAACGAGCCCGATGAAGAACCAAGGTTCACTATCAGACGCCATCCTTTCTTAGCGAGAAAGGCCAAGTTGAAACAATGAAGGTCTCAAAAACCAAGACCACCTGGATTTTTAGTGTGAGAAATACGGTCCCAACTTAACCAGTGAATGTGTTGCTCATGTGAATCACCACTCCAAAAGAAACACTTAATGTAGACCAAGAGTTTATCAAGGATACCCTTAGGCAACATATAGAGCATTGCATTGCATTTCATATGAAGGTATAGCTTGGATCACAGACTTGATCTCAGGCCCGACTTGTGAGCAATTTTTGCTTCCACCCCTGCATTTTTTTAAGACCTTTTCCAAAATGAAAGAGAAAAGTTCCTGTCTATTTCGTCCATGTACTGATGGAAGCCCAAGATAACGCGCTCCAGGGTCCATTAGCTTCACGGCAAGTTGATTGGAGAAGAACAGGTTCACATCCAAAGGCGTATTTGGTGAAAACATGGCTTCTGATTTTGAGAAATTTATGGTTTACCCAGATGCAACACAATAGCGATTGAGAATATCAAGCAAGCAATCACACTCTGGCAACATTTGCCATAATAAAAATTATTCAATCATCAACAAAGAAAATATGAGACACAATCGGGCAACTTCAGGCCATTTTTATCCCTGTAAGAAGAGATTGATTCATGGCGTTATTCATCATTTTAGAAAGACGTCTGCAATAATAATAAACAAGTATGGTGACATCGGGTCCCCTTGACGGATACCCAATGTTCTAAAAGGCGTGGCGTAAGCGTAAGCGCCAGCTTCGAGCTTTTATAGCGAGGCCCTTTGCTTTCTTAAAGATAAAGGCGAAAACATATTCTGATTTATGTATTTATAATTTTATATCATTTTTTAAGAGCAATTTCAAATAGTGATGCCCAAATCCCAAATAGCGGGGCCAAAATATGCCCAAGTAGAATTAAGTTTTGAAATTACGAGAAGGAAGGAATAGCCAAATACTAGAAATTCAAGTCCAAATCCAGTAAATCCACTAAATGCTTCTAAAATGGTATGCCCGTCTACGAAAGCGCCCGCCTTTTCATACCTTTTCGCGCCTTTATCCCACGCGCTTTTTTTTCACGCACGTCGCGCGACCTCCCTTGGTCCATTTCTTGGCGTCGAGGCCATGCCTCGCGCCTTGGCGACGCCTTGGTGGCGCCTTGGCGCGCCTTTTAGAACACTGCGGATACCTCTAGACGACTTGATTGAACCAATAGACTTGCCATTAATCATGAATTCCATCTCATAGAACGATATACACACCATAACCCATTTACACCAAGTCTCTCCAAAGCCTAGTTTCCGACAAGTTGCCATTAAAAAATCCCATTCAACACGATCAAATGCTTTGTTAAGGTCAAGATTTAAAGCCATATGTCTTTGTTCGCCTTTCTTTTTATTTCGAATATAGTGTAAAGCTTCATTTGCAATTACCATGCAGTCTTGAATAAGATCTTCAGGGATGAAGGCAGATTGTTGTGGGGAAATTATGCGATTCATAAAAGGTTTCAAACGATTTGCCATGATCTTTTAATGTTCAATACTCAAAAGTTAAATTGAATACATACTTAATTGTTCAATTTACTTTAAAGCAACACGTTTTCCTCTAAGAAAACGTGAAAAACATAATTCAGCTTATAAGTAGTTATAACACTTGACAAACAGTTACAAGAACCAACCCAAAGCCTTCGACAATTTCACCATCTCCATATTCTAATTCTTGACTTCAAAAGCATTGCAATACACCCACGACCACATTCCGGCGATACTCTAAAATTTTCGATATCGTATACAACGTAGAGACAAGATACCAACATAGAAATGTAATTCATCATCATCACGAATAACCTCCATAATAAACTTTTGTCGACTTGTTTGTATTAATGACTTATAGTCGATTTGTATTTGATATCGTAGATAGATGTGTGATTTTGCTTTTCCAAAGTTTGTATATACACATTAATCATGTTTTGAAGTTATGTAACTATGTATGTATTCATATGTACAGACATCAAAACCAAAACCAAAATCCCAGTTTTTTATGTTATCATTTTTCAATTTAATAAAACGCATATAAGTATAAACTTCAGAGAATCCATACGCAACTTTATTTTTGTAGAAGCTTACATGAAATTCTACTAAAAGTAAATAATTAAGAAAGACTTTTTTTTTTTTTTTTTTTTTCCATTAATTAAGTTGAATACCAAGCCATTTTATGAATAGAACAAACTAGACTTAGATAAGAAAGAAGAACAAATGTGAAAACAATCGAGAATGACTTTATAAGTTTCTAATAAACACAAAAAATAAGCTTGTAAACGCCAATCAATTTGCTAAAGGATATATCTTGCAAACCTATGAAGCTGGTATTTAGACCAGTAAATTCAACCAATTGAAGCTTTCGTTTAACCTCCCAGCTGCATCGCCTTGATCATCCTCATGTGAAGCAACCTCCGAAAGCCCATTCTCTAATGACCTCACCAAATTTTGAAAGTAAGTACGGGTCACACTAGTCAAATCGGCTAACTCAATGAAACTATTAACTTTCTTGAATCCATATCCATCTTTAATGTAAGTACAAGTCACACTAGTCAAATCGGCTAACTTAATGAAACTATTAACTTTCTTGAATCCATATCCATCTTTAATGCAAGTTTGTAGCTCCTTTTCTGCACGAAGATGAAGCCTTTCTAAAATATTTTCTGCATAACCCAGAACATACTCAAAAAACAATGCTTCTCCTTTTGTTATGTAATAACCATACGCATATGCCCACTTCAACACTCGCCTACATTCTACTATTTGTAACCAAGCATCTTTAATACTAGAAAACATTAACTCTCTCCTGGGTAAATAATTCCAAGAACTAATTTTCTCAAGATGGACTGTTTCAAAGTTATGAAGATCCACAAGGGCTTCTTTCCTATACTTCTCGTTTGCAGCCCAACGTTCATAGTAATGTGTGTATGTATCACTTGCTTTCTTAGCTAACTCACATTGTCTTGCATCTTCGTTAACTTTACCCCCTTCTCTACCACAACCTATAAGATTGTGTACTCTCGAAGGCTCAAGACACAACCAACAAAACTCATATCCGCAAGCTATACACGTCATACTCGTACAACCACCATACCTCTCTATCTGTATCTTACAGTTTGGACAAGGCTTCGTGTTTGCAAGAATCCAACTAGTATTTTCAGCCTCAGCCATATTTTTCATCAACCATTTACCAACAGTCTGGCAATCTAAAGGGCTATGAGCTTCCTCCATACACTTCCAACAAAAAACATGCTTACAATCACATGTGACATTATAACTATTAGTCTTGAAATCATCATCAAATTCAACGGCATAATCACATCCAAGACCAGGACACCATTTAATCTTCTTACTACTCTTGGCATAAGACCTTAGCCAAAACCTATCATATATTCTCTTTTCTTTTCCCTTAGCTAACATGTCAACCATATCAGGACCAACAGCAACACCACAAGACGGTTCGGGACACTTTAAAGTCAAGCATCCCGGACCTTCATTAATAGCAGTACTAACATAACTTCCCCAACACACCTTACAAATTTTATGATCACAACCACAATTAGCAGTCTCGTCAAACCTAACAGAATCGAAACAAATACCACACTTAACTTTTCTTTCATCATGTTTAGGAAACTTGACATCAGGATCAACGTCTAATAAACCAATACCGTCACAAACTTTACGTTCAGCATTAAACCAAGCTTCACAAATATCAGTAACATACCAATCATACTTTAACAACAGCATGCAAGCATCATTAGTCGATATCCTTAAAAGAGAAGTTACCTCATGGATTAGATGTTGTTGACGTTTAATCAGATCATCTTCTTTCAAAATAACGTAACTTTTTGCACTATTGTAATTAAAATGACCGAAGGTGCATCGAAGATCAATTACAATATCACTATCACTATCGGAATTCATCAGATTATCTTCTTTCAAAACATCATAAATTTTTTCGCTACCACGATCAGAACTCATCTGCAGATTATCTTCTTTCAAAACATCATAACTTTTTTCACTACCACTATCAGAACTCAACAAATCATCCTCTTTTAAGATGACGTAACTTTTTTCACTATCGCTATTGAAATTCAACAAACCCTTCTTCTTCTAAGATAACGTAACTTTTTTCACTATTGCTATCAGAATCCATGATCGATTGAATAGGAAATCGATCTTTAGGGTTTAAGAGACGATATAATAATCTTGGAAGGATATATATGCAAATGACCTTAATTATACTCCTAATAAAAGTATATATCCTCACTAGAAAGTAGAAACTAAATTTTTTATATGCATAGAAGATATACTTAAAAATACTAAATTATATTGTAAAATTTATCCTGATTTTTATATCACATTTATTTCTTTTTTTTTATAGAAAAAATATATATTACTCAATTACTTGTTACGAATGTCACCAACCTTGTTGAAGCAACATTGTTTAGTGCCCAATTATTTATACAATGAGCAGCATTGGTCCAATTGCATGGCACAAAATGAGAGTAATGTATAATCCTAACAATAACTAATTTGTGAAAATATACTAACCGAGTAATAATCTTAGTGAATAAATTAAAGCTCTAACTATCGACAATATATTGTAAGGTCTTCACAGTTAAGGGTATGCGGATGTATATCGCCAACCTCCCCCAAGCTTCAGTCCAGACCTTTAGATGGAATAAAGATCTTCCTTTAAACATAAACATCTTCAATTGGCGAGTTTCACAATCAAGCTAGACTTCCTACACGGTTCAATTTTGACCAAAGAGGTATTGATTAAACTCTACCCGTTGTCCCGTGTGTGATGAAGCCGTTGAGACAGAACATCATCTTTTTTGTCTCATGTTCGGTTGCTATGGAAACTAGGAGCAAAGTCTTGATGTGGAGGAATATCAATAATATACAAATCACAAGCCTCATGGATGCTATAAACCTCTCGGAAAGTCTCACCTTCCGTACAACCAATTGGTTCACTTTGATATTGTTGTCCAAACGACACTTTGGTTCCTATGGAAGTTCCGGAATGAGATGAGCTTTTCCACGAAAAGGCCTTTAAAGAGTCTTATCTTTAATGACATCAAGCTTCACTAATGGGATCTCTTGTAGGCTTCGAAAAACTCGGCTAATTTAAATTTAGTGGTTTGTCAACCCATATAATGCTATTGCTTTGTAACTCATGTAAATTCGAGCTCCTAGTATTTTGCTAGGTTGCTCTCTTTAATAAAATTTATATAACTATTGTTAAGAAAAATCAGCCTTAGTTATTAAAATGAGTTCCAAGGTCTCATATATATACACACAATATTTACCAGAAACGTAATGTATTGTGGTGTTGCTGTTGTTCTAGCACTTACTGTTTGGAGCGAAAAGTTTGATTCTCTATATGTCCAGCAAAATTACTTTCTTGGAGCCATTTAGATTATAATCAATATGCTTAATGTTGGCGTTGTCCGGACGACTCAGCGGTCCGGACGGATTGCTCTGTCATCCGGAATATTTTGCCTAGCGGATGAAAGACTCGACCATGTCAACAGATTTCACGGGATTTGCCCACTACGTGGCCTGACACCTACTAAGTAGGGTGGCTATAGCACAACGGGGTAAGTAACGTATAGTGCCATGGCTGAAGATGAAGTGACGCAGGTACAAGGTTTGGGTAGTATAAATACCCAAACACATTTAATGTTTTGCATTGAATTTTTCACCTACACATACTTTCACATTTATTATCACATCCGTACGTCTCCGCTTATTCTCGCGGAGCTTGGTCCGGACAACACCTGAGGCGAGTAACGCGTGTTTGTGGTGCGTTGTGGGAAGGATCTAATCTTTTCCTCCGGGTGATTGATAGAAGCTCAAACCTCGGGACGAAGTCGGGTAGCAGAGAATTTGCTTCAACAAATTGGCTATCCCAGTGGGACCCTATTCATTCTACAGGAGGTGAATGACAGATGTCGAAGAGACACCACCACCCGGACCCTTTCCTCCACCGGAACAAGTAGGCGGAAGTGGGGTCACAAATAACCCACCACCCGGAATACCGGAACAGATACAAGCCCATGTGGCTTCGTTAGAAGCTCTTATCAAGAAGTATAACGCCACAGGGGCCAGTGCCATAAAATCCATCCGGTTGTCGTTTGGGGATGACGAAGATGAGTTGGGGAAAGATGCTGAGCAAGACCCTAAGGATGATCTAAGTAAACCTGTAGGATCGATAAAAACAAGTGATTTATGTGGTTCGGGGGGTCGGGGAAGCTCAAAGAATGAATAAGACATGATATTATTTAGATTAAAGTAAAGGGAAGATGTGTGTGTTTCTAGAGAGAAGAAGAAGAAAACACACACACTTCTTTACAATAAATGAACTTCCTACCCTCCTAGTTGGGACTAGGAGGTGTATTTATACTAAGACAAGAATAACTTATCACTATTGACTAAACTAGTCCTTGTGAATAAGTAAAAGAAGAAACTAATGCAATTCCAGTAATGACTTCACTTTAGCGAGGCTAACAATCTCTCCCCAAGTGATGTCATACGGGAGTTGCTTACAATGTTCCCTACAAGCAAAATTAAATACAACAGATAAGCGTGACAGTGTGATCAAGAGTGTCTTCCAGTCATCAAACTTCATGAATCTTCTCAGTCCATTCCATCTCTTTTACTTTAGAAGAACACCATGAGCAAATCTAATTAGGGATTAAATCGACCTTTTTGCTCTCCCCTAATTAGTGCTCTCCCCAGTGACAACCTTTCGATGAATTTCCTGAATTCGAAGAAGTCTTTTAATAATTAAATTAGAATCGTCTTTAGTCTTCTAACACGCGGTAAGGAAAATGTAGAAAAGAGCTCATGAAACTTCGACCTTCTTCAAGATTGTGAATTCGGGGAATAAGATATCAACATCTTCATCTCACCAAATGCATTCCAGTTATCTTTCATATATCAAATCAACCCATAATGTACACATTTCTCTCCCACGAAGGTTACGATTTATCGGAATCGGCATACAATAGTGTACATGAAGCATGCTTGGAAGCGATCATTATAAATCAAATCACCAGTGAGAAGATGTCGATGAACAATACCATTTGAAATTGTCTAACTCATCTCAACCCCTGTATCAAAATTCAACGGTACATCTGTAGTAACCACATGTGAAGATAACCCAATATGACTGAACTTGAGGATGAAGTAAAATCTCAGGAATAGTTACTAAGCTTGTACTATCCTCGTGGTGAAAAAGCGGTGTACCCATGTACAAAACCTCTTGGCGTATCCTCAACTACGGAGGACACCGCAAGTGATAGCTACTTTGTGGGTTAAAGAGAGAAAGAATCACAAAAGTAACTAGATAGCAAGTCTTCATCATCACCAACATATTTGCCAGACAAGTCATCTTCCGGAAGGGAAGAAAGAAAGATGAAATAAATGCTTGGCGTAAGTCAAACTTCACTTCACACCCAAATAAATAATAAAGCATCATCTTCGTGGTCACACTTCAAATTTATCGAAACCTTTAGCCGTGAACATGTATCCTCCGTGAAAATTAACCATACCAAAAATTACCACACATTTACTAAATGTAATCCAATTTTTTGTTAATTTAGACATCAACAAAAGTTCGGATATCATGACAGTCCAAACATATCAAGCAGTAGCCCCAATCCAAGCATTCCATGACCAACATACGATTGGATAAAGCCCAATATCCATTAGAAGCCCGGTAGCTGCTCAATTCAGATATCAACCCCGATCCATTCACAATTTTTATATCCGGTTATAAGTAATAGATGTAGAGTTTTTGCCCTAAACCTAAAACACATATCTCATAAAAATCCGCCTACACCACATATCATTCTCTTGAAGACTGAGAAAAAAAACGCAGCTAATCAACCTTCATCTCCTCTCCATTCACACATCTTACAAACTCCCATCAACCTTCTCGCAATGAATCTCATAAACATCATTCAAAACCGATCAAACAACAAAACATCGTTACCTTTTTTGTACCAGATTCGAAGACCATAAGAAAGGCGGCTTGAATCTTTGAAAAAGGATCTGGTAGGTGTTGTTACTTGTTTTGTTTGTTGGTAGTGATGAACAACGAAGAAAAAGAATAAATATAGAGTTATTATCCTTGCCTTTATGTTCGGATATTAAGGAAACAAAGTTTCCAATATGGTCGATGATGAGTGATGGTCAATTGAAAAATTGAACCAATACGGAGATCACATTATTTTCAGTTTTCGTTCTTTGTTGAAAGAGTCATGGTAGTAGTATGAGATGGGGGTTTGAGTTTAGATTGGGATTTGTAGTTGTTGGAGTTGGATTGATATATGAAGTTACAGCTTCTCGTTTTCTTTGAAACCATGGACCGATGATAGCTTATGGCTGATGTCGAGTGAGTTTAATGATATTTGGTATTGTGGTCAAGGTCGAGTTTACGCGTAACTTTTGCTTTCATTTCCTTATGCGTAAAAATATCATTCGCTGTAACTTTTGGTGGGACCTTATCGTAAGCGCGGTTCTTCTGCGTAAGCCGGTTGCATATCGTAAACCGGGTCAAGTTTATCGTAGTTAGAGGCTTATCGTAAAGACTTCACTTAATTCCTACAGCGTAACTTCACGACTACGCGTAATATTCTGAAGATTCTCCTTAAGCGTAGAAAAACTAGGGTTTTGACCCGATTGACTTTTCGGCGAGTAATTCCGACCAATATTCCGACCATCTTCATGACAAACCCAGAAAAGCATCATAAAAATGCTTCTTTGACCCGTTTTGACCGGATGAATATGACCATATGACCACTTTGTTTCCGCGGATTTGGTACAAAAGTAAAAGTAACCTCTGTTTGGATAAGATGACCCAAGACATATATTGGAGATGATAGACCCATTACTATTTTTGACCAATACAAGGATACCAAACATGTATAAAACTGCTTTACCCACAAATCGGAAAAAATTTTCCGACCACCAAAATAAGCATAAAAGACAGTTAAAAACATGATTCAAACCAACATAAATCAATAAAACAACAACCTGGCTCGTTATACCAATTGTAGGATCGATAAAAACAAGTGATTTATGTGGTTCGGGGGGTCGGGGAAGCTCAAAGAATGAATAAGACATGGTATTATTTAGATTAAAGTAAAGGAAGATGTGTGTGTTTACAGAGAAGAAAAGAAAACACACACTACTCCACTAAATGAACTTCTACCCTCTAGTTGGGACTAGGAGGAGTATTTATACTAAGACAAGAATAACTTATCACTATTGACTAAACTAGTCCTTGTGAATAAGTAAAAGAAGAAACTAATGCAATTCCCGTAATGACTTCACTTTAGCGAGGCTAACAAAACCCCATAAGGAGGTGGCTAGGTCGCCTTTCACAAGAAGGATAGTGGAGTTCGCCGGCCCCAAGTACACCATGCCTACCAACTTAAAGTTATATGATGGATCGGCTGACCCGGATGATCACATTAACCGTTTTGTAGGAGCAGCAAATCAAGGAGAATGGCCAATGCCGGTATGGTGCCGAATGTTCCAGCAAACTATGGGCCCGGGCTGCTGAGGTTGGTTCGATAACACAGGCAGGGAGTATTGATAGTTGGGATGACCTGAGGGTACAGTTTACTACGAGGTTTGCCCTACAGCAGAGAAACATGAAAGACCCCACAGAAATCACTAGAATCACTAGGAAGGCAAATGAAGCATTGCAGTTTTAAAGAGACCCGGACCGATGAGGCCGGCGGATGAGTCCAAGAACTCGTGAAGATATCGGCATTCATGGCGCCCTGGGTGCAGAGACTTGGCTAAGAGTTTTCTGCCAAGTTCCAAAACTGCCGAAGAGATGGACTCGGTGGAGCGATTATGTCCGGTCGGAAGAAGCATATAAGAACACAAAATTACCGAAAGGAGAAGTACATGAGTCATTCCGCAGGGGAAATCCCTCAGCAACAAAAGACTGGAGTTCTAGAGGGGGATTCGGAGATAGGAGAAGGAATGACCGTCGAACTTGGGAAAGAAACGATTTTAGGCAGAGGGAGGCTTATTCCCCGTATGTTGCTCCGAAAGTAGATATTCGCCCCCGTAATGAGTTTCGACGCAACGAATTCAATAAGCACGATAATCATCGAGTCATACTCTCCGCCCTATCTAACAAACCAAGGAAATATTGGCTATCGAGCACCACTTGAACTTGCCTCCACCACCCCCTTACAAGGAAAGCCAAGCAAAGAAAATGAGGATAGGTTTTGTGAATATCATGGGGAGAAGGTTCATCTAACCAATGACTGTTATCATTTGAAGAAGCAGTTGGAAATGGCCCATGAATCTGGAAAGTTGGATCACTTTGTGAAGAAGCATTACAACAGAGAGGGAGAGAAAGACCGAGGGGTCATAATGGGAAAGGGAAAGTGATCAACATGGTCAATCATTATGTGGAAGACCACAAGAAGAAGGCCAGATTCTATGACGAAGACTGGATGAACGTTCCCATATCCTTTCCTCGGATATCTACGAAAGACTTGTCCGAAGAACCACTGATTACAGGCGGAAATAGAAGGTTACTTGGTCCAGGGTATTTGTGGATGAAGGCGTTCAGTCAAGTAATGTCTGAACACGTAACACAACTGTCCTTCCATTCAATCAGGTGCAAGAAAACAAGCTCGCCATTGGTGGGGTTTGCGGAGGTCATCCGACCCTTGGGGAAGATTGAGTTAGAGGTGCGTTTTGGACATCACGGCTTATTTAGGGCGGTCATGGTGAAATTACGGTCGTGGGTCACGCCCCTACTGATGTAATATTGGTGAGTCGGTCTTAGGAATTAAGAGCTATACCCTCAACCATTCACGTTATGATGAAATTCCCCACGCCAAGAGGAATAGCTACCTTGGTCACTAAAAGGGCAGTAGTCATGGAATGTAGGAGGTTGGAAGAAAGGCAGAACACCAGAGAAGGCTGTCCTCAAGAAGGAAAAGCAGAGGTAGTGGATCGGGAGATTCAGGAAGAGTTAAAACCAACGAAAGATATATTGGTAAATGCAGCATACGCAGAGCAGCGGGTGACGATAGGAACTAGCTTCTCCCGGGAGGTGAAAGCAACAATTGACTCTTGAGAAAGAACAAAGAGTTGTTCGCTTGGGAGCCGACGGATATGACCGGGGTACCCTGGCGTCTCATTCAACATTCTCTCAATGTGAACGTTTTGGATACACCGTCCTTTCGAGAAAAGGGCGTTCTCACGAGAAAAACCGGGTGGTCACAAAGTAGAGGAATGGGTAAAGGCGTAATAGTTCGCCCGGTGAAATTGCCGGCGTGGATATCTAATGCGGTGTTGGTAAAGAAATGTGGAAGTTGGAGGATGTGTATTGATTTCAAAACGAACTCCTCGTGTCCGAAAGATTATTACCCTTTGCCGGAGATTGATTGGAAGATCGAATCCGTCATGGGGTACAAGTACAAATGCTTCCTGGATGCTTACAAGGGTTATCACCAGATTCAGATGGATAAAGATGATGAGGAAAAGATGGCCTTTATCTGAGAACAAGGGACGTATTGTTACACCAAAATGCTGTTTGGCTTGAAAAATCTTTGGGGCAACATATCAGCGGTTTGTGGACTCTGCGTTCCAATCGCAGATAGGCAGAAATCTGGAGGCGTATGTGGATGATATGGTTATAAAGAGTCGGACGGAGCGGGAGATGATAGCAGATATAGTAGAGACCTTCTACAACCTCCGGAGAGTGAACATGAAGTTGAATCCGAGGAAGTGTTCATTTGGTGTAGAGGAAGGTAAATTCCTTGGTTACATGGTGACATCAGAAGGCATAAGACCAAACCCCCGGAAGACGAAAGCAATCGTGGAGATGAAGTCCCCAGGGACATTGAAAGAAATGCAAAGTCTGAGTGGGAAATTGGCAGCCCTGAATAGGTTTTTATCCAAGTCGTGAAGGTCTCGCCGCTTTCTGACACATTAAGAAGAATATCACCAAAACAGGCGAATATCAATATTTGGACAAAAGGCGAAATGGCCTTCGTGAGATGAAAAGGTTGATACTAGAATTGCCCTCTTTGTCCACTCCCAAGCCAAAGGAGCAGCTGTTCATATACCTAGCGGCGTCGAAGGGAGCAGTAAGTGCGGTTCTGATAGTGGAAAAGGAAGGAAGACAATTATCGGTACATTATGTCAGTCGGACAATACATGACACGGAAAGAAACTACGCTCCGATAGAAAAATTGGCTCTATGTCTCTTGCATGCGTCCAGAAGGTTACAGAGATACTTTGAGGTTCACCCCGTCCGGGTCATCACTGATCAAACCATTAAGCAGGTATTAAACAATCCGGAGGTCTCAGGAAAGTTAGCCAAGTATGCCGTGGAATTAGGAGCCTACAACATCACCTATGCTCCTAGCGGTTAAAGGACAGGTGTTAGCGGATTTCCTTACAGAAATACCAGTGGAATTCGGATGTTCGGAAAGGAAGGAAAAAGGCAAAGATGTGATGGAAGTAGAGGATGGAGGAGAATGGTTATTATACACGGACGGAGCGTCCAACAAGAAAGGTTCCGGTGCGGGATTGGTCCTCATCAGTCCGGCGAAGGAGGAATTGACTTACGCCTTGCGTCTAAACTTCCCTACCTAATAGCAGAAGCGGTACGAGGCTCTGTCGGCGGTCTCGGATTGCAAAGAAGCTCAAAATAAAAACTTTGAACGTGCGGGTAGATTCTAAACTAGTAGCAAGCCAAATCAATAAATTCCAAACCACGAAAAGCATCATTGCCCGGCTCAGAGCAAAAGAATATATCGCTGGGTTCTAGAGCTTTAAGATTTGCAACATTCCAAGAGCTCAAAATCAAAAGGCGGACATATTGAGTAAACTAGCGTCGGTTGCTTTTGATCATCTCAAAAAAGGTCTGGTAGGGTCTTGGAAAAACCTTGAAAGAAGAAAGGGTGAATACCATAGTAGAGGAAGAAGAAGACAGCTGGATGACACCAATCATCAAGTGTCTACAGGAAGGGATCTGGCCAGAGGACCCCAACGAGGCTAGGAGTCTCCGAATGAAAATTCCACATTACGAGATGGAGGAGGAAGTCCTCTTTAAAAAATCATACTTGGGACCAATGCTAAGGTGCGTGGGACCGCTGCAGGCGAATTACATAATTCGTGAAGTACATGAGGGATGATGTGGAATGCACTCCGGACCAAGAACTGTGGTGGCTAAGCTCATGAGGCAAGGATATTACTGGCCCACCATGCACCGAGATGCAAGGGAGGAAATTAGGAAGTGTGACTCCTGTCAGATACATGCTCCGGTACCGAAGCTCCCCAAAACGTTGTTAACCTCCGTCATGGCCCCGTGGCCTTTTTACCAATGGGGAATGGATGTGTTAGGGTGTTGGATCAGTCCCAGATAGATCTTGTGAGCCTTAATGAACTGATAGTAAACCTGTGTAATCACAAGCAAACTATAGAGAACCTCTATTAAACTTATGTTCACGCCAAATATGAACACAAGAGTTAAGAAGACAATAAACACAAAATACTTGATCCTCTATGGATCTATATTGATTCACTAATAATGTTATTGAAAAGCTTACATAAACCCTAGCCGCGGGTTTCTTTTATGAAACCCTAATTACGCGACTTAAAACACGTAAAGATATGCATTATCTCTTCCTAAAATAACTCATGCATATCCTAACTAATTACTAATATCACGGATACTACTATGCGAAAACCTATCTATCGTGATGGCACTATCAGCGATCGCGCACTATCGCAATAGCGCGCTATTAGCAAAAACATAAATAACTATCAGCAGGAACCTTTATTAGTAGGTGATAACATCAAATAGTCCTAAATATTAAGTGTCAATATCCCCCGATAATGCTCGTTATTTATATCATTTATATGGATTTACGTTTGTTTTCCATTGTTTTCCACTTTCAGGTAAATTACGAGCATTGGAGCTAAAGAGGCGGAGATGGAAACATTACTATAGATTTATCACAGGTATGCTTATTTGGAAGAAGTTACTTCGTCTCTGCAATGCAGCGGTAACTATTGCGTGACCCGAAGTCCAACTTATCAAGTGGTTACAGTAACTCTTCCCAGGTTACGACGTAACTCCATTAGGTCAAAAGAGGTTCTACGCCGGTGACCAACCGCGTAACTACGCATCACTTACGACGTAACCGAGTTTATTGAAGACTACTGGCGTAACCCCATAAGGTTACGCCGTAGCAGGCGAGATCTTGTGCATTTACGAGGAAATAGAAGGTTACGGTGTAACTCCCTCTATTGGTTGCCAGTAACCCGACTGCCTATAAATACCCCATGAATTCCAGCATTTTAGAGCATCCCATTCCACACAACACTCTGAGAACGTGAGAAAAGCTCAAGGGAGGTCTAGGGAAAGCATACGGAGTGTTTCCAGGGAGAAGTCACACTATTACGATAAGCTTTAGCGTTTATTATTTATTTTACTTTCAATTCATGTATTTCGTACCTTTGAATATTGAATTGATTTGCATGATTAATATGAGCTGCTAAGCACCCTTTGGTGCTAGCCTAGTTATGATTCCTTAATTGTTTTGTTTGTGTTTACCTTTACTTCCGTACAATTATTTCTAAGTGTATGCATGCATAGTTCTTTGATAGTCACCCTTGGTTTGGTAGTTTTAAATGGCGATAGAGGCCAATTGCCTAGGAGATATGACCAACTGACCCTAGGTGAGCGGTTGAGCGAAGGGTAAGATATGACCAATGGCGACCCTTTCTACTTGTGCTGATTGACCAACTGATCACTATCGTTTAGATGAACTTAAAATTGGGGGTGTAGTGTCTAAGTTCTAAAGGCGGGCACTCACTATTTAGAATCTAGCATGTAGCGGTACTTAATGACTTGGCTTGGGGACCGGGAACAACGGGACTTATGACGGCCCATTTTGATTTCTCCTGTGGCATCTTCGTGATAGTTAGGGCCGAATTGACCAAATGCGTCCTCTCGATTGACCACTTTGAAGTAATTGGAAGTAGGTAGCGTGACATAACTAGCTAGGAGGATTGACTAGGTTAGCACCACTATTCCTCTATTGATTTCCTTTACCATTTATTTGCTTTTATTTTATATTCTGCATTAGTTGTTTAATTAATTAAATACCTATGAAACCATTATTATTACGTTGACAATTAGACTTATTAATAATCCGAAACACATAGCTCTTGGGACGACCTCGGCTTTACCATTTACTACACTTCACCGATATTACACTTTTGAATTAGTGCGATAGGGTTAGATGTTAGAATTAGAAATTCCCGTTATTAAATTCGGTCACCTCAAGTATATTAATCGTTAGAATGCTGTAGAATTATATAGTTATATTTAGTTAAGTAGTATTTTGTTTGGTAACACCGTGGAGGGCGGACTGGTCTTTACCCACTGTATGCTGATCCACGTCCCGTTGTGTGGCGATTTATGTAAGACTATAAATACTCTACACCTCAAGGTAGAGAGTTGGAGCTCATAATAATATCTTTCACTTTCATTAAGTTCTAAAAGCTCTAACTTTCTCTCTCTAGAATTCAACACTCATGCTTGTGTTAATGGTTTGATGTGTTTTGTGAAATCCAATATCCAACAATTGGTATCAAGAGCCATGGTTAGATCATATCTTACACATCTTTGGATTTCTAGTGGTTTTTAGGTGGTTTTTGGGTTTGAAAAAGTTTAGTGGTTTGTGCATCATTTGGTTGATTTCTAGTGTTAAGTTTGGATTTTGATAGTACTTTTATGTTTAGAATCATCACAAGTATTGGAGGATTTGGTAAGCTTGAATCATCGTGGTTGGGTGGTTTTGATTGAAAGAAAGTGATGTTTTGTGGTTTTCTTGCTAGCGACTTGACATTCGGACTTCATTCTTCGTAGCGACTTACTTTGCAATTTCGCGGGGATTTACAGTTTTAGGAAGCTAGCGACTTAGATCTAGCGATTAACATTTCTGTAGTGGACTCTCCACTACGGGTAGCGACTTGGTGGTAGCGACTTGGTCTGAGGTTGCTCTTTAGCGACTTGTATCTTTAGCGAACTTGGTAGCGAATTGCTGCCAAAATTTTTGCTGAACTTAAAGCAGCGAGTTACTACTTAGTTACCAATTGTTTAGCGACTTGGTGGTATAGCGGGCCGAGGTGTTAGCGACTAGGGATTGAGCGGCTTGGATGTTGATTTAACGCGGGATTATTACTATTTAGTTGCTCAGGAGTTGGTTCATTCTTGCTAGACTTGGGTGATTGCTTACGGTTTTCTCTTGATTTAGTAAAATACCGTGAAAGAATCTATTTCTCGGTTTAATCATAGAGTTATAAAATCCCGTATAAGCTGTTAACATGTCTACCAACGTTCCTACTATCATCTCCCGCTGTTGGGATGTTGTTAAAGCAGCTGGGTCAGATACTGAAGTCCAAACATTGACAGAACGACTACGATTCTTGGGCTCAACGAATCAGATTGTATTGCCTTGGAAAGGAAAATGGTGTCAACATTCTTAAATCCATTGATGAAGGACCATATCGAGTTAGGGACGACTAGAGACATACTTGATAATAATGAAGATGGTACTCTGTTCGGAATGGACCCGGACCTAAAATGTATGATGAGCTTGATAAAGGAAAAAAGAGATTAGAATGAATGGGG
>OU343223.1:87218520-87273394 GCA_910596185.1 Chrysanthemum makinoi | reverse complement strand
TCTGTGCTTTTCAGATTATCAGGTATCTTTCTTATGTCATTACTTGAAATAGATAATATCATATTACCGTTATGTAACTGTCATTTTTTGGAACTTGAGTTTTTTCGTGAATGCTGAATGACTAACATGCCCTTAGATACACGTTCTGTATGCAGTGCTGTGAATCTGTGATAGCTTAGAAAGGATTAGAGTGATATACTAATTGCGTAATACTAACTCTTTATTAACACTGGAGATGCATAGTCTAAGCTTTAAACGTTGGTAAAAGGCAGTGAAACCACAATTGTTTTTCTTGGCCGTCCAAAATAACTGTAACAACTATGTACTTTTGTACAAAGTCACTACCCAATTCGTGTTTGGTATGTAGAAGGCAGGTCATTATACCCGACTTTGGTTTTTCAATTACAGAGACCAACAAAAGAATAGTTACCTTTTTGATCAATATTCAGTTGACCTAGACATCGTGAAATCATGTAGCAAAGAAATAGTACGTTGCATAGGAAGACTGGTGGTTAATTTTCTTAAGGTCTAGTTAATAGCTGTAAGCAACTGTGAGCCTAGAAGCAGCCCCAAGAAAGAGTCTTCATACAGGTTTGTTGATAGCTTCTGAGTGTGATCTTTGATTTCCTTGCTTCTTGAAAGTGAACTTAGCCTTCAAGATATGAGGTTAGCTCCTGTTTTGGTTGGAATAACTAGCTTATTGGTCCATTGCATCCCCTTCAAAATAACTTACTAAGCAATAATTCAGAAAGCTATAGTGAAGTTATAGTATACCTTCGACCCAAAAGGGTCCACATGTTTCTTTTAAGATTCATATGAGTTGTTTTTTAAGGTTAAGTTTAAGTTAACGAAGCAAAAGATTTGCAATTGTAGTAAATTATCAGATATCTAGATAGTATCAGAATAAAACATTCTGAATACAACATTTGGGTTATAGTTGAACTAGTCATTTAACTTTCAAAAAGTTCTCTGGATTATTGCTGGTAAGCAAATTAACTAATTGCCTTGCCTGGATTATTAGTTACAAAATTATCGGATTCAGAAAGTTGAATAGCCAAAGAATGGGCAAAATACTCGAGTAAATATGTAAATGGAGGTTCAAAATTATTAGCAGACAGTACAATTGTACAAATTTGGTAGTCTTCTAACTCTTCTTAGGCTATTGTAGTAAAGTAATGAAATTGATACTTTAAGTCACCGGTCTTTGAAGCGTAGGAAAATAACAGGCTAGCAGTAAGCCTAGTGTGTGTCCAAGTCTATGGTAGCCATGTTATATAACCCATCTTTTGGACAAAACTAGAATGTCATAAAAAAATATAATATGCAAGCTCTTGTAGTTGCCCGCAGAAAGGAACCCACTTTTACCGCATCATGAACGGCGACATGCCCAACTAAATTTCCCAACAGGATGGAAACTATGGAACAATGTCAAACTGACATGTAGCATACACCTAACTATATATATGCACTAGAGGTGAACAAACATTTTCGGATGGGTTGGGTATTGGGTTGAAGCTTGTCTTTTGTAATAGAGGTCGAAACGGGCTGGGATGGGGTTCGTAGACCCAAAAACATTTTCTTGTTTTATTTATGCCGAATTTTATTATAACAATAATAAAAAAATAGTTGGATTAAATGATTTAGGCTGTATTACTTGTATGCATTAGGAAAAAGATTTCACTTTTAGCTAATTTCTTTACCCAAACCGAATATATCCCTGATCGAAACTGCCACCTTAATAACGAAATAACAACCACCAACCACCTCTACCAAAACCTATGCTTTAAGAAGATCCATGAGAGGTGATGGATATCACAGATCCAAAGGCATGCAACTACTTCTCATCTTGTTTAAGATTATTTAGTTAGCATCTTACCCTTACCAAGGAGCGTCTTGTCTTACTCCTTCCACGTAAGTTGCACAACCACTTCTGGATTAAGTTTTTTTGTGGATACTTGTCAATAGTTGTACCTTAAAATGATGGCGTACTCCACTTCCCATTCCAATCAGCTTTACTTCCCATCCCAATCAGCTGAAGGTAACAGCTACTTATATCTTGTGAGGATTCAAACATTCACCACGGAAAAATAAGAGCATGTAGAAACAAATGTTCACTCTCCTGCTTGGCTGCATATTGCTTAACACCGCCTCGCAATACTGTAGCACGGGACATAGACTATATAGCTTGTCATCCGACACACACGAGTCCCACGGACAATAGTTAGATAAAGGAGTTTCTAGGCAAATGACTGTTTGTACCTTCCATAAGCGCTCACTCTTACTTAAACAGCTTCGCTTAAGATATCTCACTCTACTTTTGTCCCCCTACACCTCACGAGTATATATAAGCTCTTTGGATAACCGCTACTGGTATTTGGTTAGATCAAGCATTAAAAATTTGGTAAAGATCGAGATTAGTTGTTGCAATAGGAATATATGATACAGATTCTTGTTTGGCGTATCTTCAAATAGAGATTAGGAATATTAGATTGTTTTGCCTGATTTGAGAAATAATTTTGGTATCTAAATATAGTGTTACCGGGGAGAGTTGGGTTACATCTTGAAAGTAGAGTGTATCATGGAGAGTTGTTGCTTCTGTTGAATGTTTACTTGTTCGTTTAGTTTGTTGTTGGTTGCACGTGTTATGGTTTATTATTATTTTAATATTGACTGGTCATATTACCCTCTCCTAGAGGTGACAAAATGAAGGGTTGGGTATTGGGTTCGGTTCAAAATGGGTAAATTCTAAGTGCAGTCAAGTCAGGTAGCACCGGCCACAAACACTTTTTGTTTCCATATTCTTTGAGATTTATAAGTAATGTATAATGTCTAATATATGATTACAGAATCAGAATATTTAAAATTATACTATGAGTTATCAAATGAAGCATATTACGAGGTTTTATGCATTTGTGCACACTCTGGATGACTTTTTGCCACCCATGTGACTCGTTCCAATTTGGTTAAGTCTTCTAGCTAATTTGTTCAACCCAAATCGACCCATGTGTAGATAATTGGGTCAAAATTGCCACCATACCCTCACCGTATCTCAAATATCCCTTAGGATAGTTTGTCTTCAGCTTAGTATCCTTGCACAAGTACAAGTCTCTAGAGGTGACAAAATGGTGGGTCTAGTAACGGGTTAAATGTTTCCTTCTGAAACAAGTTTTCAGTATAAATCAAATAACGAATCTAATGGAGTTTGATGAACTACCAAGTAAATGGAAAGGGCAGGTTTTTGTTATCTGTCATTGAAATTAAATTTCCAGTTTCCTGTCTTGTCATACTTGCCCTGGCCGTTAAGATGAACTACTGCGTGCCAATGACCTACATTTAAAATATCTTTCTGGTTTTTAGCATACATAAACAGTTGCATGTTTTTTTGCTTTTCAAGGGTGACAAGCCTTCTGAATGTTACTGCAGGTTCTGGCTTACTGAATGTTACTGCAGGTTTTAACTGCTAGATGATGTTTATAAACTCAGGTGTCGTTACTTATCATGCAGAAGAAATTAGAGGAGGCCTGTCTAAACTTGGTGTTGTTGTGGTTGAATATGACGTTGATGCCAGAGCAATTGAGAAAATTCCTCGTAGTTGTTGTGTTTGCAAAGTTGTGTGATTATTATTATTTTTTTTTAGACTTCAATATGAGATTGTAAATAGATCTAAATAACCATCTGTGTCAAATTCGTTATTCTTATATGCATCAAATGATTTTCGATTGGTAATGAAGTTCTTCTTTTACAGTAATTACTTTGTAAGGACCAGTAAACTACGACTAAACCTCATTCCTCTCAAGTAGTACAAGTACTTGGTTATAGAAAACCTCATTATACACTTGAGTTGCTCACAATACATGGACTAGTGGTTAATTTCATTGTCATACTGCCAATGCTGAGATTCAATAATCAGATAATTTACATTCGGTAATCCAAATCGTTTTTATTAAACTCACTCGGAACATGGTTGATTAAACACACGGGGAATACGAAGCTTCTAAGATGCTAAGTTATTGAGCTTTTGAACACTTGTTTTTCTTGTTCAATAATTGGCATCTACGATAAATTGATTCAAAGGAATATGCTTTCCACTACCAAGCTGCTTCAAATAAACTATTTGTATGTCCAGCTGTTCAAGAAGACGTACATACTCTATAAACAGCATGTGGGTCTCGGTTCATATCGATAAGCACATAGTAACGTCTCTTTTAAAAAAGAAATTAATGTTAAAAATAATAAACAATAATCGACAAAAGTTTTGATTAAATAACAAACAAAAGGAATCTATCTCAGCAAACATAACGTACAAAAAATAACTCACACAACCGTTGACAAAATAAAAACCAAGATGAGATCACATCATCTCCGGCAAACTCTCATCCTTCTCATCTCCCTCCTCCTCCTCGTATCACCCTCCATCGCCACCCCGACAGCATACGACAAGCTCCTCGAATACGACTTCCCGGTAGGCCTTCTTCCACTAGGAGTCACAGGGTACGAGCTAAACGAAAACACAGGCGAGTTCAAAGCATATTTAAAAGAAACATGCACGTTCAAGATTCAAGGATATGATCTTAAATACAAGTCTACGATAAGTGGAGTGATTCAGAAAGGTAAGCTGAAGAATTTGAAGGGTATAAGTGTTAAGATACTTATTGTATGGTTGAACATTGTTGAGGTTAGTGTGCATGGCAATGAGCTAGATTTCTCTGTTGGGATTATGTCTGCGGGTTTTGGTGTTAGTAATTTCTATGAGTCGCCGCAGTGTGGGTGTGGGTTTGATTGTAATAAGTTGTTGTCTTATGAATGATGTTTTCATGTCTTCTTATTAATTGGATTTTGGTTCAAGGATTTGCGGATATTGTGTTAAAGAGCATGGTTTGTTGTGGCGAATTTTGCTTTATGATTCATGTATGAATAATTGAAAGTTATTTTTCGTTTGATTAGTCTCAATTGTTACATTGATGTGCAAATTAAAACGAAAGCTTGGACTCCTAAGCTATAAAGGACGTCAATTTAGCATATTACTCTTTTTGTATATGGAATGAAACTTAATCATAGGCTAGATAATACTTGGTTTAATTAGTATATAGGTGTTGATATGTTGAGATCGTAGCTGATCCACAATGTGATGTGTTGTAGACTTGTAGTGTACATAGAAGACGTATATAAGGTGTTTGCTCTTAGGTTATATCACTTATATGGTTAGATATGTGTACGGAAAACATGCCCTTCTTCCTTGTTTAGGTTACCTGATTAAGTCTGAGATTATAAGGACCTCACAGAGCAGAGGTTGTAGTAGCACTTGCAACGGGTCAAGCCCAACTTCTTAAACTGGTAAAGTTAGTACTAATACTTCTTGAAACATAAAATTCTTATTTTGACTACCAAGTGATCTATCTATACTTGAGACGTGGCATTTACATGCATAAAAACTGCATCAATAGTCACTACTTAGGATTGTTATTCTCGGGTCGGACACTGGTCTTACATTGGGTTATAACAGTAAGCTCCCAGAAACTGGAAATTCATCAAATTACTAACCCGATAAAAGAACTAACCCGATAAAACAGTTTGAATAAGCGATTATTCTTCTTTTTGAGTTTGATCGGGTAATGTGAACAAACTTTGATCTTCTCATGACGGGAAATTGAATAGTCGTCTGAAGAACTGACCAATGGTTGTAGCAGTAGACAGTAGTCATTTTGTGCTTTATTGCTCGATTATAGACAAGCTTGAACCTTGTTTCTCCTGCTAAAGATATTATCCTAATTTCCTTAAGTTTTTCAGAATCCTGCTGTTGATAGTATAAGAATTTGATTATTATAGTGTTAAGTAATTTATGTTTTCTCCTGAGTACCCTCAATGGTCGTTACAAATCCCTTGGATTGCAATCTAGAAATGTATGATTCCTAACCAATATCGGTTCATCAAAATTTAACTTATAAGAATTTGGTTTAGAAATTCCTCTGCCACACTTTATTTTGGAATTAAGTACTTTTAGCGTTGATTTTGGATTTAAGACATTTAGATTCATTTAAAAGGTATTTAGGTGAGAATTTAGCAAGATTTAGCATTATTGATTCTGAAAACATGTTAAGAGTTGCAGGTTATAATACAGTTTCATCCAATGTGTATGTTCTGTTTGTTTTTTTTGTTGGCATAGATTTACAAACGCCTTAGATGACGGACATATGAAATATGCGTGACACTCCTATTTTATGATCAAGTACATAACATTCACAAATGTTATATATCACCATCAAACTCATTATATTTTTTTAAAAAGAAGTACACGTAAAGCAGGGCTACTAAACCATCAACACCTTTCCATATGAAATCACCATATCTATCTCAGATGTCTTCTTGGGTGACAGTATTCCCTTTCATCATAATACTCTTCACATCAGCTGTCGCGCAGATACCAACAGCTTATGAAGCGCTACAAGAATATGATTTTCCTGTAGGTCTACTTCCAACATCTGTAACATCGTACATACTAAACAAAGCCACAGGTGAGTTCTTAGTCACCTTAAGTGAAAAATGTAGTTTCTCAACTGATGGTTACGATCTCCAATTCAAACCTACCATCAGTGGAGTGATCAGTTTAGACAAGGTAACGAATCTAAAAGGGGTGAGTGTGAAGTTACTGTTTTTTTGGATGGATATTGTGGAGGGTACTCGTGACGAGGATGAGTTGGATTTTTCTGTTGGAATGTTTTCCGCGGGGTTTGATGTTGAGGCATTTGAACAATCGCCTCAGTGTGGATGCGGGTTTGATTGTGTTGATGATAATGATTTAAAGATTAGAGTCGAGAAGAACTCGACAAACTTTATGAAAAAATTGGATTGGTCGCACTGATAGGGGCAGTGCAAAAAATTCCTTGATGGTTAATAACTAAAACCAGTAATGTTTGTATGCACAAATTATTAGCGAGTTATAATTTAATAAAATTGCAGGAAAAAAAGAGTCATTGTTCGTGTGTTCAGCTAAACCCCTCTAACCATATGCAGTGTGATAGAATGTCTTCTGCTTTTTTTTTGAATGAACATGCTAATTACTTTTTTTTATAACGACACCACACTTGAAATCCGATCTCGGAGTTAAACCATCCAAACGGGTATGCTCCGGGACCCGAACCACTAGAAAAGACCCCGCGAAGGGAAACCTCTAGAACTCACGGCTTCGCACTAGGAGGGAACCTGGATTTTTTGTCTCTTGCAAGACTCGAACCCTGGATAAAACCTCCCACAAGCTTCAAAAGGAGCTCAGTTGGCTAACTGAGCTAAGCCAGTTGGTTAACACGTTAATTACTTAATTTGAGCCAAGTATCATGTTATTAATCTATTTTTTTAGGTATAGCGTACATGAAAATTTGATGTTTTAAAAATGATAAATTGTCGACTCTCTTTATACATTGGAAGTAAAATAAATAAAAACTGTGATATGAGACGAGACTAAATAAGCCGAAGCTCGCCTTGTTTGGCTATGGAAGTTGTTTTTGAGATCGCTAGCTGCAATTCCGTTGACAAAGGGAATTGAAAAGCAACCATAATTTGAAAATGATTACATGTTTATGTTATCCTGAGTTCTTGCCATGTAGAAAATATTTGTTTGAGGCTTGTTATTGAGCTATTGTATACAAGTTTGTTTAAGTTTGCAAGCTTATTTGAGCTCAAATCGAGCTTATAAAGTCTCAACTCGCTTATTAAGAATCAGCTTTCTTATATCCAAACGCTTAAAGTAGTAATGTAGTATTTGTAATTTGAGAAAATTGTTAGCATCATTTTAGGGATGGATTTTGTGACATTCTTACGGTGTGCGTCTCTTTTAACACAAGAAAGGCAGACTACTAAAGGACTGTTTTAATTCACATGTACTATTCCACTAGCCATAAATGGACCCAAACCATACAAAGGCATGGGCGAAGGTTAACCTGTTCGCCATAAATGGGCTAGCAACAACAAAGGTACATGAGTACGATGAAGCATTATAAACGCGGCAAGTATTCCAAAATCGTCTATCTTATGTAAAAAGTGACCTGACTCGACGGCATAAACTATATGAACTATTCTGGCTTGCTTTCGAAAGATGCCATGGTTTTGGTTTGGCCCCTTCTTGGTTACGACATGTTCATGTGACCACATTTAGTTTGTTTGCATAATTCATCAAGAATCGGTCAACTTGAAGAGCAAGTGCATCATCTTAAATTCTTAATGATTTACTGGTAGCAAGTTCTGATTCGTTTTTTATAATCAAAATGCTAATCACACGTTATACAATCATCAATGGTTTAAGTACAAGCATGATATATAATCATCTTTTTCTTTTTATTCGTTACCAACATGACGTTCGATTCTTCCATGAATTTTGTTGAGTTTCTATATTATTTGGAACACATTCTAGTCACTCAATCAAGTTAAACCATCACCTTCGCTTAATGAAATACATGGACTTTTTTCTTTAAGGATACGTAAAATTTCGTCATTCAAAAACCGCAGATATCAAAACAAAAAAGCTTCGCTGCAACGCGTGAAGACAATCTCCCTCGTTATAATTATTTGTAGCAAATGGTACCTCCATATCTTTTTTAATAAATTTGTTGACAAGCATGTGATAGGGTCAAAATAGACATATGAGAAACATGGAAGCTAACAAGGAAGGCCAACATACCCATTTGCTACATCCTCCAAAGTCAAACAATGCACGTTACATTAAAACATATCCTTCACAAATCATCAACGACAATGTCCTAAACAACTATCAAAATTTGATTTTTCATTCACACGTCAATGATCGATGTTTGCAGTGGTTACATTTTAAGGTATAATATTAACTCTGTCTTCAACTCTAACCATTATAAATGTAAACCTTATTAATGTTACAAACAATATCAATTTCTAATATGAAACTTATATCGAGACGTGTTTGTAATTGAAAACTGTAATCGGAATTTAAAACGAACATTATCAATTTCAAAAGTGGATTCGACTGTCATGCTGCCTTCGTCTAAGCTAGTCTTGCAGTTAACCCTTTTGTGATGCCATATTAGGGTTATCTACTAAAATATCGACATGATCAAAAGTACCAACATCTAAGCTGTCATGTTATCATTCTGATCAGAGAGTTTAGGCAAAATTAGTCGGTCAAAAAGTCGAAAATCATAATGTGGTAACCATTATAGATTTGATTAGTAAAAGAAAAACGTGTTACATTAATATACGTTAGATTAGAGAGTGATTATCATATTTTCCGGGTCATAACTCGTTTCGAGACCCGAAAATCCATGAAGACCCGTACCATCCTCCCACTTCTTGTGTTTTGAAACCGAATATTTTCTCTTTTATTTTAACCATTTGTTTTACTATTATGTTACCGTTTTGTTAAATAAAAAAATATTAGCCAAATGTGCAGACTGAACTAATTAAATTTTGATGTCTCAAGTTACATATAATTATTAGGAAACAATAATTGCTACTAGACAATAGTATTTAACTTAAAATAGATGAACCGGACCAAGTCTTACCTTCTTCAATTATGCATGACCCAGTCACAATCTTGATGGATTACAGTGTGAAATTATTTTTTTATGAAAATGTAACGTTACTTTATTAAAACAACCATCTTAATGCTGTCAGGATATAAAAGAATAAGATATAAACAGTTGCACATTTATTAAAAAATCTTAGTGTAAATTCTGAACGTTCATTTGGAAACCCTTTTCGGTAACCTCTCTACATTTTTTTAAAAGAAGACGAACATATTATTGAAAAACTTTTGATGCATACAGGAATTGTTGGTAGATTGATAGCAACATCAGTAATAATGATAAGCTGCATTTCCTAACTTTCCTCTTAATAGTAACTAATAATTGCATGTCTTAAAATACAATAAAATGGATTGTCAGTCAAGGATCTTAACTATCACGCTTGTTCAATCGTTGCAAAATAACCATCAATAATCATGCAGAGTTGTTTATGAATGTCCTCTTAGATTTAATACTTCTGATTGTAATTTGACAATAAATTAGACCATATACAATTTTTGTTTCCAACAGATGGTAACGAACTACGAGCACCAGTGAGCTTTTTGCCTAGCAATGTCCGTGAGATAATTATGTCCCTAATCAAGAGGTTGCGGGTGCAAGTCCTATCAAGGTTGAAAGAATAAAGCATGCCGTGTTTGTGAAAATGTATATTTAATTTTTATAGTTGGGTGTATGAGTTTAACGTTGAATACAAACGTAACGGACAAGTTGTTTCAAGTACGAGTAATTGATATTACGTGCATACATCTCATGTTCACTCATACATCTCATGTTCACTAAGATTCTGAAGTTTATCAATAGCACAAGTGATGTTAGAAACATTCACATGGAGCTTATGATGGGCCATGTTAGATTTTGCATATTACGTCTTAAGTTTGATTGACTTTGTCATAATCAACACGGTAGCTTAGACTTATGTTCAACTTAACTTATCAACGTATAACTTGCATGTATATTCGTACATAATTTGTATTGTGTACACGTTCTTGTGTGAATGTATAGTCTCAACTTGCAAACTACAAAAGATGAATACAGGGTGAGAGAAAATGTAAAAAGTTGTAAATCATAACCATCTTGAAGAATCCAACGTTTCACCTCATTCAGATAGTATTGGTTCGTTGTCTTTGAGTTACTGTGAATATAGATTTGATTACTAGATATATGATGATCAAAATGAGAATAAATTATTGTATATGGTTTGATACTTAATTAAGCGTGTGGAGATTAAATTTTCACAACTATATAGGTCGATCAATTTGTCATTGCTATGATTAGGGTCGTAGTAAACGAGCAGAACATTAAATGAACATTTCATACACCGTGCAATCAATATTTTAAAAATCGGGTTTTTAGTCGTCCAAGTTAAATAACAGGGTCATCGGGTTACCGGTTCAACCAGTTCGGCCTTTGGACCAACCCGATTTTGTTAAAAAAACTATTTTTTTTTTCAACTGGTTTGACCACCGAGTCAACCCAATTTGACCACCGGGTCAACCCGGTTTTCTATAAAAAATAATAAAAAAAATCACCCCTAGTAGGGTTTCGAAAACCGGGTTGACACATGTTACTTAAAACCCGGCGGGTATAAGCGGTTAACCCGTTTTCAAAAACCCAGTTTTACCTTTTTTGGCCGGACCCGGTTATTTATACTAATGACCTTGGGTTAAAAATGCATTTGCGATCCGATGCGCTAAAGGTCTCAAAATCCATTTTCGTGATCGTGATGTAAATGCGAGCGCAATTTGGACGCATTGCGTTTAGTATTAAAAAAATACGAAGATTATTGATACATAATTTATTTTACCAAGTACCAAGTAAATGCAATAAACATACGATATAAGTTACTGGATTATTGAAATTAGGTCAATAATTCATTTGTAAAATAAATAAGTCGAAAGCAAAGCTTGACGTAAAACACTTAGCAAAACGCAAGATACTATAGTTTCGTTATTTTGTACGTCTTTTAACAAGTTCTATCTTTAAAATCACATTTAAATATTTGGATCTCTTTTATATGGTATATTTTTTACAACAAATGACCTAAATTCTAGATTGCGACAATTGCGACCGTTTCTAGCATTACACAAATGCGGTAAATTGCGGTCTAATGCGAACACAGTTTAGGACGGCCTTGCATTAGGCACCATAATGCGAAATTTCAAATGTAATGCAATGATGCGCACATTTTTAAACCAAGCTAATGACTAACCATATTCATTAGGCTTAGCCTTAAGCAATGCAAATACAAGTCTAGCTCAAATATAAGTCCACAAACAGCCCTTGCAGTTGAAGCAGGTGTAGCACGAACACTCAAACTGTCTCGAAACTCAGAAAACAAAGCAGATGAAAGACCTTTGGTAAAGATTTCAGAAAACTGATAACACGATGAAACATGCAAAGTACGCACATGTCCAACAACAACTAAATCCCGAACAAAATGTATGTCGATCTTAATATGCTTCGTGCGCTCATGTTGCACGGGATTAGAACACATATAAACTGCACTAACATTATCACAATAAACAAGCATAGCGGAAGAAAATGGCGTCTGAAGCTTACACAAGAGATTACATAACCAACACGTCTCAACAACAACATTGGCAATACCACGGTACTCAACCTCTATACTAGAACTAGAAAGCATAACTTGACGCTTAGAGGACCATAAGAGAAGTAGTGAACTAGAAAGCATAACTTGACGCTTAGAGGACCATGAGAGAAGGTTGTTGCCAAGAAACACACAATACCAATAAGTAGAACGCATAGTAGTAGGGCAACCAGCCCAATCAACATCAGAATATACAACCGATAAGAGGTCGAAGTAGAAAACAATTGTAAACTAGAACCCATAGTGCCTCGAACATACCATAAAATGCGCTTCAGATCCGAAAATTGAGGCTCCTACGGATCATGCATAAATAAACACACATGATGTACTACATAAAAATATCGGGACGAGTAAACATAAGATACCGAAAATCACCTGCTAGACTGCGATACAAAGTATGATCCTCAACTGGGTCACCCTTAGTACCCAACTTAGAATCAGTGTCAACCAGAGTAGTACAAGGGTTACAGTTGAGCATATGTGCACGTTCAAGAACCTCATAAACATATTTCTCCTGAGACAATAACATCCTTGCAGAAGAACGAACAACAGAAATCCTGAGAAAACATAAAGCAGGCAAAGACCAGTCATAGAAACTCTTGATGAATAAAATCAATAACAAGTTGTAACAGTGCTGTAAAAGAGTCAGTCAAGACAATATCATCAACATATGACAATAAGTAAGCAATACCAGCCCCATGACGGTATATAAAAAACGAGGAGTAACAATGGCTATGATGAAAGCGAATACGAGTAGCATAACCTATACATCTCTGATAAGGATTTAAAACGTACGTTTTTAGGGGGTCATTTAAGCTCTAAATCGACACATTTTATATCCGTTACTGCTTAAAATCGTTCCTTTTCACTTTTAGGTCTTTTGGAAGCAAAATGCTGGAATGAAGCATATTTGGACGAAAAAGAGCGAAAACATGAAGAAAATGGCAAAGTCAAGATCAAAGGCCATCCAGCACACCTGACAGCGTCCCATCCAAAGGGCGATGCCGTCCCTCTATTGAAGACTTGATCAAAAGTGCACACGAAATTTCAGTTATGGAGAATCCTCAACAAGAAACTAAAACAGCAATGACAACACTGTGAGTAAAAGAACATTTAGAAAAGGGGTCATTTGTGGAAACTGTAACAAAGAAGGACACACAAAAGAGAAATGCTATAAGCTGGTAGGGTATCCAATTAGGCATCCTTTGTGTGGAAAATATAAACCGCCAGCCACACATCAAAGACACAATGTGAAAGACAACTCAAATCAAAGGGCAGTCACATGACAATTGGTCATGGGAAAAATGGTGAATCATCAAAGGCAACACCTCAACAAAATGATGCAGCAATGTATGCAAGGATGAATCAGCTTCAAAACCAACTCAACCAAATGATGACCATGATGTAGAACAACAAAGATCTCTCTAGAATGCCACACTTGAATCCAGAAGGTACTCCTAAACTTATTGCAACTCATATCACCAGAACATACAAATTAACTGCTTCACATATTACTGCTAGAACTTATAAGGTCATTTCATCTATCTTGATTCATAAAAAGTTTCTTTGGGTGGTTGATAGTGGTGCTACAGACCATGTTTGTATATCCTTAACTTCAATGCACAACATTCAAATATGATCACACCTATATATGTCACTTTACCAAATGGCCAACACACCTTAGTAACCAGAATAGGATCAATGTATATCAACCCTGCAATCACACTCCATGATGTACTTTACATACCTTCCTTCTCATACAACATGCTTTCTGTCAGCAAATTAGGAGCTTGTATACCACTATCCATACTCTTCACACCTTTTTCATGTTACTTACAGGACCATCACAGGAGGATTGCTCATGGTAGCCTTTATAATGGAATTTACATAATCAAACAAGAACCCAAAGTCACCTCACCAACTATTCTGTCAATCAACAACACCAACATGGACCTATGGCACTCAAGGCTTGGACATCCTTCCTTTTCTATTTTACCACAAATAAAATCAATTGATGTTTATGGAAATTGTAATTTACATACTTGTAATGTCTGCCCTTTGGCTAACATGCTCTGTCTTTTCCAAATAGTACTTCTCATGAAAATGCATTATTTGATTTGATTCATGTTGACATATGGGGACCCTATAGACATCCTACTATCAATAAATGCAAATATTTCCTCATCATAGTAGATGACTACTCTAAAGCCACATGGACTTATCTGCTTCCATCAAAACATCACACAGTCTCACATATAAAAATGTTCAATGCTTTCTTTCTCAACCATTTCAAAATAATTTTAATGACCATTAACAATGGTTTTGATAAGGATTTAAAACGTACAATTTTAAGGGGTCATTTAAGCCCTTAATCACCTAATTTTATATCCGTTACTGCTTAATTTCGTTCCTTTTCACTTTTTAGGTCTCCTGAAAGCAAAATGCTGGGAATGATGCATTTTGGACGAAAATGAGTGAATATGCCAAGAAAATGGCTAAGTCAAGATCAAGACACTCAAGCTGCTGAAATTACACCTGACGGCGTCCCAAACAGAGGGCGACGCCGTCCCTATTTTGTGACGACTCAGGAGTGAATTTGCTATTTTACACCTGATGGCGTCAGGCTTTGAAGAGTAAGGGAGTCACGAAGACTTTTCTTCTCAGACGGCCTAGATCCAGACTCAGACGACGTCACTGCTGAAGACTGACGGCGTCACAACCACAACATGACGCCGTCCCAATAATGACTTGGCCAAGATGAAACCCTAATGGCGGCGATCAGACGACGTCCCACCTATAAGGCGACGCCGTCGCAGTTGTAAATCTATATATAGAATTCGATTTTTCAGTTTTTAAGAGATAGACTTGTGGAGTAAAAACCTAAAACGATTGTAGTCCGGTTTGGACAGTAATTTAGGGTTCTCATACCCTATTTTACATCGAGATAAGTTATTTATTCTGTTGATTTCATTATGTCTTTGATTGAATATGTGTATGCTTGCATGTTTGATATGTACGGCTAATTTACTTGTGTGTTTGCTTAGATCTATAAAACCTAGTTATTAATTATTGATTGGTTGTCTCTTATCTTGGTTGTAATTGACTTATGAGTGCATTAGGCCATCGTTGTGTTTTTAATGCTTAAGTAATCTTTGTTGAACATTAGTTTATAATTACTAGTGGAATTGTAGGCTAAACATCCAAAGAAAACCTTAGTGTTAAGTTTATGAATCCTAGAGATTTCGTAGTCATTAACCTTAAGGTAGTCTCAAAGAGTTAGGGATAAAAGCACACCCTACGACCTTAGAAAACACAACGCGTTAAGAATAAGGACGTGACAATTCAACCACCAATAAAAGATAACTAGGGAGTAATAGTATCTAAGTAAACACATCTTTAATCATCATACGAGCACACATCAATAGACATAGGTACCCATTAGATTAGATAATTAGATAGTAGAGTAATCGATAGAAGTACCAAACCCCCAAATCCAAACCCCGAGATTTTACCCTTAGCTTTATAAAAAATATAAAAAAGATAAAAAATAATCTTCCTCAACCTCAACCTTAACGTAGTAATTTCTCACTAGCATTCCTATTCCCCTAGATATCGATATCAATCCCCGAGGCTTACCCTAATACTACACTACAACTATTAGGTTCACTGCCAAGGTGGTTGAAAAACTTACTCAAAGAAAAGGAAGTTTCCTTTGACCCCGAACGTGCGTTGTACGCGTATCAAGTTTTTGGCGCTGCTGCCGGGGAATAGAATAGCTAGTTAGATTTCTATCTCGTTTAGGTTCCCTTGCTTGATTCTTATCAAGTAAGATTTTTTCTCAATTTTAGCTTCCTCGTAGTCTATCCTCTTTTTTTGTGACTTTGTTCGTAAACCTATCACTTTTCATCATGGAAGGTGATAACCCACCAAACAACAACCTACCATCAAACAAATACCCACCACTTGATCCAACCTTTGCGAACCAACTTCGAGCTCGTATTGTTAGTGAAATTGGAGAGCTTGAGAAATTGAATAGGATAATTGAAAGTGCACTCGAGAAAGCCCTTAAGGAATCCACTAGTACTTTAGATAGTGATTCAACCTCAAGCGATTCGGAGGATGAATTAGAAGAAGGAGGTTATGAGGTATTAGAAATTATGGAGGGTAGTAAGGAGGAGGATGAACTTAGGGAGTTAATGCAGGTTTTACTGACAAGGTTTTAATATTTATAAAGTCTCCTTATACCTATGGTCTACCCTAGTGCACTAACGGGCAGTGTACCCGGTCGTGTGTAGTGTAGTATTCGGTAAAGCCGAGGTCGTCCCAAGAGCTATGTGTGTTGGATTATTACTAAGTCTAGGTGTCACAGATTAAAAATGGTTTCGATAAGGAATTAGTTAATTAAACTACTAAAGCAGAATAAAGCAAATAAAGGCAAATAAAAGGTAAATGGTAAATTAATAGAGGAGAGTGGTGCGAACCTAGTTAATCCTCCTAGTTATGTCTACGCCTACTTACTTCCAATTACATCAGGTGGGGTCAAAGTCGAGAGGACAACATTTGGTCAATTCGCCCTAACCTATCAAGAATATGCCACCATAGGAGAAGTTAGGTGTCCCCTCATAAGTCCTGTTGTTCCTGGTCCCCTAAGCCAAGTCATTAAGTACCGTTACATGCTATATTTATAATAATGAGTGCCCGGGCGTTAGCAACTTAAACACTCACCCCCTAATTCTTAAGTTCATTGATGCAGGTTTTACTGACCAGGTTTTAATATTTATAATGTCTCGTTATACCTATGGTCTACCCTAGTGCACTAACGGGCAGTGTACCCGGTCGTGTGTAGTGTAGTAATCGGTAAAGCCGAGGTTGTCCCAAGAGCTATGTGTGTTGGATTATTAGTAAGTCTAATTGTCATAGATTTAATAATGGTTTCGATAGGGATTTAATTAATTAAACTACTAAAGCAGAATAAAACAAATAAAAGCAAATAAAGGATAAAGGGAAATCAATAGAGGAGAGTGGTGCTAACCTAGTTAATCCTCCTAGCTATTTATGTCTATGTATACTTACTTCCAATTACTTCAGGTGGGGTCAAATTCGAGAGGACAGCATTTGGTCAATTCGCCCTAACCTATCAGCAAAGATGCCACCACAGGAGAAGTCAGGTGTCCCCTCATAAGTCTTGTTGTTCCTGGTCCCCTTAGCTAAGTCATTAAGTACCGCTACATGCTAGATTTATAATAGTGAATGCCCGGCCGTTAGGAACTTAGACATGCACCCCCTAATTCTTAAGTTTATCCAAACGATAACTGATCAGTTGGTCAAATCGCACAAGTAGAAAGGGTCGTTAGTTGGTCATATCTTACCCTTCCCGTCTCAGTCCGCTCACCTAGGGTCAGTTGGTCATATCTCATAGGCAATTGGCCTCTACCGCCATTCAAAACTACCGAACCAAGGGTGACTACCAATAAACTATGCATGCATACACTTAGAAATAATTGTACAGAAGTAAAGTAAACACAGACAAAACAATTAAGGAATCATAACTAGGCCAGCACCAAGAGGTGCTTAGCCGCTCATATTAATCATGCAAACCAATTCAATATTCAAAGGTACGAAATACATGAATTGAAAGTAAAAGAAATATAAAACGCTAATGCTTATCGTAGGGGAGTGATTTCTCCCTTAGAGATGGCTCCGTATGCTCCTCTAGACCTGCCTTGAGCTTTTTCCCACGTTCTCAGAGTGTTGTGTGTGGAATGGAATAAATAGAAATGTTGAAATTCGTGGGGTATTTATAGGCCAGATCTGGGTTACGGCGTAACCAATATAGGAGTTACGCTGTAACCTTCTGTTTCTTCGTATTTTGCACTAGATCTGCTGGTTACGGCGTAAGCTTATAAGTGGTTACGCCGTAGTCTTCAATAAACTCGGTTACGTCGTAATTGATGCAGTACTTACGGCGTAAGTATCAGCGGCGTGGAATCTCATTTGAACTAATATAGTTACGTCGTAACCTTTGGGAGGAGTTACGCCGTAACCTTCTGATAAGTTGATTTTTTGAGTCAAGCAATAGTTATGGCGTAATGTGAGAGATGAGTTACGCCGTAACTTCTTCAAAGTAGCATACTGTGATAAATCTGTAGATATTTCTCCAGTCCGCGTCTCTTTAGCTCTAATGCTCCTAATTTACCTGAAAGTGGAAAACAGTGGAAAACAAGCGTAAATCCATATAAATGATATAAATTACAAGCATTATCGGGGGAAATTGACACTTATTAATCAGGACTATTTGATGTTATCAAATATCCCCCCACTTGAACTCTACTTGCCCTCAAGTAGACTTTATTATAAAGATTCCTAAAAAGATATCTCCTATTACCTGGAAAATATGAGTTTACAAATCCCTTATGCTAGAATAAAACAAAGCCGAATACCTCACGAAAGGGGAACAAAACACTCAAATCTCTCAACTATTCTAAGTGTCAATTTCGGGGTGATCACTCAATCGCACAGTCATAGCATGTATTCTATCATAAGCATGGCGGTTACACAAATCTCCACCACTAGAGTTAAGGGCTAAACAATTCTCGAAGGCAATATGGGTAGACACGACAAAGGTTAAGGGGTGACTCGTCATTACTAACATGTCACGGCGAAGTGGACAAAACCAGTGGTACATGACCAAATCCATGGCCAAGACACCAAAGATTGCTCGCTGCATCACCTAGACACGCTTCATGACTAAAGGGTAGGATAAGACATGGGATATATAATTGGTGTAAAATAAAAAAACAAGCAGTTAATCTAAATCTATAACCAAGTCATCACCACTTACCGTCTGCCCAAAGTTCAAGCTTTGAAGTCAAGAAACCGGATCATGAAATATAAGGTAGATGTGTCATTAGAGGACGTCGTGATGGGCACACTACCTTTTCTCCAACTGTTGGCATATTCACCAACTCCAATCTTCAAATGTGACCGAGGTGGCCTCCTCGATACTAAGTATATAAAGCTTATACTATATTGCTTATAACATCGCACTTTACAATATCATAACAACTGTTTTTTTTTTCGAATCATTTTTTTTTCAACATAACAATAACATAACATAATATCCCCCCACTTGAGATGAACAATGGGAATTCGGGTGGTCTTCAATGATCTTCAGAAATGTTGTCGATGAAAGCGTGATTTCCGAACCTTTCCACTTGAACCTTGAACTTAGGAAAATGATGACTTCCCAATCACAAATAAAGACTACAGGGTAGGCTAAGGTGTGTAGGTGTAACGAAACAATATATCGGGTTATCAAAATGAAAGGAATGGCTCAGAAGGGTGTATCTAGGGGTATCTTGCACTAAAGATAAGGGCAACAAAAGGGTTTCACATGGGGATCGAAAAGTCGAGGTGACTAATCGATAGACACACAATGGTAGGCTGTTTGGGTGATAATCCTATAATATTGCCTTCTAAAACTGAAAAGTCCAAATACATCGAGCTAACTCAACATACCTCGTCTATTGTCTCGAAATGATGCAAAGGCCAAGTTCTAAAGTTTACAAGCTACCGGCACACTCATAATTTGGTGGATTTGGGGTAAAATATTGGAAACGGATAAGGCTAATCTCACCATATAGTATCAAGGGTTGTATGTGCTCGGCTAAGGTCTAATCTAGTTAGGTTAAGAAAAACATGTTAAAATTTTAAAAATGGCATAATTTTTCAAAATAAACTAGAAAAATGAGGGCTAAATAATGTTCAAGAGATAATTCTACTCCCGTCCTCCCACTTGAATTGTACAAAGTCCCTTTTGTACTAAGCATTAAATAAAGGTGAAGAGAAAAGTAGAATTAGAGCGAGAACTTCCCTGAAATTTGCTCCATAAAGAAAGAAGGCTCACGAAAAGAGACGTGCCTTCGTATAAGCATCATGAACAAACTTCAATCCCTGAAATAACACTACCGACAAGCATAATTCTAAAAAAAATGAAAAATGAAAAACAAACCTAACTCACTTTCGTAGGAATCACGGTTGCATTTAGCGTATGCAACAAGCATTTTAAACCACTTGGTGTCCCAAGTGGACGAGTGAAGTCTCGTGAGGGTTTACAGGGAACACACCCACAAAGTTTATTTAAAATACTAATACAAGGTTATTGTATTTTAAAATGAAAGAATTAAAGCAGAGGAAGGTTACGTCGTAACTCTTATGAGGGAGTTACGCCGTAACTAGTAAAACCTGGCATAAGCTGCAAAGCGAATGGTTACGGCGTAACCACAGAGATGGTATTACGCCGAATGCGTCAAGAATTCTGCTGCTAAAAGGTTGGTTATGGCGTAATCACCTAGATGAGTTACGCCGTAACTCTGGTCAGATCCGCAAACTACAGCAACAATTACTTCCTCGTATCCTGCAAAAATAGTTAGAAAACACAAAACCCTACAGAAATGGAAATAAAACAAAAGACAGGGATAATTCGGGTTGTCTCCCGAAAGAGCACTTTTCTTTATTCACGAGTCTTTAAGTTAGACTCAGAGCCGCGGGGCTTCTATGGGGCCTTTGGACTTCCCCGACTTCCTCCATATCATTTTTCTTTAAATAAGGCTGTCCAAACATGCAGAGAAACATACCGAGTCATGGTGTATCTTTTCTACAGAAAATTAGCTCGTGCCCATTCGTAACGAAATTTAGCCCCTTCTTCGCTATCTATTTTAACATACCCAAACCTTACTCGTAACCAATTTTCAAATGAGATCCCCCTCTATCCTACTTTGCTTCTCTTATTTTTGTCAAAACATGCCCATTCCTTGCGTTTGAGCCATTTAGGTTCAGGGTATTCTCCTCCATCGCAGATCTTGCGATTGGGGTTGCATGTAGGCCATGCCATGGTGTATTCATCGTGCATGATAGCTGGTTCGCAAAAATGAATGGTCCAATCAATATCGGTGAACCGTTCGCTAAAAACATTATGTCCTTGTAACCACTTTTCCCTGATAAGTTTCTCGTCTTCCCAGCACCACCAAACTTCCGCAGCTTCTTTAATCATATGAATGAGATGCTTTCCTCTTCCATTGCATCGTTTTTGAAAAGGAGAGCACGTGGGTAATGTTACTTTGGTCCCTTCAACTAAACAATTGTCAGGAACACAACAGTGGATTCTTCCTTTTACAACGTAACTGGGTACAGAAAATGGGATCTCTTCCTCATCACTTTCATCGTCACTAGATTCGGTGCCCTGCAAATGGCCAAAAGATGAAGGTGGAAACCTATCGGAATCATCTAATTCTACTCTTGGCGAGTCTTTAGTTGTAACAATCTTGTCTGGTTCAAGGCTCAAGGTCTTGTCCAATTTAAACTCAACTATATCTCCACAGTAACCACCGTAACGTGCTAATGTGTCAAGGAATGGTTTACCAAGAATCAAATGTTCTTTTTTGTCTTTCACATTATCGATTACCATGAATTCGGGGGCTGAACTAAATTTATCGACCTTAACACAAGTACCACCTGTAATTCCTAAAGGGGCAATCTTAGTTTCAATTGCTGATTCAATCAAGATATCTGTTTCCCAAAGGTGGATTATCTTCAGTTTTAAGAATATGGATAAAGGCATGATGTTTACACAAGACCCAAAATCTACTACCCCCAAGATATCAATATTACCAACAGAACACGGAATGATTAACCCGTTTGCACTAATATCCTTAACTGAAAATAAACTTGATCCTAACCTGGACACGCCTTCTGGAACATGGTTACGCCGTAACTCCGGGAAGTAGTTACGGCGTAACTCTTCCTGTCTGTCGGCACTCGCCATCTCCACTTCATCTATTGTGGATTTGCATCCCTCAATTACCTCCTGAGAATCATTGGTGAAAACAGCGTTGCATTCCTCCTTGCGCTTGGCTTCATTAAGTTCAATTCCATCTATCTCAGCACTGAGTTTTTCAATCATTGCTACAAGATTTTTTAGGGTTTCGTCGTGCCTGGAAAGATTTTTATTTGTGTTTTCCTGGAAACCCTTTAACCATGTATCTTGTTCTTTTTGTTTCTGGGCTGAAGTTTCTAGGAACTTTTTGATTGTTTCTTCAAGACTTGGCTTTCTTTTTCCATAAGGCCCACGGTTGTAATTTCCACGATACCCGTTATTATTTCGATTATCTCCGTAAAACGATCGATTTTCACCATACTTAGCTTATTCAATATTTTCTTCGTTGATATGAGGACAATTTTTCGTCAGATGTCTTCCTCCACAGTTTTCACAACCCACTTGGATGGCATGCATGGTTTCTCTGACCTTCAGCATATCTCGACTAAGATTTTCAATTTTACTAGCGATTTCTGCAATTCCGTCAAAACTTCCGCCTTGGTTTCTATTACTTCCTCCGCCGTGCCACTTTTGAGAGTGATCAGCCATTTTTTGAATGGCTTCAATAGCAAGAGTAGGGGTCATGTTTGGGATGGGTCCTTGATAGTCCAGCATCTTCCTTGTAGTTACGTTAGTTCCTTTGTAGAATATGTTGACCTTTTGCTGGTTGTTTAGATCATTTGTAGGACATTTATAAAGGAGATCGTTGTATCTATCCCAGGCTTGGTACAACGTTTCGTCGCCTTCTTGCTTGAAATTATGGATTTCCAAAAGCTGGTTAGAAATCTTTGATGGCGGACAATATCTCTGAATAAAGTGCTTCTTAAGTAGTGCCCAATTATTAATTGCCCCAAGGCAATCTCGATTCATCTTCCGGCTCAAGAAGAGTCATTGGAAACACCCTAAGCATAACAAACATCATGAGACACGCCTCGAATGTTGAAAAGGCTTGCGATGTATAGGACATTTTCAACGTGCTCATATGCATCTTCGTACCTGTTTCCTGAAAAAGGGTTAGGACGAAGCTCCCTCATAAACTGGTCTTTGATTTTGAAACAGACATCCGCTCTAATTGCCGGTCTTACGAGACCTGGCCCTTGTTCCGCTCTTGTCAATGCCAAGTATTCCTCAAGAGTAAGGTCATTGATTTCAACAACTTCCATGGTACCTGAAAACTTGAAATATGATCGTGAGAAAAGTTTAAAACGAAATTAAAGACTTACTATTAATCCTAATATAACTCCCCGGCAGCGGCGCCAAAAACTTGATGCAGGTTTTACTTGTGTTTTAATATTTATAATGTCTCGTTATACCTATGGTCTACCCTAGTGCACTAACGGGCAGTGTACCCGGTCGTGTGTAGTGTAGTAATCGGTAAAACCGAGGTCGTCCCAAGAGCTATGTGTGTTGGATTATTACTAAGTCTAATTGTCACAGATTTAATAATGGTTTCGATAGGGATTTAATTAATTAAACTACTAAAGCAGAATAAAAAAAATAAAAGAAAATAAAGGATAAAGGGAAATCAATAGAGGAGAGTGGTGCTAACCTAGTTAATCATCCTAGCTAGTTATGTCTATGTCTACTTACTTCCAATTACTTCAGGTGGGGTCAAATTCGAGAGGACAGCATTTGGTCAATTCGCCCTAACCTAACAACAAAGATGCCACCACAGAGAAGTCGTGTCCCTCATAAGTCCTGTTATTCCTGGTCCCCTAAGCCAAGTCATTAAGTACCGCTACATGCTAGATTTATAATAGTGAATGCCCGGCCGTTAGGAACTTAGACACGCACCCCCTAATTCATAAGTTCATCCAAACTATAGGTGATCAGTTCGTCAAATCGCACAAGTAGAAAGGGTCATCAGATGGTCATATCTTACCCTTCCCTTCTCAGTCCGCTCACCTAGGGCCAGTTGGTCATATCTCCTAGGCAATTGGCCTCTACCGCCATTCAAAACTACCGAACCAAGGGTGGCTACCAATAAAATATGCATGCATACACTTAGAAATAATTGTACGGAAGTAAAGTAAACACAAACAAAAAAATTAAGGAATCATAACTAGGCCAGCACCAAGAGGTGCTTAGTCGCTCATGTTAATCATGCAAACCAATTCAATATTCAAATGTACGAAATACATGAATTGAAAGTAAAAGAAATATAAAACGCTAATGCTTATCGTAGGGGAGTGATTTCTCCCTTGGAGACAGCTCCGTATGCTCCTCTAGACCTGCCTTGAGCTTTTTCCCACGTTCTCTGATTGTTGTGTGTGGAATGGGATGATTAGAAATGCTGGAATTTGTGGGGTATTTATAGGCCAGATCTGGGTTTCGGCGTAACTATAACAAGATTTACGCCGTAACCTACAATTCCTTCGTATTTTGCACTAGATCTCCTAGTTACGGCGTAACCTTATTAGTGGTTACGCCGTAGTCTTCAATAAACTTCGTTACGCCGTAGTTGATGGAATAGTTACGGTGTAGTTATCAGCGGCGTGGAACCTCATTTGACCTAATATAGTTACGTCGTAGCCTTTGGGGAGAGTTACGCCGTAACCTTCTGATGAGTTACTTTTCTGAGTCACGCGATAGTTACGGCGTAATGTGAGAGATGAGTTACGCCATAACTTCTTCAAAATCAGCATACTATAAAAATCTTTTTGATAATTCTCCAATTTCGCGTCTCTTTAGCTCCAATGCTCGTAATTTACCTGAAAGTGGAAAACAATGGAAAATAAGCGTAAATCCATATAAATGATATAAATTACAAGCATTATTGGGGGAAATTGACACTTAATAATCAGGACTATTTGATGTTATCAGGAGTATTTCGATTCATACCCTAACGGGAAGGAAACCGCCTATCACTATAACGTAGTTAACTTCCTGCGACCACCCTTCGAGCCATGCATAAAGAGAGGTGACCCTAAAAATATTAAGATACCGTGCATGATTGGGTACTCATATAGGGGTCACACTTACATAGACTATAAGGCACCCATGAACATAATGTCTAGGCTCTATTACAATTGGATCATGAGCGAAAAGTTAGGACCTATGAGGGTTAAAGGATTGCATGTCTTCGTAGGTAACTTCACATATAGGTGTGATTTCATGATCTTGGAAAATGTTAAGGGCATCATTGATGGGTTTTTAGGAGATGTGATACTTGGGAGACCATTTATTGAGGAATCTAAGATGGTTTATGATCAAGAGGAAGGAATAGCCAAGTTCTCAAATGGGACCGAATGTGTTAAATATATAATGCCCTACAAAAATAAGAAGTTTAAGGGTATTGATGATTTAGATGTAGACAACATTCCGGCTTTTAAAGTAGATTGGGAGAACAAGGCTTACTACACCGCTTGTATAGAGTTAAGTGTTGGGAATAATATTAATAGTTACCATTGATAGTCTTGTGGAAGACAATGCTGAAGAATGCACTAGCAGTGGAAACACATTACCACTGCTAGTACATATATTACCACTGCTATTAGGATAATTGTTATGTATTCGTATATTGATAAGTATAGAAAAGATCTTGTGTATATTCTATATAGTTAGCATTATACTTATCTTGTAAAGGACTCCTTGTGCAATAAAAGGAGATCCTAGGTCATTGTTCTTGGTACGTATGCTTCAAGGTGTAACCCTAGTGATAAGCAAGATCACTCGTATTATTCTTAATAATATTGAAGCTTTGTGTTACATTGTTCTCACTTACAATACATCATACAATCCGTATTCTGAGTATTACTAAGTATATTCCGCGTACTTATTAATATAAATCAAAGTATCACTAACACAAGGTGTGTGTTTAGATCCATCAAGTGGTATCAGAGCTTTGGTTCTAATACTTTGATTCAGAAGATCCAAGGAATAAGCTTAACCAACTCACTCAAATCAATGGAAATGGAAAACAACCCAACTCGCTCCAAGGCTTCCTAAGCTCAAACTCAATGAGTTTGAGATATGGAGGATAATGATTGAGCAATACTTTCTCATTCAAGACTATGCTCTATGGGAGATCATCTTAACTAGTAATTCCTTCAAGTCTGAGAAGAAGACTGAGAAAGTTGGTGACACGAAGTTGTAAAGCTTACGCACGAGACAAATGATGAAAGAGCCAAGAAGAAGAATGACCTGAAGGCCAGAAGTTTATTACTAATGACTCTTCCTAAAGACTAGATCATTGCTTTCAAAAATTTAAAGAAAAAGAACTTTTTGAAGAGATTTGCTCGCTTTTGGTGGCAATGATGCTACAAAGAAGACTCAAAAGGCATTGTTGAAGAAAAGTTATGAAAACTTCTCTGCTTCAAGCAATGACTCTCTTGACAAAGATCTTCACCAAACTCCAGAAGATTGTCACACAACTGACTATGTTTGGAATTGAGGTAGAAAAGGAAGACCTCAATTTGAAGTTTCTAACAGTCTGGGAAAATAAACCAGAGATTGAAACTATGAAACTCAATGATCTTTACAACAACTTCAAACTCATTGAACAAAGATTAAAGAAGGTAGGGAAACTTGGTACAAGCTCTAACAGCTTGGCATTGTTGTCAACCTCTATAGACTGTGAAGATTCTGAAGATGATTTTGCCACTGTTGATTCTACAGTTTCCACTGGTAATGCTAGTGTTACCACTGTAGGTTCAAAAAAGAAGGTTGCTGGTATTGGAGATCCTACCTTTTATGCTTTTATCTCCACTCAAGTTAATGACTCTATAGTAACTCATGAAGACATAGAGCAAATTGATGAAGATGACTTGGAGGAGATGGATATAAAATGGCAAATAGCTCTTCTTAGCATGAGGGCTAGGAAATTCTACAAGAAGACTGGCAAGCCAATTCACATCAATGGTGGAGAAACTGCAGGGTTCGATAAAAAGAAAGTAGAGTGTTTCAATTGTCACAAGTTGGGGCATTTTGCTAGAGAATGCAGAAGACCAAGGAACCAGGACAAAAGGTCTACTTGGTACAAGCAAAAGAAAGAACCAATTGTGGAAGAACCAAAGGCAATGCTGGCAATTGATGGTGTGAGCTATGATTGGAGTTTCATGGCAGATGGACAAGAGGAACAACCTTCAATGTCTTTGCTCTTGTGTCTACAGAACATGCTCTTATGGCTTTCTCGACTCGAGGTACAAAACTTTGAAAGTTGTTCTAAAACATGTAGGGCTTCTAGAGAATGTGAAAGGCTTAATGAATTATTTGACAACCAAAGAACAGAGTTGTATCTTTTGCTAATTATCTTTGTGTCAAACCTTAGAAGAGGCATATCTGTTTTAGAGAAACAACTAGAGCATTATAGAGAAAATGAGTCAAAATATAATGATGATATGATTGTTCTTAGAAGAGAGTTAGATCATAAGACATCAGTGAATGAGGCACTAAAAGAAGAATTTGAAAGACTTAAAAAGATAAATGAGAATGTCAATTTAACTGTTGATGTTAGGTTCCCAAATATGCAACACAAGTATCAATAGAAGAAATAGATGAAGAGAGTGATCGGTTGAACAACGAACCAAACAAACACACACGTATGAATAGAGAAAGGTTATGCGTATAGAGTGAATGAGAGATAAATTGAACAACCAACCCTCAAGTGAGGGTAATTACAAGGTATTTATAGGAGGGAAGCTAGGGCAACACTCCTAGTTCCCATACTTTTCCTTATTGGGCTAGGCCTAGGCTTATGGGCCTTCTACATAAGCCTAAGGCTAATTATTAATATAAAGGCCATATTAAGCTAACTATTACACATTAATTACTAACACTTGAATTAAGGTTTAGGAGTGATTCCAACAATCTCCCCCTCAATTGTTGGTGATGAATACGACGTGAAAGTGCTGATGTAATAGTAGCTTTGACGTCTTCTAACATTCTTCTTTCTTGTGAGAAGAATTGCCTTGATTCGAACAATCTCCCCAGTGTAGAGAAATTGTTTTATTTAAACAGCCCGCTTTGACGCCATCATAATCTTTGTTCTTTGTGATGGTAGTGATAATATGTTGTTGTTGTTCCGCATCAAGTCGCTCAGTCCGCTTCATCGCTCCAGTGTCTCCACGTCATTCTTTAACATGCTCACACGCTTTGACGTTGTATTTCAAGATCTGATGAAGTTCTTTAAGTCTTTAAACTTTGTAGATTCTTTGATTTGACGTAGAATCATTCTGACTTTTGTGTTTCCTTTCGAGAGAACTTTCATTAGTAATGATATTGGCATGAGCATGCGAAGAATCTGCACGATCAGTCCGCTCCAGAGCTTCCATAAGAAGTAAACATAAGTAAGGTTAGTAATAAGCTTGATACCGCACTTACAAGTTCGAACTTCGAGAGTGTTAACTGCATAGTGTGAAAACACAACTCTAATTCTCACAAAGGCCGTTCCTGAACCGGAGTCCCACAAGTGAGATAACGAGATGTACCGAAGTACATCTACGGTTCAGATGAGTCGCTGAGGTACATTGAAGCATCACCTCACGATCAGAGACCGCTTGAGACACACCTAAGCGTAATCCACGGGGAGTTACCGAAGTGACCTGCCTGTGGTCGTTTGATGTTGACCCGGCAGAGTTTCCATTCAATCACTGAGGATCACAATTGTGAACCTCTCATAAATGTTCTTGACAGATTGCTAAGATCTGTGAAGGACTCGATAACGTACCACTTATGTTCTTATTGTTGAACACCAAGTGATGAAATGTCAAGTGTACCTAAGAGATCTTTTGATGAATCTCGTGGCTCTAGACTCAATAGTGCATTTTGGTTTTCCTGAGCGGAGACTAGGGAGAGGGTCTCCTTCTTCAATACCAGCAATCTCTAAGAGAAAGCCGATAGTTTACGTAGGGTTCCCTGTGAGAATGAAACAAGCTTCTGTTGAGAGAAACTTGAGTGGCTAAGAAGGTTTAGTGCATGCGCCACCGGGTCCATGACGACTTTTAATCTTCAATACCGACATCATCAAGTGACAACCAGTAGCATATGAATTGAACCCGTGCGCCCTAGGTTGAATAACTTGGAGGGCTATTTCTTTTCACCCTTTTCTTTGCATTTCTTTTTAATTCTTCAACTCCTTCTTTCTCCGATTCTCATTTTCTCCTTTTTACAATCATACCTAAGGACTTCTAGTTCTAACTATTGGTAGTGTCCTTGGGTAGATCCCTCCGGCTCTGGCGGATCATAGGACGGTTATTCCTAACCTTAATCTCCTTATAACTCCATTGCCATAAAACCATTTTTAAGAAAATCTCTCGTAGTGTTTGTGAATGAAAAACATTTTGTACCACTGTGAGATTTTTATCTTTTAGCATAAATACCCCCCCTCCACACGTGCTTAATAGTTAAGACAGAAATCTGCACGGTGAGAGAAGAGCGCGTACTTTTGAATTGATCGACTCATGATAGACAATCCCCCGCAGACACACGTTGAATAGTTAAAGAGTTACATTGTCAGCTTTTAGGTGAAAACTAGCTCTAATAACTATCTTGAAGGTGTGGACAAACCTCGAAAGTTTGTCAAACCCGTCAAAGATCATGTCTACTAGGAATTTCTAATGGTACATTCTACTGACAAGTCCTTTGCGAGACACGCTTACATCACTAGCTTAACTAGCTTGAAATTATTACCCGTCCCGGACAAGTCTTTTCGAGTTACTAACACTTAAGATCTCGTCAATTCGTTGGTTAAGTCTATAGCACAAAGATTCATTTGCAGCTACACAACATATTTCTTATCACATAAATTTTCTCCCCCTCAAAAATGGCATATAAGTGTTATTTTTTGAAGAAATGTTGAGAATAAATATGACCATTTTGAGTTTTGTGGGAAGATGACCACTGTGAACAATTAGTGAACAAAGTTTTAAAGTCAAATACTCCCCCTCAACAAGTGATATAAACGGTTGAGGTTTTGAAAATCATAAGGGGAAGTACTTGTTCTTTTGAGCAAAGCCTTAAAAAGTGAAAGGTTTGATAGGTTTTACTCAAAAGTAAGAAGCTTTCGCTTCTTTTATAAGGATTGTGGCACTGAAGCGTACCACAGGGTCCTTTATTTACAAGAGCGGGTTGTACACTATAATGTGTGCACAAGCCATAGACATATAAATCACACATCCAAAATATTATGAAATAGAAGCAGTTCAAGGGGTACCAGGAATTCCATCAATGTTTCCAGGAATGCGAACTGGGCGTTGATAGCCAGCGAGAGCAATCCTGGGACGACCTCCTACAAAGCTTTCCAGCGTCCTGAACTGATCCCTTCGATACAACCTTTCATCAATCATGGTGATGATCCTCTTCACATCCCTTCTTTCCTTAGAATTCCATCGCTTTTTAGACCGAATTCCTTCATGAATATCCTTCAACCTATAAGCTAATCCGTCCCTAACCTTCTTCAATGTGTGATCCCCAAACTTGTGAAGATCGCTACATGCCATCAAGCAGTTGCGTAGTGTTTCACTAAGGTAAACCACTCTGAATGGTTTGCTGATGAGTGTGTATTGTGAAAGCCGGTTGATGTCGGGAAGATCTAACAGGTGGAGTGAAGTTGACACGGTCGATATGATTCAACCGCGAAATGGAGATCTTCTACACGTTCTTTGATGACTATGCGTCTGATGAAGATAAGCAAGGACTTGATGAATTCACGTTGTACTTCAATCGAAAATTGTCTCATGCGACCCTGTACTTTGGCAAGGTACATGTCTTCAATATCGTTGAGAGACAAATTCTCAAAGTCCGCTTCAGAGAATGCATAGTCCCTTTCGTCTTGCCTTTTAACCACAATATTCTTGAGAAAAGTGTAGTCCCATTTGGACGAAAGGTCAACATGTTTGATGGCAACGATATTCTTAGTATTGAACACTTCATGTTGAGACTTCAACCTGGAAGCTTCGTAGTAGATTCTTCGCGTTCGCCAATGGTGAATCCATACGCTGCATCACGGTCATACTCTTCCACATTGTTGGAGAACATGTGGTTAGCTCTCTCCTCGATGGCTATACGCTTGGAGTATATGGTGCCGGAATGGAAGTGTCGATGATGTAGCGTATTTCCTTGAACCATCGCCACCGTGAAGAAGAAATTCCATGTCTTTGTTGAAGAAATATCTGAATGGAATCCTAGGCTGGTCTGCTTGGCCAATTGTTGGCAGAGGTTTGGACCAGTCGGTGTAATATGGAGGATTGTCCCGTTTGGTGAAGTCGATATTTGCTTCTGGGTTGAGCCAATCCATGTTGTTAGACATGGTTCGTGCTATATTATCAAGGTGATACTCAACTTCTATAGCACTTTCCGAGTCTTTTTAGCAGTTGAAATGCTTCATTCTTGATTCGATTCAACTCGGATTTCGTCATCTTTTTCACACGGAATTTTTCTTGCAGTAGTTTCGCATGCTCCAATGTACTACATTCTGTAACCTCTTGACCTTCAGATGGGTAGGGAGTGGAATTGTTGGAATCACTCCTAAACCTTATTCAAGTGTTAGTTACTCATATGTAATAGTTAGCTTATTATGGCCTTTATGTTTGTTATTAGCCTTAAGTTTATGTAGAAGGCCCATGAGCTTAGGCCCAAGCCCATAGGAGAAAGGAAGGGAACTAGGAGTGTTACCCTAGCTTCCCTCCTATAAATACCTTATGTAAACCTTCATTTGAAGGTTGGTTGTTCAAGTTATTCCTTTCACATATGTTCTACGCATAACCGTGTTCACTATATCGTGTGTGTGTATTTGGTATCTTGTTCAATCGCCTCTCTATCTCTTATATAAGCTTGTGTGGTAAACCTTGTGACCTAACAGTGGTATCAATCGCCAAATAGTTGGGTGTACACTTGTGTTTTTGAAATTTTCTTGGTTTTGGTCTTACGCGTAAAGATAACGTGTTATTTGGGTCGCTTAAAAACTTTTTTTTTACACTTTTTAATCCAAGATTCTTGTACTTTCAACGTTTTAAGGTGTTAAAATACTTGTTTTTGGCAAAAAGTTTCAAACTTTATGCGTGGATCATTGTTTTTGAACTTGTTTTTGTTCGTGGGTGAAGTTCTACTCGTAACCTGTTTAGAGTTTTGGTTCATCAAGTTTCACACTTTTGTGTTATTTTGGTACTATTGAAGCTATTCCATAACAAAAATCTGGTTTAGAAACATATTTGGGCAAAATCAAAGTTACGAGTAAACCTACGCGTAGTGAAACCCTAAAACTACGCGTAAGTGCCTCCTTGGTTTGATCTTCATTTTCGTGGTTTATTCCGTGTTTTCTTACTTGGATAAGTCTGAAAATACGTCGACTTTGGATATCTTTTGCACCGTGATAGTGTAAAAGATCATTTGGGCAAAACCCTAAAATTACGCATAAGCATAAGCTTACGCGTAGAAATCCTACGCCTAAGATCTTTCTTACGCCTAAGCCTAGTCTTACGCATAAGAAAATCCTACGCCTAACTTTCTACGCCTAACTTTTGTCTACGCCTAACTTTAGTGCTTTTTCCTACTTACGCGTAAGCTAAATCCTACGCGTAACTCATTATTGTTACGCGTAACTTTGGTGTTTTTACGCATAAGTGCTACTTGGTTCTTGTCTTTTCTACGCCTAAGGATACTTCATCAACAAAGGTTCATTCGACTACAAAGATCCATTTTACCAACACAAGTTTATCAACATGTCACAACCACCATACTCTAACTATTTCCCTTACACTTATCCTCATCCTCAACGTCAACAACAACTAACTCCACAACATCAACAATGGAATCAACAACAAGCAATTTATCAACAACAATTTAACCAACAACATACTCCACAACTTGCTGCAAATCCACAACCTCAAATGGTTCAACCACCACCAAGTCTTCAAGCTCAACCATACACAAATGACTTTAATCAACATCCATCAAGGATCACTATGAGGGAACCCACTTGGTTTGCAAAGATGTTTGAAACTTTAAGCAACCAACAATCAATTCATGAGGCTGGATCACTTGATAGACCTCCAATGCTCACTCCAGGAAACTACGATCAATGGGTGATAAGGTTCTTTAGATTTTGTGATCTAAAGAAGCCACATGGAAAGTTCTTAAAGAAGGTTATCTTGGAGGTCCATTTGAGATGCCTACTGTCATTGTACCCGGAGATCCAAATGCCATTCCACCAAGAGATGAACAAACGAACATTGCTACTGATGCAGACTTGAATCCTCAAGAACTTCTACACTATGAAGCAGATGAGCTTGCAATGGAATATATCCTCCTAGGATTACCAAACCTAATTCTTCGTAGTGTTGATGCTCAAAAGACTGCAAAGAAAATGTGGGATCATATTCGTCTTCTTATGGAAGGATCAGTACTCAATCAGAAGATTTGGAATCCAAAATTTACTTGGCTTATGAACACTTCATGATTGAACCTGGAGAGACACTCGAGTCCTATCATCACCGATTTTCCGACATCATCAATGATTTGGATAAACACAACATCCACATGCCAAGAATTGCAGTGAATACTAAGTTCCTAAGTAGTCTTGGTCCTGAATGGGAGAAGTATGTCATTTTTCTCCGTCAAGCGAAAAACATGCATCAGTCTACCTACGGATTGTTGTACGATTACTTGAAGCCTCATGAAAAGGAAGTTGATAGGGAAAGGATTCTCCGTGCTCAAATTGCTCCACCGACACATCCGAAAATCAACAACTTGCCTTATATGCTCAAAATAGTTATTCTCCTCAACCAGCAACTCAACCAACCGCTACAATCACACCACATGATCCTTCACAACCTCCATCTCAACAAACTCAATTGGTTCCATACAGCAACCACAATGCTCAAGCCGGCTAATGAGGAATCGATCCGCTCAAGCACTGCAACAAGGATTTGCTATGATTGCTAATGCCTTTAGCCGTTATACCAACAAATCCAACAACCGTATTCGTTCCTCATCTAATACAAGGAATCAAGCTGTTGTGAACAATGGACGAGTTGAAGTTCAGAATCGTGGTTATGGTCGTACGATGGGCGGTGGTCAAGGGTTTAATGCTGTGGGTAGGAATAACAATCGAGCTCAAGTGGTGGAACAAGGAAATGCTCAGAATGGGTTGAATGGTCTTCGATGCTACAACTGCAATGAGAAGGGACACTGGCTAATGCATGCCCAAAGCCAAGGACTAGGGGCAGTGCTTATTTCAAAGAGGCTCTTCTTTGGCTCTTAAGGATGAAGCTGGTGGATCTCTCACACACAAAGAACAGAGTTTTATGGCAAATGCAGACTCAGATGATGATATGGAGGACTTGCAGTGCCAATGCAAGTTATGTTGATGGCTAATATGCATGAGTTACACATGAGTGACACAGCCCAGTGTATGACACTGATGGCTTGTCTCAGGTACCCGAACAAACCATATTTATCTCTGATCTCATATCTCCGCCAACATCTGCATCCGGCAAGGCTCCGAATGTTCAAAATGAGTCATCCACATCTCATTCCGACGATTTTCAACTAGACCCCGTAGTTATATTTGACGATCAAGATGACCAACCGGTTTCCCTTGATAATCAAATTGACTCCGTGGTTATACTTGAGGATCTAAGTAATGATCATGTTGAGACTCACGTTGAACACGCCGAACTTTTGCCTCATCCAGATTTTGCTCGCTTAATACAAGACCAACAAACCATAGTGGAAAAATGTCATGCCATTAATCAGGACTTGAAATGCAAAATGCACTGTTAACCAAGGATTTTGAATGTTTACAAAAGCAACTCAACTTTTTCAAAACTCAAGAAAAACGTGAAAACGGTTTTGAAGCCGCCTTTGCCAAATCTTATCAAAACGAAAAATATTTAGAAAGACAGATGCGTGATCTAGCCGCTTCGAAGAATGCTTTGTTGCCTGAAATAGAACAACTGAAACATGAACATAAAAAGCAAATTAACGCTCTCACCTTGGAAAATCAAAAAGCTAAGGCTGAGTTGTTAACTTGTCAAAAACAGTTCTCTGCATACAAAAAGCATTCAACTAAACGAATAGATGATCATCTTGAAGAAATCATCGGCTTGCAAAACAAACTTAAAGAGTTTAAAACTGTTGTTTACAAACATGGCGAGTCGGTCACAGCCATTGAAAAGTTTACTTTAAAACCCAATCCAAATGGATATGGACCGAATCTTGCTGATTACAAACCTAAGCTTTCAACAAAAGCATTCAAACCAAATCCTGAAGTTTCCAATGCAGAATATAAAGTTGATAATTCTGTTATGAATGTTGTTGAATATCATCGTCAAGAGGAATTAGATGCATAAGACGAGAGTCGATCAAAATTAGAAAAAGTTGTTTACAACAAACCTTTTAACTATTCAAAAGCGGTCACTTTCGTCACACCAACGGATTCTTCTAACACACCAAGGGTTATCATCAAAACACCTGAGTCTTCTAATGTTAATCCCCAACCAGATTATGCACAAATTTATGGTCCTTTACCTTCCATCCGTGAAGTAAATTCAAAACCTGAAAATCGAAAAATTCTTAGATATTTTGACATCTTCATGGCTGACCTCAAAATTTTACAACATGAGATAGAATATCGCTCTGAAATCAAAATTGATCACTTTCAATCGCCTCTGCGCGAGAACAAAGAGACATTTTTCAGAAAAATCTTTTACCTAATGTTAAAATTTTGAAAAATTGTGCATTAGCCTGGGAAAAGGATTTTCATAAGGAACTTGGAGTGATGAAGGTCGTTTTCGAGAAAACAGAAACATCTATTTCTAATACTAAACGTAAAAAGAAACTGTTGAGAAAAGATGTTGATCGACTCTTGGAAGATGTCATCTGTGCCGATGTCCATAATGTTGTGCTAGAGAATTCTTTGTCATATGCATTTGATCATACCTCTGCTGATATTGTTGATTCTGTGGTAAATGTTGAGAACACCGATAATGTGCTTCAGATCGAGTCCTTAAAAGTTGAAAACAAACGATTGTCAAACGAACTTTCAAATGCAATTCGTCGTCTTAATTGGTGTCAAAAAGATATTCACGATCAACAACATGTTTGTCAACACAAAATCGCGCCATGCGTGCAAAATCTTCTGATCCTAAAATTGAGCAATTGGATGATCAAAACGTGTCTTTTAAGTGTCAAATCTCAAAATATGAACAAGAACTTTTAAAAGTTAAAAAGGAATATGGTGTCATATTTGATTTACTCAAAAAGACTCGTGATGAAGCATCAAATGAACTTGATCATTATCTTGCACACACTAAAGAAGTTATGCATTTTTCTGGAAATGTTCGGTCTGAAAATCAAGATCTGATTCACACTATCCTCAAGTTAAGAGAAATGTTAGGAAAGTATGAACAACTTCCGCCAACCATCATTAAGAGATTAGCCCAAGTAACACTTAGTACTCATGAACCTAGAATCTCTACTGCCAAATCACAAGTAGCTAACGTGCTTCCTTCTACTGAAACAGGAATAGTTGAGCCTTTTCCAAACGTCCGCACTTCACAGCCTAGGAGCACTCAATCCAAGAATAGGAAGTTGCGACCTAAGAAAAGATCAATCAAGAATGCTAAAGTAGAAGAACACCCTAGGACTATGAATAAGACTCACGTTGCCTCCACTATAGATATTGCGTCTCGCAAATGTAATAGAAATAGTGATGTAACGAATGCTAAACCGTTAAGTACTTTTGATATTCAGTCCGATGCACCTTGTGTTATTTGTGGTAAAAGTATGAATTCCGATTGCCATGATAAATGTGTTGCTAAAGCTATCATCTCTCGTTTAAGGAATCCTAAGAACCGAATACCTCTAGGCCCACTAATCTTTCTAAGTCTGTGCTTGGTAGACCGCCATCTTTAGATTCTAAGAAACGCATCGCTGTCCCAGTAGCTCCAGTGTCACCTCCTAGGAATGTAGTACCACCTAGTGCATTCACTAAGACTAAAGCAAATACTAGTTGGAGATGGCCGAAATGGATATATAACACACTAGGATTTAAGTGGATACCTAAAGCTATTGATGTGTGTATATCTACTATAACCGCTACGGAACCCTCTAACATTTCGGGTTCCAAATCTACTTCTATTCCATCTGTGTCGTCTGTGTAATGCAAGTGATACAGATCATTCTCTGGATTGTTGATAGCGGATGTTCCCGACACATGACAGGCAATCTTAAACTGTTATCAAACTTTGTAGCAAAGTTCATTGGCACCGCCAGTTCGGGAATGATCACTTCGCACCTATCATGGGCTACGGAGACTATGTCAATGGGAACATCGAAATTAGCAGGGTTTACTATGTGGAAGGCCTCGGTCATAATCTGTTTTCAGGAGGTCAGTTTTGTGATGGAGATTTGGAGGTTGCTTTCCGGGAGAAAACTTGTTTCATTCGTGATCTACACTGAAATGACCTTATGTCCGATCGCGTAATTCTAGTCTCTACACTATCTCTATGAAAGACATGGTTGCTTCATCTCCCATATGTTTACTTTCAAAGGCAACATCAACAAAATCCTGGCTATGGCACCGCCGTCTCTCACATCTAAACTTTCAAACCATCACCAACCTTGCTCGACACAAACTAGTTGAGGGACTTCCACGGTTTTCGTATTCTAAAGATCACCTTTGCTCAGCTTGTGAACAAGGCAAAAGCACTCGTGCTCATTTTTATTCAAAGGTGGAACACGCTCTCAGATGTGCTTCATCTTCTTCACATGGATTTGTGTGGCCCGATGCGCGTGCAAACGATCAATGGCAAACGCTACATCTTAGTAATTGTTGATGACTATTCACGCTGGACTTGGGTCTACTTTCTTCCAAGCAAAGATCAAGCTCCACAAATGATCATCACCTTTCTCACGAAAATACAAGTTCAGCTACGAAACACCGCTCGACTAATCAGAACAGATAAAGGCACTCAATTTGTTAATCAAACTCTTCGTGAATTCTATGAGAAAGTGGGAATTCAAAGCATCGACATCTATTGCACGTACACCAGAACAAAACGGAGTTGTCGAAAGACGAAACCGAACGTTAGTGGAAGCCGCAAGAACAATGTTAATCAATGCTAAACTCCCAGATTACTTATGGGCGAAGTCTGTATCTACTGCATGCTATACTCAAAACCGCTCTATGATTACAAAACGCCACAACAAAACACCTTTCGAGCTCGTCCATAACATAAAACCGAATCTAAAACACTTTCATGTATTTGGATCTCTTTGCTATCCGAATAATGATCGTGATGACTTTGGAAAGCTCAAAGCCAAAGCCGACATTGGAGTCTTTATCGGATAATGTGATAATTCCAAAGGTTTCCGAATCTGGAATCGTCGTACAAAACAGGTGATGGAAACGATTCATGCTCATTTTGATGAACTTACGGAAATGGCTTCTGAGTATAACAGCTTAGAACCCGGTCACAACCGCTTAAACTTCCTTCAAACCCCATCATCACCGAACAAAGCCCCCGCTTACTCGTCAACAAATGGAAAGGTTATTTGCTCCGCTGTTCAGTGACGATATTGATGAACGTGCTCCGGGTGTATCCGCTATTTCCGCTGCTCAACCCGATAATACTCTTTACCCGATACACCTGCTACAACAACTACTAATGCAGATGCACCTACACCAGTTGACTCCACCACAACAGTTGAACAAACCACTTTCAACAATGATGAAGCCGCGATGATATTCTGAATGTAGTACCCCCACCTGCAGATTTTGATCCAAATGCGTTCTTCAACCCGCTTGCTAATGAGACTGCTGCACCAGATGTCGCGGAATCTTCAACAAACCATTTGAATCCTCAGAATCCGCACAATGTATATCAACATCAACCCTCCACACATAGATGGACGAAAGACCATCCTCTGGAAAACATTATTGGCAACCCGAATCAACCAGCCGTTACAAGACAACGTCTTCACACAGACGGTGAACATTGCATTTATGCACTCACCGTCGCCAATCAACCTAAAAACATCAAAGACGCAATGACAAAAGACAACTGGATTGAATCCATGCAAGAAGAACTCAACCAATTCAAACGCCTTGAAGTATGGGAACTGGTTGAAAGACCAACAGGAGTCTACGTCATTGGTCTCAAATGGATTTGGAAAACAAATTGATGTCAAGGAAATGTTATCGAAATAAGTCACGTCGTGGCTAAGGGTTATCGTCAGGAAGAGGGTATTGACTTTGAAGAATCTTTTGCTCCGGTTGCTCGCCTTGAGGCTGTTCGGATATTTCTAGCGTTCGCGGCTCATATGAATATGACGGTCTATCAGATGGATGTCAAAACCGCGTTTCTCAATGGACAACTTAAAAAAACGGTTTATGTCACCAACCGATGGATTCGTTGATCCCGAAGTTTCGAATCACGCCTACAAACTGAACAAAGCTCTGATGGTCTCAAACAAGCTCCTCGGGCATGGTACGATAAGCTATCATCCTTCCTCATTGCTAATAATTTCACCAAAGGTTCGGTTGACCCAACTCTTTTTATACAATATCACGGGAACATATCTTAATTGTTCAAATTTACGTGGATGACATCATTTTTGGGTCTACACATAAAAGTTTTCAATCGCTTTTGCAAAACTAATGAAGAAAAATTTTGAAATGTCCATGATGGGTGAACTCACGTTCTTTCTCGGACTGCAAGTTCATCAATCACCCCGTGGTATTTTCTTGAGTCAGCCCAAATATGCCCTTGAATTGTTAAACAAATTTGGAATGAAAACCTGTGACACCTATGCCACACCAATGGCTCATACCAAGAAGCTAGACGCTGATTTACATGGGAAATTGGTGGACCCTACAAAATACCGTAGTATTATTGGGTCTCTCATGTATCTAACAGCTAGCAGACCTGATATTGTCTTTGCCGTATATCTTTGCTCTCGTCGCGACCAACTGAAACCCACCTCTCCGAGGCTAAAAGAATCCTCCGATACATAAAGGGAACCATTAACTTGGGGATCCGGTATCCGAAGGATTCTGGTTTTGAACTAATCGCTTTTTCAGACGCCGACCACGCAGGATGCTTAGACTCACGGAAAAGTACTTCAGGAGCTTTACAATTTCTTGGTGATAAACTGGTGTCATGGCAATCGAAGAAGCAGGATTGTACATCGCTGTCCTCAACCGAAGCAGAATAGGTAGCCATGTCGGCGTGTTGTGCTCAAGTCATTTGGATGAGAACACAACTCAAAGACTATGATTACGTATTTGACAGTAATCCCGATGTATCTGCGACAATCGGAGTGCCATTGCGATCTCGTGCAACTCAGCCAAAGACTCGAAATCAAAGCACATCGATCTTCGATATCATTTCATCAAGGATCACGTGGAACAGGGTACCGTTGAATTATATTTTGTGGGTACAGAATACCAATTGGCGATCTTCTCACCAAAGCCTTGCCTCCCGCTAGGTTTAATGAGTTGGTCCACCGGATTGGTATGAGGTGTTTGACTCAAGAGGAATTGGATGACCTCCTAAAACAGTCTTTAAAACCTGTCAAACACCAAAATCTCTTTTGTAAATAATTTTTCAAAAACAAAATACAAAAGTATAAAACCTGATAAAACAACAAAAATATTCTTCTATCTATTTTCTTTCAACATTGCAAGTACGTTTCTTCCGTCAACACTATAATCTTTCAAAATTCAATATTTTTTCGATCAAGTGTTGAGGGGGAGAAAATAATACTTTAACCGTTTCAAATCATCTGTGTACTTGCATGTTATCTTATCTCGGTTGTTTCTTTTATCAATGGTGGTAAACTTTTCTGGTTAAATGACACTCCTCGGACTAAATTTATAACCTTTCATTATTTCTTAAGTCGAGGGGGAGTGTCGTCAAGTTTCTTTCCTAAAATCTTTGTTTGGTAACCAAAATGGAAGTTAAAAGGCTTTGTTTGAAAAAGGAAAAGGTGGAGGGACCAAAACTGTCAAAATGTTAAAGTTATTTTTAATAAAACACCTCCCACCTACTTTTTACTTCACATTTAATACACACAACCATATTCATCCTACGCCTAAGATTCAAGAAATCCGTTGATTTGATCATTTTGTAAGTGGTTTAACGATCTTAACATGTTTTTAAGCTAAGGTTTTTAATTTCATGCAAATCCGACGGCTAAAAATTGTGTTACGCGTGATTATGTGTTCTACGCATAAGCGTATGAACACATAATCATTGTGTGTGTTTTTGGTTAAATGGATTGTGTCAAAATGTTCAAATACATCAAGAATATCATTTTAACCATCAAAACCTACCCAGAAACACTTATTAATGATTTTTGAAAATTAGGGTTTATGAGTCGAATTGGGTTTTTCCAAATGTGAAGTGTTTTGGTCTAAAAGATTGTTGGGTTATGGTCATATAAGGTTGAATTGATGATTTCCATGGTTTTTAACCACCCAGAAACACTAATTGTTTGACAATTTGAAGTTAGGGTTTAAAGTTCATAACTTTGGGTAAATTTGATTCACAACGAATTAGATGTTATAACTTGGTTTATAGACTCTCAACACATCTTAGAACTACCATAATTTATTTGGTGCAAATCCCATGGCTAGAAATTATACGCGTAAATCTTAACCCTTAGGGTTTTGACCTATGCGTATGACTTTCTACGTAACTGTTATGAATGTTCATGCCATAACTTGTTGATATAATGAATGTTTGTGTTAATTTTGATGATTTGATGAATTTATTTCGTGCTTTGCTACGCTTAAATATTCATAATCAAGGTCATTTGCAACTCTACGCATAAGGATTACCCTACGCGTAGTCAAGTTATGCGTAAGAATAATCCTACGCATAACTATTACGCGTAAGGTTCTACAATGGGACTACGCGTATCCTGTGAATGATATGCGTAAACAGGACCTCTACGCGATAAGGTCTACTCTTACGAGTAAGCCTTACGCGTAAGGTATATATATACGCCTACGCGTAAGCTCTACGCATAAGGTCCCCTTTTCCTACGTATAACATTTCTTACGCGTAGTTAGATCCTACGCGTAAGCTTTCGTCTACGCAGTATATCATCATCGCTTACGCTTAACTTTGCCAAAACTACGCTTAAGCCTGGATTGACCTTCATAATGAATTGTTACGTGTACAAACTTGTAAATAAACTAATCATAACGTCACGAATCCAATAATGTCACTAATAAACTTAATCGCTTGATATGTTGTGAACAATAAGTGATAACATAAACTTTAAAACTTAAAGTTAACTAACTCACGAAAAACATTTCACGACGCCATTGGACTATTGAACAAACAAGTGACTTAGGACTCGTAACAATCATTGACACTGTACATTCAATAACTAGACAATAAGACCTTCCGTTGACTAACACTATGTCTTTCGATATGTTGGTTCTTTTGGCTAATGTTATTTCAGATCACGACATGGTTGAACAAATGAATGTGGATGCATCAGAAGTTCTTACAATTGCCGATATCTTTCCAGAGGGTTATCCGAGAAAGATTGGAAAGAACAACCTTAGGGTTGACTTTTATACCCTCACTTGCTCGTAATCTTCTTGCTTGATTGCTGTGGATATTCTCGTGAATCATCCCTACCGTAACATGCTCTCACACTCCGCCACAGTTCCAGAGGTCTACATTCAACAATTCTGGGATTCTATGCAGAGGATCACCGGTCAAAGTGCAGTGAATGTGACACTTAATCACAAACAAGTCACTATCACTCCTGCCGACTTACGGGCTGTTCTCATCATTCCTGACATCGCTCCAACCGACTTCTTTGCTACCCCTACTCAAGAGACAGTCCTGAAATTCTTGATAGATATTGGTTATGATGAAGCTTCAGGAATCATTACTAAGCACTCTCACGTGGATCTGAAGAATATTCCTCAACCATGGAGAACACTCTACATGATCATCACCCAATCGGTCTCTGGTCGCGGAAGTGGCTATGAGCATCCCAAGCTCATGGAACTACAAATTTTCTGTCGTTGATCAACAAGAAGGACATTGAAATCGAAGCACTCGATATGGGAGGACATGATGGTATTTCACAAGAAGCTTGGCTCCAAGATTCCCTATGTCAGATACACCAAACTGTTGATCCAGAGAGCACTTGGACTTCATCCCGATATCCCCATGAGGCTCAATGACCCAGATAATCACGACATATTGACTGAACCCATACTATCTGTCAGAATCAAAGAATCGCCAACAAAGAAACAGGTTCGGTTTTACCCGATCACCTTCTAACCACCGAAATCAAAAAGCTTGAAACATATAAAAGGTATCGGTTAGCCGTTAAAGAAGGCAAAGTTGGTCATCTTGATGAAAAATCTTCTGGTACACCTACTCGGAGGACCATAAGAGGCAGTGCTGGAAGTGTTACAAGTACAGATATTTATAGGAAGCTTCCCAAAAGGAATCCTCCTCGTAAAAGGATTGTTCCCGTAAAGGAAGCTGAACCTATTCCCACACCTGAACCGCAAAGAAAGCTTGTGGACGAAAGCTCTGAAGGTACTGACACCGATGAAGAGATTACCTACTCTGAATCTGCAACCGTAACACCTCCTTCAGCAGCTAAACCTCCAAGTCCACCAGCTGACAAAGGAAAAGGAAAGACTCCTGTACGTGTACCGTATGATGAAAGCTCAGATAAAGAAGAAGAGCAACTGGATATATCATACAGAAGAAGTTTAATATCGTTAGACACCTTCAAAAGGCTCAAGAATTTGCTAAAGACCAAATGGGTGGTCCCGGAGGATCAAGTGGTGCTGCCCACTCTGAACCATCTCCCGATGCGGTTAATCAACCCGATAAGGGAGCCGGTGCCACCACTCTTGTGCAACAACAAAAGCTTGTGGAGGATACTATCGAATATGAGTTTGAGGAACCGGAAACTGAGAAGTCCTAAAAGATCAAGATGTTGATTATGATACGTTTCTTCTAGATAGTCCTGCGCGATCAAAGGAAGAAACCTCTGAACCTCCGAAGGATCCAGAGTCTCCTCATATCTCTTCATCATCCGATTCGTCTTCTCACTCCTCGCCACCACCATCAAAGAAGTCAACCAAATCATCATCCAAATCCGTGAAGAAACCATCTAAATCTTGGATTTCTCAAGCTCATTAACGGATTACCAAAGCCTGCCAAACAAGTCGAAAGAAAAACGTGCTCAACAAAAGCTAAATTTCTTTGCGATCACATACAAAGATATGTATGACGAGCATGAAAAGATAAAAGGAGAAAGGAAGTTTGTTCAGGAATTCATGAAAAATCACCGCCAAGAGGAACTGAACGAAATGATCGAAGGCTACACTAAAAGTACCTTCGAGTACGCTCCTAAAGTCACAAAGGAGTTGTTCACCAAACAACTTTATCCAAATCTTATGCAGATCGCCAAGCAAACTATTCGATCAACGCCCTTAACCGTCACAATCAATCCAACCGATCCGGTAGTTTTCTCGGATAATGAATTGGTGGCCAAGCTTGTCACACAAATGTCTCACGATCTGGGACATTTACTTCTGATGAAGGAAAGTTGTTTCAAGCATTGCCGACTACCAACTTCAAGAAGCTTGTAGATTTGAAGTCGAAAAGTCTAAACGCCCTAGAGACGATGAAGACAAGGATAAGGATAAAGACTCGCACCTAAACGCCGAAGCAGTCTGGTGAATCTTCTTTGATGCAACCTCCTCCACAACGGGCTCCTGTTCAACAAAAATCTCCTCCTCGTTCTACTACTGAAAAACCTCGGACGATTCCGAAGTTACCACCCCGACTCAGAAAACCGATGATCACTTTGAGTATACGGGTGGTGACGATGAAGAGGTCCTTGAGCCCCTACAACAACCCACCTCTCCCAAACAAGTTCAGAAACCCGAATCATCATCTAGGCCTTCGAAAAAGAAGAAGAAGAAGACGCCTCAAACTGACGTCGTATCATGGCTAGATGACGATAAAACAGAGGAATTTGAATGGTTTGCTAATCTTGTTAACAACACTCCCTACCCTGAAGAAGGTCAGAATTTGGTAGACGGTTCTACATTGGAGCATGCAAAAATTCTGCAAGAAAAGTTCCATGTGAAGAAATGACGAAATCTGAAAGCTGAAGCGTTTAATCAAGAATGAAGCATTTCAACTTCTAAAAGACAGCTCTGAAAGTGCCCTCGAGGTCGAATATCACCTTGAAAACATTGCTCGAGCTATGTCTAACAACATGGATTGGCTCAACCCGGAAGCAAACATTGACTTCACACAAAGGGACAACCCTCCATACTACATCGATTGGACCAAACCTCTACCAACACTTGGACAAACAAATGAACCAAGGATTCCTTTCCGATACTTCTTCAACAAAGACCTGGATTTTCTTCTACACGGTGACGATGATTCAAGAAAATATGCTACGTCGTTGACACTTCCATTCCCAGCAGCTGTCTACTCAAACTGCATAGCCATTGAGGAACGTGCCAATCACTTGTTCTCCAACACAGTGGAGGCATACGCTCGAGATGCATTATATGGGATTCATCACGCCGAACGCCGACGAATCTACTATAGAAGCCGCCAGGTTCGAAGTCTCAACATGCCGTGCATAGTTCTAAAGATATCGTTGCCATCATACACGTTGACCTTTCGTCTAAGTGGGACTACACATTCCTAAAGAAGATCGTAGTCAAACGACAAGATGAATGAGACTATGCTTTCTCTCGAGGTCGACTTTGAGAATTTGTCTCTCAATGACATCGAAGACATGTACCTTGCCAAGGTACAGGGTCGCATGAGACAATTCTCAACTGCAATACAACGTGAATTTATCAAGTCACTTCTCATCTTCATAAGACGGATTGTCATCAAGGAACGTGTAGAAGATCTCCAGCTGGCTGTTGAATCTTATCCGACGCGTGTCAACTTCACTCCTCCAAAGCTTGATCTTCCCGATATCAACCAGCTATCTCAATATACACTCATCAGCAAACCTTTCGGCGTTGTTTACCGTAGTGAACTTCAAAGAAATTGTTTAATGGCGTGTAGCTTAACTCCACAAGTTCGGGATCATACTTTGAAGCTGGTTAGGGATGGATTGGCATACATGTTGAAGGATATACGCCAGAAAATTGGGTCTCCTAAGCGCTGGAATTCTCATGAAAGGAGGGATGTGAGACGGATCATCACAATGATTGATGAACGGTTGTTTCGAAGGGATCAGTTCAGACGATTGGAGTGTTATGTTGGTGGTCGACCCAGAGAAACATAACCGATTTCAACGCCCTGCACACTCCTGGGAACATCATCACCGCACTTCCCGGTACCCCTTGAATTGTTTCTTCATATCATTTTGGATGTTTGATTAATTATGTCAATGGCTTGTGCACACATTACAGTGTACAACCCGTACTTGTAAATAAAGGACCCCGTGGTACGCCTGCCACAATCCTTATAAAAGGAGCGAAAGCTTCTTACTTTTGAGTAAAACCTATCAAACCTTTCACTTTTCAAGGTTTTGCTCAAAAGAACAAGTACTTTCCCTTATGATTTTCAAAACCTCAACCGCTTATATCACTCGTTGAGGGGGAGTACTTGAATTAAAACTTTGTTCAAAAATTGTTCACAAGTGGTCATTCTTCCCGCAACACTCGAAATGGTCATATTTATTCTCAAACGTTTCAAAAATAACACTTTAATATGCCATTTTTGAAGGGGAGAAAATATGTGATAAGAAATATGTTGTGTAAAATGCAAATGAATCTTTGTGCTATAGACTTAACCAATGAATTGACGAGATCTTAACTGTTAGTAACTCGAAAAGACTTGTCCGGGACGGGTAATAATTTCAAGCTAGTTCGCTAGTGATGTAAACGTGTCTCGCAAAGGACTTGTCTGAGTAGAATGTACCATTCGAGAAACTCTTGATAGACATGAACTCTGACGGGTTTGACAACCTTCGAGGATTGTCTACACCTTCAAGGTAGTTATTAGAGCTAGTTGTCACCTAAAAGCTGACAATGCAACTCTTTAACTATGCCACGTAACCGTGTCTCGCGGGGGATTGTCTATCTTGAGTGAATCAATTCAAAATGTGCGAGCTTTTTCCTCACTGTGCATTTTAACCGTTAAAACTCTTAAGCACATGTGGAGGGGAGTATTTATGCAAAATCTTATCTCAACAAGTGGTACTAAAATGTTTTTCATTCACAAACACTTTGAGAGATTTTTCATAATCAGTGGTTTTATGGCAACATAGGTTAGTCATGGAGTTATAAGGTGACTAAGGTTAGGAATAACCGTCCTATGATCCGCCAGATCCGGAGGGATCTACCCCAGGACACCACAAATAGTTAGTATTTAGAAGTCCTTAGGTATGATTGTAAAAAGGAGAAAATGAGAATCGGAGAAAGAAGGAGTTGAAGAATTAAAAAGAAATGCAAAGAAATGGGTGAAAAGAAATAGCCCTCCAAATTATTCAACTTAGGGCAGTAACCGGGTTCAATTCATATGCTACTGGTTGTCACTTTGTGACGCCGGTATTGAAGATTAAAAGTCGTCATGGACCAAGTGACGCATGCACTAAACCTTCTTATCCACTCAAGTTTCTCTTAACAGAAGCTTGTTTCATTCTCACCGGGAACCCTACGTAAACTATCGGCTTTCTCTTAGAGATTGCCGGTATTGAAGAAGGAGACCCTCTCCCTAGTCTCCGCTCCAGAAAACCAAAACGCACTATTGAGTCTAGAGCCACGAGATTCATCAAAAGATCTCTTAGGTACACTTGACATTTAATCACTTGATGATCAACAATAAGGTTATCAGTGGTTCATATCGAGTCCTTCACAGATCTTAGCAACTGTCGAGAACATTTATGAGAGGTTCACATTTGTGATCCTCAGTGATTGAATGGAAACTCCTGCCATGGTCAACATCAAACAGCCCTGACAGCAGGTCGCTTCGGCAACTCCCCGTGGATTGCGCTTAGTGGTCTCAAACGGTCTACAGTCGCGAGGTGATGCTTCGTGTACCTCACGACTCATCTCAATCGTAGGTGTACTTCGGTACATCGTGTTATCTCACTTGTGGGACTCCGATTCCAGAACGGCCTTTGTAAGAATTAGAGTTGTGTTTTCACACTATGCTGTTAACACTCTCGAAGTTCAAACTTGTAAGTGCCGGAATCCGCTTATTACTAACCGCTTAAATGTTTTCTTCTTATGGAAGCTCTCGAGCGGAATGATCGTGCAGATTCTTCTCATGCTCACGCCAACATCATCACTAATGGAAGTTCTATCCAAAAGCAACACAACAGTCATAATGATTCTTCGTCAATACAGAGAATCTACAAAGTTAAAGACTTAAAGAACTCCATCAAGATCTGAATTCCAACGCCAAAGAGCGTGTGAGCATGTTGAAGAACGACGTGGAGACACTGTAGCAGCGAAGCAGACCTGAGGCAGACTTGATGCACACAACAACATACTATCACTTTCATCACAAAGAACAATGATCAAAGAACAAAGTTAAAGATGACGCCAAAGCATAACCGTTCAAAGTAAACTATCTCTACACCGGGAGATTGTTCAAATCAAGGCAATTCTTCTCACAAGAAAGAAGAATGTCAGAAGACGCCAAAGCTACTATTACATCAACGCCTTCACCGCTTTTCATCACCAACACTTGAGTGTTTGTTACTCATATGTAATAACACTTGAGGGGAGATTGTTGGAATCACTCCTAAACCTTATTCAAGTGTTAGTTACTCATATGTAATAGTTAGCTTATTATGGCCTTTATGTTTGTTATTAGCCTTAAGCTTATGTAGAAGGCCCATGAGCTTAGGCCCAAGCCCATAGGAGAAAGGAAGGGAACTAGGAGTGTTGCCCTAGCTTCCCTCCTATAAATACCTTATGTAAACCTTCATTTGAAGGTTGGTTGTTCAAGTTATTCCTTTCACATATGCTCTACGCATAACTGGTCTTACTTATATCGTGTGTGTGTGTTTGGTATCTTGTTCAATCGCCTCTCTATCTCTTATATAAGCTTGTGTGGTAAACCTCGTGACCTAACACATAAGGAATTCTTTGCATGCGCTCTTTCTGAGCAGGTGTCTCAGCACCTTGTGATTTACTCAATTTAGGCTTATCTTGCATTGGGATTAGCAGCCCGCGTTTGGGTTCTCCATACAAAATCTTTTCAAGATTTTCTCCAATGTGTGCTGACAAGACTAAATCAATCGTTTAGATCTGTCTCGATAGATCTTAATTCCAGAATATATGCAGCTATATAAATCTTTCAGCAAAACATCTTCCAAGATGGGATTTTTACATCTTGTAACATTGGAATATTGTTTCCCATAATCAATATATCATCAACATATAGAATTAGGAAAGTGACATAACTCCCACTAGTTTTTGACATACACATGGCTCATCTTGATGTTGAGAAAAATCAATTTCTTTATGTCATCATCAAAACGTTTATTCCCATGGCCTCGATGCTTTGCTTAGTACATAAATGAAGTAGCGAGGCTTGCATACACGGTTGGGAATATTTGGATCAACAAAACCGAGGTTGCCATATAGACCTCTTTGTAAGATGTCAGGAAGGTTTGGCGTCCATTTTATATCTCAAAATGCAGTATGCAGCTATGCATGTGAGTCCTTATAGCTCTAATATCCTACAGGAAAAGGGTTTCTTCATAATCAATCCCATAGGTTTGAGTGAAGCCCTTTGCTACGAGACGAGCTTTAAAGGTGTATACCTTACCATCCATGTCAGTCTTCTTCTTGAAGAGCCACTTGCTGCCAACTGTCTTGCAGTTAGGAGGATGCTCGCTGGGCCAGACATCATTGTCTTTCATGGATTGCATTTCCACATTCATTGCACCAAGCCATTTCTTGGATTGAGGATCGACAATCTTGACTTTATAGTTATTGGGTTCAAGATCCTAACTCATGTTCCTGTCAATGTATAAACACATACGGTGGGGAGCGCAGTTATACTATTGGACTTTCGAATGGGAACAATATCACTTTGAGGTTCTTCAATTTCTTGATATCCCTCATCATGATGAATGCTAATTGTATTACAAAGTTTTATCTTTGTAAGTGTTCAGTATCCATACTCCCATAACAGATCCATAAGATTACTCTCAAGAACTTCGACATTTCGAGCAACAAAAATTTGTTCTCAGATGGAAGATAGAAAAGAATATCCATGAACATAGGGGTATCCTACGAAGATACACTTAATAGCTCCAGGTTCAAGTTTGTTAGGTTTGGTAAGTGTATCACTGTAGAAGTGCCTCACAACCCAGAGACTTTTAAGTAAGGCACTTAGGGGCTTGCCCATGCCATACTTTGTATGGTCTCTTATCAACCTTCTTAGTTGGAACCATATTGAGAATGCGTGCAGCGGACTCAGGGCATAATCCCAAAAGGACTTTGGAAGAGTAGTTTGTTTCATCATAGAACGCACCATGTCTAGCAGGGTTGATTTCTCTTCACGGATACACCATTGTGTTTGTGGGTATAAGGAGGAGGAGTTGATGGGCAATAATCCCATGCTCCTTCAGATGATCCAAAAACTCTTGACCCATATATTCACCTCCACGATCAGTACGTAGTGATTTTATGGTCTTCCCGAGTTGATTTTCTACTTCCTTTTGAAACACTTTGAATGTTTCAAACACCTAATGTTTATGTTTTAGCAAGTAAACATAACCATACCGACTATAGTCGTCAGTGAAAGTCACGAAGTAATTTGCTCCTTGTTTTGAAGTGATTCTAAATGGGCAACATACATCTGAGTGTATAAGTCCAAGTAAATCTTTAGCCCTTTCCACTTGATGTGAATAAGATTTTCTAGCCATCTTACAGGACATACAAGCAACACACTTTTCAAGAGACTTAATGTCGGATGAGTTGAGAAGTCCATCGTGTTTACAACTTCTCCATGTGTTTCTTGCTAGTAATGACTGAACGTGCATGCCATAAGAGCAGAGTCAAGTTATGGCTCTTTTATTATACGATAAACATAGAACTTTCATTTGTATTTGAATAGACATTTCAATTTCATAAACACCATCAGAATAAGTAAAAATAAACAACGCGTTATTCTTAGAAACTGAAATATAATTATTCGATTCAAAATGGTTAATAAAACCATCGCATACAAACGAGAAACTGAAATAATCCCTCTAGTAATAGAGGGAGCATAATGACAATCTTTTAAACAATAACTAATCCACTAGGGTGATAAATGATAGTTTCCAATAGCTTTAACTGCCCGTGCCATGACGTACAGGGCTTAAAGCTCCTGGCTTCAGCCACTACTGCTTCTTAGACCCTGGAGTATTGCAGGATGTAGGTACCACAACCCGGTCATCATATACTAAGGATGTTTGGGAAAGAGTAGAGTTCTATAATTGAAAATACCTGAAGAACTAGCCTGCAAGGAACTGTTTCTTACTGATTAACTCGGCGAGATACTTGGGGACAATTCCTTCTCCAATGTCCTGTCTCACCCACTTGGTGACAATTAGCGTCCTTTTGTTGGATTATCCTTCTTGGGTGGAGGGAGATCTTGGGTTTTTGATTATAGGAATTAACTCATAACCAAACTTGGGTTTGCTTTCCAATCCTACGATTCCCTTAGCAGCCATGAATGATTTATTTTTCTTTTGGTTTCCTGGACCTTACCTGCACGCACATAATGGAGTGCAGGTGCAGCGGCTCTTTGGCAACGTCTGCTCATGTTGCTTAAGCATAGCATGCAGTTCATTAATAGTCTTCCCCATGCTATGCATATTAAGTTCTGCAAATGAGATGTACTCTTTTAGAAGACCGTTAGGATCAAACTAATTCCATTAGTGAAGTAACGGGTGACCAAGGCGTTCCCAAGCTGTCAATGTAGCTCTTCATCTTTAGAACATATGAGCTAACGATTGACCCACTCTTCCTTAACTGCAAGTGTGGAATTCACGTGCAGTTTGTAGAAAGCTCTTGTTCTGCTTGTTGAGAACACAGACTTCAACTCAACAAGCATGTCATAAGCACCAAGATGAGTTGAATTTAGTTGGATCTCTAACTCCATGGTCATGAGCATGAAAGCAGCTATGTCCTTTGAACCTTTGACCCAAGCAGTGTGAGCTGCAAGAGCCTCAGGTAGGACAGGGTGGCCAGGAGTAGCAACATGTGCTGCAGGTATGGGATGCTCTAGATAAGCTTCCTTATCTTGTTGATAGTATAATCTTGAAGGCTGGCGATACCAATCAATTAAATTAGGTCCAGTGAGTTTTGTTTTCTCAAAACTCACAGGTACCAATTGTTTCGATTTAAGTATCATCTACAATTGAAAAGTTCAAATAATTAGTATTTTCGATAATTACATTCCTAAAGAATTAACTACCCAATTAATTACTAATAAGACTAAGATCCAACTTGCAACCCCATTAATTACCATAGGTCTGACCAGTGTATAAAAATGGGACAAGAGGTAAGCGACGAGCGTTAATTGCATAATGCAACTCTTAGATTTATGAGACTGTTTAAGGCATTAGTATCAAGTAATAATGTCAAAGCATGTTTGGATTCTCATCATATGGTTGAGGTCTGACCAGGTTAACTCGATATAAGTCGACCAAGTATGAACGTGTAAAATAACCAGAGGTCTGACCAGTGAGAAATAATTACCATAGGTTGGAAAGGCCCTTAGGTCGACCAGAGAGATCAATCAAGTGCATGTGTCCATAGTTGGGTGGCATAGACTTAATATTAACAAATAGGTATGCACACATAAATGTGGTAAAAACGCTTTGTGGCTAAAAGAAGCATGCAAAACAACTTTGTAACACTAATTTTAAAGACTTTTTGGTAATGACACTGTAGTGATCATCATGGTTCACAGTGGCTCAATCGAAGAGGAAAGCTTACTGAGGGTGAGAGGACCACCGCACCGATTGAGACTGTGCTCACTTCTTTAAACCCCCTTTCTAGTTTCTTCTAGTGGGTGAGCCGTACATCCCAAGTGTCCATAGCGTCTAGTTTTTAAATTCTTGAAACGTATTTTTATATATTAGGTCACTTTATTTTACCAAAACAATTTTCCACGAATCAAATAGCAGGTCACAATGAGCATGATATTTAGGCGTGTAAATAGGACCAATATTATGGATTTTACGATATGTATTATTCCATATTGCATACAATTGGTGTCAAAACAGTAACAATGCACATATAGGAATCACAAACATACAAGCATAAACATCAATATAAATAACCACATATTGTTAGGCTCTCTTGCAGTCTTCCCCAAACGAAGAAGAACCATAAGACCGTCATCAGGATGTAATACCTAGATCGCCCCATACATCACTTAGAAAAGCAATTGAGTGGGTCTTGTGGCGGGAAAAACACATAAAAGCATGGCAATCCCAATTGTATTAATAACGCAATATATGTATTTAATTCAATATGTAATTCTAATTATCACAATAATTCTAATTAACAATTAATAAATACAAATTAACTTTTAATTCTAATTAGCAAGTAATTTAACATGTAATTCTTAATTAACAATTTGTTTTAATTAACAAGGTAATATAATTCACATGTAAATTAATTATAATTGTAAATTATTCTAATTATCAATATAATTTTAATTTATATGTGACTAGTTATTATTTATTAAAATTTGACAAGTATTGCATGTAATTGTCAAAATAAAATAAAATAACTAAACTAGGTTTCATGCAGCCCTTTTAAAACATGTTTATTAATATAGAAGCGTGTAACCCATAATGCAAAAGCGAGTTGACTCATTGATGCCCTTGTATGGTACAGATCTAGTTAACCAAAGTAACATCTACGAGTACGCAGCGGATAATGGATCTAGTTAATACAATTATGTTAACACGTAAATAATAAACACATAATTAATACATTATTAATTAATTAAAAGGGAATAAGAAATTTAACATTGCAACAATTGAACTCTAGTAGCGGAACAACAAGAAACCCTCTGAAACCTTTAAGTATCTAGTAGATACCTCGAAGGTATCACACACAAACCCGATTCGTATACGTTCGTGTAGCTAGTCGAACGTAACAATAAAACCAAACAACCCTTTGTTTCTTGAATTAGCACCACGACCGAGAAAACCACCAGAGAACAATATCACCTTACGTCAGAACCAAAAATTTGGAAAAACAGCTTGTGTAGTATCACCCGATATCGGACAAAGCTTGTCCGATAACCACCTTCTATCCGAGAACCAAAGCAAACGAGCAGGAGCAGCTTTGATACTTGTTGCTGCTGTTTTGTGTCGACCAGGAAACAAATGAAACAGCAGCTAACACCTTTTTCTAAACACTTGTCAAGATTACAAGTTTAGAACTTAACTAAAACACAAAACCCTTAATCGATTACTAGAAGCAAACGACTAAGAATGGAAGCGGAAACGTTTTTCAGTTTTAGGGATAGATGAAGTATTGTATGCGTGAGAATGCAAGAGGTGGAGGGGAGTTTATATAGTGCACAAGTCGAAACCTAGGAATCCTAGCTTGGTCGACAAGTCTCAAAACAAACCCAACCCATTTCTAACTCCTGCACGATGGTTTGGACCACCCAAGAAGCCCCAGGCTTTTACCCAAACTTGACCAGAACATAAAAGCTAAAAACTTAGCCCACGGGTCATAATGGTGATCGGGTCATTCTCATGCATAACGGGTAACATATAATTCAAGTATTCGTTACGTTCAACACGTATACTCGTGTTTATCGCGTGTGCCCCCATCGGCTCATACACATTTAGTTGCTTTGTCTTGTTTTAGAACTCCCACAAACCAACAAA
>OU343223.1:87184675-87218420 GCA_910596185.1 Chrysanthemum makinoi | reverse complement strand
TTTTTCGACTAACAAAAGTACTAAAAACAGTTTAAAAACATGATACAAACCCTAATAAATCATCAAAACACAAAAAAAAACCTTGGTACGAGACCACACAAATCAACACAACACAACAACCTTGGCTCTGATACCAATTGTTAGGATCTTAATATTATTGTGTTTGATTATTCGGGTGGCCTTGGATGATGATGATACAAGTATGCCATGTTTTAGAGAGAGAAAGAGTGAGAGGGTGTTTCTTGCTAGAGACTTGCTTTGTAAATTATGAAAGGTTAGATTGAGAAGCACCACTCCTTCCATGGATGGAAGGGGTATTTATAGTTACAATGAATACGTCCTCCTATCGATGTGGATCGTGCATACAAAGGGTAAAGACCCGTCATTCCTCCACGGTGTTACACTACGCTAAACTAAACTAATAACTAACTAATAAACTGATAAATAACGTAACTAATGATATGTCTACGAGCTAACTTATGCTAGATAATATTTGGGGTGACCGATACTTTACTATGGAATTTCTAATTCCTAACAATGCTCAATTCCGAAGGTAGGTCAAGACGGTAAGCTACTGGTCCGATTCTTTCCAGGATTGGAAAGGGACCAATATATCGATCGAGTTTTCCACGCTTACAAAATGTATCACTCTTTTCCAAGGAGAAACCTTTAACATAACACGATCTCCAACCCGAACTCTGGTTTACGCCTCCTATCTAAGATAACCTTTGTCTATCACGAGCTGGTCAAACAATTACGATCCGAACTATCTTCTCGGTTTCTAGAATGAGTTCGGACCGTGAGTCGACTTCGCCAACTTCCGGCCCAAAAAATAGAGAACGACATTTTCGCCATACAACCTCAAAGTGCGCTTTAATGCTAGAATGATAACTATTGTTGTAGGAGAATTCGCCAAAGGTAGGTGTTCTCCCACCTTTGCCGAAATCGATGACACATGCTCTAAGCATATCCTCTAAGGTCCTAATGGTTCATTCACTTTGACCATCGCTTTGAGGATGATAAACAATGCTCATATCCGTGTTTGTTCCTAAAGCCGACCGTAAGGATCTCCGTGTGGGATGTAAAACAAATTTTATCTCGACGTAAATGATAGATACCTAGATCTATGACGCCGATACTATCTCCTTGATATACAAATGAGCGAAGCTTGTCGAGACTATCGACCTCGCTAATGGCCAAGAAGTGAGCAGACTTAGTTAAACGATCTATGATTACCCGTGATAAAGCCGTCCGCTTAGTGCTCCTTAATTTGGTGATGAAGTCCATGGTGATTCACTTCATTTCCATTCGTGGAGTTCGGGTTGAACTAAAGTCCCGAGGGTTTCCGTGTGTTAATACAAATAAGTCAGAAAACGCTTATTTATATTTTACAATCTTCTAATGTTTTGTCGATAACAAACGTAAAATCATTTTAACGAAACAAATAAAATACGTAAATGTTTTGAGCCAATAGTTTTCTAACACACTTACGTTTTCACATAAAACACTAAAACAAGTATAAGTGATTTTATAATTTAATAATACATATGTAAAACAACTAATGTTTACATATTGGGAAAATATAAACATAACTAGTATGTATTATAATGGGTGAAAACTACAACCCATGGAGCATATCCATAACCCATGGTATTGACCCATACCAACTTGACTAGATACATTGTACTCATTAGATACACTATATCTAAAGAAATACCCATGGATACATAACCCATAACCCATGACCCATATCCAAAATACCCATGGGCAAAGAGGAGTCCGCCCCACTGATCCCTAGTTTTACACTAAACGGATCCTTGGAGGAGGGATCCGGGATCCGTGAATAGTAAGCATTTCTCCTCTATAAATAGTGAGTCATTTCTTCCTTTTGGCTTACCAACTTATACTTTCCCCAAGTATTGTAACTCTCAACCACTCGATCCTAAGGGATCTTTCTATGTAGTTTGTCTTTTTGTTTTTGTGTGATTCTCTAGGTTCCTCTTAAAGGCGAGATCACCACTTGAAGTCGAGCAAGCTCAAGTCCATGAGTTGCCATGCTTCGTCATCATCAAGACTACCGATGTTCTCTTGTTGATAGTTCTTTCTTTCTCCATAGAAGTGTTGTCAAGGTGCATTAGTGAAGGATTCCAAAAGAGTCAAGACGAAAGCATTAGTGAAAGATGCTTAACGTCCGTGTCAAGAGCATTAGTGAAGAATGCTAAAGGTGTCAAGACGAAGGCATTAGTGAAAGGTGCCAAGCGCTTGTGTCAAGGGCATTAGTGAAGGATGCCTAGAAAACAAATCAAGTGGCATTAGTGAAGAATGCCTAGGTCGTAATCATGATGTGCATCGTTATACATATAGTGATTGGTTATTTTCAAGGATGTTGATATCCTTGATGGTGTTGTAATAAGAAGTGGATCTCCTTTGAGATTAGGTGTTGTGTAGTGTTGGGTAGTAGTTCCTCCATTGTAATGGAACTCGGTACTTAGCCTAGTACCGATAAAGGGTAGGCGACGTTGTGGTAGGTGTGGTTCACCTTGGTGGAAAGAACCCAAGTGGTTAGCCTAGTACCGAAAAAAAGTAGGCGACGCTAAGGGCCATAAGGAGTTGGTGTCGGTAGTGATTACAAACTCGAGTAGGTGACTCTGTGAGGAGAGTAGGTAACGGAAGGTGTCCTTGTAGCCCAACCACTATAAATACCGTGTCGGGTTATGTGCTTCTTACTCTTTATCTTTCATTACACATTTATATATACATCTATCAACGTACAACATACACATCCAAATAGATTGACATAAGTCGATCTAAATGTTTTAAAACGAAGTTTTAATTGGTAAAACTATTCAACCCCCCTTCTAGTTTTCCACAATTGGCATCGAGTTTCGCTACCAAGTTTCTTAGAGTAAGTTGTACTTTAAAAACTTGATACGATTCGCGGTATGTTTGAAAACTACGAAGAAGGAAATATTTCAAAACATTTTTTTCTCTTTCATGTTGGACATTGATAGATCATTCTAGCATATTTTTTTCAAGATATCTTCATGCTAGGATCTCTTCAAAACCTTCATTTCTATTCAAAGAATAATGAAGTCAACCTTCAAGAAAGGATCTAAAAGTAATCACAACCTACTTACTCTAAGTACAAATGATTACCTTAAGAGTTCATGAAGTATGTTTGGTATTATGTCTTCATAAGCCAAACCAAGAAGCATAAAGGTATGTCATGATTATGTTGATATCATAGTTCTTGTTTGTTTAATAATTGCTAGTCTCTTAAAAGTCTTCATTACTTTCGACTTACTCATCATCGAATAGTATTCCTCTTGATTTCGCCAAACTAACGCCGCCATCACAAATGGATCCTTGATAATTAACTTATCAAATCCCGTCAACCAAAACATCTTTTCATTTGAAACCTCAAAACTATTTTTGTTTCATAAGCTAGTTTATAGCCTACTACAAAATAATGCCAAACGACCCCTTTTTCGTCCACGCGAGTCGGATCCTCTAGTTGTACTAGCCGATCCCAAATACAAGGGATTCTGGGGAACCGTGGGACGTAAAACGCTATACGCTTTGAAAATCATTACTGATCATTTTCCCTCTCCCACAAAAACACAAAACGACTCAAGAACTGATTTCATCCTCATAGGACTACATATCCTCAAGCACTCTTCTCTAGAACACCATTGTAAGTAATTACACTAACATGTTCTAATTTTCATCATCCTCATCCTAGGGTTTATGGTTTCTCAATTTCTAATCAATTAATTTAATTAGGGTTTTGAAAATTAATCATTAAAAGGGGCTTTCACTCAACTAAAATTACATTGTGTTCACAACATTGTTAATACAAATTAAAACCATAAACCCATCTCAACAAATTTTGCCTAATTAGAATATTTGTGTTTTTAGGACCAACCATGCATAAAGCCACTCAACAAGACAATCATGATACCGTCCATTACCTCACCCATTACTATCGAAAAGAAGGACTATCAAAAACCGACGTAAAAGTCTTCAAAAGACTTGAAAATGACTTGTTCACTTGGTCGAAGTAGTCAAGGAAAGTTTCCTTGAAGATACCGACATTCGCCAAGTCTTCTGCAATCAACTTTGATTGTCTTCTTGACATTGATGAACAAATTTGCCCAGTGTTCATCTTTGAATTCTATAAAAGCATTAGGATCATTCGAAACACCGATGATAGAATTTCAATCGCCTTCATCATCAATAAACAAAACTTCACTCTACCTCTCAACACATTTGCTCAAATTCTTCGTGATTTTGTGAAGGAATTTGTATGTACTCTCAAGATTGGGCAATTGCCGCTCAAAATCTTGCACTTGATTCTAAACCTATCTACAATACTCCTCTTGATCATCCCGCAACCATTCGAGATACTATCTTCAAGGTTAGGACCTAACCAACCGCTTTCAACCAAACAAAAGCTCATTCACTGTGATCCTTTTCAAATGGAACTTTTTGAAATGCATCCCATGTTTAGAAAATGGGAAGAAATCCTAGAGAAAACGCCATTAGCCTAGTTGGTAACAAGGATCATCCAAATGCATGTCTGCGGCAAATGATCTATTGTCACATCCACCAAAAGCCATTTAATCTCGCCTATTACATGGTGAAGAGAATGGCCGGGTATTCAAAGTTTCCAACATGGTACTTCCATATGGTATGCTCCTAACATGACTTTGTAAGTATGTTAGTGCATTGCAACCATCTCCTATCAACGATGATCATTTCTTTGCCGATCACGTCATGGTACCTCTTACCAAACAACCTCCTAAACGGTTCATGGTCAATGGAAGAAAACCTAAAGCTTCTCTGACCCTGACGGAGAAGTAGAAGAAGATGAAGAAGAAAAAGATGTCGACCCCATAGCTAACATCGAATTGGACCCTTTGATTACTATCAACAACTTCCAAATATTCCAAACGAGACCACGGAATTTAAACAATTAAGGGGTATGATTCAAAACCTAGCTTACCAAGTCACAAAGTCGGGAAAGAGGAAAATAAAGGATTGACGAAAGAGACTATAGGATTATGATTGTCTTGAGACACTTGATTTGTGTATGAATGATTATGTGTTAGCATGTTTGTTTGTGTTATCTTGGATATCATTATTCCTACCATTATCTATGATATGTTTTATGTGATATTATGTTTATATCGTTGTTTAGTTTAATGGTTATTAGTGTATATTTTTGGTGCAAAATCTGACTTGCTTTTGTGATGGTTCTATATGCAGATGCCTGATCCCTAGGATTAGCCTAGACGATCCCTCCTGAGGGAACCGTGGGATCCGTGATAACAGATCAAGAATGCATTCCCATACATTAAAATAGTTTACTAGATCACTTCACACTAGCTAAACATAAGATTTTAGAACCCAACTAAGTTTCCTTCAAGCATGAGAAAGCTTCAAACTCACCCATAGCTTACATAAGATCTAATTCAAAGTGCTTTTGATTTATCAACTCATCAAAACTCACCATATTTCCACTTCAATACTCACACATTGCTTTTCACATCTCAAAACACCTAGGTGAATATATTGATCAATTTTAAGAAATTGTTTCTAGCCATCCTTATCTCAAAATGGGTCAAAAATTAGTCTTTCAATTCTTTTGATTTTTGAGGATTTTTTTAAAACTTCATCTCAAGCTCACATCTAATCTCTAGGATCATTTATTATAACTTGACACCATCAAAATTCTTAGTTTCATCCTTGAACATTCATTGGTAGTCACAAAGCCTCATTTTCCTTCCATAAAAGTCAATCATTAGCTATATCACTTATTACTCTTGATCATTCAAGTACACCCTCATTTAAGATACTTAGGAGGACTCAAACACTCAAGATGGTATAGGCTTAGACTTAGAAACATCATTTTTATCCTTTCATAGCTGCTGAGAGCCGGATCGCTAGGATTAGCCTAGACGGATCCCTCAAAGGAGGGAACCATGGGATTCCGGTGACATTATGTCAACTCTAGTTAAAACAATCATTTCAAGCCCATCTTGCTAACTTGAACACTCCACCTCATCTTAATTGAGTCCCTAGATCAAGAAAACTCTGAATTTGACTCGTGTGCATGTTAATCATCACATTCCTAAGAATCTTAGTGGCTTAAGTATTAAATGCACTTGCCAAATTCTTCCCTTTACAAGTCATCTTGCTAGAACTCCTTAGTCATCAAACACAACATAATTCTCAGAATTAGAAACGTCTTCCTTAGTCATTTCATCATGAGAAAAGCTCCTAGTGCTAACTCATCCACCCAAGAACCATCCAAGAAACTTGCTAGGTCATACAAGTTTCCTAAACCGAATCATCTTCGGTTAAGTCCAAAAATGCTAGGATTTCCCTTACACCAAATAAACCAATCAAACTAATTCCCAAGAGGATTGTTCCCACAAGGATATCATCACCAAACTCTAAACCAAACACACCTTTTTTAACCCAATCAACATCATTGGTGCCTAGAGCAATATCACTTACCACCTCACAATCATCTCCACATTCATACAAGTTAGAAGACTAACCCCTTAGGCCATCTCATCCTCCACCATTACCAACACATTCACTAGAAAAGGTTATACAACAAAACCAAAGTGTTGAACCAACACTTGCACCAATGTCAATTTCTCCATTTCACTCCAATGGTCCATTTTGGATTATGAGGAGACATCAAAGTCAACCACCCGACCACATGGAAGTTGACACTTCTTTACCTCCACCCTCAAACATTGTTGAGCCACCACTTAATGAGCCTCCACCAATTCCTCCTTTATTTGAGGATCCTCAACCCACTTCACTTAAACCTCCGCTTCAAGAAACTCAACCTTTACCACCATCTCTTCAAAACCATGACAAGGATTGCTATCATTGTCAACATGTTGAAAGGTTGATACATGAACTACGCGGAAGAGCAACGCCATGTTTTATCACCTCCTCGAAAGTTTCAAGAGGTCAACAAACCTAAACAACCGGAGCCTAAACGTGTCCTAGTCTCAAACTCAACTTAGAACGTTTAGGAATCCCATTTCATGTTTGATCATCCTTAAGCACGTGATTGCTTCTAAGTTTAGGTCACCTATTAGTATTAAGTGGAATATATATTGCATGGCTAAATCATTCTCTTAGTTTTAGAGATTTCTTGATTATCTCTTTGAATATTGAATGATAACTTATTTGTCATATTGCTTTGAGCATATGTTTGTTGTTTGTATACATATCTCACTCTTATATTTAGCATTGTTTGGTATATCACCTTTGTCAATAATCAATCACCGCATGCACGGATCCTGAAATTGCCTAGACGGATCCCACAAAGAGGAACCGTGGGATCCCGGGTACGTAGTACTAAATTCTACTAACTTGAGTCTTATTTGCAGGAAATTATGCACTATACTCTTGTTTTCTAACCTTTATTTTGTAGATTTTCAAAATACACATGAAGAACTTGACACCCTAAGCTAGGGAGAGCTTTGTGTCAAACCATACATTGCAAAACCATTTGCAACATAATCCTTATTTGGATTACACTTCATGACACCCCATTGCAAAGTTGCAATCTTCAAGGGGAGCATCTTCGTCACAAGGATCTAAACCATTTGCAAAACAAAATTGCAATTCGTTAGCTTATTAGTTTATATTTACTTGACGCCTCACAAAGGATGGACTCGCTGGGAGTAAAGACGAGAACCATTCCCCGCCACGCTCTTTACATTTTTCTTTTACATGTTTTTCTTAAACAACGTGTTAGTTTTTTCATTTTTGTTTCGACAAAAAGGGGACAAGAGAGTAAAAACTCCACTAACTTTTACTAATTTTAGTTTTTCCTTAAAATAATTTTATGTTTTGTCATCAACAAAAAGGGAGAGATTGTTAATACAAATAAGTCGTAAAAATGTTTATTTATATTTTACGATCTTCTAATGTTTTGTCAATAACAAACGTAAAATCATTTTAACGAACAAATAAAATAATCGAAATAGTTTGAGCCAATAGTTTTCTAACACTATTGCTACATCACATAAAACACTAAGACAAGTATAAGTGATTTTATGATTTAGTAATATATATGTACAACAACTAGTGTTTAAATATTGGGCAAAATATATACATAACTAGTATGTATTGTAAATGGGTAAAAACTACAACCCATGGAACATATCCATAACCCATGGTATTGACCAATACCCATTTGACTAGGTGCATTGCACTCATTAGATACATTGTATCTAATAAAGACCCATGGATCAACCCATAACCCATGACCCATGACCCATAACCAAAATACCCATGGGCAAAAGAGAGCGTTGATGCGTGTTTTAACAATTCGTGTCTTAAATTTATAGTTTCTCGTTATACCTATGGTCTACCCTAGTGCACTAACGGGCAAGATACCCATCATGTGTAGTGTAGTAATCGGTAACGCCGAGGTCGCCCCAAGAGCTATGTGTGTTTGATTATTACTAAATCTAGTGTCACAAATTAATAAAGGTTTCGATAGGGATTTAATTAATTAAACTACTAAAGCAAATAAAAGCAGATAAAAGCAAATAAATGGATAAAGGGAAATCAATAGAGGAGAGTGGTGCTAACCTAGTTAATCATCCTAGCTAGTTATGTCTACGCCTACTTACTTCCATTACTCTGGGTCGAATTGAGAGGACAACATTTGGTCAATTCGCCCTAACCTATCAACAAAGATGCCACCACAAGAGAAGTTAGGCGCGACAAGTATAAGTCCTGCTTGTTCTTGGTCCCCTGAGCCAAGTCATTAAGTACCGCTACATGCTAGATTTATAATAGTGAATGCCCTACTGTTAGGAACTTAGACACGACTCCCTAATTTAAGTTCATCCAAACGATAGGTGATCAGTTGGTCAAATCAGACAAGTAGAAAGGGTCGTCGGGCTTGGTCATATCTACTCTTCCTTGTCTCAGTTGGCCACCTAGGGTCATTGGTCATATCTCCTAGGCAATTGGCCTCTATCGCCATTCCAAACTACCAACCGGGTGGCTACCAATAAAATATGCATGCATACACTTAAAAAATATTATACGGAAGTAAAGTGTCACACCCCCAAATTAATTGTTTTGCAAATGAATGGAATCGGGGATTGACTGTCATAGCATTACAAGCATAGATATATTGAACGATCTAAAGTGTCGCTTTGGAAAACACATTGTTTGATTTAATAAAACATTCAGAGTTTACAAAAGATAGGTCCCAAATGAAAATCAATTTGTGCGGAAATAAGTTTGTTACAAGCCAAACGATGTTTTAAAATGCATAAATCCCATGTGTGACGCTGCCGTCACCACGACTCTTTAATAAGTCCATATGCATGCCATGAAGTGAATGCCTTAGATACCTGAGATAAAACATGCTAAAAAGTGTCAACACAAAGGTTGAGTGAGTTCATAGAGTTTGAGTTGAAAATGTAAAGCCTTTAGAGAATGTTCATGCAAGAAAGGCATTGCAAATCCACTCGGCCCAAGTTCCGCCCATACAAAACTTGCAACCCGTGTGTTTACAACCCATTGCCAAAATATGTATAGTTTATGTTCAAATGCATAATGTCAAATGAATTCACATAACAGTACATTACTTAATCTATCAATTGATATAACATATAAAGTGTTGTTTCAAATACTTCCAAGACCATTAGTTCATGATTATACCAAGACATTTAGTTCAATGATTATACCAAGACATTTAGTCAATGATATCAAACCTTAGCTCAATGATAATACCAAGACCTTTAGCTCAATGATTATACCAAGACCTTTAGCTCAATGATTATACCAAGACATTTAGCTCCATGATTATACCAAGACCTTTAGCTCAATGATTATACCAAGACATTTAGCTCCATGATTATACCAAGACATTTAGCTCCATGATTTATGATATAGAATATGACTAAACATTCAGTCCAGATAAACATATAGTTTGCAAATAGTCATGAATGTCATAAAAATAGTTGAGCATGTATCTCCCCAAAAGAGTTTAATAAAAGCATTAAAACAATTGAAAATGGGGCTATGGAACTCACCTGTTGCAATGATTATGATGACAAAAGTGAATACACCAAAATGTAGCGTGAATCTCTAAACTTGACCTATTATGAATGATATGATATGTAATAAGTTATGATGTAATGTTATGCATGCAATTCGAATGATATCTATACCACTTATGAATTTTTTGAAAATAATAATTTTCGCTGAGAAATAATCTTTAACGCCTTGACCATTTTTAAATTACTTTACATGTAATTACGCTTGAAATGATATCCCACTTCGATAATCATTTAGTGATTTATTATGAAATTATAACTTTTCGTCGTAAAATAATGTTGTTGAAATTTCATGAAAGTGACTAAACGGCCTTGAAAAGCTAGTCGTAAAATGGTGTATGTCGAGTGTTAAGAAACGAACTCAACGGTTTTGGGAAGCTTGTATCATCATCTCAAAGTTTTAGTGTTTAAGTTTTCATCATAGAGGTTCCGATCATAGAGAAAAATATAGCTAAAGTATGGTACTTTTGCCCAAGATATAGTTTAAGGATGGTTTTCGCAAAATTTAAGGACCAGATCTTATTCGTTACAACTCCGCTTGACAAATGGTTTAACATTTTGGAAAATATGCTAGGCTTAACTTACTTTTACTAGAAAACATCACGTTATATAAAGTACTACATCCATGTTAAAAACGACCCTCAACATGGTCCTTGTTGACGAAAAGTTTGTCTAATGGAAATATACTAATTTTTCTTATATAATAAAGTTACGGCAACTTGTTTAAATGTGAATAACTTAGTCGTTATAAGTCCGTTTTCTACGTCTTTTATATCCACAAATCGTGATAACATATAATAATATATTTTGATAAGTCGACACATTTAACAACGCTTAAGACTCATTTTTGACTCTCGTAAAAAGTCGAGACATCATGCTGAATTTTCTGGAATTAATAGTTTTCGTCGTCAAACTTCAAAAATTCATAACTTCTTTCAATATAGCCCGTTTTAACCCGCTCGACACGTTTGCGAAAGTATATTTTCCAATTATCTAGCCCAAAATATTTTGCTTACTGTCGAAAATTCCAGAATTTCAAAATAAGGACAGACCCTTTAGAAAACTTGTCGAAATGAGTTTTTTCTCGCTCCAAACCTATTCCAAACAACTCCGGGTTATTCTAATCCTACCTTACACCTTCTTAGGGTGTCATGGGTTCCTAGACATCACCAAGAGTGATATATAACAAGGAGTGATTATAGGATAACAAATATAAATTTATAGTACTTATAAACAATTTAAGTGGGATAGACATCATATAACTTACATGCTTTACTCAAACATGATAATATGAACATGATATGAATATGAGAGATGAAAAATGATCATGAGATGCTTACTAGTAACTTGATGAGGTGAAGTGAACAAAGGTTTTTCCTAATCACTCAACGTTTTTATTGCGCAACCTTAATCAAGAGTGATACTAGAGTGAATAAATCTTGTCTTTAAAATATTTGATGATCCCTTCTCCTTGGTCCTTGGTTGGCGGGTTATGTGGAAGAGAGGAAGGAAATGGTTTGATTTTCACCATGGATATTTTTGTGTATGTGTTGTGTATGTGAGTAAAATACAATATACTAGTAGATATTTAGTAAACCCAATGACTCACCCCCCCAAGTCGTGCCAAGGGGTATTTGCATTAGCTTGATACCTTTTTTTTTATAATGTATTTAAATGTACAAGTGTAAGTAAAATGTAGTTAAGTAAAAATAGTTAGTAACTTGTATACACATTTGAACATTTAGGGTAGCGTTAGCTAAAAATAAATTTTAACGGATCAAAATAAAATATATTGAAGTCATAAAATTATAAAAATACATTTCTTGCAAGATTTGAGTGAAATAATAATTATCGTGTAGTATTTAAGAAAACCGCCGTAATTATATAAATATAACAATTTATATACAAAATAAATTTAAAAACACCGGGTAAACTAATAATAATATTTTTATAATCTTAATATGAATATAAAAATATATTAGAATAATTTTTGGAAGTGTCGGATCAAATGTTCAAAATAATGTTTACGCCGATAGCTTTATTTAATAGGAAAATAAACGTTGAATGAAAAATGCAAAACAATGCATGAACTAATATGATGACAATGATGCTAATGATATGTAGACTAAACCTAGTCTATATGGAATGTCCTTGATGATTCATGAATTCGCAGCCTAAACCATTAAGGTTACGCTTATTTGATGCTCGTAAACTTAGTTTACGATAAATGATGAAATAATAAAGCATGAGTAGAAATTTTCTCCGGGAATGAATAGTGTTTCGTGAATAGTAAATTTTGAAATACGCTCTCAAATATTACTGAATTCAAAAATGATGAATAGTAACCTAGTGAATAGTACCGTAGATGAATAGTAAATTTGAGAAATGATCTGAAATTGCGTAGTTGTCACATAAAGTAAACGCAAAACAAAATAATTAAGGAATTATAACTAGGCTAGCACCAAAAGGTGCTTAGTCATTTCATATAATCATGTAAACCAATTCAATATTCAAAGGTGCAAATACATGAATTGAAAGTATAAGAAATACAAAACGCTAATGCTTATCGTAGTGGAGTGATTTCTCCTTGGAGACAACTTGTATGCTCCTCTAGACCTGCTCTTTGCTTTTTCCCACGTTCTTGAGTGTCGGTGTGGAATGGAATGAATAGAAATGTGAATTGTGGGGTATTTATAGGCCGACTGAGTTAGGTGTAACCAATATGGAGTTACCGTAACCTTCTATTTCTTCAATTGCACTAGATCTGCCGTTATGGCGTAACCTTATGAATGGTTACCGGTAGTCTTCAATAAGTCCTGCTACGTCATAGTTGATGCAAGAGTTACTTGCGTAGTATCACGGGCGTGGAACCTCGTTTTGACCTAATGTAGTTACGCCGTAACCTTGGGAAGAGATACTGTAACCTTCTGATAAGTTACTTTCCGAGTGCAATAGTTACGGCTATGTGAGAGATGAGTTACCAACTTCTTCTCAAAATAGCATACTGTGATAAATCTATAGATATTTCTCCGCCTGCCTCTTTAGCTCCAATGCTCGTAATTTACCTGAAGTGGAAAACAATGGAAAACAAGCGTAAATCCATATAAATGATATAAATTACAAGCATTATCTGGGGAAATTGACACTAATATTCGGACTATTTGATGTTATCAAATATCCCCCCACTTGAACTCTACTTGCCCTCAAGTAACCTTATTAGATAGATTCCTAAAAAGATATCTCCCATAACCTGAAAAATATGAGTTTACAAATCCCTTATGCTAGAATAAAACAAAGCCAACACCTCAATTAAAGGGGAACAAAACACTCAAATCTCTCAACTATTCTAAGTGTAAATTTCGGGTGATCACCAATCAAGACAAATATAGCATGTATTATATCATAAGCTTAGCTTTACACAAATCTCCACCACTAGAGTTGGGGCCAAACAATTCTCGAAGGCAATATGGGTAGACATGACAAAGGTTAAGGGGTGACTCGTCATTACTAACATGTCACAAAAAGTGGACAAAATCAATGATACATGACCAAATCCATGGCCAAGACACCAAAGATTGCTCGCTGCATCACCTAGACACGCTTCATGACTAAAGGGTAGGATAAGACATGGGATATATAATTGGTGTAAAATAAAACAAGGTGTAGTCTAAATCTATAACCAAGTCATCACCACTTCACCATCTCGCCTAAAGTTCAAGCTTTAAAGTCAAGAAACCGGATCATGAAATGCAAGGCAGATGTGTCATTAGAGGACGTCCGATGGGCACACTACTTTCTTTTCTCCAACCGTTGGCATAATTACCAACTCCAATCTTCAAATGTGACCGAGGTGACCTCCTCGATACTAAATCAATAAAGCTCATACTATAGTGCTTATAACATCGCACTTTACAATAATATAACAACTTTTCTTTTTTCTTTTTTTTTTTCGAATCATCATTTTTTTTCAACATAATAATAACATAACATAATATCCCCCCACTTGAGATGAACAATGGGAATTCGGGGTCTTCAATGATCTTCTCTAAATATTGTCGATGAAAGCTGATTTCCTAACCTTTCCACTTAACCTTGAACTTAGGCAAATGATGACTTCCCATTGCAAATAAAGACTACAGTGGTAGGCTGTGTATGTGTATCTAAAACAATATATTGTAAACAAAATGAGGAATGGCTCGGGGTGTATCTAGGGGTATCTTGCACTAAAGATGAGTGCAACAAAAAGGGTTTCACATGGGGTCGAAGTGTTTATGACTAATCGATAGACACAAAATGGTAGGCTATTTGGGTGATAATCCTATAATATTGCCTTCTAAAACCTAAAAGTCCAAATACATCGAGCTAACTCAACATACCTCGTCTATGGTCTCGAAATGATGCAGGCCAAGTTCTAAAGTTTACAAGCTACCTAAGACACCTCATAATTTGGTGGATTAAGGGTAAAATATTGGAAACGGATAAGGCTAATCTCACCATATAATATCAAGGGTTGTATGTGCTCTGCTAAGGTCTAATCTAGTTAGGTTAAGAAAAACATGTCAAAATTTTAAAAATGGCATAATTTTTTTCAAAATAAACTAGAAAAACGAGGGCAAAATAAAGTTCAAGAGATAATTCTACTCCCCGCCCCCACTTGAATTATTACAAAGTCCCTTGTACTGGCATTAAATAAAGGTGAAGAGAAAGGTAGAATTAGAGCGAACTTCGGAATTTGCTCCATAAAGAAAGAAGGCCTACTTAAAAAAGAGATGTGCCTTCTCGTGATGCATCATGAACAAACTTCAATCCCTGAAATCACACTACCGACAAGCATAATTTTAAAAATAAAAAATGAAAAATGGAAAACAAACCTAACTCACTTTTCTAGGAATCACTTGCTTGCATTTAGCGAATGCAACAAGCCTTTTAAACCACTTGGGAGTGAAGTCTCGTGAGGGTTTACAGGAACACACCCACAAAGTTCATTTAAAATACTAATACAAGGTTATTGTGTTTTTAAATGAAAGAATTAAAAGGAGGAAAGTTATCGCGAACTTTTTTGGAGGAGTTACGCCGAATAGCAAAACCCGACATAAGTCAAAAGTGAGTGGTTACCACGAACCACCGAGATGGTATTACCGCATTGGTAATGCGCCAAGAATTCTGCCGCTAAAAGGTTGGTTACGTGTAATCACCAAGATGAGTTACGCCAGAACTCGTTCTCGATCAAGAACCTGCAAAGAGTAATTACTTCCTCGCTCTCGCAAAAATAGTTAGAAAACACAAAAACCTATGAAATGGAAATAAACAAAAAGGGATAATTCAGGTTATCTCCCGAAAGAGCACTTTTCTTTATTTATGAGTCTTTAAGTTAGACTCAGAGTCACGGCTTCTATGGGGCCTTGGACTCCGACTTCTTCAATATCTTTCATCAGTTATGCCTCATCCAGCGCACGTTCAGCCGCTCGAGGTATTCATTAGTTTCAATTTCCATTTTACAAAATTTCTTCTGGGCCCCAAGTGGTAGCTTAATGAATTTGAATTTTTCGACAATAATAGGTGGTGGTCTCTTGTAGGGAATCCCAAAGAGTTTGCACCTCCTTGCTCGTAGTTTCGGCCGATCCAAGAACCTCATTACCTTGCAACTCGAGGTAATCAAGGATCCCTTCAATGTCATCATCATGGGCGCATCTTTGAACCATTCTTCATTGAGCAGATTCTTTACTAGTACGCGCTTGCACTCTTCCTTTTCATCTCTAACCATCTCCTTGTCTTTCTCAATTGTTATTTCACTCGTGTTTTTGAGACTTTCATTGTTTGAATTTTCTCGATTCATGTATTCCTTCCAAATCTTCTCTTTGGTTAACATATCCACATGTCCGTACTTAATCATTACCCAACTATCGAATCCTAGATTGTCCAAATTAAGAAATCTCGCTTCTCTCATTATCATTGGTTGAGGACCAAAAGAATTCGTCTTTTCCTATTCTCCTAGAGTTGCTTCCCCTGCTTACACATATCGCCATAATGGCTTGCATCGACCTTTAAAAATTTCCCCCGTGAGATTTTACTCTTCGCACTGGGTGACTGCGATTTCCTTGTCAGCCACTTAAATGCTCATCCATGCAATAGATGTCTTTATTAGCCACTTCCTTCTTCAATGTGCTCCTCGAATCAATTTTAGCTTCTTAAGAAGATTCGGTTAATCTTGGTCCCCGAATTGTATATAGTGTACCGGCCTTCAAATGCTAAATCACCGAACTTTATACAATGTCTTTTCGAGGGCATGTCCACTCTTCCTCTCTTTCACTATCCCCACCGTTGCAATATTCGCGGAAGGGGTTGCATGTAGGCCATGCTCGTGGACTCTCGCTATGATGACGTGAGTACACCAATGAGTGATAAGTGGCTCTTCTTCATCTTCAAGGGAGAGTTTCTCAGTCTTTCATCATCTGTATATGCAGCCACATAAATTTGTTATAGTTGATCCTATCCTTATTACTTCCTCCGTCGCAAACCTCATTTCTCGGGTCATACGAGGCCCAAAGATCATACCAATCTCCCTTAGCAACCGGTATCATTTTACACCGCAGTGATATTTCTTCTAGATTTGGGCGAGGCAATGGTCAATGTCATGAGACCATTCGCTTCCCGATTCGCTTACATCGAGTGAATTTTTCGCTTTATGTATCCCGCTTACGCCGAATCGACTCTTGGTTACGGTAATTCAGAGTCGTTTTCTCAAGATTCTTCATAACCCCGTATCGCCAGTCAAACACATCGTTACGCCAGAACTCATTAGGCAGGTTAATGCTAACTCGACTGGCCGTAATAAATCATCCCCAATCCGTACATTGGTTCCAACCTTCGGGTTATCATTAGCAAAAATCACTTTTACATTCCATAGCCGGTTTAGATCCTTCCGTGTGTATCGCTATTCCTCCTTACCTTTCACCGAGCTTCTCCACCATGGATTCTAGGTTTTTCGTGAGTTGTGTGGTACTTGGAAAGGTTCCGTCAATGTTTTCCTCGAATTTCAACCACTCATCTTGCTCCTTTTGTCTTTGGGCTGAACTCTCTAGGAACTTATTAATTGTTTCTTCAAGACTGGGCCCACGGTTGTAATTTCCACGATAACCATTACTATTTCGATTATCTCCGAAATGGTCCATTTTCTCCATACTTAGCTTCTTCAATATTCTCTTCGCTCCATGAGGACAATTCGCTAGATGTCCTCCTCCACAGCTTTCACACCCTACTTGGATGGCATGAACGGTTTCTCTGACCTTCAAAGATATCTCGACCGAGATTTTCAATTTTACTAGCGACAGTCGCATTCCATCAAAACTTTCGCTTTGGTTTCTTTTACTTCCTCCATCGTACATTTATGAGAATGATCCACCATTTTTGAATGGCTTCAATTGCAAGAGTACCGTTGGGATAGGTCCTTGATAGTCCAAAGATTTGCCTTGTAGTTACGTTAATTCCTTTGTAGAAAATATTGACCTTCATATTGTTCAGATCATGTAGGACACTTGAAAGGAGATCGCTGTATCTATCCTGTGCTTGATACAATGTTTCGTCGTCTTCTTGTTTGAAATTATGGATCTCCAAAGCGGGTTAGAAATATTCGATGGTGGACAATATCTCTCAATAAAGTGCTTCTAAGTAACGCTTAAGTATTAATTGCCCCGACGGGCAATCTTCGATCCACCTTCCGCACTTCCGAAGAGTCATAGGGAACACTCTTAGCATAACATCATCATGAGACACGCCCGAATGTTGAAAATGCTGCATGTAGGACATTTTCAACGTGCTCATATGCATCTTCGCCCTGTTTCTAAAAGGGTTAGCCGGCTCCCTCATAAATGGTCTTGATTTTAAACGGACATCCGCTCCAATTGTCGGTCTTACAAGACCCAATTCTTGTTCCGCTTTTGTCAACGCCAAAAACTCCTCAAGAGTGAGGTCATCGATGTTAACAACTTCCATAGTACCTAAAAACTTGAAATATGATCGTGTGAAAAGTTTTAAAACAAAATAAAAGACTTAATATAAATCCTAATATAATCCCCGGCAACGCACAAAAAACTTGATGCGTGTTTTATCGACTGTGTCTTAAATTTATAGTGTCTCGTTATACCTATGGTCTACCCTAGTGAACTAATCCGCAAATACCCGATCGCGGGTAGTGTAGTGTGTAATCGGTAAAGCCAAGGTCGTCCCAAGAGATATGTGTGTTGGATTATTACTAAGTCTAGTGTCACAGATTAATAAAGGTTTCGATAGGGATTTAATTAATTAAACTACTAAAGCAAATAAAAGCGATAAAAGCGTATAAAAGCAAATAAATGGATAAAGGGAAATCAATAGAGGATAGTGGTGCTAACTTAGTTAATCCTCCTAGCTAGTTATGTCTACGTCTACTTACTTCCAATTACTTCAAAGTGGGTCAAATTCGAGAGGACAACATTTGGTCAATTCGCCCTAACCTATCACAAAGATGCCACCACATAAGAAGTCGCGACCGTCATAAGTCCTGTTCCCGGGTCCCCTGCCGTCATTAAGTACCGCTATATGCTAGATTTATAATAGTGAATGCTCGGCCGTTAGGAACTTAGACACGCACCCCCTAATTCTTAAGTTCATCCAAATGATAGGTGATTAGTTGGTCAAATCGCACAAGTAGAAAGGGTCGTCAATTGGTCATATCTTACCCTTCCCGCTCCTCACCGCTCACCTAGGGTTAGTTGGTCATATCTCCTAGGCAATTGGCCTCTATCGCCATTCAAAACTACCGAACCAAGGGTGCTACCAATAAACTATGCATGCATACACTTAGAAATAATTGTACGGAAGTAAGTAAACGCAAAAACAATTAAGAAATTATAACTAGGCTAGCACCAAAAGGTGCTAAGCCGCTCATATTAATCATGCAAACCAATTCAATATTCAAAGGTGCGAAATACATGAATTGAAAGTAAAAGAAATATAAAACGCTAATGCTTATCGTAGTGGAGTGATTTCTCCTTGGAGACAACCAGATGTTCTCTAGACCTCGCTTTGAGCTTTTTCCCACGCTCGAGTGTGTGTGGAATGGAATGAATAGAAATGCTGGAATTCGGGGGTATTTATAGGCCGATCGAAGTTACGCAGTAACCAATATAGAGTTATGCCGTAACCTTCTATTTCTTCAATAATGCACTAGATCTACCGGGTTACGCAACCTTATGAATGGTTACCATAGTCTTCAATAAGCCTGATTACGCCGTAGTTGATGCAAAGAGTTACGCGTAGGCATCGCGGAACCTCTTTTGACCTAATGTAGTTACGTCAGAACCTTTGGGAAGAGTTACTACCAGAACCTTCTCGATAAGTTGGCTTTCCGAGTCACGCAATAGTTACTAATGTGAAGATGAGTTACGCCGTAACTTCTTCAAAATAGCATACTGTGATAAATCTATAGATATTTCTCCAGCCTCGCGCCTCTTTAGCTCCAATGCTCGAATTTACTCGAAAGTGGAAAACAATGGAAAAAAGCTTAAATCCATATAAACAACATAAATTACAAGCATTATCGGGGGAAATTGACACTTAATATTCAGGACTATTTGATGTTATCACGCCCCACGGATCCCTAGTTTTACACTAGACAGATCCCTTGTGGGAGGGATCCGTGGGATCCGAGGAACAAGTAGCATTTCTCCTCTATAAATAGTGAGCCATTTCTTCCTTTTGGCTTGCCACTCTACACATATTCCCAAGTATTGTAACTTCTAACCAATCGATCTAAGGGATCTTTCTATGTAGTTTGTCCTTGTTTTTTGTGTGATTCTCTAGGTTCCTCTAAAGGCGAGATCACCACTTCTTGAAGTCACAAGCTCAAGTTCATGAGTTACCATTTCGCCATCATCAAGAATACTGATGTTCTCTTGTTAATACTTCTTTCTTTCTCCATAGAAGTGTTGTGTCAAAGGAATTAGTGAAGGATGCCGAAAGAGTCAAGACGAAAGCATTAGTGAAAGATGCTTAACGTCCGTGTGTCAAGAGCATTGTGAAGAATGCTAAAGGTGCTTGATCTAAGGCATTATGATAGGTGCCAACCGCTGTGTCAAGGGCATGGGCGGGATGCCTAGAAAACAAATCAAGTGGCATTAGTGAAGAATGCCTAGGTCGTGTAATCGGCGAGGTGCATCGCTATACATATAGTGATTGGTTATTTCAAGGATGTTGATATCCTTGATGGTGTTGTTATGGAGTGGATCTCCTTTGAGATTAGTGTTGTGTAGTGTCAGTAGTTCCATCCAGAATGGAACTCGGACTTAGCCTAGTACCTAATAAAGGGTAGGCGACGTTGTGGTAGGTGTGGTTCACCTTGGTGTGAAAGAACCCAAGTGGTTAGCCTAACGAAAAAAGAGTAGGCGACGTGGCTAAGGCTCCGGCCATAAGAAGTTGGTGTCGCTGTAGTGATTGCAAATTCTCTAGTAGTGACCGGGAGTGGAGTAGGGCAAGGAGGTGTCATTGTAAATGAACCACTATAAATACTGTGTCGCGGGTTATGTGCTTCTTACTTCTATCTTTCATTACACTTTATATATTCATCTATCAACGCCCAACATACACACATCTAAGTAGATTGACATAAGTCGATCTAAATGTTTTAAAATGAAGTTTTAATTGGTAAATTATTCAACCCCTTCTAATTTTTCCACAATATGGAAAAGAAATAAAAAGAGGTGGGTGGGGCCCAAGTAAAGAAAATGGAGCTAGCAATAGAGTATTTTTAAGAAAGTGTGTTAAACGATGCAAGATTCAAGTACTGCCAAAGTAAGAGGTTTGGCTTCTTCACCATACCTCATGCTCTTATGCTATTACAATTTACTTTTGAGTTAATCCATCCAAATTTAGGTAAATGGAGAAGGTAAATAAACCGTTAGGAGAATTTTTATATAGTTATCCAAATAAATTCGATTTTAGAGTCCTTTTTTTTTGTCATGATGTACGCGTTTTTAATATTTTTGTGATTGTTTTTGAAATTTTCATTATTCCATATTAAAGAAACTTGTCTAATCATTTAGCATTTGAAATCACTAAGAGGTGGCTTAACGGTAAAAGACTTGTGATAATCATTATTAAAATGTGAAAAAACATCAAGTTTTGTATATGTTAGGTACAAACGACCCTAAAATGGTCACGCCAACATTTTAAAAAGTGAACGTTTTAACCAGTTTGAATATATGTAATGGTGTTTCAACCCGATGTATTAGTCAGCTAGAAAGTTTAAATATATGGTTATCCGGAAGAAAAAAAGCAACAAACTTAGCAGTAGGTCGACTTTGTAATATCAAACCATAGATTGTTCAATTTCCATGATCTAAATACCGAGTATCTAAACTCTAGTTACCTAAATATACATAAGTGTTTATTTTTTTAATCAAAAAGCAATAAAAGTGATGAAGAAGCATCAATTGGTTCATGATATGTTGATAAAGCATGGTTTGGTCCCATGTCATGTCGAGAATCCTATAAGTCAAAAAGGTTGTTGATTAAATTGTGTTTTCACCCGCACATTTTGGTTATAGTATTTTTTACTCATCTTGGTTAATAGTGTATTTTATGGTTTTAAAAGGCGCAAGTATGGCATTACACTAAAACGCCGCTAAAGTGTGATGCTGACTTTCACGCTATGAAATAAGACCATGACGTAGACTTTATGCGAGCGTAAGATAAGGCGTGATAAGCGCGCTAAAACATGAGTATGCTGACGCATTTTATTCACCCGACTATTATTTATTTATTTATTTATTTTAAAATGAAGAATATTACATGTAAGGATAGTTTCTTAACCTTATTCATTATGAACAACGCTTTTTGTAAACACGATATATATGAAATATGCTATAAATATTTTCATATTTTGCGCCATCTTTTGTCACGTCTTAAAAACGCAAAAGCTTCTCCTTAGTCACTAAGACGTGAGGCTTGATCATCCCGACACGCCACATCTCGCGCTATTTATAATCTTCATATATTTTACTCATTTTAGTTATACCACCACACCACGCCACGCCTCGCCCATATGTGGCTTGAAAATTCTTAGGCGGTGTTTGTTTTTCATAAAGAGCCTCTTAACATCCTCTTAATCTGAACCGCTAGACGCGGCCGACATTTTGGTCGCTCGAGACCATTTGTTTTTCTTCCCGTCGTGACGCCGTATGCAGTAGCATCTTAATGGTCTAGACTTGAGAGGTGTCTCCATGCTCTTGTTGCCTCTCTTCTTGACTTCATTAAAATTAGTAATGAGCAAGCAAATGTGCGGTTCAAACACGAGTTTTTTTTTTTCCGCTCGAATGCGTCAGATTCACACATTTACGCTTAGATTCTGATTCGAGATGCATTGCTCAGATTCAGATTCGTGAGCCTCTTAAAACAAACACCACCTTACTTTGGGTAAACTTCTATAATGCTCTACATTTTGTACTTGTTAACTGTCATCCCTGAAATTCAAAATTGATTTGTACTATTCCCACCCTCCCTACTAGGGACCGCTTGTTCTTTTATTCCCTTTGTTCCCATTTATTTCAAGACATCACGCTTTTCTCGCTCCATATTTCCGACAGTGTTGCTGACTTATTAAACATTATATTTCACAATTCGCATTTCGTGCTTATATTTGTTAAAACAAAATTATAAAAAATAAAAAATAAATAAATAAAAAAAATAAAAAAAATGAAAAAAGTAGGGGGTTGAGAATATAAGAATTAAGTGGGGGTGGGAATATCTTGTTAGATGCTTTCAGAATCATGAAACATTGAAATCAAGTTTATAATTTATGATATGCTTTTTACCGGATTTAGTAAACTGATGCTATTAAGAGTTGAGAGATATAAACATTCATAATATATAAATTAGCTTTAGAGCATGCATGTGCTTTGCCCATATGCAACTCACTGAAATGCAACAAAAATATAATAAAATTGTATGTACAATTTTGAGAACGGTTTTGTTAACAACAATCCATAAGATTGTGATTAAGCTTTAATAATTGTGAAAAAATAGCATTTAATAAACTGATTATTTTCATGTTTATGCATATGTAATGATTATAATTAATTGGGATTTTCTATAATGTGCCATGGTGGTACATGTTTAAATCATTTAATGAGCTAAATTTACCATAATTAAATGTAAGTCGATATTATTACTTTCCAAAACTTCTTTTACTTGCCAAGTTTAATATCATTTTATATGGAAATTGATCTGCTCCAAACCGTCAAGTTTAATCACTCAAACCGACCACTTGTGAATGGCCGACCGTAACAAACTTAAAACAGCTCGGCTAAATGCAATGAAGAGACGGAGTATAGTGTTTCCGTCGTATGTCCCAAATGGCTATGCAATGAATCACCAAACGATAAGTGATCGAGAGATTTGAATAAAAGGGATTTGAATTATTATAACTATAGAAATAGCCTATAATTACAAAGGCTTAAATGCAAATTAAAGGAAATTAAAAGATAAAAAATATTAAATAAACGTTATCACTATTTGCAAAATGATGTTTTTGATTTTATGTTTTATAAAACTTGAATTTAAAACTACGTGATGTACTAAAGAAAATGTGAAACTAAAGCAATATAAATCCTAAAAATATGAAGATGACATTTTTACAAACCTAAGGATAAAAGAAAATTTGTAGAAAAAGAAAATTATTTTTAAAACTATTTATCTAATTATTATTAATTAAAAACTATTTTTAACTATTTAATAATAACCTAAAATACAAGAAAATATAAAATAAAGCTAGAAAAATGAAATTATTACTTTGGAAAATCTAAAATAACAAAATAGAATTTTCAAAACTATTTTTGTATTTTTCTGAATATTTTTGTATTTTCTATGAATTAAAAACTATTTAAAACTACTTAAATTGCTTAAAAATACAAATTTAACTAAGAAAAATCTGGAAAAATATTTTTTTGACTTTTTATATTTATCTTAACCTAGGAAAAATGAAAAATTCTTTTTTTGAAACTTTTCTGAATTATTTGTATTAAATGCTAATTAAAAGACTTAAAATTGATTTAAATAAAGAAAAAAATAGCAAACTGACTTAAAAAATCTGAAAATTCAAGAAAAGTCTAAAATAATATGAAGAATCTAGGAAAAATATAAAAACAGGTGGTTGTGTGCAAGACTATGAAATCTATGCAAAGTGCTTATAAATAAGCACTTTTGAATAAGCAAATGAACACAAATAGGTACCAAACTGAAACAGAATCAACAATAAGCTAAAATTACCCAAATGAAACAAGTTACAACTGTCCTAAACCTTTAAAACACTTACTACCATGATTTGATGATTTTGAGCTTATGAGCTAAAACAAGTTTGGGACCTACTTCAAGTACTAAGCACAATCTACCCCATAAGCTGAAAATGAAAACCAAAAGTGGGAACCTACACTAGACCTGGGTGGCTATGTCTAAACCAAAGGCCAGACTTTAACAAGCTCTTATGAGCTCTGTGCAAGCCCTGCAAGAACTGAGAAACTGACTGTGACTTAAACTGTCACAGTAGCATTTTCAACCAAATGGACAAGCTCATTTGGAGCTTATAAAAATTTGATAAAAATCTACAAAAATGCTAATAAGAAATGAGACCACCAAGTTTATGAACCCACAATTTCACTTAGATTGGCCTTAAATGAGCTCATGAAAAATCCTTTCTGGTGGGCTCAAAACGTGTTTTTTTCAAGTTTTGACTTTTGAGCAATTAGTTATGTTGACTTTTATGAACTTTGAATCCAATTTGTGGACAGATTATGATGTTATATGATGAAATTAACCTAATGCAATCTATCTCTATGTATTTTAAACACAAAATAAGCTTTTTGTTTTCAAAAATCTCAAACAGCTTAAGAGATTAGAACAGTTGAAGTTTGATTTTGACTTTTAGCTTCTGCAGATGCAATATTTTGACATATTTGATTCAAATGACCTTTATTAAGACCAAGTATGCAAATTTCAAGTACAAGCCAAGGCTCAATCTCAATTATGCCCACTGATCCAAACACAACTTCAGAAACAGATATGCAAAATTTCCAACTCAGATCAATGACTCAACCCTACTTAGCTCTCAACTCAGATTCAGAGTACAAAATTATACTTAAGTGATTTCAAAATAACATCAAAACAATACCTATGTCCAACTGAACTATAGATGCAAACTAATATCAGATCATGAGGCTAAAGACAGAAACAGATTAAGATTAAAACTGGAACTAACAATATCAAGCAATATTAAACAAAACTTAAGTACTTCTATACTACTGATTAAGAAATTAAAAACAGAATTGGACTTACTAGTGGTCCAACCACTATGGTTTGCTCTTGAGATTAATCAACCACTATCCTAACACTGATATCAACCCAAATCGATTCAACTCTATTCCAATGCATACCGATGAGATACCAACCCATATTTATTGATTCCACCTCATTTCCAAATCAAGATCAAGTATCTAAGCTATTTCACCCCACCATTTGATCACGCTTGACTTTCTTGACCATGTGACAATTTGCTTGAAAAATGACTTATGAGCTTACTCAAAGCTATCAACAAATTTTAAATAAGATCAACTGAAAGTTATAAAGAGCTTATTGAAGCTTGGCACTTAATACATTTGAAACTGCATAAGTGAAATAAAACTCAAAAACAAGAACTTAACCACACTGTGAATTACTACTGAAAATTGATTGAAACTGATATAAATGCTTGAGTTTAATACAAGGAAGCTTGAAAAATACAATTTAAAACTTAATTAAGACTAAATTAATAAAAACGACATACATAGAAAACTAAACTAAGTACTACTCCCTTTCTCTCTTTCTTCTTCTTTCTTTATACCCAAAACTGCTTCTCTCACTACTCGAGCATTTCCCAGCTTTAAGCTTGACCTGGATGTCGGAAGTAATCTTGGCCGTTGATGCATTTTGGCGCCAAAATGTTTTAACACCTGGAGAGGTTGAGTGTTAGGTTGAGGAGGCATTAAATGTATCTTGGCTTGGTGTGTTTGGAGTGATAAGGGTAGGGTGGTGATGATGGAAATGGGCGAAGTTGCGGTGGTGATGATGAGGGGAAAGGGAGACCCGTGAGGGCTTTATTATTTAAAACTTCGGGTTTTGTTTATAAAGCGGGTCAAAGGGTTAGGGTAACGTTGACCGGTAATATGGGATTGGGCTTGGGTTTTAGTTATAGGATTTGGGCTTAGGATTAGTTTTAAATCCATTTGAGACTATAGGGACCAAAACTGCCAAACTGAAAATTTCAGGGACCACGAATGTAAATTCTACAAATGTAATCCAAGGGTAGATTTTGACAATCTCTAAAAATTCCAAGGATCAAACTGCAAATCCTAATATTCCAGGACCAATCTGTTATTTATGAAGTTGAGGACCAAACTTGTAATTTCTAAAAACTTTTGATATTTTTCACCAAAGGACTAATTTTGACAAGTTATGATTCCAAAAGGACCTTTGGTGACTTTTCTTTTAAAATAAGTGCCTAGGGACTAAATTTGACAACTTTTGAAACTGGGGACTGAACCGCCAATTATGCAAACTTAGCTTATTTTTCATCCGATTTTAAACATTTTGCATCCAAACATATAAAATGCAATTTTGAAATATTTTCAAGATTTTGATGCATTTCGAGCATTTTATGTTTTGCAGCAGATTTACCAAAAATGATGAGTTATTTACACACTCATCAATCCCCCACACTAAACTATTGCTAGTCCCTAGCAATCTTTTGAGAAAACTTAATGGATTTGAATCTCTTTACCAAAAGCCATTACTTCGGGAGTAGCCAAATGTTTCAGTTCAAGTAAGAACCATGGTACACCGATAACCATGTGATTTTGAGCAAACCACCGGCTTCCAACGGATTTGATTTGTCTTTACCGTAGCCGCTTGTTCGACTAGCCAACTCTTAAATAAATTATCAATATTATCTTTGGTGAGCTGATTACCAATTATGGTTTTACCATCGCCTTTACCACAAGCCATAAACTTCTGTGGCTAGCCAACTCTTCACTAATTAAAGATATGGTGAGTCAATACCATACAATTTGGGCAAATTGCGCAAAGCCAACGGATTTGAGATATCTTTACCAAGAGCCGCTTGTCCTCGGATTAGCCAATCCTTTGTTTTTTAGACATGGCGGATCGATAACTATAAGTGAGTAAGTGTAAAACACTTACTCCAAAAAAATTTTGACAAAACGGGGAATTGTGGTATAATTATATGATAAAATTCGTGAGAATTTCCCCCCCACACTTAGAAATGAATATTGCCCTCAATATTCAAAGTACCATGCTATGCGCAAAACATAGAACGTAAAGGGAAATACTACGCCATTATTTAAAGATTTTTGAAACTATATATACACAACATGGGCAACCCCCCACACTAGGGTGTTAGAAAGATAGAAAGAAGTCGAAATAGGTCCATATGACATGCTATCGTTTTGATTCCCGAGTCGCTAGCTTGACTCTCGACCCGTGATTCATTTGTTCATGGGGAAAGTAACGTGGAAAACCAATCTCGATCGGACTTTCGCTCACAATGTTAATAAACATATGAACATCAGAAAGTTCCACACCGACGAGATATAACCGCGGTATTGTTAATAGTAGAAACTATAAAGGATGATAATGGGTCAAAATGGTGTCCTCATTCCCGAAAGAAAAAAGGGAAAGAGCGACCACACCATCTGTGAAGAATGGAATAAAGACGCATAATGAGAATGCAAGTCCATGCTTCATCGTAGAAGCAAATCACCGTTTTGACACTTTTAAGCTTAAACTTGAAGCTTATATGGTGATTGTCAATAAGATGTCCGAGGGGGTGGGAAACGGTTCTTCAATCAACAAATTTTCCAAAAATGATGTCTCCTCCTGATCAAAGTAAGTATTATCAATTCCTCGCTGGAATTGACTCATCACTAAGAAAGGCATCGACTTCATTCCAAAGTTGTCGTCTTCCTCATCAGATGAGAGAAGGGATGGAAGAGTCGAATAAGACTAGAAGATGATGGATCAGCAATTCATCAATGGAAAGAATGTCTCCTATTGGATCACAAACATCATCATCCAATTCAGATGAAACTGAAGAGAGTTTGGTTTCATCCACAGAGTTAACAAACTCGATGCGACAAACCGATTCTGAGGTGGGACAAGTGGCGTGTCTTAGAGCTAGCAATTTCCACCACTTCCGGTGAAGTCTCCATTCTAGATCATCATCATCATCATCAAGAACACTCTGACTTCCCCGGTACAGCTTTCAAACCATTTGTTTGAACCGTGGGTGATTTTCAAAGCTTTTAACTCAAAGACGCTTTTGGTGACTCCTCTTAACCGTGAAATTTGAGAGAGTGTTGCATTGAATCTTTCGATCTTTGATCATTGTGGCAACACTCGCTTGGACAGGTTTGGAGTTCGCTGATATTCAACGCAGCTCTTCGTTGTCAACCCGTATGGTCAACTCTTCAAAGAAACACATCAATCGAAAGCACACCACTCGCTCTCAAGAAAGCTCTCCCGATGAGGGAACTCTAGGATCTGCGATCGTCTACTACAACAAAGTCAAGAGGAAAGTGAAACTTTCCCACTTTCATCACGACATATCCTGGCTATCCCAAGGGACGAAGTTATGGCACGATCCGCTAGCTCGAAAGTGTCATACAAGTGGATGTAAGTTTAGGAAGAGATGCTTTCCATACTGAGTGGCATGAGGTTAATGCTAGCCAAGATCTAAGGCGCGAGCATTGAACCATCCCCAAGAAATCACACGGATTAAAACTGCCAGGTCTTCAAGCTTTTGGGAAGCTTGAGAAGGACCGCATAGCATTGCTCATTGAGAGGGGTTTTAGCCATCTCAGATAACTTATCTTTGTTGGTTAGTAAGCCTTTAAGCGTGGATGCAAATTTAGGCATTAGAACGAGAGCATCAACGAAGCTTATATCAAAGTGTAGCTCATTGAAGATTTGGAAATTTTTTCCATTGCTCTTTTGTTTTGTCTTTGAGCTTCATCATTCATTCTTGATGGGTAAGGAAGTCGACTAGACTTTTGAGCCGGATGGAAGTGTTTTCTCGGCTCGAATTTGTCTTCTGAACTTCGGGTTCCTGACTTAAAGCTTGGACTACCGGGTGGGACGCAGCGTACTGTGGGCTTGAGAAATGCACCTTGTCCGTTGTATCCTTGGTAACTTGACTCATTGCTCCCCGTGGAGGAGGCATTCAGTCGAAGGTCCATTGTGCGTCCTTACCACTACGAGTGGTGACGGCTTTCAACCTCGATTGGGATTAGAATAGTATTGCTTGGGAGTCCTCCGAAGATGACAAGCTTTGTTCATATTCATGTTCATGAAACTCGCCATCATATTCTTCAACTCATTTGTTCCGCCGAGACAATGTGGTATCAATTTCCTTTCTTAGCTCAACTCTCATGTTATTGATTTGAGTTTGCATTGAACGTATGCTTGACTCAAGAATTTTCATGAAGTCATTTGGCAGGGAGCTTGAGAAGGTTATTGATAACTCATGATTGGAGCTTGATGGTTGGTTGAAATTGTTCCGGTTATGATTGAAATTTTGAGAGTTATTGAAGTTGTGTCCTTGATTCGGAACAAAGCGATTTTGATTGCCATGGTTTTGCAGGAGGAAAAACAGTGTGGTGTCATACCGCTAGTGCACTGGTGTGAGGATCACCGGGTCGGTATTGATTGTGGTTTACCGGCTACGGAGCTTGGTAAAAATAAGCATCGGTTGCTTGACAATCATAATACGCATGTGGACCACTACAAGTTTCACACACCTTGTTTACGGCTTTGATTGGTTCTGGCTTATGAATTTCGCTTTTGATTTCCTTTACATCTTTTATCATACAACGGATGGCGTCCGTTAGAGCGGCTATTGAGCCGCTAACTCGAAGAGTTATTGGATGAAGAAGAGGAGGTTCGGAATATTGACTTTGTTGCGAGAAATAGGAACTTTTGAATTTTGCTCGCAAATCTCAATCACATCTTTAGGTCATTTATTCAAGATATATTGCCTACGGGCCGTGATTCAAAGAATCTTGATCGCTACCATTCAACCCATTGTAAAAGATATTAACTTGTTGAAGCTCGCGGAATTCATGATGGGGGCATTTCCTGAGGAGATCTTTGAATCTCTCCCATGCCTCCAAAGTTTTCATCGAAATTTTGACGAAATCCAGAAATTTCATTTTTAAGATTGGTCGTCTTTGATGGAGGAAAGAAATAATTGACAAACTTTTGAACAAGATCCTCCCAAGTTTCGATGGATCGAGGTTCTTTTTCCACCAAATTCGGCCGCCCCTCAAGTGAGAATGGGAAAAAGCATCAACTTGATCACTTTTTGTGGCACATCTTTGAAATTGATAGTTGAAGTCAACTTGTTAAACCAACGGATGTGTGCATACGGCCTCACGGTCAAACCCGCGGAATTGATTCGTAGACACAAGTTGGATCAAATGTGTCTTTAATTCAAAGTGATCGAATTGATTACGGTAAACGATGGCATCTCCATAACCCTATGGGTGCCTGAGCATTTCCGCCATAGTTCGCTCGTCGCCATATTGTTGCTTGAAATAGTACGAATCTGGTTCGACTATTGGGCAAAGACGCCTACGAACGCCTTTCTAGGAATTTCTGCTAGATCACGCAAAGGACTCAATGATCTAGAAGAACGAAAAGCGCATGCACTAGACGTAACTCGAGGAAACAAGAGAATTATGAAAATGAGGAAAGAAGATTCTTTTTGAGTTTTCTGGTTTTGACAAGTAGATATAACAACAAATCCAATTAAAACAAAATCGAGGCAAAACAACAAAGGAACTTAAACCAATAAACACAAGATGAATGGCTTCTTTGAAAAAGGTACACCAATCACAAGGACACAAAGGCAAGTTTTAATCTGGTTCGAACTTATTATGGTCGTATTCCCCGCTAGGTAGTACACGCCTTGGTTTTGTGGTAATCTTTTATGTTGTTATTATTAAACAAAGAAAACGACAAATCGTTTTGTATTTTTATTTTTGATATATATATAGAAACAAAAGGAAAATATTTTTGTGTTTTATACGTTTTTGGATGTTTTGGGGTTTTTGGATTTTTAATAAGAAAATATATATAGATATAGATAGATGATATGAACAAAGAGTGAATATTCAAATTACTAATCTGCTAGACGGAAGATAATTAGCACAAATACCGCTAGCCGGGCCAAAAATTTGATCTCGCTCCAAACCGCCAAGTTTAATCACTCAAACCAATTCACTTGTGAATGGCCAACCGTGAACAAACTTAAAATGTCCGAAGCAAATGCAATGAAGATCAGAGAGTATAGTGTTTCCCGTCGTTATGTCCCAAATGAAGCTATGCAATGAATCACCAAACGAGCAAGGATCGAGAGATTTGAACGAAAAAGGGATTTGAATTATTATAACTACTGAAATAGCCTATAATTACAAAGGCTTAAATGCAAATTAAAGGAAATTAAAAGATAAAAAATATTAAATAAACGCTATCACTATTTGCAAAATGATGTTTTTGATTTTATGTTTTATAAAACTTGAATTTAAAACTACGATGTACAAAAGAAAATGTGAAACTAAAGCAATATAAATCCTAAAAATATGAAGATGACATTTTTACAAACCTAAGGATAAAAGAAAATTTGTAGAAAAAGAAAATTATTTTTAAAACTATTTATCTAATTATTATTAATTAAAAACTATTTTTAGGCTTGAGCCGCTACCGATGACAAGATAATACGCCTACATTTATGATTTCGATAATGAGGGGGGTTTCCTCCTAGGTTTTTGTGTCTTTTCCAATTTCATTAATCCGCCGTTTCTACTTCGGTTTATTTTGTCTTTTGCAGAGATGGATTTGTTTGCGTTCATAAATCAGCCGGATCCATTTGTTGTGGAGTCCGGGGAGAGGATTTTGAATGAGGGTGAGAGGACCCTGTTAATACAAATAAGCCGTAAATGTTTATTTATATTTTACGATCTTCTAATGTTTTGTCGATAACGAATGTAAAATCATTTTAACGAAACAAGTAAAATACGTAAATGGTTTGAGCCAATAGTTTGCTAACACACTTACAATTTCATATAAAACACTAAACAAGTAATATTGTTTACATCTTATAGAAATGCATATGTATAACAACTAGTGTTTACATAATATGGAAATGTGCATATATATATTGTAATGGATAATGTAGTGAGTAAAAATCTAAGTCCTTAACCTATTGACTAGATACATTGAATATTATTAGGTAAAACCCAAAGTCCATAACCCATACCCATGGAGCTTGATCCATAACTCATGACCCATTGCATGACATCATGCATGAAGTCATGTTGGATATTATCCATGATCCATGACCCAATGTCTAGATACATTGCATCTTGTTGGGTATCCATTATTCATTACCCATAACCCATGGTTCATAACCCATAACCCATAACCCGATTTGCAACCCAAAATCCAGACTTAAGCTGACCCAGCTGCCGGATCCCTTGGATTACACTAGTCGGATCCCTCTGAGGAGGGATCCGTGGGAACCTTGGAACAGTAGAGAAATTTGCCTATAAATAGTGAGCTATTTCTCACTTGCTACTCACCCCTTTTACAAATACTCTCTCTTAGTATTGTAATATCTCTAACCTCATATCCAAAGGATCTTTCTATGTAGTTTTGTGTTTGTGTAATTCTCTAGGTTCCTCTTAAAGGCGAGATCACCACCTCTTGAAGTCGAGCAAGCTCAAGTCCATGAGTTTCCAAGCTTCGTCATCATCAAGACTATTGAAGTTATCTTGTTGATAGTTCTTTCCTCCTTCCTTAGAAGTGTTGTGTTGAAGGCATTAGTGAAAGGTGCCAAAGGGTCAAGTCGAAGGCATTAGTGAAAGGTGCCAAAGGGTCAAGTCGAAGGCATTAGTGAAAGGTTCCAAAGGGGCGTGTCAAAGGCATTAGTGAAAGGTGCCAACGGGTCAAGTCGAAGGCATTAGTGAAAGGTGCCAAGGGAGTACATTCGATATGGTGCATCGATGTACAAGATAGTTAGTTCGGGTTAAAGTATATTGATATCCTTATGATGATGTAATAAGGAGAGTGTCTCCTTTAGGGTAGTCGTGTAGTGGTGTAGTGTTGGGTAGTAGTTCCTCCTTGAACTCGTATTCAGCCTTGTACCTGGATAAAGTAGGCAACGCTGTGATAGGTTTGGTTCTCTACTCGTGGAAGAACCCCTGTCTAGCCTTGTACCGATAAAGAGTAGGCGACGCTAAGGCTTCTCCGCAACATTAAGGAGCTTGTGTTGTGTAGTGCTTACTTAACTCCGAAAGTGGGGAACTCGAGGAGTTGAGTAGGGCAAGGAAGGTGTCCTTGTAGCCGAACCACTATAAATACCGTGTCGGTTTCAAGGCTCTTTACTCTCTATCTTTTACATTACTTGTTTATATGCTTTATTTATCATCATCCAACACACACATTAAATAGATTGACATAAGTTGATCTCATATTTTTAAAACTAAGTTTTA
>OU343223.1:87066698-87184575 GCA_910596185.1 Chrysanthemum makinoi | reverse complement strand
TCAGTTTTTGTGTGAAAATTTGTTGATCGAAAACCGTTTTTCTAAGAGCACACCACTCCTCACCTCCAACTCTTATTGACATCACCATTAACTTGAATGTTTAAGCATTAAAGTGTCAAACTGGTGATTTGCTTCTCTCGGATGAGCAGGACTTGCATCCTCATGATACGTCTTTATCCATTCGATCGACAGGAATGGTGTTGGTTGCTCTTTCCACGTTCTCTTTCGGGAATGGAGTATCACCATTTTTTTGACCCCGGTATCATCCAGTTTATAGTTTCTACTATTAACAATCACCGCGGTTATATCTCGCGTGTGGAACTTTTGATGTTCATATGTTTATTAACATTGTGAACGAAAGTCCGATCGAGATTGGTTTTCCACTTACTTTCCCCCCATGAACAAATGAATACGGGGTCGAGTCAAGCTAGCGACTCGGGAATCAAAAACAGTAGCATGTCATATGGGTTTTCACCCATATTTCTGACTTCTTTCTATCTTTCTAACACCCTAGTGTGGGGGGGTTGCCCCACATGTTGTGTATATATAGTTTCAAAAAAAAAAATCTTGCTAAATAATGGCCGTAGTATTTCCCTTTTCCGTTCTATGTTTTCTTCATAACCGCTGGTACTTTGAATATTGAGGGCAATATTCATTTCTAAGTGTGGGGGGGAATTCTCACGAATTTTGTCATATAATTATACCACCCAATTCCCCCGTTTTTGTCCAAAATTTTTTTTTGGAGTAAGTGTTTTACACTTACTCACTTATGGTTATCATCCGCCATGTCTAAAAAACAAAAGGATTGGCTAATCCAGGAGCAAACGGCTCTTGATAAAGATATCTCAAACTTGACGCTTGCAATTTGCCCAAAATTGTATGGTATTCAGCTCACCATATCCTAATAAGTAAAGAGTTGGCTAGCCCACAAGTTTATGCTTGTGGTAAAGGCAGGGTAAAACCATAATTGTAATCACTCACCAAAGATAATATTGATAATTTATCTAAGAGTTGGCTAGTCCAGAGCAAACGCTTCTGTAAAGACAAATCAAATCCGTTGGAAACTGGTGGTTTGCTCAAAATCACATGGTTATCGGTGTACCATGGTTCTTACTTGAACCTGAAACATTGGCTACTCCGGGTATCTTTTTTTGGTAAAGAGATTCAAATCCATTAAGTTTTTCTCAAAAGATTGCTAGGGACTAGCAATAGTTTAGTGTGGGGGATTGATGAGTGTAAATACTCATCATTTTTGGTCAAACTGAACTGCAAAACATCTAAAAATGCTCGAGAAATGCATCAAAATACTGAAAATATCTCAAAATTGCATTTTATATGTTTTAGTTGCAAAATGTTTAAAAGAGATGAAAAAATAAGCTAAGTTTCATAATTGGCAGCTTCAGTCCCCAAGTTTCCAAAGTTGTCAATTTAGTCCCTAGGCACTTATTTTTAAAAGAAAAGTCACCAAAGGTCCTTTGGAATCATAACTTGTCAAAATTAGTCCTTGGTGAAAAATATCAAGTTTTGAGAAATTACAAGTTCCGTCCTACAACTTCATAAATTCCAGATTTGGTCCCCTGGAATATTAGAGATTTGCAGTTTGATCCTTGGAATTTTCATAGATTGGCAAAATCTAAAATCTACCCTTGATTACATTTGTAGAATTTACATTCGTGGTCCCTGAAATTTTCAGTTTGGCAGTTTTGGTCCTTATAGTCTCAAATGGATTTAAAACTAATCCTAAGCCCAAATCCTATAACTAAACCCTAAGCCCAATCCCATATTACCCTCCCACCCGTTTACCCTAACCCTTTGACCCGGTCTTAATAAACAAAACCCCCCAAGTTTTAAATAATAACCGCCTCACGGTCTCCCTTTCCCCTCATCATCACCCTGCAACTCTGCCCATTTCCCATCATCACCACCCCAACCTTATCACTCCAAACACACAACCGCCAAGATACATTTAATGCCTCCTCAACCTAACACTCAACCTCTCCAGCTGTTAAAAACATTTTGGCGCCAAAATGCATCAAACGGCCAAGATTACTTCCAGACATCCAATGGTCAAGCTTAAAGCTGGGAAATGCTCAGAGTAGTGAGAGAAGCAGTTTTGGGTATAAAAAGAAGAAGAAGAAAGAGAGAAAGGGAGTAGTACTTAGTTTAGTTTTCTATGTATGTCGTTTTTATTAATTTAGTCTTAATTAAGTTTTAAATTGTATTTTTCAAGCTTCCTTGTATTAAACTCAAGCAGCATTTATATCAGGTTTCAATCAATTTTCAGTAGTAATCCCCGTTGTGTGTTAAGTTCTTGTTTTTGAGTTTTATTTCACTTATGCAGTTTCAAATGTATAAGTGTCACCTTCAATAAGCCTCTTTATAACTCCTTGATCTTATTTAAAGCTGTTGATGCTGAGTAAGCTCATAAGTCATTTTTCAAGCAAATTTGTCACATGGTCAACGAAAGTCAACTGTGATCAAATGGTGGGGTGAAATGGCTTAGATACTTGATGCAGAGCTGGAAATGAGGTGGAATCAATAAATATGGGTTGGTATCTCATCAAGATCAGCTTGGAATAGAGTTGAGTTAGATCCGATTTGGTTGATATATGTGTTAGGATAGTGTTGATTAATCTCAAGAGCAAACCATAGTGGTTGGACCACTAGTAAGTCCAATTCTATTTTTAATTTCTTAATCATAGTATAGAATTTTAAGTGTTGTTTAATATTGCTTGATATTGTTAGTTCCATTTTAATCTTAATCTTTTCGTCTTTAGCCGCATGATCCGATATTAGTTTGCATCTATAGTTCAGTTGGACATAGGTATGTGTTTGATGTTATTTTGAAATCACTTAAGTATAATTTTGTACTCTGAATCTGAGTTGAGAGCTAAGTAGGGTTGAGTCATTGATCTGAGTTGGAAATTTTGCATATCTGTTTCTGAAGTTGTGTTTGGATTAGTGGGCATAATTGAGATTGAGCCTTGGCTTGTACTTGAAATTTGCATACTTGGTCTTAATAAAGGTCATTTGAATCAAATATGTCAAAATATTGCATCTGCAGAAGCTAAAAGTCAAAATCAAACTTCAACGGTTCTAATCTCTTACTGTTGAGATTTTTTGAAAACAAAAAGCTTATTTTGTGTTTAAAATACATAGAGATAGATTGCATTAGGTTAATTTCATCATATAACATCATAATCTGTCCACAAATTGGATTCAAAGTTCATAAAAGTCACATAACTAAATCTGCTCAAAAGTCAAAAACTTGAAAAAACCTGTTTGAGCCCAAATAAAGGATTTTTCATGAGCTCATTTCTTAGCCAATCTAAGTGAAATTGTGGGTTCATAAAAACTTCAGTGGTCTCATTTCTTATTAGCATTTTTGTAGATTTTTATCAAATTTTTATAAGCTCCAAATGAGCTTGTCCATTTGGTTGAAAATGCCCTGTGACAAGGTTTAAGTCACCAGTGTAGTTTCTCAGTTCTTGCAGTGCTGCACAGAGCTCATAAGAGCTTGTTAAAGTCCTGGTCTTTGGTTTAGACATAGCCACCCACGTTCTAGTGTAGGTTCCCACTTTTGGTTTTCATTTTCAGCTTATAGAGTAGCTTGTGCTTAAGCTGCAAGTAGGTCCCTTAAACCTGTTTTAGCTCATAAGCTCAAAATCATCAAATCATGGTAGTAAGTGTTTTAAAGGTTTAGGACAGTTGTAACTTGTTTCATTTGGGTAATTTTAGCTTATTGTTGATTCTGTTTCAGTTTGGTACCTATTTGTGTTCATTTGCTTATTCAAAAGTGCTTATTTATAAGCACTTTGCATAGCAGTTTCATAGTCTTGCACACAACCACCTGTTTTTATATTTTTCCTAGATTCTTCATATTATTTTAGACTTTTCTTGAATTTTTCAGATTTTTCCAAGTCAGTTTGCTATTTTTCTTTATTTAAATCAATTTTTAAGTCTTTTTAATTAGCATTTAATACAAATAATTCAGAAAAGTTTCAAAAAAAGAATTTTTCATTTTTCCTAGGTTAAGATAAATATAAAAAGTCAAAAAAATATTTTTCCAGATTTTTCTTAGTTAAATTTGTATTTTTAAGCAATTTAAGTAGTTTTAAATATTTTTTAATTCATAGAAAATACAAAAATATTCAGAAAAATACAAAAATAGTTTTGAAAATTCTCTTTTGTTATTTTAGATTTTTCCAAGTCATAATTTCATTTTTCTAGCTTTATTTTATATTTTCTTGTATTTTAGGTTATTATTAAATAGTTAAAAATAGTTTTTAATTAATAATAATTAGATAAATAGTTTTAAAAATAATTTTCTTTTTCTACAAATTTTCTTTTATCCTTAGGTTTGTAAAAATGTCATCTTCATATTTTTAGGATTTATATTGCTTTAGTTTCACATTTTCTTTAGTACATCACGTAGTTTTTTAAATTCAAGTTTTATAAAAACATAAAATCAAAAACATCATTTTGCAAATAGTGATAGCGGTTATTTAATATTTTTATCTTTTTAATTTCCTTTAATTTGCATTTAAGCCTTTGTAATTATAGGCTATTTCTATAGTTATAATAATTCAAATCCCTTTTTCCGTTCAAATCTCTCGATCACTATAATTTGGTGATTCATTGCATAGCTCCTGGACATAACTAACACCCTGGAAACACTACTCTCCTGATCTTCATTGCATTTGCTTCTGAGCTGTTTTAAGTTTGTTACGGTCGGCCATTCACAAGTGGTCGGTTTGAGTGATTAAACTTGACGGTTTGGAGCAGATCAATTTCCATATAAAATGATATTAAACTTGGCAAGTAAAAGAAGTTTTGGAAAGTAATAATATCAACTTACATTTAATTATGGTAAATTTAGCTCATTAAATAATTTAAACATGTACCACCATGGCACATTATAGAAAATCCCTTATAATTATAATCATTACATATGCATAAACATGAAAATAATCAGTTTATTAAATGCTATTTTTTCACAATTATTAAAGCTTAATCACAATCTTATGGATTGTTGTTAACAAAACCGTTCTCAAAATTGTACATACAATTTTATTATATTTTTGTTGCATTTCAGTGAGTTGCATATGGGCAAAGCACATGCATGCTCTAAAGCTAATTTATATATTATGAATGTTTATATCTCTCAACTCTTAATAGCATCAGTTTACTAAATCTGGTAAAAAGCATATCATAAATTATAAACTTGATTTCAATGTTTCATGATTTACGAAACGCCCTAACAAGATATTCCCACCCCCTTAATTCTTATATTCTCAACCCCCCTACTTTTTTGCATTTTTTTTATTTTTTTATTTTATTTATTTTTATTTTTATAATTTTGTTTATAACAAAAAACTATAAACCTGAAAATGCGAAACATGAAATATAATGTTTAATAAGTCAAACGCTTAAAACTGTCAGAAATATAGAACAGAAAACTGTGATGTACTGAAATAAATGGGGAACAAAGGGAATAAAAGTACAAACCGTCCCTAGTAGGGAGGGTGGGAATAGTACATCCAATTTTGAATTTCAGGATGACAGTTAACAAGTACAAAATGTAGAGCATTATAGAAGTTTTACCCAAAAGTAAGGTGGTGTTTGTTTTTTAAGAGGCTCTGAATCTGAATCTGAACAGCACATCTGAATCTGAATCTAAGCGTAAATGTGTGAATCTGACCGCATCTGAACGGGAAAAAAAAAACTCGTGTTTGAACCGCACATTTGCTTGCTCGTACTAATTTTTTTCGTCAGCAAGAGGCAACAAGAGGCATTCAGACACCCCTCTCAAGTCTAGACCATTAAGATCTTACTGCCTCTGAAAGCGTCTGAACGGGAAGAAAAAAACAAATGGTCTGAACGACCAAAATGTCTGACCGCGTCTAAACGGTTCAGATTAAGAGGATGTTAAGAGGCTCTTTATGAAAAACAAACACCACCTAAGAATTTTCAAGCCACATATGGGCGAGGCGTGGCGTGGTGTGGTGGTATAACTAAAATGAGTAAAATATATGAAGATTATAAATAGCGCGAGATGTGGCGTGTCGGGATGATCAAGCCTCACGTCTTAGTGACTAAGGAGAAGCTTTTGCGTTTTTAAGACGTGACAAAAGATGGCGCAAAATATGAAAATATTTATAGCATATTTCATATATATCGTGTTTACAAAAAGCGTTGTTCATAATGAATAAGGTTAAGAAACTATCCTTACATGTAATATTCTTCATTTTAAAATAAATAAATCAATAAATAATAGTCGGAGTTGAATAAAAAAATCGTCACGCCTCATGTTTTAGCGCGCCTTATCACGCCTTATCTTACGCTACGCATAAAGTCTACGTCATGGTCTATTTCATAACGTGAAGGTCACGCATCACACTTTAGCGACGTTTTAGTGCTGCCATAACGCGCCTTTTAAAACCATAAAATACACTATTAACCAAGATGAGTAAAAAATACTATTAACCAAAATGTGTGCGGGTGAAAACACAATTTAATCAACAACCTTTTTGACTTATAGGATTCTCGACATGACATGGGACCAAACCATGCTTTATCAACATATCATGAACCAATTGATGCTTCTTCATCACTTTTATTGCTTTTTGATTAAAAAAAATTAACACTTATGTATATTTAGGTAACTAGAGTTTAGATACTCGGTATTTAGATCATGGAAATTGAACAATCTATGGTTTGATATTACAAAGTCGACCTACTGCTAAGTTTGTTGCTTTTTTTCTTCCGGATAACCATATATTTAAACTTTCTAGCTGACTAATACATCGGGTTGAAACACCATTACATATATTCAAACTGGTTAAAACGTTCACTTTTTAAATGTTGGCGGACCATTTTACGAGTCGTTTGTACCTAACATAAACAAACGTGATGTTTTTTCACATTTTAATAATGATTATCACAAGTCTTTTACCGTTAAGCCACCTCTTAGTGATTTCAAATGCTAAATGATTAGACAAGTTTCTTTAATATGGAATAATGAAAATTTCAAAAACAATCACAAAAATATTAAAAACGCGTACATCATGACAAAAAAAAAGGACTCTAAAATCGAATTTATTTGGATAACTATATAAAAATTCTCCTAACGGTTTATTTACCTTCTCCATTTACCTAAATTTGGATGGATTAACTCAAAAGTAAATTGTAATAGCATAAGAGCATGAGGTATGGTGAAGAAGCCAAACCTCTTCACTTGGGCCCCACGAATGCCACATCATTTCAACACACCTACTTAAAAATACCTCTCATTCAAAACTAACGTCAACCTCTATACTTGGGCCCCACCCATCATCTTTTTATTTCTTTTCCATATTGTGGAAAACTAGAAGGGGGGTTGAATAATTTTACCAATTAAAACTTCATTTTAAAACATTTAGATCGACTTATGTCAATCTACTTAGATGTGTATGTTGGACGTTGATAGATGGATATATAAAAGTGTAATGAAAGATAGAGAGTAAGAAGCACATAACCACGACACGAGTATTCATAGTGGTTCGGCTACAATGACATCTTCCTTGCCCTACTCCACTCCCCGAGTCACCTACTCGAGAATTTGCAATCACTACGCGACACCAACTCCTTATGGCGGAGAAGCCTTCACAACGTCGCCTACTCTTTTTCCGGTACTAGGCTAACCACCGGGTTCTTTCACACCAAGGTGAACCACACCTACCACAACGTTGCCTACCCTTTATCCGGTACTAGGCTAAGTACCGAGTTCCATTACAATGGAGGAACTACTACCCAACACTACACAACACCTAATCTCAAAGGAGATCCACTCCTTATAACAACACCATCAAGGATATCAACATCCTTGAAAATAACCAATCACTATATGTATAACGATGCACCTCATCGATTACACGACCTAGGCATTCTTCACTAATGCCACTTGATTTGTTTTCTAGGCATCCTTCACCAATGCCCTTGACACAACGGTTGGCACCTATCACTAATGCCTTCGTCTCGACACCTTTAGCATTCTTCACTAATGCTCTTGACACGGACGTTAAGCATCTTTCACTAATGCTTTCGTCTTGACTCTTTCGGCATCCTTCACTAATTCCTTTGACACAACACTTCTATGGAGAAAGAAAGAACTATCAACAAGAGAACATCAGTATTCTTGATGATGACGAAGCATGGTAACTCATGAACTTGAGCTTGCTTGACTTCAAGAAGTGGTGATCTCGCCTTTAAGAGGAACCTAGAGAATCACACAAAAACAAAGGACAAACTACATAGAAAGATCCCTTAAGATCAGTGGTTAGAGAGTTACAATACTTGGGGAAAGTATGTGTAAGAGTGGCAAGCCAAAAGGAAGAAATGGCTCACTATTTATAGAGGAGAAATGCTTACTGTTCCTCGGATCCCACGGATCCCTCCCTCAAGGGATCCGTCTAGTGTAAAACTAGGGATCCGTGGGACGCTTGATAACATCAAATAGTCCTGAATATTAAGTGTCAATTTCCCCCGATAATGCTTGTAATTTATATCATATATATGGATTTACGCTTGTTTTCCATTGTTTTCCACTTTCAGGTAAATTACGAGCATTGGAGCTAAAGAGACGTGGAACTGGAGAAATATCTATAGATTTATCACAGTATGCTATTTTGAAGAAGTTACGGCGTAACTCATCTCTCACATTACGCCGTAACTATTGCGTGACTCAGAAAGCCAACTTATCAGAAGGTTACGGCGTAACCCTTCCCAAAGGTTACTTAATGTAACTACATTAGGTCAAAAGAGGTTCCACGCCATCGATACTTACGCCGTGAATTCTGCGATCAACTACGACGTAATCGAGCTTATTGAAGACTATGCGTAAACCATTCATAAGGTTACGCGTAACCCTAGATCTAGTGCATTATTCGAAGAAATAGAAGGTTACGGCATAACTCCTATATTGGTTACACCGTAACTCAGATCTGGCCTATAAATACCCCACGAATTCCAGCATTTCTATTCATTCCATTCCACACACAACACTCTGAGAACGTGGGAAAAAGCTCAAGGCAGTTCTAGAGGAGCATACTGGCACCAATGTCTCCAAGGAGAAATCACTCCACTCACTTTGATAAGCATTAGCGTTTTATATTTCTTTTACTTTCAATTCATGTATTTCGCACCTTTGAATATTGAATTGGTTTGCATGATTAATATGAGCGGCTAAGCACCTTTTGGTGCTAGCCTAGTTATGATTTCTTAATTGTTTTTTTTTGCGTTTACTTTACTTCCGTACAATTATTTCTAAGTGTATGCATGCATAGTTTATTGGTAGCCACCCTTGGTTCGGTAGTTTTGAATGGCGATAGAGGCCAATTGCCTAGGAGATATGACCAACTGACCCTAGGTGAGCAGACTGAGACGGGAAGGGTAAGATATGACCAATTGACGACCCTTTCTACTTGTACGATTTGACCAACTAATCACCTATCATTTGGATGAACTTAAGAATTAGGGGGTGCGTGTCTAAGTTCCTAACGGCCGAGCATTCACTATTATAAATCTAGCATGTAGCGGTACTTAATGACTTGGCTTAGGGGACCAGGAACAACAGGACTTATGACGGTGCGCCTGACTTCTTATGTGGTGGCATCTTTGCTGATAGGTTAGGGCGAATTGACCAAATGTTGTCCTCTCGAATTTGACCCCACCTGAAGTAATTGGAAGTAAGTAGACGTAGACATAACTAGCTAGGAGGATTAACTAAGTTAGCACCACTATCCTCTATTGATTTCCCTTTATCCATTTATTTGCTTTTATCTGCTTTTATCTGCTTTTATTTGCTTTAGTAGTTTAATTAATTAAATCCCTATCGAAACCTTTATTAATCTGTGACACTAGACTTAGTAATAATCCAACACACATATCTCTTGGGACGACCTTGGCTTTACCGATTACTACACTACCCACGATCGGGTACACTGCCCGTTAGTTCACTAGGGTAGACCATAGGTATAACGAGACACTATAAATTTAAGACCTGGTCAGTAAAACCTGCATCAAGTTTTTGGTGCCGTTGCCGGGGAGTTATATTAGGATTTATATTAAGTCTTTTATTTTGTTTTAAAACTTTTCTCACGATCATATTTCAAGTTTTCAGGTACTATGGAAGTTGTTAACATCGATGACCTCACTCTTGAGGAGTATTTGGCGTTGACAAGAGCGGAACAAGGGCTGGGTCTTGTAAGACCGGCAATTGGAGCGGATGTCCGTTTCGAAATCAAAGACCAATTTATGAGGGAGCTTCGCGCTAACCCTTTTTCAGGAAACAGGGACGAAGATGCATATGAGCACGTTGAAAATGTCCTATACATTGCAAGCATTTTCAACATTCCAGGCGTGTCTCATGATGCTGTTATGCTAAGAGTGTTCCCTATGACTCTTACTGGAGGTGCCAGAAGGTGGATCGAAAGATTTCCCGTCGGGGCAATTAATACTTGGGCGTTACTTAAGAAGCACTTTATTCAAAGATATTGTCCACCATCGAATATTTCTAACCAGCTTTTGGAGATCCATAATTTCAAACAAGAATACGACGAAACATTGTATCAAGCCTGGGATAGATACAACGATCTCCTTTACAAGTGTCCTACACATGATCTGAACAACCAACAGAAGGTCAATATTTTCTACAAAGGAATTAACGTAACTACAAGGCAAATGCCGGACTATCAAGGACCTATCCCAAGCATGACCCCTACTCTTGCAATTGAAGCCATTCAAAAAATGGTGGATCATTCTCAGAAATGGCACGATGGAGGAAGTAAAAGAAACCAAGGCGGAAGTTTTGACAGAATTTCAGCAATCGCTAGTAAAATTGAAAATCTCAGTCGAGATATGCTGAAGGTCAGAGAAACCGTTCATGCCATCCAAGTAGGTTGTGAAAGTTGTGGAGGAGGACATCTAACGAAGAATTGTCCTCATGGAACGAAGAGAATATTGAAGAAGCTAAGTATGGAGAAAATCGACCATTTTACGGAGATAATCGAAATAGTAATGGTTATCGTGGAAATTACAACCGTGGGCCCAGTCTTGAAGAAACAATTAATAAGTTCCTAGAGAGTTCAGCCCAAAGACAAAAGGAGCAAGATGAGTGGTTGAAAGAATTCCAGGAAAACATTGACAGGAACCTTTCCAAGTACCACACAACTCTGAAAAACCTAGAATCCATGGTGGAGAAGCTCAGTGAAAAGGTAAGGAGGAATAACGATACACCTGAAGGATCTAAACCAGCTATGGAATGTAAAGTGATTTTTGCTAATGATAACCCGAAGGTTCAGGGCAATGATACGGATTTAGGGGATGATTTATTCGACAGATCTGAGTTAAGCAGTAACCTGCCTAATGAGTTACGGCGTAACGATGTGTTTGACAACGATAACGGGTTATGAAGAATATTGAGAAAACGACTCTAACGAATTACCCCGTAACCAAGAGTCTCAGTTACGGCGTAACTGGGATACATGGGCAGAAAAATTCCTCGATGTAGGCGAATCGGGAAACGAATGGTCTCATGACATTGACCTGTGCCCTCTGCCCAAATCTAAGAAGAAATATCACTGGTGTAAAATGATACCGGTTGCTAAGGGAGATTGGTATGATCTTTGGGCCTCGTATGACCCGAGAAATGAGGTTTGCGACGGAGGAAGTAATAAGGATAGGATCAACTATAACAAATTTATGTGGCCTGCATATACCGATGATGAAAGACTCGAGAAACTCTCCCTTGAAGATGAAGAAGAGCCACTTATCACTCATTGGTGTACTCCTGTCATCATAACTGACGAGGAGTCCACACGAGCATGGCCTACATGCAACCCCTTCCGCGAATATTGCAACGGTGGGGATAGTGAAAGAGAGGAAGAGTGGACATGCCCTCATGAGCGCGAAAGACATTGTATAAAGTTCGGTGATTTAGCATTTGAAGACTGGTACACTATACAATTCGGGGATGCCAAGATTAACCCGAATCTTCTTAAGAAGCTAAAAATTGATTACGAGGAGCACATTCGAAAGAAGGAAGTGGCTAATAAAGACATCTATTGCATGGATGAGCATTAAAGTGAAACTGACAACAAGGAAATACGCAGTCATTGGTGCGAAAGAGTAAAATCTCCTGGGGAAATATTCTGGCATCGTGCAACCCGTATGACGATATGTGTAACGGGGGAAGCAGCTCTGGGAGAATAGGAAAAGACGAATTCTTTTGGTCCTCAACCAATGATAATGAGAAAATGAGATTTCCTTAGCTGGACAATCTAGGATTCGATAGTTGGGTAATGATTAAGTACGGACATGTGGATATGTTAACCAAAGAGAAGATTTGGAAGGAATAAATTAATCGAGAAAATTCAAACAATGAAAGTCTCAACAACACGAGTGAAATAACAATTGAGAAAGACAAGGAGATGGTTAGAGATGAAAAGGAAGAGTGCAAGCGCGTACTAGTAAAGAATCTGCTCAATGAAGAATGGTTCAAAGGTACTGCTTCTGATGATGATGACATTGAAGGGATCCTTGATTACCTCGAGTTGCAAGGTAATGAGGAGTTTACTGATCCCGACGACGAAGCTTACGAGCAAAGGAGGTGCAAACTCTTTGGGATTCCCTACAAGAGACCACCACCTATTATTGTCGAAAAATTCAAATTCATTCGCTACCACTTGGGACCGAAAGAGAAATTTTGTAAAATTCGGAAATTCGAAACTAATGAATACCTCAGAACGGCTACGAACGTCGCCTGGATGAGGCATAACTTGATGAAAGATATTGAAGAAGTCGGGGAAGTCCAAAGGCCCCCATAGAAGCCCCCGCGGCTCGAGTCTAACTTAAAGACTCATAAATAAAGAAAAGTGCTCTTTTGGGAGACAACCCGAATTATCCCTTTCTTTTGTTTTATTTCCATTTCTGTAAGGTTTTGTGGTTTCTAACCATTTTTGCAGGAAACGAGGAAGTAATTACTACGCAGCTTTGTCGATCGAACGAGTTACGGCAGAACTCATCTTGGTGATTACACCGTAACCAACCTTTTAGCAGCAGTGAGAATTCTTGACGCATTACCAATTACGGCGTAATACCATCTCAGTGGTTACGCCGTAACCACTCACTTTGCAGCTTATGTCAGGTTTTGCTAGTTACGGCGTAACTCCCTCAAAAGAGTTGCGACGTAACTTTCCTCTGCTTTAATTCTTTCATTTTAAAACACAATAACCTTGTATTAGTATTTTAAATGAACTTTGTGGGTGTGTTCCCTGTAAACCCTCACGAGACTTCACTCCCAAGTGGTTTAAAAGGCTTGTTGCATTCGCTAAATGCAACCGTGATTCCTACGAAAGTGAGTTAGGTTTGTTTTCCATTTTTCATTTTTTATTTTTAAAATTATGCTTGTCGGTATTGTGATTTCAGGGATTGAAGTTTGTTCATGATGCTTATACGAAGGCACATCTCTTTTTCGTAGGCCTTCTTTCTTTATGGAGCAAATTTCAGGGAAGTTCTCGCTCTAATTCTACCTTTCTCTTCACCTTTATTTAATGCCTAGTACAAAAGGGACTTTGTACAATTCAAGTGGGGGGACGGGAGTAGAATTATCTCTTGAACTTTATTTTGCCCTCAGTTTTCTAGTTTATTTTGAAAAAATTATGCCATTTTTAAAAATTTTGACATGTTTTTCTTAACCTAACTATATTAGACCTTAGCCGAGCACATACAACCCTTGATATTATATGGTGAGATTAGCCTTATCCGTTTCCAATATTTTACCCCAAATCCACCAAATTATGAGTGTGCCGGTAGCTTGTAAACTTTAGAACTTGGCCTTTGCATCATTTCGAGACCATAGACGAGGTATGTTGAGTTAGCTCGATGTATTTGGACTTTTCAGTTTTAGAAGGCAATATTATAGGATTATCACCCAAACAGCCTACCATTGTGTGTCTATCGATTAGTCACCTCGACTTTTCGACCCCCATGTGAAACCCTTTTGTTGCACTCATCTTTAGTGCAAGATACCCCTAGATACACCCTTCTGAGCCATTCCTTTCATTTTGTTTACCCAATATATTGTTTCGATACACCTATACACCTTAGCCTACCCTGTAGTCTTTATTTGCAATTGGGAAGTCATCATTTGCCTAAGTTCAAGGTTCGAGTGGAAAGGTTCGGAAATCACGCTTTCATCGACAATATTTCTGAAGATCATTGAAGACCCCCCGAATTCCCATTGTTCATCTCAAGTGGGGGGATATTATGTTATGTTATTATTATGTTGAAAAAAAATGATGATTCGAAAAAAAAAAAGAAAAAAAAAGAAGAAAGTTGTTATATTATTGTAAAGTGCGATGTTATAAGCACTATAGTATGAGCTTTATTGATTTAGTATCGAGGAGGTCACCTCGGTCACATTTGAAGATTGGAGTTGGTAGTTATGCCAACAGTTGGAGAAAAGGTAGTGTGCCCATCACGACGTCCTCTAATGACACATCTACCTTGCATTTCATGATCCGGTTTCTTGACTTCAAAACTTGAACTTTGGGCGGACGGTAAGTGGTGATGACTTGGTTATAGATTTAGACTACCTGCTTGTTTTTTATTTTACACCAATTATATATCCCATGTCTTATCCTACCCTTTAGTCATGAAGCGTGTCTAGGTGATGCAGCGAGCAATCTTTGGTGTCTTGGCCATGGATTTGGTCATGTATCATTGATTTTGTCCACTTTGCCGTGACATGTTAGTAATGACGAGTCACCCCTTAACCTTTGTCATGTCTACCCATATTGCCTTCAAGAATTGTTTGGCCCTTAACTCTAGTGGTGGAGATTTGTGTAACCGCTAAGCTTATGATATAATACATGCTATGACTGTGCAATTGAGTGATCACCCTGAAATTTACACTTAGAATAGTTGAGAGATTTGAGTGTTTTGTTCCCCTTTCGTGAGGTGTTCGGCTTTGTTTTATTCTAGCATAAGGGATTTGTAAACTCATATTTTCCAGGTTATGGGAGATATCTTTTTAGGAATCTTTCTAATAAGGTCTACTTGAGGGCAAGTAGAGTTCAAGTGGGGGATATTTGATAACATCAAATAGTCCTGAATATTAAGTGTCAATTTCCCCGATAATGCTTGTAATTTATATCATTTATATGGATTTACGCTTGTTTTCCATTGTTTTCCACTTTCGGGTAAATTACGAGCATTGGAGCTAAAGAGACGCTTTGAACTGGAGAAATATCTATAGATTTATCACAAAGTATGCTATTTTGAAGAAGTTACGGCGTAACTCATCTCTCACATTACGCCGTAACTATTGCGTGACTCAGAAAGCCAACTTATCAGAAGGTTACGGCGTATCTCTTCCCAAAGGTTACGACGTAACTACATTAGGTCAAAACAGGTTCCACGCCGCTGATACTTACGCCGAACTCACATCAACTATGACGTAACCGAGCTTATTGAAGACTACGGCGTAACCATTCATAAGGTTACGCCATAACCAGCAGATCTAGTGCATTATTCGAAGAAATAGAAGGTTACGGCGTAACTCCTATATTGGTTACACCCTAACTCAGATCTGGCCTATAAATACCCCACGAATTCCTGCATTTCTATTCATTCCATTCCACACACGACACTCTAAGAACGTGGGAAAAAGCTCAAGGCAGGTCTAGAGGAGCATACGGAGCTGTCTCCAAGGGAGAAATCACTCCACTACGATAAGCATTAGCGTTTTATATTTCTTTTACTTTCAATTCATGTATTTCGCACCTTTGAATATTGAATTGGTTTACATGATTAATATGAGCGGCTAAGCACCTTTTGGTGCTAGCCTAGTTATGATTCCTTAATTATTTTGTTTGCGTTTACTTTATGTGACAACTCGCAATTTCAGATCATTTCTCAAATTTACTATTCATCTCGGAAATTTACTATTCACCGGTTACTATTCATCATTTTCGGAGTCGAAGTAATATTTTGAGAACGTATTTCAAAATTTACTATTCACGAAACACTATTCATTCCCGGAGAAAATTTCTACTCATGCTTTATTATTTCATCATTTATCGTAAACTAAGTTTACGAGCATCAAATTCGCGTAACCTTAATGGTTTAGCTGCGAATTCATGAGAAATCATCAAGGACATTCCATATAGACTAGGTTTAGTCTACATATCATTAGCATCATTGTCATCATATTAGTTCATGCATTGTTTTGCATTTTTCATTCAACGTTTATTTTCCTATTAAATAAACGCTATCGCGTAAACATTATTTTGAACATTTGATCCGACACTTCCAAAAATATTCCTAATATATTTTTATACTCATATTAAGATTATAAAAATATTATTATTAGTTTACCCAGTGTTTTAAATTTATTTCGTATATAAATTGTTATATTTATATAATTACGACGGTTTTCTTAAATACTACACGATAATTATTATTTCACTCAATTCTTGCAAGAAATGTATTTTTATAATTTTTATGACTTCAATATATTTTATTTTGATCCGTTAAAATTTATTTTTAGCTAACGCTACCCTAAATGTTCAAATGTGTATACAAGTTACTAACTATTTTTACTTAACTTCACATTTACTTACACTTGTACATTTAAATACATTATAAAAAAAAAGTATCAAGCTAATGCAAATACCCCTTGGCCGACTTAGGGGGGGGGGGTGAGTCATTGGGTTTACTAAATATCTACTAGTATATTGTATTTTACTCACATACACAACACATACACAAAAATATCCATGGTGAAAATCAAACCATTTCCTTCCTCTCTTCCACACATAACCGGCCAACCAAGGACCAAGGAGAAGGGATCATCAAATATTTTAAAGACAAGATTTATTCACTCTAGTATCACTCTTGATTAAGGTTGCGCAATAAAAACGTTGAGTGATTAGGAAAAACCTTTGTTCACTTCACCTCATCAAGTTACTAGTAAGCATCTCATGATCATTTTTCATCTCTCATATTCATATCATGTTCATATTATCATGTTTGAGTAAAGCATGTAAGTTATATGATGTCTATCCCACTTAAATTGTTTATAAGTACTATAAATTTATATTTGTTATCCTATAATCACTCCTTGTTATATATCACTCTTGGTGATGTCTAGGAACCCATGACACCCTAAGAAGGTGTATGGTAGGATTAGAATAGCTTCGGAGTTGTTTGGAATAGGTTTGGAGCGAGAAAAACTCATTTCGACAAGTTTTCTAAAGGGTCTGTCCTTATTTTGAAATTCTGGAATTTTCGACAGTAAGCAAAATATTTTGGGCTAGATATTTGGAAAATATACTTTAAAACGAAAACGTGTCCGCTTGAACGGGTTAAAACGGAGCTATAACGAAGAAGTTATGAATTTTTGAAGTTTGACGACGAAAACTATTAATTCCAGAAAATTCAGCATGTTGTCTCGACTTTTTACGAGTCAAAAATGAGTCTTAAGCGTTGTTAAATGTGTCGACTTATCAAAAATATATTAGTATATGTTATCACGATTTCGTGGATATAAAGAACGTAGAAAACGGACTTATAACGACTAAGTTATTCACATTTTAAACAAGTTGCCGTAACTTTATTATATAAGAAAAATTAGTATATTTCCATTAGACAAACTTTACGTCAACAAAGGACCATGTTGAGGGTCGTTTTTAACATGGATGTAATACTTTTTATAACGTGATGTCTTCTAGTAAAAGTAAGTTCGCCTAGCATATTTTCCAAAATGTTAAACCATTTGTCAAGCGGAGTTGTAACGAATAAGATACGGTCACTTAAATTTTGCCGAAAACCATCCTTAAACTATATCTTGGGCAAAAGTACCATACTTTAGCTATATTTTTCTCTATGATCGGAACCTCTATGATGAAAACTTAAACACTAAAACTTTGAGATGATGATACAAGCTTCCCAAAACCGTTGAGTTCGTTTCTTAACATTCGACGTACACCATTTTACGACTAGCTTTTCAAGGCCGTTTAGTCACTTTCATGAAATTTCAACAACATTATTTTACGACGAAAAGTTATAATTTCATAATAAATCACTAAATGATTATCGTCGGATATCATTTCAACGTAATTACATGTAAAGTAATTTAAAAATGGTCAAGACGTTAAAAGATTATTTCTCAACGAGAAATATTATTTTCAAAAATTCATAAGTGGTATAGATATCATCCGAATTGCATGCATAACATTACATCATAACTTATTACATATCATATCATTCATAATAGGTCAAGTTTAGAGATTCACGCTACATTTCGGTGTATTCACTTTTGTCATCATAATCATTGCAACAGGTGAGTTCCATAGCCCCATTTTCAATTGTTTTAATGCTTTTATTAAACTCTTTGGGGGAGATACATGCTCAACTATTTTTATGACATTCATGACTATTTGCAAACTATATGTTTATCTGAACTGAATGTTTAGTCATATTCTATATCATAAATCATGGAGCTAAATGTCTTGGTATAATCATGGAGCTAAATGTCTTGGTATAATCATTGAGCTAAAGGTCTTGGTATAATCATGGAGCTAAATGTCTTGGTATAATCATTGAGCTAAAGGTCTTGGTATAATCATTGAGCTAAAGGTCTTGGTATTATCATTGAGCTAAAGGTCTTGGTATTATCATTGAGCTAAATGTCTTGGTATAATCATTGAACTAAATGTCTTGGTATAATCATGAACTAATGGTCTTGGAATTATTTGAAACAACACTCATATGTGTTATATCAATTGATAGATTAAGTAATGTAATGTTATGTGAATTCATTTGACATTATGCGTTTGAACATAAACTATACATATTTTGGCAATGGGTTGTAAACACACAGGTTGCAAGTTTTGTATGGGCGGAACTTGGAACTGAGTGGATTTGCAATGCCTTTGCTGCATGAACATTCTCTAAAGGCTTTACATTTCAACTCAAACTCTATGAACTCACTCAACCTTTGTGTTGACACTTTTTAGCATGTTTTATCTCAGGTATCTAAGGCATTCACTTCATGGCATGCATATGGACTTATCATAGAGTCGTGGTGACGACGCGTCACACATGGGATTTATGCATTTTAAAACATCGTTTGGCTTGTAACAAACTTATTTCCGCACAAATTGATTTTCATTTGGGACCTATCTTTTGTAAACTCTGAATGTTTTATTAAATCAAATGATGTGTTTTCCAAACGACACTTTAGGTCGTTCAATATATCTGTAACTGTAATGCTATGACAGTCAATCCCCAGGAATTCCATTCCGCTGCAAAACAGGTAATTTGGGGGTGTGACACTTTACTTCCGTATAATTATTTTTAAGTGTATGCATGCATATTTTATTGGTAGCCACCCTTGGTTCGGTAGTTTGGAATGGCGATAGAGGCCAATTGCCTAGGAGATATGACCAACTGACCCTAGGTGAGCGGACTGAGACGGGAAGGGTAAGATATGACCAACTGACGACCCTTTCTACTTGTGCGATTTGACCAACTGATCACCTATCGTTTGGATGAACTTAAGAATTAGGGGGTGCGTGTCTAAGTTCCTAACGGCCGGGCATTCACTATTATAAATCTAGCATGTAGCGGTACTTAATGACTTGGCTTAGGGGACCAAGAACAACAGGACTTATGACTGTGCGCCTAACTTCTCTTGTGGTGGCATCTTTGTTGATAGGTTAGGGCGAATTGACCAAATGTTGTCCTCTCGAATTCGACCCCACCTGAAGTAATTGGAAGTAAGTAGACGTAGACATAACTAGCTAGGATGATTAACTAGGTTAGCACCACTCTCCTCTATTGATTTCCCTTTATCCATTTATTTGCTTTTATCTGCTTTTATTTGCTTTAGTAGTTTAATTAATTAAATCCCTATCGAAACCTTTATTAATTTGTGACACTAGATTTAGTAATAATCAAACACACATAGCTCTTGGGACGACCTCGACGTTACCGATTACTACACTACACATGATCGGGTATACTGCCCGTTAGTGCACTAGGGTAGACCATAGGTATAACGAGAAACTATAAATTTAAGACCTGGTCAGTAAAACCTGCATCAACGCTCCTCTTTGCCCATGGGTATTTTGGTTATGGGTCATGGGTCATGGGTTATGGGTTGATCCATGGGTCTTTTATTAGATACAATGTATCTAATGAGTGCAATGCACCTAGTCAAATGGGTATTGGTCAATACCATGGGTTATGGATATGTTCCATGGGTTGTAGTTTTTACCCATTTACAATACATACTAGTTATGTATATATTTTGCCCAATATTTAAACACTAGTTGTTGTACATATATATTACTAAATCATAAAATCACTTATACTTGTTTTAGTGTTTTATGTGAAAACGTAAGTCTGTTAGAAAACTATTGGCTCAAACTATTTACGTATTTTATTTGTTTCGTTAAAATGATTTTACGTTTGTTATTGACAAAACATTAGAAGATCGTAAAATATAAATAAACATTTTTACGGCTTATTTGTATTAACAATCTCTCCCTTTTTGTTGATGACAAAACATAAAATTATTTTAAGGAAAAACTAAAATTCGTAAAAGTTCGAATTGGAGTTTTTACTCTCTTGTCCCCCTTTTTGTCGAAACAAAAAGAGCGTCGAAAAGAAACTAACACGTTGTTTTAAGAAAAACATGTAAAAGAGAAAAAATGTAAAGAGAGCACGTGACGGGAATGGTTCTCGTCTTTAACTCCCCCTTGACGAGTCCATCCCTTTCTGAGGGCGTCAAGTAAATATAAACTAATAAGCTAACGAATTGCAATTTTGTTTGCAAATGGTTTCGTCCTTGTGACGAAGATGCTCCCCCTTGAAGATTGCAACTTTGCAATGGGGTGTCATGAAGTGTAATCCAAATAAGGATTATGTTGCAAATGGTTTTGCAATGTATGGTTTGACACAAAGCTCTCCCTAGCTTAGGGTGTCAAGTTCTTCATGTGTATTTTGAAAATCTACAAAATAAAGGTTAGAAAACAAGAGTATAGTGCATAATTTCCTGCAAATAAGACTCAAGTTAGTAGAATTTAGTACTTCTGTACCACGGATCCCACGGTTCCCTCTTTTGTGGGATCCGTCTAGGCAATTTCCAAGGATCCGTCTGTCTGGTGATTGATTATTCAGCAAAGGTGATATACCAAACAATGCTAAATATAAGAGTGAGATATGTATACAAACAACAAACATATGCTCAAAGCAATATGACAAATAAGTTATCATTCAATATTCAAAGAGATAATCAAGAAATCTCTAAAACTAAGAGAATGATTTAGCCATGCAATACATATTCCACTTAATACTAATGAGTGACCTAAACTTAAGAAGCAATCACGTGCTTAAGGATGATCAAACATGAAATGGGATTCCTAAACGTTATAAGTTGAGTTTGAGGCTAGGACACCGTTTTAGGCTCACGGTTGTTTAGGTTTGTTGACCTCTTCGAAACTTTCGAGGAGGTGATAAAACATGAAACGTTGCTCTTCACGTAGTTCATGTATCAACCTTTCAACATGTTGACAATGATAGCAATCCTTGTCATGGTTTTGAAGAGATGGTGGTAAAGGTTGAGTTTCTTGAAGCGGAGGTTTAAGTGAAGTGGGTTGAGGATCCTCAAATAAAGGAGGAATTGGTGGAGGCTCATTAAGTGGTGGCTCAACAATGTTTGAGGGTGGAGGTAGAGAAGTGTCAACTTCCATGTGGTCGGGTGGTTGACTTTGATGTCTCCTCATAATCCAAAATGGACCATTGGAGTGAAATGGAGAAATTGACATTGGTGCAAGTGTTGATTCAACACTTTGGTTTTGTTGTACAACCTTTTCTAGTGAATGTGTTGGTAATGGTGGAGGATGAGATGGCCTAAGGGGTAAGTCCTCTAAGTTGTGAGAATGTGGAGATGATTGTGAGGTGTTAAATGATGTGGCTCTAGGCACCAATGATGTTGATTGGGTTAAAAAAGGTGTGTTTGGTTTAGAGTTTGGTGATGATATCCTTGTGGGAACAATCCTCTTGGGAATTAGTTTGATTGGTTTATTTGGTGTAAGGGAAATCCTAGCATTTTTGGACTTAACCGAAGATGATTCGGTTTAGGAAACTTCGTGTATGACCCTAGCAAGTTTCTTGGATGGTTCTTGGGTGGATGAGTTAGCACTAGGAGCTTTTCTCATGATGAAATGACTAAGGAAGACGTTTCTAATTGCTGAGAATTATGTTGTGTTTGATGACTAAGGAGTTCTAGCAAGATGACTTGTAAAGGGAAGAATTTGGCAAGTGCATTTAATACTTAAGCCACTAAGATTCTTAGGAATGTGATGATTAACATGCACAAGAGTCAAATTCAGAGTTTTACTGATCTAGGGACTCAATTAAGATGAGGTGGAGTGTTCAAGTTAGCAAGATGGGCTTGAAATGACTGTTTTATCTAGAGTTGACATAATCTGTCACCCGAATCCCATGGTTCCCTCCTTTGAGGGATCCGTCTAGGCTAATCCTAGCGATCCGGCTCTCAGCAGCTATGAAAGGATAAAAATGATGTTTCTAAGGTCTAAAGCCTATACCATCTTGAGTGTTTCAGTCCTCCTAAGTATCTTAAATGAGGGTGTACTTGAATGATCAAGAGTAATAAGTGATATAGCTAATGATTGACTTTTATGGAAGGAAAATGAGGCTTTGTGACTACCAATGAATGTTCAAGGATGAAACTAAGAATTTTGATGGTGTCAAGTTATAATAAATGATCCTAGAGATTAGATGTGAGCTTGAGATGAAGTTTTAAAAAAATCCTCAAAAATCAAAAGAATTGAAAGACTAATTTTTGACCCGTTTTGAGATAAGGATGGCTAGAAACAATTTCTTAAAATTGATCAATATATTCACCTAGGTGTTTTGAGATGTGAAAAGCCATGTGTGAGTATTGAAGTGGAAATATGGTGAGTTTTGATGAGTTGATAAATCAAAAGCACTTTGAATTAGATCTTATGTAAGCTATGGGTGAGTTTGAAGCTTTCTCATGCTTGAAGAAAACTTAGTTGGGTTCTAAAATCTTATGTTTAGCTAGTGTGAAGTGATCTAGTAAACTATTTTAATGTATGGGAATCTGCATTGCTGATCTGTTGTCACGGATCCCACGGTTCCCTCAAGGGAGGGATCCGTCTAGGCTAATCCTAGGGATCCGGCATCTGCATATCAGAACCATCACAAAAGCAAGTGCAGATTTTTGCACCAAGAAATATACACTAATAACCATTAAACTAAACAACGATATAAACATGTCGTCACATAAAACATATCATAGATAATGGTAGGAATAATGATATCCAAGATAACACAAACAAACATGCTAACACATAATCATTCATACACAAATCAAGTGTCTCAAGACAATCATAATCCTATAGTCTCTTTCGTCAATCCTTTCTTTTCCTCTTTCCCGACTTCGTGACGTGGTAATCTAGGTTTTGAATCATACCCCTTAATTGTTTAAATTCCGCGATCTCGTTTGGAATATCTGGAAGTTGTTGATAGTAATCAAAGGGTCCAATTCGATGTTAGCTATGGGGTCGACATCTTTTTCTTCTTCATCTTCTTCTACTTCTCCATCCGAGGAGTCCGAGAGAGCTTTAGGTTTTCTTCCATTGACCATGAACCGTTTAGGAGGTTGTTTGGTAAGAGGTACCATGACGTGATCGGCAAAGAAATGATCATCGTTGATAGGAGATGGTTGCAATGCACTAACATACTTACAAAGTCATGTTAGGAGCATACCATATGGAAGTACCATGTTGGAAACTTTGAATACCCCAGCCATTCTCTTCAACATGTAATAGGCGAGATTAAATGGCTTTTGGTGGATGTGACAATAGATCATTTGCACGAGACATGCATTTGGATGATCCTTGTTACCAACTAGGCTAATGGCGTTTTCTCTAAGGATTTCTTCCCATTTTCTAAACATGGGATGCATTTCAAAAAGTTCCATTTGAAAAGGATCACAGTGAATGAGCTTTTTGTTTTGGTTGAAACGGGATTGGTCGGTCCTAACCTTGAAGATAGTATCTCGAATGGTTGCGGGATGATCAAGAGGAGTATTGTAGATAGGTTTAGAATCAAGTGCAAGATTTTGAGCGGCAATTGCCCAATCTTGAGAGTACATACAAATTCCTTCACAAGAAATGCGAAGAATTTGAGCAAATGTGTTGAGAGGTAGAGTGAAGTTTTGTTTATTGATGATGAAGGCGATTGAAATTCTATCATCGGTGTTTCGAATGATCCTAATGCTTTTATAGAATTCAAAGATGAAAACCGGGCAAATTTGTTCATCAATGTCAATAAGACAATCAAAGTTGATTGCCGAGAAGACTTGACGAATGTCGGTATCTTCAAGGAAACTTTCCTTGACTACTCGACCTTCGTGAACAAGTCATTTTTCAAGTCTTTTGAAGACTTTTCGGTCGGTTTTTGATAGTCCTTCTTTTCGATAGTAATGGGTGAGGTAATGGACGGTATCATGATTGTCTTGTTGAGTGGCTTTATGCATGGTTGGTCCTAAAAACACAAATATTCTAATTAGGCAAAATTTGTTGAGATGGGTTTATGGTTTTAATTTGTATTAACAATGTTGTGAACACAATGTAATTTTAGTTGAGTGAAAGCCCCTTTTAATGATTAATTTTCAAAACCCTAATTAAATTAATTGATTAGAAATTGAGAAACCATAAACCCTAGGATGAGGATGATGAAAATTAGAACATGTTAGTGTAATTACTTACAATGGTGTTCTAGAGAAGAGTGCTTGAGGATATGTAGTCCTATGAGGATGAAATCAGTTCTTGAGTCATTTTTGTGTTTTGTGGGGAGAGGGAAAATGATCAGTAATGATTTTCAAAAGCGTATAGCTGTTTTCTGTCTCACGGTTCCCCCGAATCCCTTGTATTTGGGATCCGGCTAGTACAACTAGAGGGATCCGGCTACTGTGGACAGAAAAAGGGTCGTTTGGCATTATTTTTGTAGTAGGCTATAAACTAGCTTATGAAACAAAAATAGTTTTGAGGTTTCAAATGAAAAGATGTTTTGGTTGACGGGATTTGATAAGTTAATTATCAAGGATCCATTTGTGACGACGGCGTTAGTTTGACGAAATCAAGAGGAATACTATTCCCGATGATGAGTAAGTCGGGAAAGTGACGAAAGAGAGACTTTTAAGAGACTAGCAATTATTAAACAAACAAGAACTATGATATCAACATAATCATGACATACCTTTATGCTTCTTGGTTTGGCTTATGAAGACATAATACCAAACATACTTCATGAACTCTTAAAGTAATCCTTTGTACTTAGAGTAAGTAGGTTGTGATTACTTTTAGATCCTTTCTTGAAGGTTGACTTCATTATTCTTTGAATAGAAATGAAGGTTATGAAGAGATCCTAGCATGAAGATATCTTGAAAAAAATATGCTAGAATGATCTATTAATGTCCAACATGAAAGAGAAAAAAAAATGTTTTGAAATATTTCCTTCTTTGTAGTTTTCAAACATACACGAATCGTATCAAGTTTTTAAAGTACAACTTACTCTAAGAAACTTGGTAACGAAGCTCTGATGCCAATTGTGGAAAACTAGAAGGGGGTTGAATAGTTTTACCAATTAAAACTTCGTTTTAAAACATTTAGATCGACTTATGTCAATCTAAGTATGTTGGACGTTGATAGATGGATATATAAAAGTGTAATGAAAGATAGAGAGTAAGAAGCACATAACCACGACACGAGTATTTATAGTGGTTCGGCTACAAGGACACCTTCCTTGCCCTACTCCACTCCCCGAGTTACCTACTCGAGAGTTTGTAATCACTACACGACACCAACTCCTTATGGCGGAGAAGCCTTCACAACGTCGTCTACTCTTTTTCCGGTACTAGGCTAACCACCGGGTTCTTTCACAGCAAGGTGAACCAAACCTACCACAACGTCGCCTACCCTTTATCCGGTACTAGGCTAAGTACCGAGTTCCATTACAATGGAGGAACGACTACCCAACACTACACAACACCTAATCTCAAAGGAGATCCACTTCTTATTACAACACCATCAAGGATATCAACATCCTTGAAAATAACCAATCACTATATGTATAACGATGCACATCATCGATTACACGACCTAGGCATTCTTCACTAATGCCACTTGATTTGTTTTCTAGGCATCCTTCACCAATGCCCTTGACACAACGCTTGGCACCTTTCACTAATGCCTTCGTCTTGACACCTTTAGCATTCTTCACTAATGCTCTTGACACGGACGTTAAGCATCTTTCACTAATGCTTTCGTCTTGACTCTTTCAGCATCCTTCACTAATGCCTTCGACACAACACTTCTATGGAGAAAGAAATAACTATCAACAAGAGAACATCAGTAGTCTTGATGATGACGAAGCATGGCAACTCATGGACTTGAGCTTGCTCGACTTCAAGAAGTGGTGATCTCGCCTTTAAGAGGAACCTAGAGAATCACACAAAAACAAAAGACAAACTACATAGAAAGATCCCTTAGGATCAGTGGTTAGAGAGTTACAATACTTGGGGAAAGTATCTGTAAGATTGGTAAGCCAAAAGGAAGAAATGACTCACTATTTATAGAGGAGAAATGCTTACTATTCCCCGGATCCCACGGATCCATCCCTCAAGGGATCCGTTTAGTGTAAAACTAGGGATCCGTGGGACGCTCCTCTTTGCCCATGGGTATTTTGGATATGGGTCATGGGTTATGGGTTTATCCATGGGTCTTTTATTAGATACAATGTATCTAATGAGTGCAATGCACATAGTCAAATGGGTATGGGTCAATACCATGGGTTATGGATATGTTCCATGGGTTGTAGTTTTTACCCATTTATAATACATACTAGTTATATATATATTTTGCCCAATATGTGAACACTAGTTGTTGTACATATATATTACTAAATCATAAAATCACTTATACTTGTTTTAGTGTTTTATGTGAAAACGTAAGTGTGTTAGAAAACTATTGGCTCAAACTATTTACGTATTTTATTTGTTTCGTTAAAATGATTTTACTTTTGTTATTGACAAAACATTAGAAGATCGTAAAATATAAATAAACGTTTTTACGGCTTATTTGTATTAACACATATATTTCAAAAACAATAAAATTCATTTCATTTAAATAAAATTACAATACGGGAAAAACTACAATACGGAAAAACATACGATAAATAAAAAACATACGAAACTTAAAAAATACAACATTTTTCGCCTTTTACATGTTGTATTTTGCTATTATTTGGTCTTGTTTCTTTTTAATGATTGATTTTTTCGGCTCCGGCAACCCCTCAGTATCAAGCATGAGAAACACTAATTCTCGACACTCTAAAAGTCCCTTTTCTTTCATTATCCTCGCCTCGTACACTTCTTCGGATTTGTCTACTTTACGTTTATAATCTTGACGTAAAGCATCCACTATAGCATCCGATTGACTCCCCCCGGTGCTCGTTGACGACTCCACTGATTTTGATTTTTTTGCCGGTCAAGGCTTGCCTGCGGGACGAGCTCTTGGATCAGGGTCGAATAGTTCGGCGAGATTATCTTGATCGATCACGTCCGGCGCGTCCCATTTGGTATATTGTTTCAAAACCTTCCACGCCGAGACCATATTAAACTGTCTCCCTGATTGAGCCTTAAAAGCGAGTCTTGCATTCTCAATATGATCAACATCATTTTCCCCGGATTTAGGCTGCAAATGCTTGTAAAAACCGTTGAACTTTTGGCAATCATCGTTTACCCGAATCCATTTACCCGTGACCATATTTTTGGTACGAGTAGGCCCTGTTGTCCGAGCATTGAAGTCCTCCCAAATCTAAGTCCAAAACGCATCGTTTTGTCGGTCATTACCGATAGCGGTGTTTTGGGAAACCTCGACCCAACACTCGACTAAAAAAAATTCTTCGTCGTTTGACCAACGAATTGTGGTTCGACATACTTCCTCCTCCTCCTCCTCCTCGTTATCCGCGTCCAAATTCACCACGATCTTGTTTTTTTTCTTTGGCGCTTTGGCCGGTTTTTTTCCTTGACGACGTTGTTCACGTGTTTCGATTGGTGGTGGTTGAGGTACTTTGAATTGTGACATCATTTCTTGTGATTCAAAGTAATGTTGTTGTGAAGGGTAGAATTGTGGTTGTGATTGTTGTGACGGATAGAATTTCGGTTGTGATTGTTATGATTGATAGACTTGCGGTTGTGATTGTTGTGATGGATAGAATTGCGGTTGTGATTGTTGTGATGGATAGAATTGCGGTTGTGATTGTCTTGGATATTGGTAAGCTTGAAATCCGACGTGCGAAGAAGAGTTTGAGCTTTGGGACGATGGGGTGGACGTGTTTGACGAAGACGAGTGTTGTTGTGGGTTCGAGTTGAGAAGATTGGTAAAGGACATCTCGTTTGGATCTTGAGACATTTTTGGTTGTGGATTGAGATAGTGAAGATAAAATATTTTTGAAAGAGAAGTGTGAATTTTTGTGTAAAATATGGGTATTATTTATAGAGTGGGTGGGGTAAATATTTAAATTTGAAAAAAAAAAAAAAAAAAAAAAGTTAACCATTGAATACAACGGATATATTTCAAAAGTGTTTTGTCTTACTTGTGTTGTGGGAGCTGCGAAGAGGAGAGTGGCGAGTGGAGGTGGTGTAGTGGCGGAAAACAGCGGCGAATGGCGAGGCTGCCACCTCAGACTGGCGAGCCTCCCTCTTCACCATACCTCATGCTCTAAGGTACTCATTGGTGTCGTTGTGCGGTGTTATAGGTAAAGTGTTGTCACATCAATACTTTATAACATGAGAATCTGATGCCATAGGACACCCTGGACATCACAATTTTTTTCATTTATTTAAATAAAACAACACACTAAACTAAAATTAAAATTATATTAATAAAAAAAACTTAAATAAGTCAAAAGAGAATAAAAATAAACGATACTTTAGAAATAACGATCCACTAAAAAAGATACAATTTAGTGATTTATAAATACTCCACGATATCGTGTCGAAGGTCGTCGTGCACTCTCCTATCCCAAAGTTCTTTGTTTTTTCTTCGTTGTATCTCGCATTGTTCGACCCAAATACGTTGAATATTCGGTTGTGGAGAAACGTATATAACATTGAGGTGGTTATTTGCCCACAGAACACCAAAATATGCATGCCAAACCCACAAATTATATGATGCAACGACTTCAAGCATTATACTCGGGTATTTATGATCACACCTTTTGAATTGCCAGTGTAAGGCCTTCAGACAGTTTGTTCATTCCCAATGCATACAATCAATGCTCTCGAGCATTCTCGAGAGTATATTTTTATTCGTGCAATGCATATATATGTTGGATACGATTTAAATCAGGTTGCCTTAAAAATCTTCTAAGTATAAAGTATATATGCATTTAGTGAAATTTTTGTAAGCATTTACGTGAACAACGCTCACCAATTTGTGAGTACTCGTGAAATGCATCGGTTGATGTGCCGTATGTCAATTGATGTATGGTCGATGTGCATTTAATGATAGGACTAATACTTAAACGACCCAAAGCATCCGGTCATTGTTTAAAAAAATAAAGGTATTCGGGAAGATGGTTAACATTGTAATTTGTAATATCAACTATTTGTTTAAAAAGTTTTGAATTCATTCTATAACTTTGCCTAAAATTCCTCTCCGTGTATTTAGATGGATTGTTTTCGTCTCCAAAATAATCTTTCAATAGTCGTTGTTCCGCAACCTCTCGTTCACTCGATATGTATTCCCTAGTAAGAGGAACCGAACTCTCGTCTTCTTGATTGCCCAGAGCTTGAAGTTGTTGATAATATTAAAAATATTGAGGATACCGTTATGCATCGTTTTGAGAGTAAAGATCGTAAAGATCAAGGTCGTTGGGATCTATAGCGTTTTTTGAAGGGAAAAAGATAAGTATTTGCTGAGATGTGTATGTAAAAATTAGAAGATTAATGATGTATTTATAAGATTTTTAAAGGGTAAAAATTTGAAAAAAATGTGAAGTTTTATGACACAAAAAATGGCTATAAACAACCCTAAAGTTCATGTTTTTTTGGCCGTTAAGTAACGCTTACAAAAGAGAAAAGGAAGAAAAAAGAATTACCAGGCCGCTCGACTGATGGGAATGGTGCGAAGCAAGAAAACGCCACCCATGATGTGAGTCTGGCGCCATGGATTGCGTTTTGAGAATGGCGCAATATGAAAACACAAGATATCGTGATCTGAAAGCAGTTAAATTTGCCAAATATATATATTATCCTATAACCATTAGTAAAAAGAAAATGGATTTTTTTAAATATAGCCATATCTTTGAGTAAATTGCAAATTTCGTCCCTAACATTTGTCAAAATTACAATTAACACGCTGAAAATGAGGATAACAAACATTAAAGACGAAATTTACAATTTACCCCATATCCTTAAAGCATGTCACCAACCGTGGCTACAACCGACGTACCACGTTATAGCAAGTACCACACGGTCCACACAGTTAATATATCTCCATGGTTGACTTGGTATTACCATATATATTTTCAAAATCAGATACACAAAAATAAAAATAAATAAATAAATAAAAAAAGAAAAAACAAATCCAGGAGGACGGCAGGCCAAAAGTACCAAACCACTAGGCTCGGAACCAGGTTCGGAAATAAAAAGCGGGTTCTGTATTCAAAGTGAAATTTATAAAAACCACCCAAAATATAAAAAGCAGCAGTTAGCCAGCCAAAAAAGCTAAAAAGAAACTAAAAATTGGCGAATTTTGTTGTTGTTGTTGTTGTTGCATTTCTTGTGTATTAGAAATTAAGCAACCTTCACACCCCCCACCATTAATTCCTTTTTTATATATCCAACTCACACACACACACACTCTCACACACATACTTAGCTTAACTTTATTCTTCTTCAATTGGTGAATTATGAATTGGAGCTAAATTTTGTTATTGGAGATTAAATTTTGGAAGATGATGTCATCTAATGGTGCATTACGGTTTTCAGTTGTTTCCGTTATGGAAGATGTTCTTCAACAGCATGATAATAATCGTCCTTGTGATCTCGATTTTGATTCTCGCAGAGCCGAAGAAGCCGGTATAACTAGCTATTTACTCTTATGTGTAGATTATTATGAAATTATGTTACTGTATGTTTTTATGTAAGTGAATTTAGGTGAAATAGTACGATAATACCCGAGGGTAGGGAGACTGCTTCTAGGAAGACCTCTGACAAGTGTATATGTGTGACTGATTTAATTAGGTGAAATACTAGTATAATTGGTAATTATGTTTGTTGGAACTCGAGGACGTAACTTAGGATCTGATTTCGTGCTGTGGTTAAGTTATGTTATATTGTAGAATTACAAAATAAGTTACTAATGAGATGGTGTTTGGATTAAATCATTATAGCAATGAGAAGATATGAAGCGGTTGAGTGGATGAGAAGAACGCTTGGAGTTGTTAATGCACGAGATTTGCCAGCGCAGCCTTCTGAGGAAGAATTTAGGGTCGCTTTGAGAAGTGGATCGGTTTTGTGTCATGTGATTAATAAGGTTGAATCAGGAGCTGTGCCTAAGGTAATTTTTGTTACTGTACTTTGTTTGTCGGGGTAATTTGGTAGTAGTAGTTGAATTGACGATAATAGTGAGTTTGAATGTTTTTAGGTGGTTGAAGGCTCATGTGATTCGGGTGTTGTTCCTGATGGAGCGGCGTTATCGATATATCAGTGTTTTGAAAATGTGAGAAACTTTCTAGTAGCTGTGGGAAATATGGGACTGCCTACATTCGAGGCGTCTGATTTGGAACAAGTAGGTGTTCTTATTGGATTACGTGATAGACCATAGTTTATGGTCATGATTGTGTCAATAAAGGCGTTTTGTATTGTTTTGCATTTCAGGGAGGAAAGTCATCTAGAATTGTGAATTGTATTCTAGCTATGAAATCATATAGTGAGTGGAAAAAAGCAGGTGGTCACGGGACATGGAAATTTGGTGGAAATGCGAAACCTGTCACATCAGGCAAGAACTTCATACGCAAAAACTCAGATCCGTTTAAGAATTCATCGTCAAGGAATATGTCGACGAATGAGACGACTATGAATGCTCATTTAGTTGAAACTGAGAATGCCAAAATGGTAGGTAACATGTACTTGATGCCTCTTGGTCGTTTGTAATTTTTTATATATTTTTTTTATCATATTCAAAAGTGTACACTCCTAATGCTTACCGTATGCTTCTATGCAGTCTAATTCATCGTTAAATCAGCTTGTCCGTGCAGTTCTAATGGATAAGAAACCAGACGAGGTTCCCATTGTAAGTGTAGTCTGGTACTTTAGCAAGTTTGTCTCGCCATAATGACTTAGTAACTAATGCAAGAAGCCTAAGATCATTAGTAATGTATTATGAACTTAACAAAGACCCTAAATTTGTTTATATAATACAGTTTCTTCTTGGATTATACAATACAGTTTCCTTTTTTATTCTAACTATACCTGTCATACATTCTGCTTGTGCAGCTTGTTGAATCCGTGTTAAGTAAGGTCATGGAAGAGTTTGAGAATCGTATTGCTAATATTGAACTGGTGAGCTTTTTAGCCATGTTATTTCATTATAAACTCCTGAGTTGCCTAACAACCATACTTAAAACTCTGTATATTCTTGGTAAACAGAAAAACGCAGCAGCTAAAGATAATACTCTTCTAAAACACGCATCTAATGATATAAAGGTGAGTATCTGTTTCTTTTTGTACTGAAATTAATGGAGGTTGGAATTCTTTATATAAGGTGTAGTCGTCTAGATATCAATTTTTACTTTTCTCAACCAATCCTTCCTATAAATTTCAAGGTGGAAGACAAAAAATTTGCAATTATAGAGAAAGATTAGAACTTCAACAAGAACACCATTTCTGATGAAGAAAAGAAAAGAAATGATTTGAAATATCAAATGGCTTTTGATTTACAAGAAAAAGATATCAAGGTATGATCAACTTTGAATCAAATTTCGCCGGTTTTAGGAAACTTAATTGATTCTTAACATCGTATGTTGATCCCTTGTGCTACAGGAGCTTAAACAAACTCTCTCAACCACAAAAGCCGGGATGCAATTCATGCAAAGGAAATTCCACGAGGAGCTTCAGAATCTCGGTAGACTATTGATCTTCACTCTAAGTCTAAAAAATAATGTGTTTTCATCTTCATTTTAAAACCTCGATGTGGATGTTGTTATAGGTATGCATGTTCATGGTCTAGCGAGTGCCGCTTCTGGATATCATAGAGTTCTTGAGGAAAACCGGAAGCTATATAATCAAGTCCAAGATCTTAAAGGAAATATTAGAGTTTATTGCCGGGTGAGACCAGGAGGATTGGACTTCCAGAGTGTCGTGGAGAACATTGAAGAAGGAACAATTACTATTGACACCCCTGCAAAGTATGGAAAAGGGTGTAGATCGTTTAACTTCAACAAAGTATTTGGTCCCTCAGCAACCCAAGGTTGGTGTATCTTACTTCTATTCACTAGAATTTTACATCGACTCATGTTCTGATTATGTGCAATATGCATACGTGTTCTGCAGAGGAGGTTTTTGCAGACACTCAACCCCTCATTCGCTCTGTTCTTGATGGTTACAATGTTTGTATCTTTGCATACGGTCAAAGAGGGTCAGGGAAAACACACACAATGGTAGTCTGTTCTGACATTTTTATAAATTAAGTAGGAAGTGTTTACACGTATATTTTACATATAGTCCCTTTGCTTGATTTCATCTAGACTGGACCGAAGGATCTTACAGAGAACAGTCGAGGAGTAAATTATAGGGCGTTGGGTGATTTGTTTTTTCTGGCTGAACAGAGGAAGGATACTTTTCACTATGACGTGTCCGTTCAAATGATTGAGATTTATAATGAGCAAGTTCGAGATCTGCTTGTTACTGATGGTTTAAACAAAAGATATCCTTTTTTGTTATGCTTTGCAATTATAGCTTATAAATTTGCACTGAAATGTGCAACTTGATCAGTAGCTAGAGGTGGAAGTTTCAACCTAGTTGATTTGGGTCATGTTTCATCTTCAACAGGTCAAATGGGTTAAGCTCAGTAAGATGGGTAAAGTCATCAGGACAGTATACAAATTCAAAAAAAGTAAAAAACTGTTATTAGAAAAGTTAAGATTATTATTGTAGAAAGGTAGATTATGTAATCATTTTAACACTTTAGTTACTTATTAGTTTCAAAAGGATATCTAAAAGGAAAGTATTTGTCTGCCAGACTGACCCGACCCATTTACACCCGCACAAAATTACCTATTTTGACCCGTACTCACAATTATCCGCCCAGCCTGCCTATTTTACATCTCTAGCAATAGTACAACAATTTTTGATGGCATATTAAAATGTATGTTGAGTAGAATGTATTTCGTATTTCATTTTTTATCCTGAAATATGGTTTATTCCTTAACCTGATATTACATTAGAAATTCGTAACAATTCACAAAACGGATTCAACGTCCCAGATGCTAGCCTTGTGCAGGTGACATCAATGTATGATGTTATTAATCTAATGAACCTTGGGCATAGAAATCGGGCTGTTGGCGCAACTGCTCTCAATGACCGTAGTAGTCGCTCCCACAGGTTTGATAATTTTCTTTTAGAATGTCATGCGTTTAATTTTTTATATCAATCTTATATTTGAATTTCGATTATCTACAGTTGCTTGACTGTACATGTCCAAGGGAGAGACCTAACGTCTGGAGCTGTTCTTCGTGGTTGTATGCATTTGGTTGATCTAGCAGGAAGCGAAAGAGTTGACAAATCTGAAGCAACAGGAGACAGATTAAAAGAAGCACAGCATATCAATAAATCACTTTCGGCATTAGGCGATGTAATATCATCTCTTGCTCAAAAAAATTCACACGTGCCTTACAGAAACAGCAAACTTACTCAATTACTTCAAGATTCACTTGGTGAGACAACACAATCTTTATAAAGCTTCATCGTTTATGTGAAAGTATTCCCTTTTGCTTCCAAGTTTTAAGTTTTTTTTTTGTTGCCTTGTGGATGTATTAGGAGGGCAGGCAAAGACACTTATGTTCGTTCACATAAGCCCAGAACTGAATGCTGTTGGAGAAACGCTAAGTACACTTAAGTTTGCTGAACGGGTAGCGACTGTAGAACTCGGTGCTGCCCAAGTACATAAAGATAGTTCAGATGTGAAAGACCTCAAAGAACAGGTTTTCTAACGTACCCCTATATTTTCCGTAACACTAACATACTCCGTATAGGTCAGTAGATATTTGTTTGCTTATAAATTTGTGTAAAATTGGAAAAGTATGTTTCTTGTCTCAGATTGCCAATCTAAAAGCTGCTCTGGCAAAGAAAGAAGGGGATCGGGATGGCATGCAACAGAAAGTATCGGGAAGTCCAGGTGGCAAACTGTCATCTCATTCCCCACGAATCTTACAGCGAGTAGATTTGATCCCGGAGCCAAAGAGTCGTAAAAAACCAAAGGCGGATGTAGGCAACCCTGAGGTAATTCATAAATTCATAGAATGGGTCAAAATGAGTTTGGGTCAAAAATGACTATTTGTTCACTGGGTTTAGTTGACCAGAAACACTTTTTTGTCCAAAAAGAATCCATATTAAAAGTAATAGTAGTGTGTGAATATGATGATTACAACAATTAGATTATATTACGTTGTTATATGCGTTAGAAAATACACTTAAGGAGACTTTCGACTCATGTGATCAACAATTTTAAGCTTTTTTTTTAATACTTAATCAGTTTGACCCATTCAAGATACAACATAAACTAAAATAGACCAACTACGCATGATCTATACTTTGCTTTGTTTCTGTTAATCTAAATGTGGCCCATTGTCTAATCAGATGGCCAAGAAAACTAGGTTGAGGCAGAAGACAAAAAGCTACGATTTAGATGAGCTATTAGCAAATTCACCTCAGTGGCCTCCAGTAAGCAGTCCTGGTCAGACGTATCTAGAGGATGATAGAGACATGGGCTCTGGTGACTGGGTTGATAAGGTCATGGTAAACAAGCAAGATGCAGCTAGATGTTGGGAAGCAGAAAATGCTGCATTTTACCAAAACTATGTTCCAAATTCTTCCAAGTTATACTCGGAACAGTCTTATACTATATCTGAAGGTGGAAATAGTTTTGACGTTGCGACTAATGATAGTGTTGATGAACTTGATGCTGCTACTAGCGACTCGTCTGAGCCTGATCTGCTTTGGCAGTTTAATCATTCTAAACTTCCAACCATGTCGAGACTCAATACCTCAAATGCAAAGTCAACAAAGAGCCCAGATTTGAGGTAATTCTACAATCTTGGCCTTATGTATCATCTACCCACAAATTTTCCGAATTTATTGACATTTTAAAGTTTGTTTTCTAGAAAAAAAAATCCCCTCAAACTTTAAAAAAAAAAATTGATTAAAATAATCAAAACTTTAGATGCTGAGTAACCGTTACAAACAATAGTTTGTTCGCAACAAAAAAGCAATTAAGAATGACTGTGTGATGGCTTAAAAAGACTATAAATATTCGTTATAATGGTTCAGTTTATATACTCATATATATGGTTGGACCAGGTCAATGATTCCGAGACTTGCGCCTTTGCCTTCGCCTTCACAAAAAACAACCAATAATGGTAGCCACCCTCAGCTGCCACAGCGAGTTGGGAGGCAGGTGACCACTGCTGAAATGAAGAAGAAAACTGGTAACAGGAAGTAGTGATCGAAGGCCTGAAGAGTAACATTCCTTGATTTTATTATATTTTTTTTTACATTTTTTCCACATAGAGAGTGAGTAAGAGTGATGAGAGGGGTTACATATATTTTATTTCCATCTTCCCCCTATTTTTTTGGGTTTCATGAAATGTGAAATAGTTGTAAATGCTGCAACAGCCAACAGTATCAGTTGCTTGTATGTTTGCTACAGTTTTATTTTTTGTTAACAAAAAGAAAAACCTTTTATTCATGGCATACTTTTCTTGCCATTCCTAGCACACATTTTCACTTGTTGCGATAATTATTCTGTACTTGAATCAAAATGAATTGATTTATACGCTTGAGTTCGAATTTTGTAGTTCATAATAAAGCCAAACAACGCCAAGTTGTGCTCTAAGAATATGTAAACCATTTGGATTAATATGAAATCTAAAGTTTAATTAAGCAAGTGATATTTAATTTCGGATTCTACTGACAAAAGAAACTTGGGCAAAAGAAATCGAAACTCACACATACAGCACAATGATGTCGACTAAAGAACCCTAAAAACACATGTATGCTTGCAAACGATTACTTGTGTTGAAAGCTAGAAAAGATGAAGTACATAAGCCTCCCCCTACTTGTAGTGAATGCCTACCCAAGAAGAATTAGGATATTGGTCCTTCCTTGGCTTGCAAGTAAAGGAATGCTAATCCCAAATCTATTTAAGCTAAACATTGTGCTAAGTACAATATAATCCCTAACAAATAGTGCATTTTGAATCAAATAGTGCATTTTGAATCAAACAAAAATGATTCTAATTACTTGGATATATGAACATGGTATAGAGTGTATGACATTTAAATTTTTAAATAATCTACCCCTAATGATCGTATTTAACTTTCATTCATTTTTATCTCAGCGTCACATAACTCCTATATTCTCTTACGCTCACCACTCAAACTCTTGTCACACGCCCTTGACTTATACAGTTATACTACCATTTTTATACACACCGCATTAACATTTACACACCTCACATTTGCCTTCATCGGTGACGCCCATCGCTGGTTGGAACCAAAATGAGACACATCATGATTCATGAGGGAGGGATGCAATGGAATCACAAACGAGGTTAGTGTCCACCTAAAGCAAAAATTGAGTTGTATTCACAATTTGGGCTTTACCAATGGGCCTGCTAGACTTACATACATCAATAATCAATTCACAAACCCTAATCCCTATAAAAAAAATGCGAACCCTACCTCCGCTCACACCATCTTCATGCTCTACTACATAGTACATACCACTACATTCTCAGTTTCTCACTACATGTCAGTTTTTATATATATATATTTTTTTCATTTTCTTTATTATTTGTTATGATCCAATGATGGCATGATATCTTTGAGACCTGATTACATATTGATGACAACCATAAGCATTTTTTCGCTGAGGATCCTTTTTTTAATTAATTTATGCAGCCTAAAAAGCTAGTCTTTATCATATTTTTGCATATGAATGGTGTACAAAATTTGTTTTTCTGTGTTTTTATTATTATTTTTTTTGCGATGATGATAGAACTTGCATCCCAGCTCACTATGAGACCTTAATATGTTTAAGGTTATGGATTATAATTAGTTCATTTTTTTATCTGAGCTTTTTGTTATCATTGTCTTTTTTTTTTTTTTTTTTTTTTAATTGAATTTTATAGTACTGAGTAGTAGTTATTTTTATTTTTGCAATGATGATCAAACTATCTAATCCCAGCTCTATGAGACTTTAATTTGTTTAAGGTCCGGGAATTACAATGTTTAGTGTTTATCTGAGCTGAGCTCATTGCCTCTTTATTTGGGCCTCTTTTAAAAACAACGATCTTGGAATTAATCTTGACATCCCAATTTGGGCAATTTTTCAAAATCTCCCAAACGTGAACATATTTGAACTTTTTTCTACCAAATTGTTCTTTTTAGTTTCGCATTTTGAGATGAATTGGTCATTTTGCATGCTGCACTGTTTTGTAAATTGCGTTGAACCTTTTGCAATCGGCGTTAATCCTCGTCCATTTACCGTATGAATTTTTGTCGAGTACGGTTGTGAGTAGTAGTCATTCCAAAAATATTTTTTTTTTGCAATGATGATCAAACTATCTAATCCCAGTTGGCGGGTAATTCTCTATGAGACTTTAATTTGTTTTCTATATATACTATCATATTAGTTTGACACACAAATAACACAATTCACACCGGGAAGCTTTCCGGCACGGATCACTTACAATGAAGTTTCAACACGGAAAATGTCTTCGGTGGGGTTTCAAAACATCCGTACCTCCCAATTGTTCCAAGTCCACGTAGTCCGCAGTGATTTTCAAAACCACCCAAGCTTTGAACAAGATTATTTTAGGCTCGTACCTCCAAGACAACTTTTTCGACATAATGGAGAGTCGATACATTAATGGGGAGTTTTATTCTCCGCCAACAAGTGATGATGGTTTGGACTCGGATGACTCGTTTTTTAAGTGTTTAGTAGTTTTATTATGTATTTCATGTTTTTATGTTGTTTTTAGGATCCATCGTAGTTTTAATGTTTAAGGTTATTATGTATTTCATGTTTTGCTTTAAAGTTTCATTCTAGGCTCATCTCTACGAAACTTTCGAAATCAACTTCACCTTCACCTTATTCCATAAAACTTTACAAATCTTAAAAAAAAAAAATAAAATAAAATAAAGAAAGAAAACGAAAAAAAAAAACAGCTTCGTGTCCCCACGTTTTGGCGAGCCATGGCGGCCGGCCACGTTCCACTCTAATTCGATCTTGATGAACAGTTTTGTCATTTAACTAAACTTTTCTAGGAAACCTTATTTGTTTTTGTAGAATCTATTTTGTGAATAAGAAGTAGCTAATAATTAGCAGCAAACTTTTGAAACTTTGTTTTTTTGTTGAATGCCCTAGATAAGGAAAAAAAACAGGGTAAAACCTAGTTTGGTTTAAGAAACTTTATGCTGGGAACCAATCACTCAAAGCCTGAAAATATTCTATTCATAGTTTGGGACATTCTATATAAACCATCGATTTTTTTTAGCATGGACGGAGCCGGGGGTTAAAATGATTCTTTTATTAGCAGGGACGGAGGCAGGGGGTCTGTTAGTGCCCGGGACACATACGGATTTTTTCTATCTAGTGATAATTTTAAGAAAAAACATCGATTTTTCTCAAATGACCCCGGTTCATCGAAATGTGTTTTTAGTCTTATTTAGTTAGCATCTTAAACTCTATTATATTACGGTTTGTTCGTGGCTTGGCCTGCTTACTAGCGCAAATGTTGTATAAAGGGTTTTTAATTTTTATGTTATTATGATTTCATTACAAGATGTAATGGAAAAAAAACAAAGGGCATTTAATGAATGAAAATAGTAGTTTGTCATTTCAATAGACAATTGTAAACAAACATAATTTTTTTATTTTTTCGTAATGATCTTTTCAATTCTTACCCTCGTTACGCCGTACCAAACAGTACATTAGATTTTAAATTTAGTTTTAACTAGTGTTTTAAATTTAGTTTTTAATTGCTCTTCTTGCAATTTTTCTTTTAAATTGACCATTATGTTCTGTGATGAAAATAATCTAAAATTTAGTTAAGCATGCAAAGTTTACCCCTTTCCCAATGGTTTTCAATTCTTCCGAGAAATAGAGGAGAATATGAGGACAAACCATGGTTCAAACTTTAAAGTCGACATCCTCATTACTATCTTTGTGCAGTTGTCCTAAATAGACATGTTAGTATTAGTTATAAAACACTGCTTATTCATGCCAAACCCAAAGAACAAGTCTCTTACAATATTGTTACATGACAAAATATCAATGCAGAACAAAAAGTATCTAAAGAACAAATCGGCTAATCTCAGCCATTAACTTCACTTTCATCCGACGGCGACATTTATTTACATCCCGTCATTTTATCTTAGCTGGAGGGGTAGATTTGTAATTATCCAACCTACCTAATACACCACCTTTCCACACTCATCTCACACTTGTTTTCACACATTCTCTCTCTCTCTCTCTCACACCAAACTTCATCTTCTCACCAAAAATTACATATTCTAATTTTGCAAATCAATTGTTTGACCACGAAGATCAAATGCAAGATCCGTGACCGGAAAAAAGCATTAAAGAATGCTACTAACTGTGAAGTTCGTTAAGCCATCTGCCAACACTATCAAACGGTTTGCTGTTGACATCATAAGCAACAAGAGTCCCAATACCTCTATAATATGCGGATGTAACTGCTTTAAACCGTTCTTGACCAGTCGTATCCCAAATGTTGTTGCGGCGGTGGTTGTTGTAACCAGCCGTAGTAATTAACCGTCGTCGTTGTAGTGATTGTGGTTGTGGTTAGTAAATAAAGTCACACACGGTGAGGGTTTGGTGTTTGATGGTAACGGCTTTTTGACTGTTGTGGTGGCTTCAAGGTGGAGGAAGACTCGAAGAGGATGTTCAAAAGTTTTTTATGTGTGTTTAATTTATTAATTTATTTACTTAGTTATTTCTGTAAATTTTGTAGATAATGTTAAAGACTTAAAGTCGTCAATTTAGTGGCAAAAATAGATAGAAGATGAATAGATAGAAATGTAGGTTTAATTTTTTATTATTTATGATAGTGATAGTGAACAATTGAGATAAGGCCAAGTTGTTTTTGTCAGACATGTAGGTTTAATTTTGCGAAAATTACAGAAAAGGCCACATTTGAAAGAAGTTATCTTGCAGAGGATCACTTTTTTTTCTATATCTAAAAAGGTCAGGTTGATCGCGGCTACTAGGCAGCGAAGTGAATCTCAACACGTGTTAACACCAAATTAATTGAAAAAAATAATAAAATAAAATAAAATAACCTTTTCGCTGACTATTTGCAGCGAGTTCTTTCTCTCACTTCGAATTGGGCCCTACGTAAATTAAAATAAATAAATAAAAGGAATTCACTACACTTTTGCAGCGATTTCTTTACATCATTTTTGAAATTGAAAAAAAAAAGTTATCACTTTTGAACTTTACCAAAATTACCCTAAACTTTTTAGTATTTATAACTTTTTTATATAACAAACTTTATTCATCAAATATTTAGCAAATATATTGGGAATTTGTTAATAAAAAAAATACCGTTGCGAAGAGCTCTAAATTACAAACAAAACGAGCCTAATATTGATATACTTTTGACGTACGTACGAGTTTATAAAAAATATTGAAGTTTATATATATCTATACTATCTATAATAGAAAAATGGTCAAATTGAAAAGTGAAAAGTCAAAAAAATGAAATGTGGAAAAACTAACCAAGGACTAATCAAGTTCACTCCACCAATAATAGCGATAAAAAGACCATCAAAGGGTTTTCAAGTCTTAAGGTATTCTTTGAGTTTTTAATGATCTAAGAGTTTTAAAAGTTTTTATTTATTTATTTATTTTTTTAGATCCATAGAGTTAAGGTAATGATTATCATAATGTTATATGTTAAAGTTATTTCTTACTAGAATAGAAGCTTCGCTATGGCATTTATGTTTAGATAGTGTCGTAATCAAGGTAAAATTTTATTAATACTAGGTTCTTGTTTCTTTTCTTTAGGTTGACAAGTGGGAACCGGGACTTGTGAACTGCGGGACAAGCATGTCTTCAGCTTTGATGACCATGCTTTCTGAATCTTTTTATTTTTATTTTTAGGGGTATTTGTGTTACCCGGTTTAATTTGACCCGTTTTTCTTATGATGAATCTTCTATTACTACCAAATAACCCATCGGGTTGCAAAAGGCCCCTGCTCATATGCCTTATATGTTTGAGCTTATCCAAGTTAATGTTTGAATTAACGCTAATAAACACTCCCGGCGGTTCAACCATTCATATTGAATCTCATATATGTTGGCTTTTCTTTTTCTTTTAGTACGAAATAACAACAGGGTTTGAAGCAAAGGTAATATAATATTAGTCAAGTCCAATCAATAAGCATTAGCGAATAATTTTATTTAAACAATAAGTTCATTATTTAAACATACTATCAATCACAAATAATTAAGCTTAACAATCTATTTTTTTCGTCTTATGCAACCATGATAATATTAACGCTTTTGTTGTTGTTTAGGGATCAATATTCTTAAGGCTCATGGAAAAATATGCTAAAGAAAACTATTTGTTGAAAAGTACAATAAAATTTTCACAGGATGTACAATTTAATTACAAGCTACAACATAATAGCTCTAAATATAAATCTCTATTCTAATTAAACATACTAAGATTAATATTATTTTTGACAAAACACCCTAAGAATTGAAAAGTAGGTGCTAATGTTGTTACTAGACATTATGGCACAAATTAATAAAACATGTAAATACACGAAGCTTCATAAACTCAAGCTAAGGGCAATTGCCGTATGACGAGTCCTGATGCTAAGGCATGGGCCACCGCTAAGTCTTCCCCTTGAAATTGTTAGTTCGTATTGTATGTTTTGATGTTTGGTTTCCAACGGGACATACATCTTTCATCAAGGAATCACCATATTGTATGCCACACAGTTCGGAACTCTAATGCATGTAATTTATAGATGAAGTTGTTGGTTGTTTTTAATTGTAGTGAATTGACAATGGTAATGAAGCATGTCCTTAGAATTGCACATTTAACTTTACCAATAGGCTAAATACGGTGGTTCTGAAAGCTTTGTGGTTTTCATTTCAAAAAGAAAAATGGAAGTAAAATGAATCATACACATGAAAAGTTCAATGAACCTCATGATCATGATACAAAATTAGCCAATTTTTTATTTAATTTATTTTGGGCTAATCACATTCATGCTAAGATTTTTTGGTAATCATAGTGTTTGATATAGTTTGATCGACTTCTTAACACCTCCACGAGACTCAAAATGTAAAGCCATTAATCACCCACAAAGAAAATGTAAATTAGTTTACGCGACTAAGTAACGTGTGTTGTTAGTTTTGGCCATCAATCATAACTGATGTAAGTATGTATTACAATAGACTTCATTTTCATTAAACTTTTATTTAATGTCAAAGTAAATGGATTGCTTTGAATAGATGTTAAGAATTTTGTGCTAGATATTGTCTTTCATCTATAAGTTTATCGTATTAATTGTCTTTTTGACATCGTTAAAAAGAGCCGATGCAATTGCTAATTTCACTACGTGTTTCATTTTAAGTTATAAATTTTAATTCAAATGTTAATTGTGATATGTTTCTACATTCAAAACATGCTCTTGATTCTAAATTGTGTCCTTTTTTTAGAAATGGATTCTTACTTCACCACAAATCATTAATTATCGCTACAAACATTTGTGGGTTGTAAATTATAAATACCCATTGGTTGGCCCAGTGATCTAGTAATATATATAACCATATATATATATATATATATATATTATATATATATATATATATATATATATATATATATATATATATATATAGAGTGTGGTTAGTGTGAAAAGTGAGTTAGGATAAAAAGTATAAAAAGGAGTATAAGCCATTGATTTTATCATTTAAAATTAAATTTATGGATGAGATCATTTTGGGTAAAAAATGTAAATATTCAACTCATAAATGGGCTAGATGTATAAATGCATGTGTCAATAAGGGTAGTAAGGTCATATCCACGTTATCCATCAATACCCATTCGCAGTTGTGTGTGGCTATATATTAATTGAGGAATTAATATTGAATTAAAAAGGGTGGATCAAATTAAAAATAGCTACACTAATTGAGGAATTCATACCCATTAACGTAAATTTTTATCAATTAAAAAATAAAAAAACATACGAGTATTACACTAACAAAAAAAAAGAAACGTGTTCAACCTATCATCTATTTACTTAAGATATGTTGTACATTGACACACATAAAACATCTTTTATACATATATTTCATTAAAATTGACACGTATGGCATAGATGCTTACAAATATTAACACATCATTTTAATAAAGTGACACATCTTTTCAACAGGTGGGACTTATTAAAATTGACACATTTGATAGACATTCTTACAAATATTGGCACATCATTTTAATAAAGTGGCACATCTTTTTTATAGAGTGACACATCCTTTCAATAAAGTGAGGCTTATTAAAATTGACACATATGATAGACATGCTTACAAATATTGACACATCTTTTTTATAGAGTGACACATCCTACACATTGACACATCATTTTACTAAAATGACAAATTCTTATATAAAATGACACACTTGAAACATATCTATTAATATTTACACACTTGATACACATCTTTATACACATATTTTGCATTAAAAAGACAAAAAATGTGAGACAATATTAACAGGTTGATACAACCGATTGTTATTTATGAGAAATAACAATAAATATTACATTACATAGTTAAAAATACAATAATACAAAAAAAAAGCATATTAATACACAACTTTGTGTGTCAAGAAATTTAATATGTCACTTAAATTGTATCAAGAAATCAAATGTGTAAAAAAAAAAGTAAGTGTAATAAGAAACTTAGTATGTCACTTGAAATGTATCATGAAACTAAGGTGTCGTTTGTTTTTTCAGAGCTTTTACTCTTCTTAAATCAGAATATGCGAGAAAAAGAGACATTTAAACTCTCTTCATGCAAGAAGAGACCGTTTGTTTTTGTCTATGAAGTATCTTTCATTTTCCTCTTATGTGCGCATTGGTGTAGAGGAAAGAAGTGGAAAAAGACCTAATTGTATTATTGGTGAAGAGGAAAGAAGTGATTATATATCTCTGTATGTGAAAAACGAAAAAAAACAAGATGAAGTAATAAAAGACATAAGAGGAAAAAAGCTCTTCTTTGAAAAAACAAACAAGGCCTTAAGTGTGTCAAGAAACATAGTGTGTCACTTGAAATATATTATGAAATCTAGCGTGTCAAAAAAATTAGCGTGTCACTTTATGCGTAAAAAAAAACTTAATGTGTCAATAAGTACATCAATATTAGGCTCGTTTTGTTCGTAATTTAGAGCTCTTCGCAACGGTATTTTTTTTATTAACAAATTCGCTATATATTTGCTAAATATTTGATGAATAAAGTTTGTTATATAAAAAAGTTGTAAATACTAAAAAGTTTAGGGTAATTTTGGTAAAGTTCAAAAGTGGTAACTTTTTTTTATCAATTTCAAAGATGATGCAAAGAAATCGCTGCAAGTGAAGTCCTTTTATTTATTTATTTTTTTTAATTCACGTAGGCCCAATTCGAAGTGAGAGAAAGAACTCGTTGCAAAATGGCAGCGAAATGGTTATTTTATTATTTTTTTCGGTTAATTTGGTGATGACACGTGTTGAGATTCACTTCGCTGCCTAGTAGCAGCAATCAACCTGGCGTTTTTGGATATAGAAAAAAAAAGTGATCCTCTGCTGGACAACTTGTTTCAAATGTGGCCTTTTTCTGTAATTTTCGCTTTAATTTTTGTTATTTATGATAGTGATACTGAATTAGAGATAAGATGAATAGATAGAAATGTAGGTTTAATTTTTTATTATTCATGATAGTGATAGTGAACAATTGGATTATACATGTTAATTTTCTTATTAAAATATGTAACTTTTATTAATTTATTATCATTGCATACCGGTTAGAGTATTGATTCACATGACTAATTAGTAAGTTTAGTTATATGCCTAATCATATGTGATTTACCACAAATCACATGTGATTTACCGCAAATCATATGTGATTTTACTTTAAATCATATGTGATTTACCACAAATCACATGTTATTTTACCTTAAATTATTTTTTTAAACGTGAATCACATGTGATTTACCACAAATCACATGTGATTTACCGCAAATCACATGTGATTTACCGCAAATCACATGTGATTTAAATTATTTTTTGTAAGTGAATCACATGTGATTTACTCATTTTTAGATTAGAACTGAATTATACGTAATTTACATTTTTTCATAACAGAAAAATAAATAAATAAATAAATAAATAATCACACGTGATTTCAGGAATTTGTATTATAAAATAAAGGAACGAGTTGATTTGAAATTAAAGATCACATGTGATTTATTACTCTAAATATCGAATGTGACTTGTAAAATCACGTGTGATTTTTTTGTAAACGTGTTTTCGACATTAGCATTAAGTGATGGACTGTGGGTCATTGGTCTTCGTTTAAATAGAAGATTTGGAGTGTAAATAGACTTCCCCGTTTTGCATAGAGTAAAGCCGGATGTGACATGCATTTTGCATTTTGGTCCTTCTAATATCCAACGGTTGATTTTACTTCTTTTGTCAATCAAATCATCAAGGGAGCATGTTTGATATTGACACACATCATAATGTCACGAGACCCCGATGAAATTTTGATTCGTAGTGCCAATTTTGTAAAAGATGTTAATTTTTTGTAAGCGCGCATAGTCCAAAGTATTTACATACCACTGAACCATCTTCTATAATATATAGTACGTTTTCACAACACAAGAAATAAAGAACTAGTTGCTAGAATCTATGAGATTTTATGAGAAGATCACACATGATCCACCAAAGAATCACATGTGATTTATACAAATCACATGTGATTTTTACAAATCACATGTGATTTACATTTTCATAACATAACACAACAAAAAGACCATTATCACATTATGATTTACTCATTTCTAGATTAAAACAGAATCACATGTGTTTTAGAACAAATAGTAAATCACACGTGATTTACATTATTTCATAACAAAACACAAAAAACAAAGTCACGTAATTATGGTCACATGTGATTTTAATGTAATAAAATTAAAGTCATGTGGGAAGTGTTAATTATTTGGATTTTGGAGTCGTTTGTATAATTGGGAATTCATCAATTGTTTTCATGGCGAGTAGTTACTAAAATCACATGTGATCCACTAAAAAATGACATGGGATTTTGTACAAATCACATGTGATTGCTTTAAAATAATCTCAGAACTAATAAAAAGTGTATTTTTTAAATTTTTATGAGAAAATCACACGTGATCCACCAAAGAATCACATGTGATTTTATACAAATCACATGTGATTTTCGTAAAAGAATCTCATAACTAATAAAAAGTATATACTTTAATATTAATTGTTTTGATGAAGAATCACATGTAATATTATGCCAAATCAAAATAAAGCAATATGTAAATCATTTTAAGATTTATATCTACCTATATTATAAACCAAAGCCTTCAAATGACTGTGTAGGCTTCACAAAATGACACATCAGCCCAAAATAGTTAGCTACTGTTTTGAGCTTTGAAAAGGTGATCTCCACCACTTGCCATTTAAACAAAACTATCCACTTTCTCATTTCACCCGCTCCACTCTACTGAATATCTCTCAGACTTCAACTTTCACATGCTCATTTGCTATTTTTTGGCAAAATTTTCCGAACCAACAATTCTAGCTTCTTCTCTCCACAACGTATCATGACCCTCAGTATTTTCTCCCGTTTTTCTTTGTCTTCCTTTTTTCTTGTCGCCAGCAAACCCAAAATCCAAGATCAAGAGTCGAGACCAGCCACCATAAACCACTCTTCTTTTTGTCTTTTTGTAAGTTCTTAATCTTTTTAAACTTTCCTTTTTTACTTTTCATATCTCATTCAAACATAATGATAAAGTGCAGGTTATATATTTCATTTAAGTTTTTTTCTTTACTTCTACATAATGTTGTACTTGGTGGCATGAAGATTTGAAAGACGGAAGGCGGTGGAGCAAAAATTAAATAAAAATGGTGAAAGCATATGTAGATGTGAGAACGACGTAAGTTTTCATTTTCACTCTCATGGGGTTTTACATTAGTTGTTAGTCTTGGTTTTTTGGTGGGATGGGCTTAGATTGTTGGTCTCCTCATTTTGCTTTGATTTTAATGGGTGTTCTCATGTAGTGATGTACATTCCATCTACAAGTTTGGTGTTAAACTACCACAATGTTAGTGTACTAAAAATTAAAGAAGAAGATGTTTCCTGAAAAGTTTGTGTATGTTGTGGTAAAAAGGGAAAAAAAAAGAAAAAAAAAGAGAAAGAAGAGAAAAGATGATGTGTGCACTTGTGTGAAAGAGGGAAAAAATAATAAAAAACAAAAAACTAAAGAAGATAGTTTACGGGAGTTGATTGACACATTTTTTTTTATCCGCACACTCTAATGTAAAAACTGTCAAAGCAACATCAAACAAATGTACAACTGTTTATAGCGCAAAATGAAGTGTGCAAAAAAAAATGCAAATCATTAGCCATAGTTTACCCACTCGGTTGAATGATTTTGTCAGTGTATCGTAATTGCACATTTGTATTTTGGCAGTGCGTTATAATTATTCTTTATCACTTAATATATGGCCCTTTGTGCACATAATCTCACTCGGTCTTGCTTCTTTTGTAATTTCAATAGAAATTACAGTATAATTTTACTAAGTTAATATTATGAAAAAAAATAAATAAAAAAATTAAAAAACGGTGCCCTTGTGTGTTGTTACTACAGTGGATGGGAGGATTGGTATGATGCTACTCGAAGTATGGTATGTCAGAGGAGTAAGGTGTGGGGTGTGGACGTGTGGTGTGTGGTGTTGTTCATTGAATGATCACATAAGATATTTGAATTCTGATCAGATATCAAAATTCTGATCGTTGTAAAATATACGGAGTATTAAACTTAGTAGCTTAGGAATATGTAAAGGAAAATGCTAAATGTTCTTACATTTTATTCTTACAAAATGTTCTACTCACTGGATGCTGATAAATGTCAGAATGAACGGTTTGAATGCAAAGAAAGAATAAGTAAAAAAAACTATATAATATTGTTGTGTGTAGGAGTATTTGTAAGAAGAAAAAGTAAGAGATTATAACAAAGCTGATATGTAAATGATGATTATTTAAGAGATTTGGTGACATTCACAAAATATGGACTTTAGTCATAAGTGAAAAGGTAAAGAAGTCAAAAAGTAACAAGGGGCAGTTTATACTGCTCCTATAAGGGGGTTTTTAATCATTGTATGCATCGAAGAGTTATATATAGTGTGTATCACGGTATTATATTATGTGCTTCACGGTTTATACGGTTGACCCATATGAGGGGTTTCTTATAACATATCCCAAGTAACAACAACTTATAACAATAGGGGCATGATATTCGGACCCCCTATAAAGGGGGTTTTCAATCATTGAATGCATTGAAAGGTTGTACGGTGTGCATCGCAGTGTTGTACTGTCTGCATCGCGGAGTTGCACAGTTGACCACAGGGGATTTTAATAGGGGCAATTTATAAAGACCCCCCTATAAGAGGGGTTTCCAATCATTGCATACATCAAAAAATTGTATAGTATGCATCGCGGTTTGTATATTTTGACCAAAACATTCTATTGTGTTTCTTATAACATATCCTTTTTAATAACACATCCCATAACAATAACTGCGGAAAGTACTAGCAATAGGAATGTGTTTGGTATGTAAAAGACAATTGCATTGGGATAAGATTTGTCATACTCACTATTTATATTTCTCATCACCTTTATGTGGCTCATGAATTTGGTTTTATTCCTAATTACACACGTTTTTATTTATTTATTTATTTATTTATTATTATTATTATTATTATTATTATTATTTTTTATCGTAGTATTAAAACTCCCATATATCCTAAGCAACGAAGCATATAATAAATCCTTAAATTTATAAATATTAGATATTTATTTATTTATTTATTTTTTATTATTTTTATCTAGGTTCCGTGTCGGCATTGCGAGCCGACTAATCCCGAGACGACTATCTTTTTCTTCTATGAGCTTAGTTGTTTATAACATTTAGAATCTTTGTTGTTATGCTTCATCGTACATATCTTCTGATAATTTATTACTCCGTAGTATTTACATATCTGTAATTCTGATATACCTTAGATACCGTAAGACTCGAAAGTTGAAATTCTTTCTTATAAACATACGTCCAACCAAAAATAACGAACACCAAGCCATCTTGGGCCGTGCTTAGCACGGCTTAAAAGAATTTCTAGTATTTTCATAACAAAACACTATAATAACAACATCACATGTAATTTACTCGTATCTAAAACAAAGTACAGTCAAATTTGATTCAATTTACTACTCAACCTCAAAGAGTCAAAGCACAAATATTAAGTCCTACTTAGACAACCAATGTAGGTCCACCTTATCTACATCAAATCTATTCATTCTCTTTTGTTATATTTTAGCCTAACCCTCAAACACAAATGACGACGTATATGGTCCTTCGGTCAGCAACCGAAAGACCTGGAATACCACCGAAAGGCGCTCCGATAGACACTCCGATAGGCTACCGCCGAAGGGCGAGTTTACCTGACAGTACCTTTGGCACCTAGCCTGGACGCATTCGTCTCATTCTCCCGAATGTCAGAAAGTACACGAGACTGTCGACATGTCACCCTGGCGACATCGGTCCCATAAAGTACAACGGTCTCGGGGACCGGATAGTGACATCGCAAGTAGTATAAATCGCGTACGGTGGTTGGAGACAAAGGTATCATTTTCTCACACACATACATTTACATTATACCTTTCGGTAAAACACATACTTATTCTTACGCCGAAGTCGGGTCACGGGATAACACCGGGCGAGACTAAGCGTTGTTCATCTTAGCAGTATCTAGAAGGCCTATCTATAAGGAAGAAAGATAACGCAACAACCCACAAAAAATACCGACATTGAAGCCATCAGGTGGGACCCGCATTCAATCTACTAGAGCTATAGAATGCCGGATTCGACACCACCAAGCTTCGGAAGAGGAGAAGGAAGTTCCACACCATTGACGAGAGCGGTTAGAAGGGTATGTAAAGCTCTCAAGTCTATGATAAAAGAACACATGGGAGGGACAGTTGAGCCAATACGATTGGATTTTGAAGATGAAGCGACTCTTGACAAGGGCGAGCGTGGATAAGAAGAAGGAAATAGTCACGGGGAGTAAAGTGAAGACGAAGACGGCAAAGCCCTTCAAGGAAGTCTCGAAATCTCCATTCAAGATGGCGAATCATCGAGTTCTCCGCTCCGGAACACAAGATGCCCACCCACATCAAGGCATGCACGACGGGTCAACGGATCCTCAAGATCACCTCAACAGGTTCACCGGGGCCGCATGGCATGGAGAATGGCCAATGCCCGTGTGGTGCCGCATGTTTCAGCAAACTTTGGACGAAAAGGCCAGGGGATGGTTTGATGGACTCTCACCGTGGAGCATAGACGAATGGGCAGCTTTCAGGGATCAGTTCGAGACTCGTTTCTCCTTACACAAAGCTTGTGTCAAGGACCCTACCGAGATCACCAAAATAGTAAGGAAGGCTAACGAAACATGAATTCAAAGAAAGGTGGACCACCGAGACATGATTCATCGAGGGAGCTGGGAGATCATGAGGATCTCTTCGTTCATGGGACGGGTGTAAATGTACCGAGTTAGCCAAGCGGTTCGCCGATACGATCCCTAAAACCGTAGAAGAGATGATGACTAGGGTCGACGATTTTGTGAGATCAGAAGCGGCCTTCGCCAACACGAACGCCCGAGGAGAACATTATGATAAGACCGAAGAGCCTCAACTGGACCATTCGGAAGGATGAAAGAGCCGCCGGGAGCCACTATGGAGGGGACGGAAGAATGAAGGGCGTTACACCTATTCAGGAAAGATCGAGGTAGCACACACCGTCACGCGGTGATTGGTCGGCGCCTATTTACCCCATCGGCGATCACTTGAATCGAAGCAATCCCGCCTAACCTTGGACTCGCTCATTAAACCCCGAAATTTTTACGTCTACCTCCTCCGAACCGATCGTGACCCACCCCGGAAAACCAAGGCCGTGATTAGGGGTGTAAGCGAGCGAGCCGCTGTGAAAAGCTTCGGGATCGGATCGGTAAAAGCTTCGAGCAGCCGAGCTTCGCGAGCTCGGCGAGCTCGAGCCTAATTTTGGGCTCATTTAATAATCGAGCTCGAGCACGGGCTCTATACAAAAAGCTCGAGTAGGCTGCGAGCCTAGCGAGCCCTAGAATTATATCGTGTATATATCGTCTATCGTATAAACGAGCTTAAAAGTAGTAACGAGCTCGAGCTTTATGTAATTAACAGAGCTCAAAACATCATAAAATTAGTGAGCGAGCGGCGAGCTTGTGAAAATTTTCACGAGCCGAGCTCGAGCTCAAAGTATAAGGCTCGAAGCGAGCTCGAGCGAGCTCGAGCTTATATATATAAGCGGTAGAGCTCGAGCCTTACGAGCCGAGCTCGGCTCGGCTCGTTCCACCTAAGCGTGATTATCATGGGAAAAAGGGCATTACACGAATATTGTTATCGGCTCAAGAGGCGGTTAGAGCTGGCATTAGAGTCGGGAAAAGCTGAATCATCGATTAAGGACCTCGTCAAAAGGGAAGGAAAGATCCTCCTAAGAATGATGTGGGAACCAAAGATAAGGTCATCAATATGATCCGAACATGGCCCGGATGAAAGAAGAGGAAGTCGTCGAGCAAGAAAGAGATGGATGAACGTGCCCATAACCTTTCCCCTCTTCGAAGGACATATCGACGATCCCTCATTGTCGAAGCCACCATGGAGGGGTATCTAGTAGAAGGGTTTTGTGGATGAAGGAGCTTGATGAAAGTAATGTTTGAAAGCTGTTTCAACAACTTGCCTCATGAGATAAGGGCCGTATGAAGCGAACCGCAGACGGACCTACTTGGGTTCGCCGGACGGTGACCGAGACACAGGAAAAATTGAGTTGGATGTTTCATTCGGAGACGAAGGGTTATACAGGAAGGTCAGAATGAAGTTCACAGTTATTCGGGCACCATCGCCGTATAACGTAATCTTGGGAAGAACCGGATTGAAGATCCTGCGAGCCATACCCTCCACAGTCCACTCCATGATGAAGTTCCCGACACCCCAGGGAATTGCACCGCTCGTCACTTTCGCTCGAGTCATCATTTCGAATGTAGATGGTTGGAAAGGCTCTGGCCGTCACCGGGCGAGGATAAGGTAGAAGCCGAAGCAAGTGAGGTGGGTTTGAGGAAGAAGTGACGATCAACCCGGCCTTCCCTGGCGAATTTGTAATGATAGGGAAGCCACGTCCTCCGAAGGTAAAAGGCGCCTCAAAGAACTGTTACAAAGGAATCTTGATATATTTGCATGGGAGCCAGCGGATATGACGGGAGTTCCTCGAGGAATTATCGAGCACACTCTAAATGCCAACCCTTCAGTAGACCCGGTATGTCAAAAACGCCGAATGTTGGCGTCCGATAGAAGTCAGGCGGTCACAAAAGAGGTAGAGGAATGGGTCAAGGCAGGCATTTACAGACCGGTGAAATATCCTACTTGGATATCTAATCCCGTTTTGGTAAAAAAGTGTGACGGAAGCTGGCGGATGTGCATCGACTTTAAGAACATCAACTCTGCACGCCCCAAGGATTACTACCCTCTGCACGGAGTCGGTTGGAAGATTGAGTCGGTCATGGGGTATAAGTACAAGTGTTTCCTGGATGCTTACAAAGGATATCACCAGTGCGGATGGCAAGGGAAGACGAAGAAAACGCATTCTACACGAACAGGGGACCTACTGCTACACTAAGATGCCATTCGGTTACGAAGAATGCGGACCTACCTATCAACGGATGATAGACTCCGCCTTCCAGTCACAGATAGGGAGGAACCTAGAAGCATATGTGGATGATATGGTCATCAAGAGCAGGGAAGAACAAGGAATGCTAGCGGACATAGCAGAAACATTTGATAACCTCCAAAAGATAAACATGAAGCTAAATCCCAAGAAGTGCTCCTTCGGGATGGAAGAAGGAAAATTCCTGGGATACATGGTAACTTCGGAAGGAATCCGGGCAAACCCGAAGAAGACAAAGGCAATCATCGACATTCAATCACCTAGGTCCTTGAAAGAAATGCAGAGCCTCAGCTGCAAGTTGGCGCATATCGTTTTCTTGTCTCGTTCGGCTGAACGATCCCTACCCTTCTTCGAAACGCTGAAGAATATAACCAAGGAGAACAAGGAGGAGTATCGGTGGACGAAAGAAGCAGAAGAAGCGTTCCAGGAGATGAAGAAGGTGATAATGGACCTCCCTTCGCTAACAACACCCGTTCCGAAGGAAAGCGGCGTATGTATACCTCGCGCCGAGGAAGCGTCAGCGGTCTTGCTCACCGAAAGGAAAGGAAAACATGCCGTAGATCCGTTATGTAAGTCGGATACTCAATGAGGCGGAAAGAAACTATGCCCCAATCGAGAAGCTAGCACTTTGTTTATTACACATGTCAAGAAGGCTCGGAGGTATTTCAAGGCACACCCCATAAAGGTGATCCGCAGACCAACCCATAAAGCAAATCCTCAACAAGCCGAAGCATCGGGGAAGTTGGCCAAATACTTGGAATTGGGTGCTTACAACATCACTTACGAGCCCCAAGCGCAATCAAGGGTCGGGTTTTGGCGGACTTCCTATCGAAGCCCCCATCGGAAAAAAGGATGATAAGTATTTCGAGCACGGCGATAAAGAAGAAAAGAGGTAAGGTGGCTTTGTATACGGACGGGGCATCCAACAACAAGGGTTTCGGAGCGGGCCTTGTGCTGATCAACCCGGAAGGAATGGAGTTCACATACGCCATCCGACTGGAGTTTGAAAGCACTAACAATGAAGCCGAGTATGAAGCCCTGCTGGCAGGACTGCGAATGGCGGAAAGTATGAAAGTCCGTGACCTCGAAGTCCGGCTAGACTCTAAGCTGGTGGCCAATCAGATAAACGGGGATTACGTAGCAAGTCACCAAAGTATGATCAAGTATTTGGCAAAGGCAAAAGAGTACATAACCGGCTTCGAAAATTTCTCCATCCGGAACATCCCCAGAGGTCAGAATCAAAAGGCAGATGTTAGTAAGCTAGCTACGGTTGCTTTTGACCACTTGACGAAGGAGGTATTAGTGGAAGTGCTAAGAGAAAGGTCAACGGAAAGTAAGGAAGTTAATAACGTCGTGGATGAGGAAGGGGACAACTGGATGACCCCTATCATCCGGTGTCTCGAGGAAGGAATCTGGCCGGAAGATCCCAATGAAGCCCGCACCCTAAGGATGAAAATCAGCCAGTATGTCATGGAAGACGGAGTGCTCTACAAAAAAGCTTACCTGGTGCCCATGATGAGGTGCGTCGGTCCCTTGCAAGCGAACTATGTCATAAGGGAGATACACATGGGAGCATGCGGAATGCAATCCGGCCCTCGATTGAGTGCGTGGCGAAAGCCATGCAGCGAGGTTACTCTTGGCCCACCATGCAGGGGCCGCGAAGCGAAATAATCAAGTGTGACTCCTGTTAGATCCACGCCCCGGTGCCGCAACTCCCGAAGACTAGCGAAGATCGCTGGAAAAGACGTCACGAAATTGGTATGGGATAACATAGTGTGCCGCTTCGGACTTCCTGCCATCATCGTCACAGATAATGATAAACAATTCATAGATAACCCCTTCAAGAGCTGGTGTGAAAAGCTCAACATAAAACAGATCAACACCACCGTGGCACATCCACAGGCCAACGGACTGGTAGAAAGGGCCAACAAAAGCTTGATGGAGGGAATCAAAACAAGGTTAGAGGCGTGCAAAGCGGGATGGGTAGCAATACCGAACGTTCTGCAGGCGCTCGAACATCCATCAAGACAAGTAATGGAGAGACTCTTTTTCGGCCTCACCTATGGGAGCTGGCGGTATACCGGCAGAAATAGGCATGCCGACCCTGAGTGAGAAGGATAAAGGAAGGCCTTGAAGAGGAGGACCCTCGCGGACGGAAGAGCGAATGAAGGGAAATTAGCCTCAATCTCGACTGTTACGGGGAAAGGAGGGAAGAAGCGGCGATGATGGAGGCTCGATACAAAACAAAATTTGGAAAATACTACAACCGAAAAGCCGGGTGGTATCCTTCAAACGGGTGAATGGTATCCGAGAAAGAATGAAGCGGCATAGTCGAAGATCAAGGCAAACTGGGACCAAAGTGGGAAGGTCCCTATCGGGTCAAGGAAGCAGGCCTCAACGGGTCCTACAAATTAGAGACCTTGGACGAAGAAGAAGTTCCCCGGAAGTGGCATGCGATGAATTTGAAGAAGTGTTTTCTTTAAAAAAGTATTCACAAGAAAAGTGTAAGCCTACGGGCATGAATTATGTTATTTCCATTAAGCAATGATATATTCCCCCCGCCTATGACGGAGGAGGAAAATTTTCCATGACTACATCTTGTGCAAAAAGGGAAGGGCATGAACCGGCGGGGATTAGCTACCCCCGCCCGTACATCCGAAAACCCTCCAATTAAAATAAATTTACCCACGTAAGTGCAATGACACTAGGGAAGGCCATATACCATTGGGTAGGCGACGCATACCCAGAATAATGCTAAGACATTAAGGGATGAGCGAGGCATATGTACCCAAACGGCAAGCGGATACCTCTAGGCTGGCGACGCCGATGATGAGCCCCCAGGTAAATTTACCAACAGGCGAAACATTACCCCAAAGTTTCTAAGTCACTAGGGAAGGCCGCAGCATATTTGCTCACGGGCATAATTTAACGGGAAAAGTGCTAAGTCACTAACAAAAAACGCAAAAGACATACACAAGGATATACATATCAAAAATGGCCGTCTGGAAATACGGATGACTTAAATAACATTACGAAGGTGCGAAAGTAAATTGTTCAAGTTACAACCCAAAGGCACGAAGGCCCACCACAATACAAACAAAACATTGTCTCAACATTGAAAAGTCTACAAAACAAGGTAAAGGCTAAGATCCTCCGGAAGTGCGGCTCGGTGGCCCATTCCCTCGGGAAGAATGTTCATCAAATCTGCCAAAGGGAGATGATAGGATCGCTTGATTTTTTCTATATATGGGTAGCTTCGGGTGAACATCGTATCATAAACCTTGGTAAATCCCCGCACGGCCTCCATATCGAAATCGTTACGGCGACAAAGATCCTTTCGACCTCTTCCTCGGATCGTTCCTCTCCGGACCCGTCCAACCGGCCGGAATCAATGCGGTATTGGCGCCCTAGGCTTGTTGATACTCCGCTACCACTAACCTCACGAATCACCGTAGGGATCAACTCCTTAACATAGTTGAAGCGTAGCATCTCCTCCTGGCGGATCGATAGCAACTTCTTGCATATTCTTTCTCAAATCGAGGCTTCTCTCGGATTCCTCTAGCTCGAATTTTTCTTCTCCAACGACTCCTCCAACAACTTGATCCTCTCGGCTGCTCCAGTATCCTTAGCCTTGACATCACAACCTCAGCCTCCAAACCCTCCAGCTAGCCTTCAAATCCCCTTCCTTTTGCTCACAAACTTGGTGAACCTCGAAGTGGTGATCGGCGGTTAATTTCTCATTAATAGCAGCTTGGGAATGAAGGCTAGCTCGGGTCTCGGAAAGTAATGGCTCAAGTCCGGAGCAAGTAGAGTGGGCTCGGTGTAGTTCGCATAATGGCGGTTCAATCGCTCAAAGCTGCTTGAAGACCGGCAAGCGCAAGGGATCCGTGGCACAACTCAAACCACCCCCTATATAGAGCCCTTTCATCAGTTTGATCTTCTTGTTCTGCGCGAATAAATGGGGGGAGCAAGATTAGCCATCATGTCTCTACAAAGGGCTGCGTCATTTAGGCTCGTGTTAGCCGTTAAACCCTAGCCGGGGATAAAAAGCTCCCCAGAACCCCTTCGTCCAAACAAACCTGCGCAAACAAAAAATAATCAAAATATAAAAAAAAGAGGCGAAAAAGAGAACGAGGACGATGGATACCTCCTGAATAATCTTCGGTGTATGGTCCCGCCGGACGCTGGAGGGTCTCCTCCGCATTCACTCACGATACCCGGTCAGTCCTTTGAGAAAATGAAGTCGAAATAAAGAACATGTAGCGTGCAACAAAAAGGGGGGCATACCTTGAACGGCAGGATTAGGAGTAGATTCCGAGAGAATCGGAGGATCCTCGACGGATAACATTACCTCTTGTAAAGATCCTCCCTCTTGATCACCCTCGTTTTCCGTCAGTCTCATCCCGATATCATCCGGCCTCAAGGTATTAATGGGAGAAATCGAGTGGCGTCTGAGAATCTTCCGGATTTGGACAACACCGATAGAAGGAGACACTGCCTTCTCCTCTTCAAGCGATGGACGAGGGTCCATCGGTAGGCCTCTTCTCCGCCTGCTTCCTTTTCTTTTCTTTGGCTTTAAGCACGCCGGAGTCGGCCGTCTCTACAATCCTCTGGAGTCGCTTCGCCTCGAGAACAGGTTGATCAGTCCTCGATGGTTGAGTCACATGTTGAGGAATTTCTTCCGCCTTCAGTCAAGGCGTCCCCTACCCAACCGGGATCCCTGCTCCGACCTCAAACGAAGATACTGAGACATGGTGATAACTACACACAAGAAAGAGAAAGGGTCACCGGCAAGAAAGTAACTCAAAACATAAAAAAAACAAAAAACAAAAAACAAACAAAAAACAACAAAATAAACTTAGACGGTCGCATTACCATTCTTGTCAATATCCTTGAACTCCACACGAAACCAGGAATGCTTCCAAATTCTAGTCAACCCGACCTCAAACAAAAGCCGGAATGAAGAGCGGTGGAGCTCAACTACCCCTTCACACGACCTCAGAACATCGCCTTAGAAAAACCTCCAGCGGGAACACTATCCAAAGCGTTTGAATCCGGATGCCTCCACGGCATGGCATCGAGGGATAGCCCTCCCGTCAATCAAGAAAAGCTATCCTTCCAGTTCTTTAGACTTGAACATGTTTCCTTAAAAGGCGGCGAGACTCTCCTCCAGTCCTCCTTTGGAAGGAAAACCAATGTCCCTGCTTATTCAAAGTATAGAAAACCCGGAACAAATTCACACTGGGCTCAATCTCTAAGCTTCGGCAATAGATCTCAAACATAACCAACCTGTTCAATCCGATGGGTACCAATTGAGAAATGTGCACCTTAAAGTATCGGATCCTTTCAAGAGAAATGTGGAAAAGGAACTCGGACCCGGAAAAGCAAAATCGCTCATAAAGTCCGATGGCGTCACGGGGAAGGTTGTTCATAGTAAACTCGCCGGAGGTAAAGCGGGGATGTAAATCGGTCGGGATACCATACTCGTGATGATATGCTCAAGTTCCCCGGATAGCAAGGAAGAGTACACATGCATATCGATTTGGGGTATCGCGGGGGGTGCTAGGAACTAGAGGCCATTGGATATTGACAAGAAAGCGCAACGAAAACAACGGAGGAATAACGGGATGAAACTCACCTGAACTTGCCGAAAGGTTTGCCAAACAGAGGATGAAGGAATCAAAAAGTAAAAGTGGAAATTACAAATGGGGTAAAAACGCTTTATATAGGCCAAAAAGGTGGGACACGAAAGCGTCTCATCGTGTCGAGAGATCGACGCGGATGAATCTAAACCGTCCACCACGAGCGTCGCCGCGTGGCAAAATCCCACGTTTTGGTAAAATATTTTAACCCGCTGAATGGGTGCAGGCTCATTGTCAGGAGTGGCCGCGAAGCTAAAGCCAAATCCAACCGACGAATGGTCCCCGGACGACTAGATTAAGTATCACGTCACTTGTCAAAGACAAATAACATGATCTTGGGGACATGACGATATATGGTCCTTCGGTCGACAGAAAAGACACGGAATACCACCGAAAGCTCAGATGAACACTCAGATAGGCTACCGCTTGAAGGGCGAGTTGACTGACGTACCTTTGGCACCTAGCACGGGCAATTGTCTCATTCTCCGAATGTCGAGAAAGTACACCGAGACGATGTCGACCACTGGCGACATCGGTGGTCCCATAGAGTACAAGCGGTCTCGGGGACCGGATAGTGACATCGAGTAGTATAAATCGCGTCAATAGCTGGAGACAAAGGTATCATTTTTCTCACACACATACATTTACATTATACCTTTCGGTAAAAACACATACTTATTCTTACGCCGGAGTCGGGTCCTGGGATAACACCCGGGGCGAGACTAACGCGTTGTTCATCTTAGCAGGTATCTAGAAGGCCTATCTATAAGACCGAAAGATAACTGCAACAACCCACAAAAAAATACTTCGACAACCAATGTAGGTCCACCTTATCTACATCAAATCTATTCCTTCTCTTTTGTTATATTTTAGCCTAACCCTCAAACACAAAATTATACACATCAAACCATAATGAAAAACTGAAAGCTAGTATCAACTCAACCTGCACAAAAAAGATGTCTCCCACATCAGCTCTACAAACACTTTCATTATCAAACAAACCATTTGTCAATGGTCACAAGTTCTATGCACCAACTAGAGTCCAATCTCCATGCCACTCACTAGAAAATAATTCGATCACTTTCGGCGACAAAACCACCGTCACCGACCTCACCTTCGAATTCATCGTTCGACATCGGGCGTTACATCTTCACCTTCACCGCCACATGAATATTTAGCGACGGTGAGAGTGGCGTCGTCGGTGCATGAAGGTGTTGTGTGATTTTCCGGTTAACCGGTTGTTATTAGCGTGTTTTGTGTGTTCTTGTATGAGAGTGATAAATTTTTTTTATTACAGCGTGAATGAAAGAGGTGGGGATAAGATGTTTTGTGTTTTTGTATTTTTACATTTTGCCTATTGTTTTAATTGGATCTTGATCAGCGCCGTAGGATGAAAGTGAAATGGATGGCTAGGATGTGCGCTTTTGTTCTTTAAAGAATGTGTGTGTGCTGGGGATATCATCTCTTTGTTACATGAACTAAATAAAAGGCCATCGGTTGTCATGATTTGAGTCTTATTGGATGACATATTATTTCAACACTCACACTTAAAAATATTGTTTCACTCACATATAAAAGTCTAAAACTCACTAAGCTAAACCAACTTAGCCATTTGAACTCACCCACCCACAATTTTATTTTCTTTCAATTTTTCCAAATAAACTAAATTTCATTAATTCAAATAAATACAACTTTTGTTCATAAATTTGAAACGTTACATAGATAATTAAAAACATAAGCGTACGAAATAAAAAACTAAAACATAATTGAAGCTTTTTAATTGCTATGTAATTGTTAATGAGTTCTTATTTCTCAAAAATGCTTCTCAACACTTCGTCTCTATGCTTCTCAACACTTCGTCTCTAGCTGCTCTCAAGTTGTTTGCAACACACATAGCTACTTCAGTGGTCATTAGCAAAGTATGCAAACCGTAGCTGATGAGGGCCTGATGTTGTGGCAACAAATGCACCATTGTCATTTCGTCACCACGGCTACGCATTTGGTTAAGATGCTACGCATTTGGTTAAGATAACGCGTCAAATCGATTAACAAATTATTGGCCAGTGCGACTTCAGCTGCAACTTCTGCACTTAGTCGTCTAACAATAGTTCTTTTCACTTCGTTTGGTTTGGCAGACATAGTTTTTGTGTGAAAAAATATGAGGGTAAATCAAACGGTAACTTTTTTTTCTTTGTCTTTATCCTTGTTAAAATCTGACGAAGACATGAGCATTCAACAAGAAACGGCGAGATGCCATGTCGGAATCGGTGAGATAAATCGCCACTACACCCGATCCTCTAATATACTGTAACAAATTAGAGATCTAAAAATCGAAGAAATTAACATATAAAATTTTCATGTTTAATAAAATATTAACCAACAAAACATCATGCCTTGCAATATCATCTTCGTCTTACTCTCTTTTAATGTTTTGATAAGACTAATTTAAGTTAATGTATCTTTTACACCTTTGGGGGTTCAACCCTGGCAACAAAGTAACCATCTAAGACAATATCAATCTTTTTTTTTTTTTTTTGAAAAAAGGTTAATATATTACTTCAACAATTTTCTTTTTATATAATGCGTTTTTTCTTTTTGAACGTCAATTTTCATTAAACTAGCAAAAAGCTAGAAAAGAGAGATTACATGAGTTTTGCACAAGCTAATTTGGGATTATCAATCCAGTCAATTCAGTTTGAACATGATTTCCTACTTCTATGAAGAATCAATGAATCACATAAATTTCTAATCTCCCCACCTAAAACGTCTTTCCGGGTAGGTCTTTGGATCGAAGCAAATTCTATTGTCGTAATGCCAAATGACCCAAGTGGAGGTTTGAACAAGCACATCAAAACAAATCTTTGCCTTGGGGTTGAGATTTACCGAATCAGCCCAAGTGTTTCGGAGTTTGAAGAAGAATTCAGATCTGGATGTTGGTGATCTGAAATCTAGTTGTGTTATTGGTTGAAAAACTTGAGGATGCGTGTTAATGTAATGGTAAAACCGAATAAATAAGTAAAGAACTAATTATGTTATGAAAAATTAAATTAGTCTTACCAACATTTCTTTTGGCCAATTCGAATATTCTTGAGGGTTTAAACAATCTTCACACATAGATTGTTTTCTTCTTGAAACAAGATGCAATTTTTTTACTTTAGATAGCATTGATATTTGCCTTTTTAGCAGAAAGAGACGACCACTCAACAAGAACAAACTTTGGTGCACATGGAGTGATGGAGGTGAGGGTTGTGGGAGCCTTAGAGATCCGCATTTTTTTTTATAGTCTTAGTAACAGCATATAGCACATTTATAATTTAACGACGGTGAAATCAATGGCAATGGGGGTTTTCATGTGACAATCACTTTAATTGTTGTTTTCAATTGATAGTTTGTTCTGTTAGTAGCTGTCTTATGCTCTCCATTTTTCATAGATCCATTTCAAATGCATTGATTTGCATCTGTTGTTGGTTTTGAACCATCAGCTGATAATTGAGTATCATTATAATGTATCTATCATAGTGAGGTTCAACACATATCATTATATCACTGTATATAATGTTGGTAACAAAAACTAACTTCAAGATCAATAAGATTTGTATTGTGGGGAATCTCAATTATTGAACTAAAGTGAAGATGCTCTGTCTTCTCAAGAATAAGCATCTTTTGACCTGCATGTTTTTGTTTTTGATGATAAGTACTATTCAAACATTGTTCGAGCATGCAAGCCTTGCAGGTTCCTTTCGTGTTCCACACCTTCAGTAGAGAATTACATTCTTTCGGAATGTGTATGCGAAATCTTATCTATAATGGTATATTTATTATAGTATTTCTACCGCTTTAGCTTAAGTACCAACATAGATGGATAAATTAAGAAGGGCATTGAAAAAACATACTTCTAATAATTTTCCTAAGATATGAATTTTATTTTGTTCCATAGTTGGGTTAAGTTGCAACTTCCATAACAAGCATATAACTACATGGTAAATGATTATACACAAAATTTGCTAATGATGTTGTTCACATATATTACACCTAAGGGTTCCTAAAAAATTACGTTTTATTCATAACTATAATGCCAAAAATTAGGTACTTCCTTTGATTTTCAATACGTACTAAAATACTACAATAAAAGTAGACAATGCAAGACAGGAATAATCACACCTAAACTTCAGAGTTTATTCTACATGGTTATATTGATTTTTAGCCTGATCGATCCTCCACCAGCATTACAAATGATCCAAAAAGTCGCATTTGTTTAGTTTATCTGAAGAAAATTGCTAATGATGTTGTTCACATATATTACACCTAAGGACTCCTGAAAAATTACGTTTCATTCAGAACTACAATGCCAAAAATTAGGTACTTCTCTTTGATTTTCAATAACGTATTGAACTACTACAATAAAAGTTGACTATGCAAGACATGAATAATCACATCTAAACTTCAGAGTTTACATCTACATGGTTGTACTGATTTTTAGCATGATCGATCCTCCACCAGCATTACAAATGATCCAAAAAGTCGCATATGTTTAGTTTATCTAAAGAATCTTGCAGCTCTTACACTTTATATCTGCTAGAAAATGCACCCAACCCAAGTACGAATAGTTAACCTTGTTTTTCTTCTTATCGACTCCTTCAAGTATCCACATATTAACAAAACCTTTTTTAGGGACTAACAAACTACAATAATACTTCAGTGTTTACTAACTTCAATTTGAGACCCCAAAAGGCATGACATTAGATAAAGATAGAAGTAATAGCTCAAAATAAACTTTATCAATTAGCTAGCAGTTATGATTTACATAATTTATGAAAAGATTATTATTATTGTATTTATTGTAATCCTAAAGGAATAAGCAAAAAGATTATTCCCTAAACAAACAAAAGAACAAATCCAACAAAAACATTTTATAAATATCTTAATATACCATTATTTTCCTAATACTTGCATCAAGCTTTTTATATAAAGGCATGTGGGAGGTTGCGTACACCCCAAAGCAAACACAACAACTTAGCTAACTACTAAGTCCTGTCTCTACCTCCATATTACATAGCTTCACCAAAAAAATGGCATATTATTCCAGCAACACAACAAACCTTGCTGATCTCGGGAAAGAAGCGTTTGATGAGATAGATGATTTTTTCCCACGTGGTCGTAACTCCAAGTATCTATCAGCAGCAGTCGTTCCACCAACTCGAACCCCACAACCATATCAGATAGCTCTACATTCAGCTCCCCCGACAAGCTCAACAAGTGTATCATGCAGGCAGGGACGAAGCCTGGATTTAACATGTGGGTGGGCCGAATATGTCACACCCCCCAAAATATCACAGCGGAATGTTAATCGGAGGCGTGACTTCATAGCATAAAGTCACCATGTACAAAGAACGACCTCTATGTGAGTCGTTTTAAAAAGATACATCGTTTGATTCATCATAAGGATTTCAATACAAAGTTCTCAAGTTTCACAACAATGAAGGCAAAATAGTTTTTGGAAACATAATCAATGATGTTAAGTCCATGCAGAAATTTTTCGTGAATGTAACCGCCATTGGCGACTCTATGAATGGACTCCATGTATGCCAAACCAAGCAATTGAAAGTAATAACCTGAAAAATACATACTAAAAGGTCAACAATTATATTGGTGAGTTCATAGGTTTAAGTATGTAAAGTAATGTGGACTACAATATTTCTACGACAGTTGTATTCCAAATATGTTCATGAAAAGTATTACTGTTGCACTAAGCTCATGACACCGAAGCCTTGATAGTTATTTTATGTATTCACCCCAAACAGGTGCCTTGCCAAGCACCTGTACAACATCAAATGAAATCCGTCCGTTTGACCAGTTGAAGCGACCAACCCGGACGAGGGAGTTTACCCCCAATAGATCTATTCATAACATTCGCGCTTACTAATGTATTAACGATTCATGATTATAGGGACTTTAATGGCAAATGTAGTAACTTAGAAAATTTGTAAATATTTTATGTACTTGTGTCCATACGTAAAAGCAAGCAACATATATTCTCACCCTGAGCATTTCAAAATAAGTATAAACAATGTAAAACAGAGCTATGAAACTCACCGCAGGTAGTGAATGTACGCGGATTAGTGTAAAGTAATGTAATAAACCGGGAATCCTAACGCGACCTAAACATATAAGTTGTTTTAGGGAATATGCAACATGTACTATATGCGTATGCGTTTTATGAAGATTAGCACCTTTATTTACTTGTAGTGAGGTTTTAATATGTTATGCAAGTCTATCGTTTAAGAAATATATTTCAAAACGCGTTTTAGTTACTTAGTATTAGTTATACACCACTGCTTATTCATGCCAATCACAAAGAACAAGTCTCTAACAATATTGTTACAAGAACTAAACATAATTTACACAAATTAGAGATCGGAAAACTGAAGAAAGTAACATATAAAGTTTTCAGGTTTAATAAAATATTAATTAACAAAACATCATGCCTTGCAGTATCTTCTTCATCCTACTATCTTTTAATTGTTTGAAAATACTAATTGAGGTTAATGTATCTTTTACACCTTTTGGGGGGTTCAACCCTTTAAAGTAACATCTAGGCAACATCAATAATGACTTACAGGATTTGGGGGGAAATCTCAGCAAATTATTAGTTGTGTCATACTTGAACATAACAACACCAAACCTTTTGAGTTTTGACACTGATATTTATTCAAAATGCCTCAAAATCATTGTTTTCTCTATATTTATTTAAGAATACTAAAATGAGAGAAGAGAGGTTAAAAAATAAGGGGGTGTTTGGTGCTTATGTTGTTTGTGGTTATAAGAGCATCGGGTGCACTGGCGTTGCACCCTTGCCAAGCCGACGTGTACCTCGCCAAAATGCTCGTCAACAGGTTGGTGACTTCGCCAAGTCCTTGGCGCTCTCTCGATTTAAACGGGTTTTATGTGTTATTTTATTTATTAAGTGTGTGTTGTTCGACTGTCTGTGTGTGTTGAATATGATTTTTTTTTTTTTTTTTACAATGTTTCACTTTAAGTTTTAGCCCCTTTATAATGTTGATAGTTTGTAAATGTATGTAGCAGTTATTTGTAAAATTATTAGAAAGTTATAAAATATTTTATTTTTGTATGTTTTATGTAATGACTCACCCTACTTAACCATGCATATTATGTTGTTTTGAAAAAAAGCTACAAAATTAAATAAAATTGTGGGTCTTAAAAGCGGGGTTTTGTCTTGTGTTACTGAGGATGATATTTTTTGGTGTGTGAGTGAAAAGGAATTAAAAAGGGGGAAAGATGAAATGACAACTTAGCTTAAACCAATGCACCTTATGCTATAAGAATGAATGATTGAAAAGTTCTAAATGTACATTGTTTACATTTACATGTACAATGACGAAATAATCAAAATTAATCAAAGCACATTTCCATTGCTCTTTTATATATTCAATCTGTTTTTCCTTGATCCTTCCGTAAGTTAGGTTAGAGACTTAGAGAAGCAGTGATTTTATCCGATAATCGTACTTATTTTGGTTTTTAAAAAATTTAGATAATCAAAATTCGTTTACTCGTATTAAAATCTAACAAATGAACATGGAGTGGTAAAAGCTACTCAAGTAAGCGCATCACTAAGTGTGGAGGGTGTACTCATGATTTATCTCTCGTCGCATCAGTTTTTTCTCTCTTCAAAGTGAGACGTGTAAGCTGGTCAACATTGCATATCTTTGTTTTTGCAACCTAAACCATAAATCTATTAGAGTGTGCATTTTTTTTTCGAAACAGAAAATAGTATGCGCACTTAATGTTAAACTCTAATATATATATATATATATATATATATATATATATATATATATATATATATATATATATATATATATATATATATATATATATATATATATATATATATATATATAGTAGCGTTCAATGTAGAACCAATATTTTGTACAGAACTTTACAGAACCATATGAACCAATCTAAGCCTTTCATTTATTTCATCAACGGATAAGATCATGTGTGCCATTTGTGTCATTAAAGAAAAGATTAAGGAAAAATATGTAAATGACTAAAGGGTAATTTAGTCATGTCAAGTTATTTCCTTCAATAACTGCCCATTTTTATGGGATATTAATGAGATTGAAAAAAATTTCAAACCACAAAAACACGTTCCATCATAACCTGTGATTTTCAGCCGCCATATTCTTCTTCTTCCCATATAAGAGGGTGTTTGCCATTGCGTTATAGACAAGATTATTAGATTATCATGATTGGAAAACGCAATAATCTAGTGAAGAGTGTTTGGATGGCAAAATGCAAAAAGTGATTATTTCCTTTTTTTGACTATCATAACGTGGTTATGGAAAAGTATCCCATGAGCTGCAGTTCCAAAACGCAAATATGGGTCCACCATAAAATTATAGAATAGCCCTTAAACATCCCTTTAAATATCAGTGACATATTCTTGTTTAAAAAATATACACATGTCCATTTTAGTCATTTCACTTGCTAATTTATATTATTATTTATTTTGATTTGCCAAACACTTATATTGATTATTGCGATATCAAACAACATCATCAAACCCAAACACTATATTTCATAACCACGTTTTGTAACAGCTGATTATTTGATTATCCGTTTTCAAAACGCATAATCTGTTTTCAATAAGCAATCCCAAACACCCCCTAAGTTCATCACAAAGAGAATCTTCTTTAATTGCGAGATGATTATATCTTTTTGGTGTATAAACATATAGTAAATTGATATCCATGATTTGTATAAACGATTTTACGTAATTAAACGGTTTGATGATATTACTATTCAAGATTTAATGCGATGTTTTGATTTTTATTTTACAGGTTATCGATTTTATATTTGCTAGTTTCTATGAGTAGTCTTGCGGTAGGATTTTCAGATGGTACGCAACTACACATTATAGACAATTTCTTGGGTAGTCTTGCGGTAGGATTTCAGATCTAATCTTTTGGTTAGTGGAGGGTCAAGTTGTGATTTGAGGTTGTGGTCGCGTTTTCAGATCCAGTCATAAATATTGGTTGAGGGTCAAGCGGAGATGGCACCGGATAGTGGTTTGTGTTTCCGACTTGGTGGATCTCGATCATAAATTAGAAAAGAGCAGGTTTGTGAATCTTTATAATTATTTCGAAATAGGTTCGATGGGTTCTTTGTTAGTTTTGTTATTTTGAAATAGCGACAGTTGTTGTGAATACTAGTTTGTCTTGGTACGCTAGATATTTTGAGTAAAAACATGAATGGTATATTGTGTTATATGTTATATTTGTGCTTTTGCTTAGAGCAAGTAACAGTAGTAGAAATGGTATTTGACGGCAATCTCAATGGCATATCCTTATTGAAGTTGAAAAGTTATGTTCAATTACAGTGATGTATCCTTAATGAAATCCAAAAGAGAATGCGCGAATTTTAGTGAAAAAGAATGTTTGGCATGCCTAATCTTGTACAATATATATTTTTGGTTCTACGTTTTACTAGTAGCTAGTTAATTTGGATGCCTAATCAGTACAAGTAATTATGTTTCGAAATAGGTATCATGTTTTTGGTGTACATATGTTCTTCGTGTGTCTTCAAATATTGGAGGTTTTGTTCATTAAAAGTATACTTGTCTCACCTTTGATCCATTCCAACTGTAATGAATATGTTTGAAACTGGTGGTTGCAGCTCGTTATATAAATAAAATGTTCAGTGCATGGGGGATACAGGAAAGTGCAGTAACAAATATGGGTTAACAAATATGGGCTGGAACATAAGTGTAGAACTCTGTAGCAATGCTGTTGTGGACTCTACCGATTATTTAATAAATAGTCAAAATTGAATCCAATTAGAGCAGCGTAACGATTATCTTCCTTCTGATCACATAAGTTTACTACTATCACGTCAGGTATCTAGTCTATTGTACGGGTGGCTGATTATACTTATATATTTATATATAAGTATAGTAAAAAAAAAAGGGTTATGTTTATATATGTGTCTTGTATCATTATTTAATTCAATTTAACATCTCTTATCACGTCAGGTATCTAGTCTATTGTACGGGTGGCTGATTATACTTATATATTCATGAATGGGTCGATTTGGGCTGTGTTATATCTGATACTGGTCAAATGGGTCGAATTAAAGTATATAGTCAAATTTGAAACGAGTCAAATTAGTTGAACATGTTTATGTATAAATGATACATATTTTCAACTCACGTAGGTAATCTGTTGTAATACTTTTTACATAATATATAGGCGACGAATGATGCAGAAAACTGTATCCCTTCACAATTTTCGACATGGTATTATACGAGCGATTAAGATGCAAGACAGGTTCTTCAGAGACTATCTTAAGCTGGTGGATATAGATGCAAGTACTTTCATTTTCTCAAATGCATCCTTAGAATGGTTGATTTTGAGAGCAAAAGCGTTTACGAATTTGACCCTAATCACAGCTAGTTTTCTAGTGGTTTTTATACCACACGGCTTTGTATCTCCAGGTATTTATATTGACAACTCCTTGTTTTCACTATAGCTCATTTGAAATCATTGTGATGAAACCAAGCCGATGATATATAAGCTTAACTTATCGTATCTTTGTACAGGTTTGGTTGGCCTCTCTCTTTCTTATGCACTAGCCTTATCGAGCGCCCAAGTGATCTTTACTAGATGGTATTGTAGCTTAGCTAAATACATCGTTTCAGTAGTGGATAAAACAATTTATGCACATTCCGCCAGAGCCACCGGCGATTATGGAGGATAACAGACCACCATCATCTTGGCCTTCCAAATGAAGGATAGAATTTGAAGATCTTAAGGTAAAAGCCTACTTTATGAGCCCTTCTAATAAAGAAATGCATAAAAAACATACGTGGCGATTTTGACCCATTGACTTATAAATGGGTTGATACGATTGTGCTTTATCTCTGATAGGTTGGATTAAACATAAGGGACATTTGGGTTGTTGATTGGTACAATTTTATATGCAACTTGAAAGATTTCATCGAATGCTTCTAACTGATAATCTCTGATTGGCTACTCGCAGCTCAACTTTTGGCCACTGGAGTCCCAGTATTTAGGTGCTAAAACGCAGTTTGAAAAGGGTGGCTCTGGGTGCCGAAATAGTGGTTGAAGTGGTTGTGTTTCGATACTGAAATGGGTGCATTTGGGTTTTGAAGTGGGGGCTTAAAACAGTGGGTTTTGGGTGCTGAAATGGACGATGTTATCAATGCTGCCAAAGGTTTGTCTAACAGACATAGTGCTATATATGCTACGGTAATTCGACCACTCTGCAGGAAATGATTGGCGCTCTTCATACACTCGAGGTGATTCAATACTTCATTTTCAGTAACATTTATTGACCATCATATGTAATTTTCCTTTTCGCTTATGTGTTTCTTGTTACATGTATAGGGCCTCCTTCGAAGTATATCTGCCTGATCAACTATCATTTGGCGGTTACAAATACTGTCCATGCTCCAATGAATATACATACGTCGAAAAAGACCTTATCTGCCAATGATTCTGGCCGTAGAAATGTTTAATGTCTTACTCAAGGTAACATCTTTCATTTATTTGTAAACCGTGTGACACATGTAGCTACTCACTGTAGCCTAACACTTCATCTGTTAATCTGATAGGTGTTAGTATACCAGAGACAAGCACATGTGGCAGCTCACGTTGTCATAGTAATTACATACAACCATCAATTACAGGTAAGTACATGCGCAATTTGAATTCATATTTATTCTGGATATCCATGGTATTGATTCTTCTTTTTCTTTTAAATGTCAGCAATTTCTGGGATGCCTAATACTAGGTCACCTATTGTTGCTACTATTGCAGGTGTTACCAGTGGTCCACAGCTAAATTTGTCCCGCTCATCCGCAAATAATAGTCGGTACATGCCAGTCAACAAGGTTATTCGACAACTCATTTCTTCCTTCCAAGGTTCGCCGGTTTGTTGGACATCTAATACTAGGTTAACCACCTGTTAATATGCAGCTATGAAGTACCGCTCATGGGTAAATTTTTCCACTTCACACGAAAATAACAATTCTTTTATGTTTTGCGTAACATATGAAAATTTGGTTTGTAATAATATGGTCATTAAACGTTAAAAGACATTCAATAACACTTTAAACAGCGGTATGGTTAAGCATTAATTAAGTACCATAAAATTCTAAGTTTTTCAAAGAAGAATACAATGTAAATTACTGAAATATTAGCATGATAGTTTTTCAATTCTTTGAACTGACAGGTTTGCTTATATATTTACTTCATCAGCATGTTTTGTGCCCGAATGATTTGAATTCAAAGTTTTAGAGGCTATATATAGTCGATGTCGTTTATGATTATGTTTGTTTAAGGTTTTATTAAGGTTACGGAAACCAGAGAAAGTCGGGAACCACCGGTTACCTTATGGTACATTGATGTTTCCGTCGTTATGTGGTTCCTGCTAATATTTTACATGTATGTGCAACAACTTGAATAAGCTTATTAGGCACCATTATTCTCTTTTGCAGCCGTATATAAACGCTAAAGCTACAGCTTATGGGTTTAGAGAGAGGTTGAAGGCTGATAATGTTTTCCCCAGCAAGTCATTGGCTGCACAGCTTGCTCCGGTAGGCGCTTTCAAAAAGCCTACGGTGACTGATCTACTTGAGTAATAGCAGCTCCCATATTAGAATGCTACATCAATAAAACCGTTTCAAAAGTAAGCTTTTATTAATGTGGGAATATATGTATTACTTTTTTTTTATACATTAGGAACTTTAGGATTCGTTAAATGTGAAACCTGGAAACTTGCATTGTACTTATTGCTGGCGATTTTTGGGGTCATATTCCTATTGTAGTATGGGGTAGTAAACTTATGTGATCAGAAGGAAGATAATCGTTACGCTGCTCTGTAGCAACATGATTGGTTAATAAATAGTCAAAATTGAATCCAATTTTTCAACATGTCATGATTTTCGTTTAGATAATAAAAACCAAAAAAAATATATGTGCCAAAAATGTGAAAAAAATAACAATAAAAAAACGGGTGTAATTTTATAAACTTTAAGGATCAAAAGTGGAAGGTTAGTAATGTAAGTTTTGTGCTAAAACTGAAAGGCATGGAATTAAACAACATAACCAACCCAGGTCAACCTCCTTCTCCAACCCAAATATCCCTTCCTGCCACCACCACCCGACCACCACCATTTGCGCACCGATATGGCCATCTAAATATCCGGCTTCTTTCTTGGGTTAATCAAAGGTATGTTTTTGGTTTAAAAATTAAATTTAAATCAGCAACTAATGTATAATAGATTTAGGTTTTTTTATTTTATTTATTTATTTATTTTTTATTATTATTATTATTATTTTTTTTGGTAATTGAGTTGTGGGTTTATGTTTTTGTACTTTTATTGATGATTTAGGTGTGTTGGATTGCAAGTAGTAGTAAAGAATTGTTTTTTATTTTGGTTATTTGTGTTTTTTTTACTAATTTCAGATTTTCTATGAACCCCTGTTTTTTGATATATAAAGTTAGATTTTTGTGTGTTTATTTTCTAATCTTAATGTGTACCTATTTGATATATCCAACTTGCGTTGGTAGTAGCCAAAAAGCTATAGGTGTTGTCGATGTGTTGGTGTTCTTATAAAAGATAAGATAATGTTTTCTTTGGCAGGTGTAACGGGATGAAAAATGGATTGGTGATCGTCAACACAAAGGTTGTCTACTCTGTTCAAGGTAAAAGATCATAATTTTTTTTCAACCTAACTATAGGATTATAAGGATTTTTGTTATGAAACCCAGCCGCCTAGGACATATGGAATAGTTGTGTGCACAATGCAAAAAAAGAGTAAAGATAATTCAAAAGGTAACCATGACATCGCAAAAGTATGCATTGTGTAATAACATGGCGTTATGTTATGTAACTTATTATTATCGGATTTCACGCCTTTAAAAAAAAGTTATATGGTTTCAGATACGGTCAAAGTAGAAGTGACAAAGAATTGAGGAGGTGTGAGGATGCATATTTAACGGAAGGATGTGAACCTAAAGCAAGATTTGATCTACTGGTAAGATTTAATGGTTACAAATATATCATCTTCGAAAACCGATCATAATCATACACATTATTATGAAATAAGTTATTATAAAATAAAGTCTACATGTGCTAAAAGCAACACTAAAGATCAGCTAAATAAGAAAATATCAACTCTTCGTTCGTGGTTAGTGTTGCTCAAGCTCAAATGTGATATCAATATCTTCAAAGAATTAACTTGCTGTAATTATACTTAATGTATCTAAAACACTAGGCAATTCGTATAGGTTTGCGTTATTTTATTTCATACCTAAAACATTAACCCATATAGTTTTTCTGTTGGTCAAGATGCATATAATATGATTTATATCATGTATTATTAGTTTTTCTTTAACACTGATTGAGTTATAGTTACATGAACAACATAATGAATTTTGGAGACTTTTATCTGCCGCATGACGATGAATCATTAAATCTTTTTTTGGATTTTGGTAATTATTGTATGGATGGTTTTGTTTACAGTAAACGCTTGGGTATTGTTATGATGTTGGGTGTTGCTATGTATGTGGTCAATCTGTGGTGAACATGTCATGTTTATCAAATCCTATGTATATGTATATAATTTTAATAAAATTGATGTAACATGTGCATATATAGGTTAAGCTATTAGATTGCACATATGTGTTAGAAATGTTCAATTTAATGAACTATAGATTTATGGTAATTCACAAAATTATTGAATGAGAGTGCCACTGATGTCATTTGAGCATGCCAGTAAAGCCAAAAAAAAGTAAATTTGTTGGTAACGTTGAATGCCTAGGTAGGTTTCCAGTGATGTTGTTGTAATGACTTTTGTGTGCACCTCACTTGGAGGGACATAATTCGTCTCTAATATGGTATTCCATCTCTATTTTACATCATTATTGTTTGAAACAGGTTTGTTTTTCAGAAAAGATCAAAGAAAATGTCAGGTAAGCTACTGATATTCTTGATATTCTGATGCATACTTCACTGGATGATGAGTTGTCACCACACCAGGTAATAATGTTTATTTTCTGATCTTTTTAAATAATTAATAATACATTATAATATGATGTTTTCCTTAATCATGTTATATGCAGAGTTATTTTGAAAAAAGAAAATACATGTTAGATATGCTAATATGGTATCACCATATCTAGAAACTACACGACTTTAGCTACTGCATACATGGTTGGTTTGCTTTAGCCACTGAACCCGATCTGTGCAATAATTATATGTGGTTTTTTTATTGAAAACTGCACAAATAGAGTATCTTTAGGGTCAACCCAACCTAAGCACTGAGGAAGAAAGGTCATGTTGTTACTCGGGAAACCAAGAAGATTTGTTGCTATGATAAAACGCATCAGATTGCCTGAAAGACAAAATAAATACTTCACATATATTGCGTTAGCAGTAAATAGGCAATTCTTTAAAAAAGTTACCATCTGAGTTAAAGATAATGCAAGTTTACACTATTTACTGCATTTTGTTTCGGCGCAACTAACAAGCCCTTTTCATCTCTATCATCAATAAGTTTGACACGCAAATCCAAACACTACTGCATTTTGTTAATAAAAGGAGTGAAAAACATATTTTCCCTGTATATTTTGCAGAAAGGATAATCGTGAGGGCTTATGAAAGGAGGGCTGATCTTTTAATAATCATAATCAGTTTGACTCTAAATACTGGAAGCTTATTATATATGACTTCATAACACAATAACCATTGACGTTCAAAAGGCAATACCAAAGACCTCCGACCTCCGACCTCCTGTAAGTTGGTTTGTTGTTTATAGGTTCTTACATTTCTTTATTATAAATAACTTGCTATTCGGATGATTTAAAATTCAGATGATTTTGCAGCTCAAAAGGGAATGTATCTGTCTTCCCGTTCCTGATACTTTCATTCTTCTTGGGTGCATAAAACTGGACTTACTTTTTTAAATAAGGTTCATGCTTTGTTATATAAACTTTTCTCTTTTAACCGTTTACCCAATATGTGTGACTCATATGCTATACCACCAGTATGCATATTCTGATATTGGTTATGTGATAACAAAAGTTTACTTGAGATAATTAGCTCTTACAAAGTGGCCTATAAAATGATAGTTTTGAGAATGTGTGTGTGTTGTTTAAAGCTGTGATAATAAGATAGTCAGATATTTATGTGTCTTGAAAATCTGATAATTTAAGTAATTAATAGTTAAAATGACCAAGAATACTTTTTTTTGTGTGTTTAAAAAAGGATGGTTGTGTTCTACAATATGAGTACACGTCTCAGGTTCCGTAAGTGAAAGCTTATATAGTTTTATTTCTCATAATATGATAATAATCAGTTTTATTGTAGTTGGTATAACATTCAATATGTAACCCCTGAATAATAAGAAATTTAAAAGAATAATCGGTTTTAAAGGAAGAACTTTGTTGGATGGTTCAAGAAGTACATGGTTATTGTGAGGCTGTTTTGAACAGCCTAGCAGCAAATGTTTAAGGTATTCATTTATCTTTCCAAATCCATGATTATCGTGTGTGATCCAACCTATGTTTATTTAAGCTTCCCATTTTGTTGTATTGTGTATGCTGTTGTTCTTTGCCAAGTAGAAAAAGCTTAAGAAGAAATACTGAATAAGCTTTACATTTCTGTAAGGTCAGCATCTGCGTTTTACTCATTCTGCATATTAGATTACACGTAATAGTCACCCATTAATCTACCTTTCTTCTTACCTTAATTATATGTAAAAGGTAATTCATTACTTCTGTTTTACTGTTTCATAGTTCCCAAAGTACGATGATGATTGAAGAATTGCTTCAAGAGGATAGTAATGTGAAGCGTAAAAGAGAGAAAGTTCAGAGACAATACTCTTTGCTCTCGGTAAAAAAGAGAACCTAATGTCATATTAGCCATTGTGGCGATTGAGGTTTACAATTTCTAATTTTAAGGGTGTTTGGATATGTTGTTGGGATTTAATACTCATAACAATTATATAAATCAAATAACATCATCAAAGCATGCAGCGGAAGTAAATAGGAATAATATATGTAAATAATTAACCGAACAAGAAAGTGCGTACCTTTTAGCAATTCAAGAATCAAACGATGATTGAACAAGAACAAAACCCAAAACCCTAATTATAGGGTTTATGTAATTCGACCCAAACAAAGAATTGACCACCAAGATTACAAGCTCAAGTGTGCTTGTCCTTCGTTTCATAGCACACGCGTCTAATAGCGATTTGATGTGGAAAAGCTAGTTCCTTGAATCACAAATAAAACCAAACACTTGTGTCTTTGAGTTAAGCAAAATCGAAAACCCTTGGGGTTTGGGTGTTTCGATCGGCCACACAAAGAGGGAGAGAGGAGGAGAGAAATTAGGTATATTGGTGATCCAAGATTAAGTTATGAATGAATACAAGGGTTTGTATTTATAGGTAACTTAACTTGGTGACCAAGTTTGTGTGTGATTGGGTTTGGAACCTAACCGACGGAAGTCGGCCAAACATAATCCCAAAGGGATTATAGAACTTTCCCGACTTTGTAATTTCATCTCTAGTCCTTTTAGTTAATATTTAACGACCAGTTAACCAAACCGTTAATTATTTAACTATCGTTATGTTTTATTTCGTGACTAATAATTAATAATAATAACGTTTTATTTATATTAATTATTTACATCAATTCTCATACGTAATGTGTGCAATCCCGAAGTCTCGAGTTCGAATCAGGACATACATATATTTAAATATCCATAAAACCTTTCAGCTCCCACTTGGATATTACTAAATATAGTAATGATATAAGTTAGTCTAGCTTTCACACGCCAATGCCTCCAGATCAAATCGAGTATGGTCTTCTGGAAAAACCATTTAATGATTCATCATTTTTACTTATCCTTTTGTTACTAATACTACATTAACTATGAATATTGATCAAGTCATTTCATAAGTTAATATTCTGTTTCTCGTTGTATTTGATTGAACAAGATTACCAAATCATCCGAACGTATTCCAGATAGATCTTGGGTATGGCCATACAAACATCTTGTCAACCCTACGAGGGCCCAAATATAGTATTATGCTTTGAAACAAATTCAAAGGAACAAATTCTCTTGACTACAAGCATAACTCATGAACTTTGCAACACTTAGAAATAGCACTTATAACTACCAGTTACGGATAGCGTTAGACTATCTTACACAAATGCAATATATTCATATCAGTTATCGGTATCTCAAGTCGAGGATAAACACTTCATGATATACTTAATGACAGAGATCCATAAAGTATCATCATGTAAAGTTGGGATCTGTCCTATATTCAATTCATTTAATATCATGTGAATCGGTATGTCCACGCATCAATATACTTTAAAAGTATATTCTACCAAAACTCAGATTTGTCTTAATTCAATGACATTCCCACATCATTGATCGACAACGGACTATTTAGAATAACATAAGTTATTCACGGATTAAACATGCAAATATAGGATATAATATTAAGAAAATGAAAATAAACATAACCAATATTTTATTTCATTTAAATAATATTTGTTCAAAACATCCCTTATCCAAATACTAAATAGATCAATGCATGATAATACTTGTTAATGAATTATGCCTCAAGTAATGACACTCATACTTGTTGACAAGGCATAATTTCAACTAACTTTGATCTATTGGAATTTTGAGAATACTTATTTCAAGAATTTAACTAGTGAAGTTCTTGTATGTGTGCACTCAAAATATCTTGATATTGCACATAATATTTCATAAAGTGTGTGACATCCTCAACCACCAATTTATGACAATCAAACTTTCAAACAATTTTAAAGTTTAAAGCATTCTAATTTTTTTTTATAATGCAACTATGCTCTTGGTTGAGCACAACTAGTTCACATGGCCATTTACAAGGATGAAATCCTCCCATGACTAGTATTGAGCGTCATCTCAATTATACCGAGATCATTGTATACAAACAACAATATGCTCTTTAAAAATTTCGTAAACTTCAATATCTACAGTGTAATGTTTGATGCCTTCAAACTTTCAAGTTTGTCAGCTATGACAATTTCACAACAATTGTTGTATTGCTCATCCATAGAATTTTGAGAGCAAATCCAGGTTGAGGAATGTAATTCTAAATTCAAACGTATTCCATTAGAATATTCATTACACCAGTTATATAATAATTTCATTAGATATCAATGTTGTCAAATCATCTTGCATTCAAGCATGATACAACAGTAACATGATGTACATGAAAAATCCTTGTGTCAAACTAAGATTTCATTCACGTTCTACATATCCATTTTCCAAATGATATATCATGTTCTATTAGACTCATTATTTAATACCGCCATGTTTACTAACAATAAACATATACTTCAAGGTTGTATGCCTTATTTTCTAAATCTTTCAAGTGAAGTTCCATTCCAAACCATAACTTAACATTTTATCTTAGATGGAATGTTACTACCCACATCATATAAGATTTTAAAGAAAATAACCATAATACTCCACTAGCTTCAGGAATACTTAGAAATTATCTTATTTTAATTTTTTAAACCAAAAATTGGATTTAATAGTTAAACATAAGAATCCTCTCCTAGATGCATGCATATATCCATTAATCGATTCTTGCCTTTTGTACATTTCCAAAGATTATGTGAATTCATAAAACTCCTTTGTATTACTTATCGTCCTCGCAAAAGTAATCACACAACAAAGAGTTTTTGATATTCATTGTCAGATTTCATATAAATGAAATTAAGTATGACAATCATAATCATTATATATTTAATGTGCCAAGGAAAGAATATTCAATCACAGTTAATCGCTTAAGTGTGATTAATAATCTTGTCACAAGCCATGCATTAAACACATGTACAATTTTGTCCATATGATTTCTACATAAAGAATTTAAACCGCTAGGGTTTTCCTTCCTTTGAAGAAACTGATCTTTATTAAGATAAACCAAGTTTACAAAGTTGATTATCTCTTTGGACAGCATCTTAACATTCATAGTATGAATAATTTACCACAATTCAATATTAGGTAATGTATCATTATGATTAACAGGTTTACAATGATCCTGTAATTCATATTTCTCGTCATATCAAATATCTGAGATATCCTTGCGGATCTATGAATGAGAATTCCATCATTTTGAGGTATATCATATTTGACCTCATCATGATATTCACTAGTGTATTTTAGAAGATTATGTGTTTTGTAATTGTAATTTAATCTCTTCAAGATCTAAACAAAACTCCCACTTGCTTTTGTAATTTAAAGACTATCTACAAATACTTCAGCAAGTAGAACAACACCAAATTGTTTTCTTTTGGGATATTACAAAACACATTGACAGTTCATAAATCTTGTTCGTTAATAACCTACTCCATAAGTAGTTTTAACAATTCAAAACTTCAATATAAGACTCAATGTGATTCATCACATTCCATACTAAAATGGTGTCTTATTAATCTTCTAGGTTTGAGTTTATTAAGTATATCCAATCAATACTCAATTTTCTAACCTTGATAAATTTTGGAAGAAAAGAAGATATAGTTATCTTGAATCAAACAATGTAACAAAATTTTGATTCTTCTAACTGAACATTCCATATACATACAGTATTTCATTAGAATTAATATTGTAAGACAATCTAATAATATGTAAGATAAACATATTCCTTTTGGCTTACCTATTTACCAATTAAATCATCTTAATGGTAAAATAAAATTCCAAGCCAATTGCATGCTTTATAACTCAAGTACTTTTGATTAAGTCACTTCATGTCCATGTCTCAACTAGAAAACATAAACAATTATAATCTCATTATACGTTATAAGTCATTTACCAATGACTTTATGTCTTAATAAGAAGACATAACAAGTTAACGTATTACTTTATATTATATGTCTTGTAATAATGAAAAGACTTCATGTTTATGACTTTACAAAGAAACACATAAACATTTATAATTTAAAGTAATTATGAACACCATATCATGGTTTCAATTAATTTATTTTCAAGTTAATATACTACTCTATCTATTTATGTCATTCTAAAATACATAAATATTTAAGATAGTATTACTTTATTTAATTATGTCATTCCATGAAGTGTCCAACTTAAGAAACTGCAAAAGCATCCACGCCCTTAGATCCCACGACAAGTGGAGATTTACCTTGAGATTACAATCTAGCCAAGATCACACTTAACCTAAAATGTAACTTCAAGTGTTTCTATAATTTGAATGACATAAGACATAAAAGTAGTCTATGTTATAATCTTGACACATGTTCTTTAAGCAAGACAATCTTATTAGAACGTTAATCTCTTACCTTACGATCAAGAGAATCCATTAATCATATTGGTATGTGTTGTTCCTATGCACACAATAAATACTTCTCCCACTTGTGCATAGAACAACATCATATAATAGATAAACACTATGACATTCATTTGTTTATGTGAGCAATATGATAGTGTCGTAGAGATATAAGCATTACAAGTAGATGTAGGAGCAACTAATTATCAAGGAAACGTTCATGACTATCCTTGAGAATATGAATGTCTACATTTTTGAACGTAATATATTATTTCAAGAAAATCTAGAAATAATCTGAGTTATTACCAAGATAATAACTTGTAACTCCCACTGAATTAGACAACGTTACAATAATGTCTTATTCAGTAATACACCATACTCCCACTGGATTTGACAACATTGTAAGTGTTTCATTAACCGGTGAAAATAGCGTGCTATTACATTGCTACCCCTTTGTAAGACCATTCGTAACAATTACTTAGGTAATAAAAGAGTGTATTCTACTTTGTAGATGATGAATCATCCATCATGCTATTAACTTGAAAAATTGAGCATGCAATTTCTTCCTTAATAGGTCTACTATCCCCACAATGGTGTGTAGCACCTTTAATTGGTCAAATCAAAACAACTAGATACAATATACTAGTTTGTCTTTTACCAATTTTGAGGTAATTAGTCTAGATTCTAATGTAATAACTCATATAATGTCAAACATGTTTTCTAGTTGACCAAAATGTCATATAAGAATTCAATCACCAAGAGAGGGTAATGAAATGTCTTAAGGAAAACATGGTGTGCAATTTTCTTAACTATTAAAGTTGCTATGAGTTATATTAGAATTTAGACAATTCTAATGTTCCTAACATACCTTTCTCAATCATGAAAAGGAATAGGATTGAGTCTCACTCTTCTTCCATGGAAAAGAGTTTATGTTTGTCCTTTAGTGAATTGTTCTTGATCAAACATTTGTTTGAAAACAGAACTAAATCAATTTATCAAAGCACAAACCACGTTTACGGTTTAATGTTGCATTAATACAATCAAAAGAATTAACAAAATTCAATTTTTAGTATTTTCGATAATTAAATCTTTCAAGAAAATAAAATACCCTTGGTCAATATTCATATTAACCATAGAATTTTCCTTGAATCTAGGACCTCATTATCATAGTTTCACCACATCGGTTGATCTGCTAGTGATGAAAGTATAGAATAGGTAATTGTCGAAGAACAATAATTGACAAACAAGTTTGCAATTCCTAGAAAATATGGGATTTACAATTTTGCCAAATAATTATGCAAAATGTAAGCATGTTTTATCCCATCTTATGCCTTAAGTTATAGGTCTCACTAACTAACTTAATTAAGTTGTCTAATTTAGAAACTGCAAATAATTAAGTTGAGGTCTCACACAACAAAATAATTCACCTTGTTATTGTAATCTAGATCAAGGTCTCACATAACTAAATTACAACTTCAAGTGTTTCATATCATTAGATGGCATAAACTTAAATTTAAAGGGTACAATTTTTGACATGTAATCAAAACTTATGTATAAAGAAGCATGCATACAACTTTATAACATAATATTTTTGAAAACCTTACATAAGATTTTAATTGCTAAGATTAAATTCTACAAAGTTTTAATCGATGCGTTGAGAAACTTACAACTTTGCACTAAGATGCTTCGTGCATATAATGGTTATACTAGGTAGCTCCAATCGAACTCACAGTGAGAGGACTGGGTAAGCCAAAGCATAACCTTAGACATCTATTCATCTGCTGTGCGCACGCTTATTAATTAACCCCTTTATAGTTTGTTCTAGTGGGTGAGCCGTTCTAACCATTTAAGTACAGTCATCAATCGATTAAAAGTTCAAGAATAATTCTTAGATAACAAATCAGTTACGCCATTATTTAGTCCATTTAATTTTCTATTCATAAAACCCTTTTGCTTACTAACATGTCAAAACAATATATAAACAAAAAGCATTTTAATAAAAATTAAACACACTCAAATAATATAAACATATAACTAAACAATTTAACATATGTAAAAACAATTAGCCACATGCATAATTATTTCGATAAACTCTAATAAACAATTATAGGCGTAAATAAATGCATACATTAACTAGGGCTTTCAACTACAAGGTATATGAGCCACATACATCGACAAGTCGATTGGTAAGCCAAAGTTAATAATATACCAATTAGCACGTAACGAATTTTTATTAGTTATAATTGGGGTCTTCCCCAATTCAATAATTATCAAATAAATAAAACATGTGTGTATCAACTAAACAATTTATAGCATAACAATACTCCATGGCAAAACATGCATGTTCCACCATGGATTCCTCATAACAATTATCACCCAAGATACGCATATTACATGGCACATAACAATTATTCATTAATTAACCACATAAAATTAACATGCAATCCTAGGGTTTCTACAAGTTTTACAAAATTAAAACCTAATTAAATAAATAGAGGGTAATCGACCCTATATATAAAAAATTAGGGTTTCGAATTCAAAACCCTAGAAACCATAAAAGCATGCATATAATCATAAAGATTCAATTTTTATGTGTTTCGGTAATTAATTACATCATATTAACGGCTCGTGATGCCACTGTTGGGATTTAATACTCATAACAATTATATAAATCAAATAACATCATCAAAGCATCGCAGGAAGTAAATAGGAATAATATATGTAAATAATTAACCGAACAAGAAAAGTGCGCATCTTTTAGCAATTCAAGAATCAAACGATGATTGAACAAGAACAAAACCCAAAACCCTAATTATAGGGTTTATGTAATTCGACCCAAACAAAGAATTGACCACCAAGATTACAAGCTCAAGTGTGCTTGTCCTTCTCTGTACGCATTAAAAGCGATTTGATGTGGAAAAGCTAGTTCCTTGAATCACAAATAAAACCAAACACTTGTGTCTTTGAGTTAAGCAAAATCGAAAACCCTTGGGATTTGGGTGTTTCGACCGCCACACAAAAGAGGAGAGAGGAGGAGAGAAATTAGGTATATTGGTGATCCAAGATTAAGTTATGAATGAATACTGAGGTTTGTATTTATAGGTAACTTAACTTGGTGACCAAGTTTGTGTGTGATTGGGTTTGGAACCCAACCGATCGGCCAAACATAATCCCAAAGGGATTATAGAACTTTCCCGACTTTGTAATTTCATCTCTAATCCTTTTAGTTAATATTTAACGACCGTTAACTAAACTTCGTTAATTATTTAACTATTGTTATGTTTTATTTCGTGACTAATAATTAATAATAATAACGTTTTTTTTATATTAATTATTTACATCAATTCTCATACGTAATGTGTACAATCCCGAAGTCTCGAGTTCGAATCCGGACATACATATATTTAAATATCCATAAAACCTTTTCATATGTGTTATATGTTTATTACACATGTTGCAAACTGAAGTCGTAACAATCACTTTTTAGTAAAATGAATAGATTTAAAGCTCAAACCATAGAAACATATCCAACCGCCATCTCATATCACATACTCAGTTGTATTACAGCTGATTACATATTTTCTCTCGGTTGGTGTAACTCGATTGCCTAGGTATGAGATAACAATGGCAACGACAAAGGTAGCATGTACCTACATTCAAATAAAGATTTAATAATGATTTCCTAACTTATTATTTTCTTTATTAATCCAACATTTTAGGTAATTTTTGATATTCAAATCTTCTGCCGTACCTTAAATATTTAATTTCCCTGGGTGTTTACATAAAAAAGAACTATTGGTTGATACTGGCAAACCTCATGGTAAGATACTCATTAGAATTTGAGCAATAGGATAGTGCTATTTCCATGTGGTCTTGCCTTGCAATTGCTATAAAGTGTAGTTACGCTAAACAATTTATACTGAGTAATTTAGATTTTTATACCAAACGTATTCATATGCAAGTATAGGAAACACCAAACTCATTATTCAGGATCATGACATAATAAAATAAAGGAAGCTCATGAATTTGGCTATTGATAAAAGGTAACGACTTTAGTTTGTGATTCAAGGAAAGTTTTAATTTAGATTTTTGGGTTTATCATGGCAACAATGGCCGGTAACAGGGTAATCATGATTTTTCTAGAAATTTGGGTGAGTAAGAGTTTAGTAAATGCTGCTGGATTTTGCTACCTACGTTGTCTTGTGGAGTTGTGGGTATCCTGATAGTTGATGCTTCTATTAAACTGATAAGTAACTTTTAGGCTGATTTTGGGCTTCTAAATTTCATTGTAAGAGTGCTTTCGGCAGGTGTAAGATTCGAATGCGATTAGCTTAGGATTGGATATGCTGGCGTGTTAGGGGAGATTATAATATAGGCTTACCAGGTTATTGAGGTTTTGAAAAGCCTATTAGCTCACACTTTTATGAGCTTATAAGATTGTCAACATGGACTTAAATAAGCTAAAAGTTTAAGTTGATAAGCTTATAAGCCCAAGAAATTAGCTTATCCACTTTTCAAAATTTCAAATAGTCGATAAGCCTGTAAAATAAACTAATCCAAATATTTCCCTTAATGTGTTATATTTTTTAGTATCTTTTAAGAGTGCTTGCTCTAGATCAATCATGTATGTTTTTGTTTGCGTAGCGGTAGGATACACATCTTATGAAGGTCTGTGGAACATGAAATGCAAGGATTAGTAGCGTCCTTTTTTAAAGCTGGTACAAAGTATACATTGAATATTGGATTTACTCAAAGCATGTTTATATGCAACTACAGATACGCTTTCATCCGAGTGATCACATTTTACTCAAAGCATGTTTATATGCAGCTACAGAAGGTTTTTGATGGCTATGGTGAGGATTTATTATATGCCCTTTACTGCAAATTTGGTTTATATGAGAAATCTTATAACTCATTCTACTACTTAAATTATTGTATCCCAGGCCACTAAGATTGGTAACCGATCTACAAGTGATGTTGTTCCTAAATTAAGGACACCTGACGGCCGTGATAAGTGAATATACTATTACTCCCATATTCTTATAGGAAAAAGCAAATATTTTGCTAATCAGTTATCTGAAACCCAACTCACAAGTCAAATTTTATATTCTCGCAATTGTGTTGAGGTCTACTGTCAAGAGCATGATTTTGACCACCACATCACGGTATTACGACCTTTTACAGTATCAAGTCGTCCGTATCCGACATGTGTCATGGTGTTAAAAATGCACTCGGTATTCTCTAAATGGCAGTCGAGCTTGGTTGCCCCCAAATCATTGCTACCTGTGTAGACTATGTGTAGACTATCTGGAAGCATCTTCATGGAATTTTTCTCAAGTTAGGTTCTTTAGCAGAACCAATCCTTGCGCGCCTCCAGCCTGGGAATCCGAAAACAATAGTTAAGATTTTTCTCTCAGCCACTATGTTTGTTATGTCACTGTTGCCACCTACACTGGTTGATTTAAAAACCTCGGCACAGGAACAAATTGATACATGCTTACTCAAGATGATGATGCTACATTGTTGATGGCTGAGGATGATATTAAATTAAAAGTGGGACACAATTTTAATAACATAGTGAATTCAGCTTGCAAAACAGGGGAAATGAATCAGTTTCAATGCTTTTTGGTAGGCATGTATGGGACTATGGGGCATGTCAGATATTGATGAAAACATAGTTAAGGATATTGACTGTGTAAGTCAACAAGCTACAATGAAGGAGACGAAGCTAAAGGTAAATGAGATAACTTCTAAGGTTTTGGAGGCAATAGGATACAGAAATGTGATTTTTTACCTACCGCAAAACGTCTCCGTATGGTGAGAATTTGGCATTTGTGAGGTTTTTGAAGCGCCTTCATTCGATTCTTAAACAATTGTGAAATTGTTTCGTAATTAAGATGGATAGTGATAGCAATCTTTATATATTTCATTATCATTTGTATGTTTATTACTTTGTTGTTGCATTCATATACATCTCAACTAATGATTAAAATGGAATGAAAAAATACATGACAAAGTTATATATTTCAAATTATTGTGTCTTAGAAGTTAATATTGATCAAATTATGTTACTTACTAACATTATGCACGATAGTACCAACCAACAATGAATCAAATACAGCAAGTGAAAACCCAACTGTGTCCCCCTTTTCGACTTGCAAACATCGGTCGCCTACCCGACCATTAGAATGGCTACTCTTCCGCAACAAAATCAAACCGTTGGGTTGAAACTTTTTTTTAAACCTCAATTTCTTCTCTATAAAATCATTTTTTTTAATTATATTTATAATTAAAAAATTTAGAAAAGAACCCGTACGTGTACGGGTATTATAACTAGTTACTAACTGTGACAAATTAAAAGATGATCTTATAATTAATACTCCCTAACTTAAGTTTTGCTGCTGTTTGGTTCTTTATAGATCGTGACTAATTAAAAGTAGAGTATTTCAAACAAAATGGGGCTTCCTAAATTTTGTATTATGACGTGAAGTTAGTTGAAATGACTGTTGTGTTATTGCTTTCGTCATAATTATACTAATCATGTATTATGCTATTTTTGATATGCAGTTAAAGCAAGATCAGGTGCTTTACAACAAATGTGCAATGTGCAGGCACATACGATCCATCTTGTAATTTTAAAATCTAGAAGGGCCAAACATAAAAGTAATCAAAAACCCAAGAACTTATTTGCAACTTCCCTCTTTTTTATTCATCCATCAAAAACCCTAAACCCTCTTCTTCTTCCCCAAAAAGCCAACAACAAGAAAATGAGAATTACATCACTTGATGGTGAAAATGATGAAGATATTGCATATGATAACGAAGTTGACGATGAAGATGATGATGAAGAAGAGGATGATGAAGATGAAGTTCCAGTTACTTTAGGCTTTGTTGAAAAACCCAAACATGATTGGTCTCTTTGTCGGCACTTGTTTCCTAGTAAAGCTGGTGGCACTCCTGTATGTTTTCATTTTCATTTTAGGGGATGCTTGTTTAAGCTTATGCCCACATGGGCTTACGAGCTTATTTGATTTCGGCTAATTTTCCGGCTTATATCGAGACTTATGCACTTGTATAAGTTTATTATATAAATCTCAAAATAAGGTCGAAAGTCCACATATAAGCTTAAACAAACACCCCCTTAATTTATTTATTGTCTTTGTAACAACCCGTCCCACATCGCTAGGAGATAACACAATTGAGTCCCTTATAAGCTTGAAGTAGTAGCCTACTAGTATCCTTCCGCCATGGTTTTTTAGTTGAACCCGGAAGGGTTTTAGTTAGTACATTACTTTTGGCTTTAGGGGGGCGTTACAATGTTATTAGTTTTTTTTGTGGAAATAACTTGGTGGTTATTTATTACAGGCTTGGTTGGATCCGGTTAATTTACCAACTGGTAATTCATGTTTATGTGACATATGTGGCGAACCGCTTCGATTCTTGCTTCAGGTATATTTGACATTTGTGATACAAATTTCAATTATTTAAGGATTTTACTTGTGAAATGATCTCTAAATATTTATTTAATCAAAGTATGCAATCCCAAACACTCCGTTGCTTGTTCAAAAAGGTATAAGCATTAAAATTAAGCTGGTTGGTGATAGAACACTCTTAGAACTCAATGAAGAATTCTTAAGAGGCAACACACAAGTATGGATACTCAATGAATTGAATGAGAATCGGATTGCTTGTTTGTTTTTAATGGAAGAAAACAGTTACAACAACTAACTGTTAATGATTTGTTACAGTGAGATTGAAAGAGAAAGGGAAGTTTTACAATTTGATAAGCTGAAATGAAAATTAACATCTAATGGGTATTTATACAGAAATTAGTAAACTGAAAATGGGCGGGAGAAAGTGTTGAGAAGCTGTTGGGAGAAGGTTGTTTGACTTTTTTGTTGACTTTGCACTTTTGACCCATATCAATCCATCCCACTTGAAATGATGCTTGTCCTCAAGCATCTAGGAAAATTGAGGCAACCTTTCTTAGGATCTTTAACCCATTCTCGTGTAGCATCCGCAACCTTTTCTTCTGCCAAACACCCCAAAAACAATAACCTTTTCTTAAGCCAAACATCCAAAAGAAACAGCAACAACATAACCAAGTCACCCCTTCACGAGTACTCATATGATTTTCTACACTTATACTCATTTTGTAACGATGATCAGTTAGTTTATCTCGAAATTCATTAGCCCACATAGACTTGACTTGAGTATAAAATACAGCTTCTATACAAGTAGCAATATCAATGAATGTGTCATTTAAACCTGTTCTATTTCCACCCACTCCCTCTGCCAACAGTGATTTGAATGAGTTGCCACTGACGAATAAGTGCCCTGCTAGTCCAATGGCTACTTCAGTGTGTGATTCAGAGCCAAATCCTTCTTCAGTTCTTCCTTGTGTGTCAGCTTTAGTACCTACTGGTTTGAATACTAGTTCAGGTACTATTTCATTGTCTACAAATTCAGGTACTAGTTCAGTGTCCACTTCAGATCTTCCTTCTTCCACCACACTCTGAGATGCTGTAGGATGATTAAACTGTGACATACCCAGAATACCCTCCTCAACAATACAATTGGCACCTCTCTTCATTGACCAATGGTCATCCCTTAAACAGAAACCTAGTTCCTCGAAGCTTATACACCATTTGTATGTACTTGATTCAGCCTTCTCATGTCTTCCACATTTTTGAACTAGCTGATTACACATAACTAAACCATTATCATAACTCACATCAGGCTGTACACCAACACATTCTACTTCAAATTCACAGAACCAACTGCTTGAAACCATTAACCTGTTGATGAATATAACCCAAACAACTTTGCACTTTTGCATAACTTTCCCGTACCCGAACACTACCTTTCTTTTCTTTTTCCTGTTTGTCCATTTCCATATGCCAAAATCCCACTTTCCATACTTCAATTTGCACTTTTTGCCACCTATTTTCTTCCTCTTAGGCCATTTCCATATGTCAAAGGTCACACATTTCTTTTTCCTTTTCGGCCACTTAAACGTATCAAGCTGCACAACTCCTATTCCTCTTACACGTTGAGTGCTAAAGCTATTACTTCGTGTCATATAGCCAACCCTCCTAGCCCAATCGCTATTTCTACCATCCTCAAATCCTTCTTTTATTATTTCCTCTACACTAAGCTCCATAGCCACAACCTCAGTTCCATTCTTCTTCACGCTTTTCTTCTCAAACCTTCCCGTATCTCCATGAGGTGTCCTCTGGTTGTTTCCACATATGTTATGTGTCATACCACCAACCAAATATGACAATTCATAATCACAATCTTCAACAAACATTTCATCCCTTTTGACATCAGAACCAACAAACATCTTGTTAAATTTCAAAGGTGTAATTGTCTTCACTTCAACACAAGTCTTACATTTGTCAAGTATCATTTTAGTTGCCACCAAACTAGCACCTACAAAATCAGTCCCTTTCCCAACACTAGTGGAACCACTTCCTTTTCCCAAATCAACAACACTAAAATCTTGCTTAACATCATTTACTTTTGCATTCTTTGGTGTATTTCCTTTAACTTCAACATCCTCTTTACATGTTTCACTTGATTCTTTTTCATCCTCGCTTTCCTTATCAACTGCAACAATGCTTGTTTCATGTTCATCGGTCAATGACCTCTCATTGTGTTTATTCATTGCAAATCCATTATAACCAACAAGAATCTCAATTCCATCAGCCTTTTCTCCACTCTCAACTTGTTCTCCACAACATTCGTCAAGAGAAGTCAACCCATCATACTCACTTTCTTTGCCATTTCCATTTACTTTATTATTACCACGAGTAAGATCTCTTGCTAACTTATTTACTCCTTCCTTCAATGCTTCCAAAGCACTTTTCAAACTATCCAACTGGCTCTGAATAGTGGTTGACCTGGTCAATGCACTTTCTTGATTGTTCCCGCCATTTGCAACTAACTCCTCCTTTTCTGAAACCCCATAACCCAAATCAAATGAACTTCTCCTATTGTTCTTGATTTCACTTAAATCTGCAGGATGTGGACTAAGAAGTAATGATGGATTCGTTTTTCCATGGATTCGACGGTAGATTGTTTCTTCCACCTTTGCCAAACGATATGCATCCGAGATGGTTTTGGGTGGTAAAAATCTATGATCATACGTAATTGCAGATGGTAACCCCCGCCAAAAGTAAACTAGATATCGTTCCTTCAAACCCTCTTTAATAAATGCTGAATTAAAGGATTCATAATACTCTGTAATTGTACCATATTTTTTGAAAAATTCTTCCATGGACAATTTATCAAACACCATAGCCGCAACCGCCATTGATGACCTTTGACGCCTTGACTAAAGTAACTGAATTCACACCCAACAAGAATCTTGACTAAAGTAACTATTTCTTGACCCCGATTTGAACAAGAATCGACCAAGAATTAAACCCGTAATAACGAACTTCGCCGGAAAGATAACCGTTTCTTGCCGGAATTGAAACGGAAAAAAAATGACTGTAAAATCAAGAATGTCAATGTAACATTCTTGAACTTATCTGGCCAGGAAAGAGTCTCTGATACCAATTGATAGAACACTCTTAGAACTCAATGAAGAATTGTTAAGAGGCAACACACAAGTATGGATACTCAATGAATTGAATGAGAATCGGATTGCTTGTTTGTTATTAATGGAAGAAAACAGTTACAACAACTAACTGTTAATGGTTTGTTATAGTGAGATTGAAAGATAAAGGGAAGTTTTACAATTTGATAAGCTGAAATGAAAATTAACATCTAATGGGTATTTATACAGAAATTAGTAAACTGAAAATGGGCGGGAGAAAGTGTTGAGAAGCTGTTGGGAGAAGTTTGTTTGACTTTTTTGTTGACTTTGCACTTTTGACCCATATCAGTTGGTACATGCTTATTTTCGATCAGATAAACAATTTTAAAATAAGTAATCTCGGTCTCAGAGAACTCCTTGTTTGGTTATTTTTGTTGTGTATAAGCACTTTAAGTTAATCAGGCTGGTACGTGATTATTTTATAAGCAGATAAGTAGTTAAAAGATAAGCAGTCCCCGAGGCAGCTTTAAATTTGCACCCACTTTAAATTTGAGAATTTCGTGTATAATTTATCACATAGTCTGAATCAGTTTCAGTTTACCAAACTCTATAAATAATTTTTGACTTGAAACAATAATCTGATAGTAGTTACCTTCAAATTGCATTGCCAACACCCTCTTAGCTCATACTGAATGTGTTTGTATGGCGTGGGAATGCTTGTAATTTCATCTGCTTCAGTCAAATCCTGGGTAAAGCTAAATAGGTAACTAGGTCCATTTTGTCGGACCCTAGGAATCAAAGTTTGGCATGAATGACTTCTGAATTTTGAAATAAATACTTAAATAGGGATATCAATAATGCTTCTTTTTTGTAATGATTAATTAGTCATACACTCGTACCTATTTTATACGAATTGGGTGAATACCTGAGACTTCTATCAAAATAATCTTACTAGGCATTTATTGTATAGGCTTATGCACCTCTCTCAGATAAGGATTCAACATTCCATAGGTCCTTATTTGTATTCATGTGCACGTCAATGTCATGCCTGCTCCGAGACCAACATGAGCAATGGAAACACCACCCAGAAAAGGGATCCCGGAGGTATTCTTAGATGTTGTATTCTGTATTCTGTATGTAACTTTCCCTTGTCTTAATATGTTGGATCACTTTCATGTCCACTTTTAAATTATACTCCTTCTTTGTTTGACCAGTATTAAGGTCTTTCGTGGTCAACTTCCCCGTAACAATCAGTTTTACTCCAGTGAAGCACCGAAGAATGATGGCAGTGACAAGCCTTTAGGAACAGCAGGTTTGGGACTTTCTAATCGTTACCTAATTCAAGATATGGCCAAATGGGTGGGTTTAATAATGTGTCAAAACAGGTTAACTTTTTGGTATAAGGCCAACCGAGTCTTTCAGATTGGGTTGACCTTAAAACACTTTATTGATGTTTATTGTTAGTGTTTCAAAGAGGATAATATTATACCATTTCAATTATTGTTAACTATTTCACTTTAAATGTGTGTTTTTTGTAGCTTCGCTGTGCAGTTGGTGTGGTACATGGAAAGGAGATAAAGTTTGTAGTAATTGCAAAAGGGCACGTTACTGTTCCAAGAAGCACCAGGTTGTTATATGCTATCATTTGCTTCCAACAGTACCTGAATTTTTATGTTATCATTTGTTTATTCAGTTTCCGCCTTTTTTCCATTGCATAGGCTATTCACTGGAGCTCAGCTCATAAAATCCAATGTAGAACAATAGATACACTTCAGGAATCAAGTTCCAGATCGACCACCTCGTCAGAGGGTATCTTGAAAGGCTAGTACTCTTTTCTTTTTTAGTTGCATATTAGCAGTTTCGCCATGTAATGGGTTCGGACATATTATTTATTTTGCACAGCTGGAAGCAACGTTACTTGGCCAGAATATGAGATTATCAATGAGGATGAATCCGAATTTGACACTGAAATACCTAACAGCAATGCGTATGGGAAGGCATTACCTACTGCCAACGAGGTAAGTGTTCCTTTTAATGCCATGTTGTGTGCATATGATTTTATTCTTACAAATTTCTTTATCTTGATGGTTAAAGGATGAAGGTGATGCAAAATGTTGGGCTTCTTTTCAAAAAAGAATAGCTCGGGCTCCAGAACAAGTTTTAAGGTGATTCTTTTTAACCTTTTATGTTTACGTTGAACATATGAAGTGACTGACGAAATTTATGTTTTACATATCAATGAGAATGAATTTGGTAGTACTCTCTAAAGATCTAAACTGAAGTACAAATCACATAACTATAAAAAAAGCTTTTTCATAAGTGGGTGGGTTGGGTAATGGGTCTAAATGGCTTGGGGTGAAAAAAGGTTATCTTTTGGGTTGGTTTGACCTAGGGATGAGCATTTCGACCCGAATCCCGAAACCGAACCGGAACCGTACCGAAACCGTACCGGAACCGTACCGATTCTCGATATACGGTACGGTACCGGGACTACGAAATAAGGTGAAAAAAAATTCGGGACCACTAATTCGGTACGGAACCGGTACCAAATCGGGAAATTCCTAAAAAAAGGGGAAAAACCCGATTTCCCGGTACCGATACCGGTACCGATATCCGAATCCCGTTCGGTACGGTACCGGTACCACTAATTTATGCTCGGGAAAAAATCGGTACCACTAATTCGGTACGGGACTGGTACCGTGCTCATCCCTAGTTTTACCCAAAACAGTTTCTATCCAAATGTTTTACTTGTTTTTTTTGATTAAAAATAGGTATTGTGCCAGATTACAAATTATTTTAATGGGGTTATTCTGTAATAGAATGATTTAGGAGGTTTTATGCATTAAGCATACACTTTTGGCAACTTTCACCAAGGTAACCTATTTAACCCATTGTGGCATTGTTAGCTAATTCTAATATAGACATTCGTAGGTAGATAAACTAACGATTATAACAGTGTATCATTGTACTTGTAACTTTTCTGTGATAATATACTTTACCGGGGTAACCCTTTACCAAAAAAGGAATAATGATATACAATATGACATTGAAGATATCTATGTGGGTTTGTTTATCTCTTGTTGGTTAATGTTGCAGGTACTCTAGGCACGAGCTAGCGAACCCGTTGTGGCCCATGTTAAGTGGTCAGCCATCAAAAGCGGATATACCTAAATGCACTTCCTGTGGCAGCCCTCGTGCTTTTGAATTTCAGGTTTCGTTTTCTTTTATTCACATTTTGTATTTGTATACTTTTATCAGTCTCACAATCTATATGAAAATCTATATCTTGTGCAGATTCTGCCACAGTTGCTTTACTACTTTGATGTTAAAAATGAATACAACTCCCTTGATTGGGCAACCATTGTTGTGTATACATGTGAGGCTTCTTGTGATGGAAGTTTGGCATATCAAGAAGAATTTGCTTGGGTTCAACTCACCTCTCAGTCAAGATGACTTATCGATTTTTACTTATGTCCGTTGTTTATTACCTTTTATACTGTCATGTAAACTCAGTCCATTTGTTGTTAATCTACTGTTTTACATTTCAATTTTGAAAAATCGACACTGGCATTTCCAAAGATAAAGATGGTGTCGTGTTTACCTTTTCGTGTGGAATAGATTACAAAGATTTTCCTATAGTATGTCTTTTCATTTCAATATCATGGTAAAGCAAAGTCAAGGTACAAAAGATTTATATTGCACTGTAAGTTCGAGATAAAAATATATAAAAGAAAAGAGACTGAAAGAAATGCTGCAGAATTTACTTGTGTTTTTTAACTTTTCAAAAAATTTAAAATACAAGCTTTGTTTTTTAATCAGACATATTTTATAAAAGATTTTAATAATATTGCTGTTCATGATTTTTATAAAAATCAATTGTCATTTCATGTACTATTTACTTCATCTTCCATTACTTTTACGTTTTGTCATAGTTAAAAAGACATTTTACATTGGTTTCATATCTTTACTACTTATAAAGAGTTTTTCAAAACTTGACTATTTAAATTATGCCTTTTCTTCATCATTTTTAGATTTGACAACTTTTCAAAAATACACGCTATATAAATTTATAAAAAGGGTTTTGCTAAACAATCCTCACCGGGCTAGGGTTGAGCAAATCCATCCGAATACCGACCCGAACCGACAAACTGACCGTAATCGAACCAAACCAACCTTATTCGGTTTGGTTTCGGTTTTATATATTTTTATTGGTTTCGGTTCGATTCGGTTTGTGTTGTGTTGGTTTTTTCGGTTCGAAATAGCTAACCGACCCGAACCGAGTTATTCGGCTCGGTTTCGGTTTTGATGTGTTTCTCGATTCAGATTTTTTCCTTTGTCGGTTTTCGAGTCGGGTCGGTTTTTGTCGGTTCTAGTCGTTTTTGCCCCGGTGCTCACCCCTAGAAATAAAAGGGTAACATTCACTGACCAATGCTTAAGGCACATTAAATAATATGTTCTTCCATACTTAAAGTAGTTATGCATTTAAATATATGTCATTTTTTATTATACAAAATCCAAATTTTCTTTTATATTCATATTAATTACGTATTTCCTTAAGCAATGCTCAATGGGCATTGTTTAACAAACCTTTAAGAAAACACACGCTTTGTATTTCAAGAAACACACGTTTTGCATCAAGGGTCAAAACAGAATCATGATTTTTTCGCAAATATAATTATTTTCCGCTATATACCGTCACTTTGTGCAGTTATTCGTGTTGTTAAAAATAATTTATAAGTGTTATCAGTTTTTTCATTGAATAGTTGAATGGAAATGACAATGGGTTGGACATAACAGGCCCCGGACAGTGTGGCCTACAAGCACTGGACCAAAAGATTACTACACACGTTGGGCCTTGTTATTTTGCAGACTTGCAGTTTCCACATGTTACATGTTTGCTTATCAAAATGTTAATAGATAATGTAAAGAGCAATGATATATGGGCCTAACTAAAGAGGCCTAAAGTGAGACCTAATGCATAAATGACTTGTACAGTACTGTTATTGTACAAGTCATTTATGCATTAGGTCTCACTTTAGGCCTCTTTAGTTAGGTCTATTTATCATTTTCCTAATGTGTAAATGGTTGAAAACAAATAAAAACTAGAAAGACAAGAATAGTTTTCGAAATACCAACTGAGCCATACAGAAAGTTATGCTTATAAGTTATAGCTTGATGAAATCATGGTGTTGTAGTGATAGTTATACATGGATGAGTTAGTTCCTTTTATATCTATTTCATCTTACTATTTTGTAGTACTCGAATAGAGATTAATGTAAAAAATTTCATTGATAAGCTGGAAATTCTGATGCATGTATGATTTGACACTTTTTCAAAAATTACAAGATTCTGCGGGTACATTGTCACCGACTAGAGTTTGTTGAAAGTGGCATTATTTTAGATATGTAATGTACCATATTTAGATTTTGAAGGTCAGTGATACTGTATGGGAGAAAGAATCACATCCAAAAATGTGAGTAAGAAGGAATATTTTTTATCATACAAGTAGACAACGAATGTTATGGTCAGAATATATAAACAAGTTTCCAATCATATTGCTTGTGATCTTTTTCCACCATAAGTCACCATGTGACGCATACCCCATTTTAGGAAGTTATGTCTCCAGTTGATCTGTCGATTGCCAAGAAACATGGGGTTTTAGACATTTGCGTTTAGTTTGAAGAAAAAAAATCACATTTTTTATCTCTAAAGTTGTTGTATCTTGAAGGAATTTTTATCCACACGTAATAGTTGAAAATCTGGAAATGCGTTTAGTTTATTAAAAAAGAAAAAGAAGGTGAATGGCAGGTTTTGGGTTACAAGGAAAACACTAAAAAAGTGTTTTCTAGTTTTACTTGTTAAGTTAATTAATTAGGAATGTTTTGTTTTTTAAGAACTTTTGAAATAAAGTTAATTGAATGCGGTTTATGTTTTTCTTGTTTTGTAAAAGGTATTTTGTGAAGAATTTGAGTGTCTTCTTAATTTCTTCACAAAATAATAATAATACAACTTTTTAGTCGACTACAATAATGATATGACAATCGTGATATGACAACGATGCCAGTTAAAGAAACAAGACACAGAAGTTAAAAAGAACAAATATAACTAAAATAAAAGAAATTTAGGTGCCAACTTGCTAGAACAACTTTTTGTTTTTTTTACTATCTATAAGAAAATTTGTGTTGTCAATTCGTAAAGATGCCTTAGTTTGCCTTCAAAAAAACATAAGCAGCTGAAATAAGCTTATCCTTCTAGTATTCTTTTCTCCAAAAATAATAAGCAAGCGTAAACTGCATTTCAAAACAACTTATTGTCGGTGATTTTAGTGTCATCAATCATTTTATGTATTGGTGATTTACTCGAGACCAAAAGGATTTCAAGTTAAGTTATAATATGAGTTCGGAGGTGTGGAGTACACGCTTGTATAAACTCTTAACTTGATTTCAAATACAATAATGGTAAAGGTTGTGAGTGTATATCAAAGAGTAAAGACCTTGGATGTTTTCTATAGTGACAGAAATTATTCGTCACAATAGTCTTGCAATGGTTCAAAACTTCAAATATTCGTGTTAGTGACAGAAAGTGGTCGTCGCTAATGGATATATGTCTTCAATGACTGCAGTTAGTGACAGTTTTAACTGTCACAAATTTGTTGCAATAAATAATTGAAAAGTTGTAACCATTTATTAAAAGGTGTGACTTTTCACCAAGGAACACAACTTTTCCCAAAAACCACCATTTTGTTTATTATATATAAACACAAGTTTGGTCTTTCATTAGAAGAAGATGAATAATCATAAGAACAAATATATCAAATTCTCCATATTTTACTCTCTTTCTTTTGCCTAGAATTTGAGTGTTCATTCTTGTCTTATCTCTATACAAATTTCTTTTAACCCAAGGCAATTAATAGGGTAGAAATATTGTATCAGGAAAGTGGACCATTACACGATTCAAGAATTATCCAAGCAATCTATGATTATCATGACCCGATTACACTAAAAGGGGGGAGGATATTCGAACAAAGATTGAAGTATTCTGTGATCATGACGAACGGAGAATCTGTGAAGGATATGACGAGCAAGTTCGATAAGTTGGCAAAGTTTGAAAGGCAAGACTTTCGTCGTTGGCAAAAGAAAATGCACTTTCTTCTTACCACCCTGAAAGTTGTGTACGTTCTGAGTACACCCAGTCCGGAATGGGATGATAATGAAACTTTGGATACGACCAGGAAGAGTGTTAATACAAATAAGCCGTACAAACTTTTATTTATATTTTACGATCTTCTAATGTTTTGTCGATAACAAACGTAAAATCATTTTAACGAAACAAATCAAATACGTAAATGGTTTGAGCCAATAGTTTTCTAACACACTTACGTTTTCACATAAAACACTAAAACAAGTATAAGTGATTTTATGATTTAGTAATACATATGTACAATAACTAGTGTTTACATATTGGACAAATATATACATAACTAGTATGTATTATAATAGGTAATACAATTGGGTAGAAACTTAAGTATTTAACCCATTGACCAAATACATTGAATGTAGTTGGGTACAACCCATGGAGCTTGATTGTACAAAAAGATGCACATACCAGGCCGTCAATGGTGATTGACGGAGTTAGGGGTGATGGTGGTAATGCCGAGTGCAAGATAACCTGAAAATAAGAAATACGAAGACACTACGTTAAGTGATTACGCAGGGGTAGGACCCTGCGAACCACCTCCGGCGTGAGAGTAAGTATGAATTATGGTTGTATAAGTGTGTGTAAGTAAAGAGATGAGTCTTGAATGAACTTCCCATAATCTATTGCCCGTCCAACCTATTTATAGTGGAAGAAATAGGGTTAGGGGCACTTCTGCGTGAATGTCGGAGAACATAGGGGCGTCCCATTTTGTGGTAACCGCTAGGGCTTAGTGACCCACGTTCTCAAACTTGGCGGGGAAGCCAGGAAAGAGAGGGAGATCGTGGGTTTGACCAAGTCAGGAGACCTAACTTGGGCCTTCGTACAGAAGGGCTTCGACACATCTCCGAACAGTGACGGAGGCCTTGACAGAGGGGGCTCCGTACAGTGACGGAGGGGGCTCCGTACAGTGACGGAGGCCTTGATGGAGGCCAGGCTCCGAACCTCGATAGAGGTTAGACACTATGAGTGCTTTGGGTGCAGGTCGAAGGCATAGGCTTCTTCCTTTAGGAGGGTACATCATACCCTCTGTACAAATGGTAAGCTAAGTACCAAAGTAACGGTAATGCTAGTTAGCAGATCGGAGGGTACGTCATCAAGCCCCCCTGTCTAATGCATGCGAAGAGTGCATGGCTTTAGACTTATCATTGTTTTGTTAAAAAAAGACTTGGTAACAATTTCTACTACTTTTGTTTTTAATAGTCCACATTTGACTCTATCATGGTGGATACCTCATTAAGCCCCCAGTCTAATGTTATGACTTCGTAGGAGGCATGGGATTAGACTTAAGTAGTCCAGAAACCCTTTGTTATATAAGGAGCATGTGTATTAGGTTTTGCCATATAACTTTCGCTTTTAGTTATAAGAGAGTTTTATTGAAACCGATTTGTACATACGCTGCATTGTCAAAAGGTACCAAGGTTTGCGTACAAACTTGGCTTTGTTTTGTAATGCATGGCATAATGGCATATTGTCGCACCTGTTAGGCTCTAGCAGGCTCCTGCACCTGATGCGAGGATGATGGGGGTGTCCCATGATTTTAGGTAACCGCTTGGTTAGTGTCCCACGATCCCTATCTTGCTGGGAAAGCCTTGATAGGGTTGTGAACGTGGGTTTTACTTGGTCTTATGAAACCTTTGCATTAATATCTTCGAAGAGCATACCCCGAAGGGGTTAGGCCTTCGATTGGCGGATTCCCAACTGGTAACCATATCATTGATGAATGGTTTTACGCCAAAGAAGATTTTTTGGAGGTTTGCCAAGTATTTCGGAATGTAGCTCCGAAGTGAGTATGAAGGGGAGACCTTCAAATTGAATGGAGGGTATATCATCAAGACCCTCGGTCGAAAGTGATGCGTACACTTTGAATGTAATGCTTTTGACTTAAAAGAAATACTTCCTTGTGATAAATCGAACAAGGATTAATCTTTAAGTAATATAGACCTAGAAGGTCGTATATTTTGTATGTATACGAAGCTTATGGACTTCATTTAAGCAAAGTAGTAGTCCTTGTACAATTTACTATTTTGCGTGGTATGTGGCTTCGGCCAAAGACAATATTGAATGGGCTTCGGCCGTATGATGCAGGTACTAGGGTTAAGGCCCTAGTTTAAATGGAATCAAGTAGGGAAATATATATCTCTTGTGCACTTCTCGTACGCCATTTTTTCGACGCTTAAATTTTACAACCTAAGGTGTAATAACCTCATTGTGTGTAAATTTCACCACCAAGAATATAATGACCAATTTTGATCATTGACAGAGGGTCGCGACCCACTCCATCTTTATCCTTTGGGTAACATAAGGCTTGAAATACCTTAAGACCACTTAGGAAAGTTAATGTGAAGTGTAATGGATGTTGTATATGTATTCAAGACTTATAGTTGTCTTGTTTCATCCCTTCGACATTGAAACTTATAAACGACTTGGCTGAACAAATCTTTGTGTTTAAGAAACGAAGCAAGAGATTTGTGGGAAATATATTATTACATTGAATTGGTAGAGAGGATTACATCATTTTGAAATGAACACTAAGACAACTACCAATAATGCTTGCTTTCCCATGAGAAGCTTTCAGTACATTGATTTTAAATAAAGTAAGTTTTACATCTATGAGGTTATCTAATTATACTTGCAGAGTCAAGGCTCTATAATTGTGTCTACATAGACACACATAAATCATGTGAACAGAGGCTATGCTCTGTAATCGTCTCGACATAGACACCTATATATTATGTGAACAGAGCCGAAGCTCTGTAATTGTGTCGAAGGAGACACCTATGAATCAGAGGCTATGCTCTGTAGTTGCGTCGACAGAGACTTATTGATGAGTGTGTAAATACTCATCATTTTTGTCTTATCTGAGCTGCCAAAACACTTAAAAACACTCAAATATGCAGCAAAATACAAAATATATCCAAGGATTGTATTTTATATGTTCAGATGCAAAATGTTTAAAAACAAATGAAAAACGAGCTAAGTTTGCATAATTGGCAGTTTCAGTCCCTCAACTTTCAAATCCTGACAAAATCAGTCCTTGAGCATTTGTTTTGGAATAAAAGTCAACCCAAGTCCTTTTAAAATCAAAATTTATCAAAAATGATCATTGGGTAAAAAGTTTGGAGAATTTACAAGTTTGGTCCTTCAAGTTTCAAAATTGGCAAAAATAGTCCTTGGAAGTTTAAAAAAAATGGAAAATTATCTTTTATGGTCCTTGTACTAATGAAACTTGGCAAGATTGACCCTTGGAATAACTTTGAAAAATTGGCAGGTTCGGTCCTTGAGAATCCAAATAATACACCATTGGTCCTTGGGCTCTATACTACTACAAACCAACCGGACCCAAAATAAATAAAACCCAAGCCCAAATCAATCCCAGCCCAATCCCCTTAAATATAAAACCGGGGTCAAACAGTCAAACCCACGCCCTGTTCATCCCTTCCCTCCCACACACTGTAACTCCAATACCACCATGGTTTCCACCACCTGCTCCTACCACCTCATCACCAACTCACTTTTTCCTGTCCCCCTACTCTCCCCTCTCATCCCTTACACCTCCATAACATACCAAAGTGCATTAATTATAAAATTTCGGCCACAAGTTACATAAACCACTTTTGGCGCCAAAAGTGGATTTGAAGGCTGAGATTGTTTTGACTCATCCAACGGTCAAGATTGTTGATGGGAAATATTCAGAAGCAAGTGGGAAGTCCAAAAAGTCTATAAAGATGGAAAAAGAAGCAGTGAAGAAAAGGCTCCAGTGTAATTTTAGTTTTCATAGTCGAATAGCTTAATTTTAATGTTCTAGTGTATTTTAAAGCTTGAAAGTTGTATTTCTAAGTTTCTCAGTGCTAGTAAAACTTGTTTTCATCATCAATTGAAGTTTTTATCACATTTTCAGTTTATGCAAAATTGGTACTCAAATTCTCATATAACTTTAATGTTGTTGATACTTGTTGTTAGGGACCCATAAGCTCATATAAGTTCAAAAGTAAGCTTCTGTAAGCTTTTAGAAACATTAAACCAGGTTGAGTTTGTAAAACTCATAATTACTCAAAAATACTAGAAATTCAATCAAAAATCAAAAATCAAAGAAGATGATGCAGAGCTGAAACTTGAATTGGAATGGGTAATAGAGGCTTGTGGAAGCCTATAGGATTGTTCTCTGGTTCTTGTTCTATTTCAGCTTGAAATGCAATTTGTAAGGAACTTCCTTAAATTTCTTGTTTTACTGTAGCAATATTTAACTTTGATTATTTCTGTGTTAGTTCTGCTTGTTAGGTGTTTTAAAGTGAAATTAGAACTTAAAATAATATGCTTGTTTGAAAATTCTCATTGTTCTTGAAATCTTGTATTTATCTGCCATTTTAGCATAATATAGAATACCAAGTATTTGTAGTTTAAGCTTGTGCTTTTGTGTTTATTTTAGCTTATTAAGTCATATTCTAATCATGTGAATCAGTTTCTAGTTCTTAATCTTGTTTTTCTTTGAAAAATCTCCAAGACAGCCACTAGAGGGTGTGTTTGGATTTGCACTGTTCTTGGCCCTTTCTTGTTGTTTCTTTGTTTCGTGATTTAACCATGTTTTGCTTTATGATAAATAGGTCATAGAGAAACATAAAATCAGTTCTTACCTAGTAAAAAGTCAACCTTGCCTTTGATTGCTACCTATTGTCTAACTGTCTAGGAATTGTGGTGCCAAATCACTCATATTTCCTCATTAGTTGTTAATCTTGCTTAATCTAGTCTCATACAAGCTTGTTATAACTTATTCAGTAGATAGGAAGTGATCAAATCTCATATAAGTCAAAATTTGAGTTTCTTATAAAAAGTCAAAAAGTATGGTTAGTAAAATTGGCTGATCTTGTATAATTTTTATAGAGCTTATTCTTGAGATTGAATGCTTGTGCTTTTGGAAATTCACTTAGTCTCAGCTTGTGTACTCATTTCTATTTTTACACTATTTTTGTGAATTTTTGTGTAGGCTCCACACTCCCCAAACACAGCGCAGGGAAGTGATCTCCCTGTCTGCACTACCACCACAGTAGCCATCACCACCCCTTTTTGTGGGTCCCACAGGCCACATAAGTGGACCCTAGAGGTTGTTCTTGGTTCCTTTGAGCTCACAACCCAGCTGGCTATCTGTTTCAGCCAAGTTTGAGAGCTTAAGCTCTGTGGACCCCACTTGTTTTGCCCTTCAAACTCTGTCCCATAACTGTCTCAGAACACAAAGAAGCCAAGTGCTTATTTTGATCCATCAGCTTATTCAGTGAGCTATTTTGGTTGTTTCTTGCTTAAACCTGTCCAAGTAACTTGTTTACACCTTAATCCATCACTGTGGACCCCACTTGACCCAATTCAGCCCTTTTCTAGCCTTGGTCAAAGTTTGGTCAACTGATAAGGGTTTTTGTGTCCAAATTGCTTATTTTTAAGCATTGATTATTTTGTCTTTTCAAAAGTTTCATATTTTAGGTATTAAAATAGTTTTGTAAAAGAAAATTCAAGAAAAACCAAAAATAAAAATAGTGACAGCTTCTATTTAAGCCATTTGGCTTATTTTTCTGCTTTTTCAAAAAGCACTTTTCATTTTTATATTTTTCCTAGTTTTCTGCACTTGTTTAGTATTTATATAAAAAGTTTTAGATTTTCTTTAGGTCATTTAGTATTTATTAGAATTTTTATTAGTTTTAAATAATTAATAAATAGTAATTAATTAATAATAAATACATAAATAGTGTAATAAATATATTTTCAGTTTAAAATAAGTTTTATAATTTATAATTTCAATTGAGGGGGACATTCTTCTCCTTGAGAAGTTGCTCAATGATGATCCATCATCAATCCCCCACACTAGTGATTCAATTCCAGATGAGGTTAATAACAATGAGATTAATCTGGAGGGAGTTATTCTTCTTCTTGAGAAGTTGTTAAATCAGGACACTTCTCCTCCACTCCCTCCCGTTGAGCTTCATAATAAGGAAGTTAAGTCAGTTGAGAAAACTGAAGAATTTCCTGAGGTTGAACTTAAGGACTTACCACCTCATCTCGAGTATGCATTTCTTGAGGGTGATGATAAATTACCCGTCATTATTGCTCGAGATTTGAGTAAAGTTGAGAAGACTGCTCTCATAAAGGTTTTGAAGTTGCACAAGCAAGCAATTGCTTGGAGACTCTCCGACATCAAGGGTATTAACCCTGAATTTTGTACGCACAAGATTTTATTGGAGGATGATTTCAAACCAGCAGTCCAACATCAGAGAAGGGTGAATCCTAAGATTCATGAGGTTATCAAATAGGAGGTTCTCAAACTTCTTTATGCCGGTTTAATTTACCGATCTCGATAGTCCTTGGGTCATCCCATCCACTGTGTTCCAAAAAGGGTGGCATAACTTTGTCACAAATGAAGAAAACGAGTTAATTCCAACTCGATTGGTTACGGGATGGCGTGTGTGTATTGACTATCGCAAGTTAAACGAAGCCACCCGTAAAGACCATTTTCCTCTACCCTTCATGGACCAAATGCTTGAGCGATTAGCAGGGAACGAATACTATTGTTTCCTAGATGGTTTCTCGGGGTATTTTCAGATCCCCATTGATCCACAGGATCAAGAAAAGACCACATTCACCTGCCCATACGGAACTTTTGCCTACAGACGTATGCCTTTTGGCCTATGTAACGCTCCTGGCACATTCCAACGATGTATGATGGCAATTTTCCACGACATGATCGGGGAAACAATGGAGGTGTTTATGGATGACTTCTCGGTCATTGGGGACTCATTTCAAACATGTCTCTCCTATTTAGAAAAAAATGCTCAAACAGTGTGAAGACACCAATCTTTGTCTAAACTGGGAAAAGAGCCATTTTATGGTCAAGGAAGGAATTGTCCTAGGCCATAAGATTTCAAAAAACGGGATTGAGGTTGACAAAGCGAAAGTGGATGTCATTGCCAAATTGCCTCATCCTACTACCGTCAAAGGTATTAGGAGTTTTTAGGTCATGCCGGTTTTATCGCAGATTCATACAAGATTTTTCTAAAATCGCTCGGCCTATGACTCATCTCCTTGAGAAGGATGCTCCTTTTATCTTCTCACCTGAGTGCATCGAAGCTTTTGAAACATTAAAGAAAAAGCTTACGGAAGCACCTATTCTCGTTGCCCCCGACCGGGATTTACCCTTTGAACTCATGTGCGATGCAAGTGATTTTGCTATCGGTGCAGTCCTGGGGCAACGTAAAACCAAGCATTTTCAGCCTATCCACTACGCGAGTAAGACTATGACTGAAGCTCAAACCCATTACACCACTACAGAAAAAGAGCTACTAGCCGTGGTGTATGCGTTTGAGAAGTTTAGGCCATACCTAATCTTGACCAAATGCGTGGTGTATACGGATCACTCGGCTCTCAAATATCTCTTTGCAAAACAAGATGCAAAGCCGAGATTGCTCCGTTGGGTTTTCCTCCTGCAAGAATTTGATATCATTATACATGATAAAAAAGGAGCTGAGAACCTGGCTGCTGATCATCTGTCCCGTCTAGAAAACCCTCACCAGGATGTGTTCGAGAAAAAGGAAATAAACAAAACATTTCCTCTCGAAACACTCAATGTGGTTTCTTTTCGTAGAGACTCTTCTACCCCATGGTTTTCTGACTTTGCAAATTACCATGCGGGTAACTTTGTGGTGAAAGGGATGTCGTCCCAACAGAAAAACAAATTCTTTAAATATGTAAAACATTACTTCTGGGACGACCCCTACTTATTCAAAATTTGCGCGGATCAAATCATCGGCGATGTGTGTATGGTCAGGAAGCCAATGACATTCTCAAGGCTTGCCATTCGGACCTCTGGGGGATATCATAGCCCCAACTACACTGCCAAGAAGGTGTTTGATTCCGGATTTTATTGGCCCACGATTTACAAGGATGTCCACGAATTTGTCAAAACCTGTGACGCTTGTCAACGTCACGGAAATATCTCACAAAGAAATGAAATGCCGCAAAACGCCATTCAAGTGTGTGAGATTTTTGACATCTGGGGCATTGACTTTATGGGGCCATTTCCTTCATCTCGAGGAAATAAATACATACTCGTGGTCGTTGACTATTTGTCAAAATGGGTTGAAGCGAAAGCTTTGCCTACCAACGATGCCCGAGTTGTTGTGAAATTCTTAAAATCTCTTTTGCTAGGTTTGGAACTCCACGAGCTATAATCGGTGATCGTGGTACGCATTTCTGCAATGACCAGTTTGATAGAGTCATGCAAAAGTATGGTGTAACTCACCGTCTCTCTACTGCGTACCACCCCCAAACAAGTGGGCAAGTGGAAGTTTCCAACCGGAGGATTAAAAGAATTCGGAGGATAGTAGGCGAAAACCGTGCCTCTTGGTCGGATAAGCTAGATGACGCACTCTGGGCCTTCCGTACAGCTTATAAAACACCCATCGGGTGTACTCCATACAAGCTAGTGTACGGAAAGGCGTGTCATCTGCCGATTGAGCTTGAGCACAAAGCATACTAGGCCTTGAAACATGCCAACCGATATTCAGACGGTGGTGATCACCGGAAAGTTTAAATGAATGAATTAAACGAACTCCGTGATCAAGCATACGAGAACTCTTTGATCTAGAAAGAAAAGACAAAGAAGATTCATGACTCCAAAATCAAGAACCGCGTTTTTAACGTCGGTGATCGAGTCCTTCTTTTCAATTCAAGATTGAAGATTTTCTCAGGAAAACTAAAATCCCGCTGGTCTGGACCATTCACCATCACTAAAGTATTTCCTTATGGAACCATTGAGTTATCTCAACCCGATGGTCCAAATTTTAAAGTGAATGGTCATCGATTGAAGCACTATTTTGGAGAGAACATTCCACCTGTGGTTGTCCCGGATCTACAAACTTTCCCCATGAACCAATGAATGCGGGGATCGAGTCAAGCTAGCGACTCGGGAATAAAAAACAGTAGCACACCATATGGGTTTTCACCCATATTTCTGACTTCTTTCTACTTTCTACCACCCTAGTGTGGGGGGAGTTGCCCCATTGTTGTATATAAGTTTAAAAAAATCACGAAAACAATGGCCGTAGTATTTCCCTTTTACGTTCTATGTTTCCGCATAACCGCCGGTACTTTGAATATTGAGGGCAATATTCATTTCTAGTGTGGTGGGGAATTCTCACGAATTTTATCATGTAATTATACCACCCAATTCCCCATTTTTGGCCAAATTTTTTTTTGGAGTAAGTGTTTTGCACTTACTCGACTTACGGATTATCAGTCCGCCATGTCTAATAAACAAAAGGATTGGCTAATCCGGAGCAAACGGCTCTTGGTAAAGATATCTCAAATCCGTTGACGGCTTGCAATTTGCCCAAAATTGTATGGTGTTCAGCTCACCATATCTTTAATTAGTGAAGAGTTGGCTAGTCCAGAAGCAAACGGCTTCTGGTAAAGACAAATCAAAACCGTTGAAAGCTGGTGATTTGCTCAAAATCATTTGGTTATCATTGTACCAAGGTTCTTACTTGAACTGAAACAATTGGCTACTCCAGAAGTAATGGCTTTTGGTAAAGAGATGAAATCCATTAAGTTTTCATAAAAGATTGCTAGGGACTAGCAATAGTTTAGTGTGAGGGATTTAGATTTATCTAAGTCATAATTTCATTTTTCTAGCTTTATTTTATAATTTCTTAATTTTTAGGTAATTATTTAATAGTTTAAATTAGTTTATAATTAATAATACTCAGATAATAAATCTTATAATTAGAATTTAAGTTTAATAAGTAAGTTTTATATAATCTATACTTTTATAACTTTTATTTGTAACTAGTTTTGTAATTAAACAATCCTTTAATTAGATCTTAAGTAATTTCAATTAGATTTTAATAATTTAAATTAGGTTTAATAGTTAAATAATATTTTAATTAAAGTTAAATATTTTAATTTTCTTTAATTTGCATTTAAGCCCCTGTAATTTACAAACTTTCTCTTTAGGTGTAATTATTCCAAATCATAACCCCTTTCCTGTTCAATATCACCCGATCGCTACGCGTTTAGCTATTCAATCGCACAGCTCGTTGGGACTTAACGACCGGGGAAACACTAAACTCCTCTGGACTTAATTGCATTTTGTTCTGAGCTGTTTGACTTTTATGGTTGACCATTCACAAGTGGTTGACTAATAAAAGATAGACCGTTCGGAGCCAATCAAAAATTTTGGCGCCGCTGCAGCTGTGCTAATAGTCTTACTTTTCGCAGATTAGTGATTTGAATATTCACTCCTTGTTCATACCATATATATATATTTATATTTTCTTATAAAAAATCCAAAAATCCAAAAATATCTTAAAACGTATAAAACACAAAAATATTGTTCTTTTGTTTCTACATATATATAAAAGATAAAAATACAAAAATATTTTCCGTTTTCTTTGCTTAATAAATACATAAAAATCAACAACCGCAAACCAAGGCAGAACACCTACCAACTGGGGGTGTGAACATTAATAAGTTCCCAATCTTAAAGATCAAAACTTGCCTTTGTATCCTTGTGATTTGGTATACCTTTTTCAAAGAAGCCATTTCATTTGTGATTATTGGTTTAAGTTCACTTGTCGTTTTGCCTCGCATTTGTTTTTGAAAACTGATTTTTATACTTAGTGCATGCGCACTCGTTCTTCCAGCTCCACAAGTCCACTTTCAGAGCTTGTAAGTATTCCACGTAGGCGTAGAGGGCGTTCGCTCCTTCAGCCGTGGCGAGGAACGTCTAGCACCACCACCCCCTGTCGTAATGGCAGAAGATAAACCGATGAAAGAGCTTCTCCAAGCACCCATCGAGGGTTACGGAGATGCCATTGTTGTCCCAACCATCGTGGCTGATACCTTCGAGCTCAAAACGGGTTGCTTAATCTTGTAACCCAAAGCCAATTTTATGGTTTTGAGCGGGACGACCCTCATGCACATATTCGATGGTTCAACAAGATTGCATCGACCATCAAATACAAGAATGTCCCACATGAAGCAATTAAGCTTCTTATGTTCCCATTCTCTTTAGAGGGACAAGCCGGATTTGGCTTGAGAAACAACCCCCTCGTTCCATTGAGACATGGGAGGATTTAGTCACTAAGTTTGTTAACGAATTCTATCCTCCATCCCGAACTACAAGTCTTAAGAATGAGATAATGAAATTCACTCAAAGATTTGATGAATCATTCGGTGAGGCATGGGATCGTTATAAAGAGTTGCTCCGAAAGTGTCCGCATCATGGTTTTTTCGAGTTAATGCAAATGGATACTTTCTACAATGGTCTGAGCCAAGCTGACCAAGTCTCTTTAAATGCCTCGCGGAGGTAATTTCTGAGCAAGACCACAAAGAAGCCTTGCAAATCATAGAAAACAAGTCCCAGGTCCCCATGCGAACAAAGACATATCGGTCTCAGTCTAATGTAGGACTTTCTACTTCATCTCGTGAGTACATCTAGCACCGATGCTAAGATTGACAAACTCACGGATGCTATTCAGGCTTTGGTTCTTGCTAACCAAAAGAAAGTCACTTTCACACAAACACCATCACATGGTGAAGTGAAGAAAGTCGAGGTCACGTGTCACTTGTGGTGGCCCTCATGCATACTACAAGCTGTCTGCCACAGATGGTAGTCCATTTGAAGCCAATGCTATAGCCGGTACTTCACATCAGGGAGGTAATCAATACCGTCCTCAAAATGAACCAAACTACCGTGCTAATACTTATCAGGGACCACCGGTTTTAACGAATCCTAACATGGAATCAGGAACCAACCTAGAATGAACCAAGGTTATCAAAACCAAGGTAATTTCTATCCCGGACCAAATCAAGGTTTCCAACATGAAGGAAACTTTAATCAAAACAATTTCAATCGAGGGAATCAATTTCAGGGAAATGTGAATCCTAACCAAGGGAATTTTCAACAACAAGGTTATAATCAAAACATACGACCTCAAAATTTCCCTCCACCTCCTCGGTATCAACATCTCGATGAGCTTTTAAAACAATTCATGAAGTCTCAAAAGGAGACAAACAGATTGTTGATCACTCAGATCGCTGAACTAAAGAAGTCTTTAAATGATCAACCCTCGGGCTCAGGAAAACTTCCAAGCAACACGATCGCTAACCCGAGGGGCGATGCTAAAGCGATCACAACAATAAGTGGTGTATCATACGAAGGACCCATTATTCCTCCTACCTCTTCTTCTTCTTCTCCTAAGGTAGTGGAACGTGAACATGAGGCGACAAAGGACAAGGAACTTCCTACTAATAGCGGAGGTACCAACGATGTCCAACCTCAAGTTGTCCTGAAACCCAAGTCTAAGCCAGGAGTTGTTTCTGATTCACATGACATCGGTTGAAAACCGAAACCAAATCCTCTATTCCTTACCCATCACGTTTAAATGAACGAAGCTCGCGAGAAAGCTACTCAACAAATGGAAAAGTTCTTCCAAATATTTCAAGAACTACACTTTGACATCATCTTCGCGGATGCTATCATTCTGATGCCCAAGTTTGCATCAACAATCAAACAGTTGTTAAGCAACAAGGAAAAACTGTTTAAGATGGCAAAAACTCCACTAAACGAGAACTGCTCAGCAGTTATCTTGGAGAAGCTTCCCGATAAGCTTGGAGATCCTGGAAAATTTCTCTTACCTTGTGTATTTCGAGGAATGGTTGAATGCTTTGCCTTAGCCGATCTTGGTGCAAGCATTAACCCGATGCCTCATTCAGTATGGAAGAAACTTTCTCTTCCGGACCTTACTCCTACATGCATGACTCTCGAGCTTGCAGATCGTTCAATATCTCGTCCACTTGGCATTGCGAGGACGTATTGTGAAAGTAGGAAAGTTCCATTTTCCGGTGACTTTGTAGTCGTTGATTTCGATGCTGATCCACGGGTTCCTCTCATTGTTGGACGAGGATTCCTAAGGACGGGCCATGCCCTTATTGATGTATTTGAGCATGAAATCACATTACGTGTGGGTGATGAAGCCGTTACCTTTAACCTCGATCAAACTTAGAGGTACTCCTCAAACTATGATCTTTGAATCGGTTAACCGAATCGATGTAATTGATATTGCTTGAGGTACTCTCAAGAGTTTCTTGGGTATTCTCATAATTCTGTGAGTAGGGATCCCACCACATCTTCTCAACCTATCATTTCCGACCCTTCCCCTTCTCTCACTCCGTTTGAGGGAAGCGACTTCATCTTGGAAGAGATTGAAGCATACTTGTCTAGTGATTCGGTTTCATGGGAAATTGATCACGCTCCACTTATGTCAACATGTGTGATGCTCCGTAGTCATATCGACAGAGACTTATGTTAACATGTGTGAGGCTCCGTCATCTCAAAATATATGATAATAGTATATAAGTTCCATGAAAATTTTTGCTAATATATAATACGCAGATGTGAGTCTATGTCATCTCAATAGAGCTTGTGTGAAATGCCTTGTCAAAAGAGGCTTTGTCAGCAGTGGACTTATCATCACGAGTGACATAATAAAGCTTAGTATAAAATTACTTAAGGCTTATTTACATACATCACGTATTTAACATGTGTGGATTATGTTTTATGCTAAAAACAACATGAAAGCTCTAACAGAGGTTCTAGGAACATAGGGTATCCTCTGTCAATGTTGTATTATCTCTAATGATCATTGTGTAATAAGTAGAGGCTCAATAAAAGATGGTTTATAGTGCTCTTAATAAACATCAAAAGTTTCATATGTAGATAATATGATTAGTAGCGAAACATAGGCAATATAGCGTATTAGTTTCATAGAAAACATACCAGATTGACAAAGTGTATCCTCCGTCATTAGTGTACGGTCTCTGTTCACCTTGTGGTAAACATTTTGCGAAAGAAGATTCTGGCCCTTCTTCTTAGGAAACCCCATGACGAAGACTGCAACAAAGACTTCTTCTCAAAATGAACTCGAACAGAGGCTCCTACGAAGGTTATTGAACCTTCTATCCAAAACAGACCATAACAGAGGTTGCTATGGAAACTGCAACGGAGGCTCCTACGAAGGTTGTTGAGTTTGAACCTTCTTCGTAAAACGAACCCAAACAGAGGCTGCTACGGAGTTTGCAACGGAGGCTCCTACGAAGGTTGTTGAGTTTGAACCTTCTTCATAAAACGAACCCAAACAGAGGCTGCAACGGAGGCTCCTATGAAGGTTGTTGAGTTTGAACCTTCTTCATAAAATGAACCCAAACAGAGGCTGCTACGGAGTCTGCAACGGAGGATCCTATGAAGGTTGTTGAGTTTGAACCTTCTTCATAAAACGAACCCAAACAGAGGCTGCTATGGAGTTTGCAATGGAGGCTCCTACGAAGTTTGTTAAGTTTAAACCTTCTTCATAAAACGAACCCAAATAGAGGCTGCTACGGAGTCTGCAATGGAGGCTCCTACGAAGGTTGTTGAGTTTGAACCTTCTTCATAAAACGAACCCAAACAGAGGCTCCTACGAAGGTTGTTGAGTTTGAACCTTCTTCATAAAATGAACCCAAACAGAGGCTGCTACGGAGTCTGCAATGGAGGCTCCTACGAAGGTTGTTGAGATGGTAAACGTAAAGTTTGTGGTTGGTGGAAAATCTCATGATTTGAGATAAAAGTGGAGATTTCAGTGGTGCTACCATGTGGTAACAAGGATGTAGGGAATTACGGTTGAATTCGACCGTTATTTATGGAAAATGGTTATTTGACTCGGAAAACGGGACTTATTATTGCGGGTCCCACAGATGGCGCCACTGATTGTACAAAAATATGCACATACCAGGCCGTCAATGGTGATTGACGGAGTTAGGGGTGATGGTGGTAATGCCGAGTGCAAGATAACCTGAAAATAAGAAATATGAAGACACTACGTTAAGTGATTACGCAAGGGTAGGACCCTGCGAACCACCTTCGGCGTGAGAGTAAGTATGAATTATGGTTGTATAAGTGTGTGTAAGTAAAGAGATGAGTCTTGAATGAACTTCCCATAATCCATTGCCCGTCCAACCTATTTATAGTGGAAGAAATATGGTTAGGGGCACTTCTGCGCGAATGTCGGAGAACATAGGGGCGTCCCATGTTTTTGGGTAACCGCTAGGGCTTAGTGACCCATGTTCTCAAACTTGGCGGGGAAGCCAGGAAAGAGAGGGAGATCGTGAGTTTGACCAAGTCAGGAGACCTAACTTGGACCTTCGTACAGAATGGCTTCGACACATCTCCGAATAGTGACGGAGGCCTTGACAGGGGGGCTCCGTACAGTGACGGAGGCCTTGATGGAGGCCAGGCTCCGAACCTAGACAGAGGTTAGACACTATGAGTACTTTGGGTGCAGGTCGAAGGCATATGCTTCTTCCTTTAGGAGGGTACATCATACCCTCTGTACAAATGGTAAGCTAAGTACCAAAGTAACGGTAACGCTAGTTAGCAGAGCGGAGGGTACGTCATCAGAGCTTGACCCATAACCCATTGCATGACATCATGCTTATGTCAGATATGGATATTATCCATGACCCATGGTTTTATCCATGGCCCATAGTTTTAATCCATGTATCATGGACTGGATACATTGCATCTTATAGATACACTGTATCTACTTGATATCCATGATCCATAACCCATGACCCATGACCCATGACCCAAAACCCATGGGCAAAAGGGAGTGTCCCACGGATCCCCAGTAATACACTGGACGGATCCCTTAAGTAAGGGATCCATGCATTCCGTGGAACAGTAGTCATTTTCTCTCTATAAATAGTGAGCTATTTCTTCATTGTTTCTCACCTCTTTCTCACATATTTTCTCTTTGAGTTATAAACTCTCTAACCTCAGATCCAAGTGATCTATGTATGTAGTTTTGTTTTAATGTGATTCTCTAGGTTTCTCTTAAAGGCGAGATCACCATCCTTTGAAGACGAGCAAGCTCAAGTCCATGAGTTGCCATGCTTTGTTATCATCAAGACTGCTGAGGTTCTCTTGTTGATAGTTCTTTTCTTTCTCATAAGAAGTGTTGTGTTGAAGACATTAGTGAAAGATGTCTAATAGAGTCAAGACGAAGACATTAGTGAAGGGCGTCGATCGTCCATATTAAAAGCACTAGTGAAGGGTGCTTAGAAGTCAAGGCTAAAGGCATTAGTGAAAGGTGCCTTGAAGATCGAGTCAAAGGCATTAGTGAAAGGTTCTTTGAAGATCGAGTCAAAAGGCATTAGTGAAAGGTGCCTAAGGTGTACATTCGATATGGTGTGATTCGATGTACAAGATAGATTAGTATTGGGTCAAAGGATATTGATATCCTTGTTGATATTGTGAAAAGGAGTAGATCTCCTTTGGGGTTAGGTGTTTTGTAGTGTTTGGGTAGTAGTTCCTCCATTGTAATGGAACTCGGTATTTAGCCTAGTACCGGATAAAGGGTAGGCGACATTGTGATAGGTTTGGTTCTACCTCGTGGAAGAACCCGGTATCTAGCCTTGTACCGGATAAAGAGTATGCAACGTTGTGAAGGCTTTTCCGCCATAAGGATTTGGTGTCGTGTAGTGTTTACGAACTCTCGAGTAGGTGACTCGGGGAGTGGAGTAGGGCAAGGAAGGTGTCCTTGTAGCCGAACCACTATAAATACTCGCGTTGTTGTTTTGTGCTTCTTACTCTTTATCTTTTCATTACATACTTATATATGCTTGTCTATCAACATCCAACACACATGTTTAATAGATTGACACAAGTCGATCTAAATAGTTTAAAATCAAGTTTTAATCGGTAAAACTATTCAACCCCCCCTTCTAGTTTTCCACAATTGGCATCAGAGCTTCGTTACCAAGTTTCGTAAAGTATATTGTACTTTAAAAACTTGATATGACCCGTGGTTAATTGAAAACTACAAAGAAGGACTTTTACAAAAACAAACACCATGTTTTTTTTTAAAACACTTTATTTGGATGTTGATTAGATGAAAACATTTTTCTTTTACTTATTATGTATTTAATTGCACTAAACTTGTTTTTCATGTTGCTTAGTTAAAGCTCATACCTACCAAGCCATAGGAATTGCTTAGTAACAAGACTACCTTCCCTAAGAAGGTATCTTAAACACAAAGGAACCGGAATTATCTTCTGACATTTGTTGTGTCATTTTTAAAGACATTCCTAAGTGCTTTAGAGGTCTCGCTATGTCGCATGAGTATGAGTTTGATTTTTCACTCACTAGCGTCTACACCCCTAACATCTCTTTTGAGCCCAACACACCTGGCAATCATGTCTGTGGGTTCAATAATCTCGAAACCCGTCACTTCCATGAAGGACGTATTGTGGACACTCCTCTACAATACGAAGAAGGAATCAATACCTCCTTCCGAACCATAGGACTAGAATGTCTTCTCGAAATTACGAGAAAATATGTCGAGGTTTGTATTGGAATTCTTCGTCAAGTTGAACTTCGTTCATACGAGGATCGCTCCTTATCTCTTTGGTTTTGGATCAAAAACCAAAAGTTTGTTTTAACCCTTGGGCAATTTTCTCCCATCCTCCGAATTCCAAATCATGGACATTGTGCCTTCACTGAAGATTGGTCTCTTGATTCTCTCTTCAACTTTCGTGAAGAAAATAGTCCATATTGTTCACACATACCTTCCCGTAAGACTTGACTCGCATGATATGCAAACCTCGACCCTATTACTCCGATCTAAACATTATCTATACACGGGATATCCGAGAAGAGTACAAAGCTCTGCACTCATCCCTCGTGAAAATGTTTGGAGTATTAGGGAAATGAAAATCCTTCCGCTTGTTGTGCTCACATAATGTATTGTTTGCTAACACAACAACCATACAATCTCGCCTACTTCTTTGCAAGACGAATTGTAAATCTTCAAGGCTCCAAGAATAAACTAATCCCTTATGGAATGTTCTTGACAAGCCTTTATCATCATATCATGTACTTCTACCCTCAATTTCAAAGTCCATTATACGTACTTGTGAACAAGATGATGGAACCTCTAAACACATCTCTCATGAAGACTTTCTTCATCCCTGAATCGGCAAACACTCATCAACCATTTGATGATCCATCTAGCGAAAATGCTCAAGGAACTTAGTTTCCTTTCAAAATAAGGTCAATCCTTAGTATTCATGCTTTATCAATGTAATGTAATTTCTTTCATGAAATAAAACATTAAACTTTTGATATCTCCACTATATTAGTGTTAGAGCCTCTTAGAAAACACTAACTTTGAAATATGATGCCTTGTGCAACCCTTGCATACCTTTTGTAAAGGTTCTGTTTAGCAGAGATACGGATCCCAAAGTTTATGCTAGACGGATCCCTCCTTCTAGGGAACTGTGGGATTCGGCAAACAGAAATGCAATTGCAATCATTTTATTTCCAAACATGTCTTTAGATCACTTCACACTAAGCTAGACATAGTATCTTAGGACAAATTAAGCCTTTATCAAAGCTGAGTAAAAATTTCATACTCACACATAAATCACTTAGATCACACTCAAGGCACCTGTAGATCTGTCGTCTCATCAAAACTCATTACTCTTCCGCTCTTGTACTCACACAGGATC